>CM075258.1:2280173-3480173 GCA_037678475.1 x Bolboschoenoplectus mariqueter | reverse complement strand
ACTTACAAAGTTCCCTTTTTTTTTATTTTTGCTTAAGTGATATTTTCGGTTAAATAGTTAAGAAGAGTGCCATCTTCTCACTAATAGAAATATAAATCAATAAATAATTCAGTATCTAATTATGTTGTACATGCATGTGTAACTAATCAACAGTTGAAGTTACAAATAATAGAGGTAGACATATTATTCGTGTACAATACATAATAAATATACAATCTACCGTATCAAATATTTTAATATTTGAATTTCAACAAAATATGAAGGAGATGCAAAGTAATACATGTATCCACATGCTACAAGTTATATAATGTGGTCTAATGTGGTTTAAACTCTTTTACATTCTTATCTTAAAAAATTTGTCTACATATGATAGTTATATTTAACATATTATATTCTAAAATATCACAAAAACATCATATCATTATATACGTATCATATTTAACTAAATTTTCATATCGATATTTTTGAAATAAAAATAGAGCACAAATCCTTCATTTTTTTTATATTCATGGGAGCTTGAACTCATTATATCTTTAAAATAATTCTAATTAGTTCCGACATGAGCTATGAGATCATTTGCAATTTTCATATTGATATTTATACCGCGTAGATATTTTTAATATTTATGTAATATAGATATCCATTATGTTTTAAAATAAACAATGACTTTATTGAGAAAGTTCATCCATCATTCGGTGAGAATATGTTGACAAGTTTTTCTAGAAGTTGAACAAATTATCAATTTTTAAATGACAACCGTCAACCTGGCACTCTCTTATCTGACTACTTTTATGATACAACAAGTTCAAATAAAGAAGTACCACATTTAAAGGTGGGTTTTAGTTAGTACAAGTGACGTAATTTATCAATTGCTTGATAATGACCAACTACCAATCTCATATCAAATTATAATTTAAAATTATTGTACTTAAGTTGTCGTGTAGTCAACTTTTTGTGCAGCAAGAACAAGTCCCTTAATTAATTGTTACAAAACTGTACAAAAATATATTTGTACCAAGCCTACTGGTTCTCAATAAGAAAATTAACATAGAATATCATGTTATAAAAAGAAACAATTTATTTTAATAATTCGGACGTGGTCACTCCACTCTCATAACAAAAAAAAAAAGCATTTTGCAGTTCTAGTTGATCACTTGTTTTTTCTTTCCATTATGATCATATTTTTAATGCAAGTTGATATATAAGGATGTTTAGGTTGAAACATATACTTCAATTAGTTTAACACTGGATTGTGCCTGTCCTTAAATATGCAAAAAATTTACAATTTGACACTACAATATGTTGAATTATTGAATATATCATTTATGTAATTGTACCCCACACTAGCATTTTCTAAATTAATTCTAATCCAAACAAAAAAGACAGTTCATTTTCATTAATTTGTAAATGTGCGCCTCCAATTTAGAATAGCCCACAAAAGATCTAAGCAAACCTCGTCCAATTCATTCCCCTTTCCCATTTCCTATTTAAAGAGCAAGACCTATCAATTCAGGCAGTGACCATACTAATTTGATATTTTTCAAACTCACAGATAGAAAAATGGGTTCAAAAATTTCAAAAAATCCACAGCTCATCTATCTTCTACTCCTTTTGGGAGCTTCCCTAATTCTCTCCTCTCAGATGGCGACCGCGGCTACCGCTCCCTCTCTAAGCTCCGCTGCTCCATGCAACGAGAGCGACAGTACATGTCAAGTTGAGGCGCAATTATCGGATGAAGTCAAGCTGCCACTGGATCTCGAGTTGCACAGGAGGGTTCTCGCGGGCTCCATCGGGTACCAATCGGTACTGAGTGGAGATAGACCTGCTTGCAATCCCAATTGCGGTAATCCGGGAACATCGTACACTGCCAATGGTTGTACCTACCAAAATCATTGCGGCCAGTGAAGCTATCTCACGCGCTACGTACTACTCTCAGCAGATTCAGCAAATTCTTTGTAAAAAGAGATATATATACAGAGAGAATCTGCTTACTAAATGTATAAACAAGTAGAAATGTCTGTTGGTTCTTTTGTTTTCTTTTTGTTGATGAAAGAGATGCTTTGTTAGATTAATTTGTATCATGTTTCATTTGAATAATTTGAGGTGTTATTTCCATTACTAAGCTTCTACAACTGGGAGTGTTATTAGGAAGTTGAAATATTTACCAGATGCTTCTCCCTAGTAATTAATTTATGATACTGCACTGGATTAATTTGTTTGTTTTGATATAAAACAAATCTTATATCTTTGTATGATTTTTTTTCCTTGCTGATACTTTAGTTCTAAATGATTTATTATTTTTCGAACTTTTTTCCAATCAAATAAAAATTAAAAAAAATTAACAAACACTGATGCATTTTCAGTCCATATTATTTGTGTGGTCAAAAAGGCACACTCATGACATGACATCCAAACCCCCATCCCCTCCTCCCACGTAACAAAGAAATTGAAACCTTAAACCACCAACAAAGCCACTTGCATGCACGGAAGTGGAGAGTTTTTGTGAATTTCAACTTTCAACTATGTAGTGTCACTAGTGAGTAAACAGAAAGAATTAAATTAAATTAAAAAGTTTTTAAAACTGAAAAAAAAAATTGAAACAAAGATATATACAAAATTACGAAGTGGGATTTCTTTGAAAAGGGTATAAAATTAAATTATGTAAGGATATGCAACAATATGATTAGAAATAAATTTTAATTTATGTTAAGGAATTTATATTCAGTTATCTTAATTCATGAATGAATGTTAAAGACGCTGGAGGCTTAATCAAGAGTTAGGTGTTTTGAGACAGATAAAAATTATAAAGATTTGGATCAAAATGAGAGTAAAGAAGGTTTTATTAATTCACATTAAGAAATATGTTTTTGAAAGAATTAAATGATTAAAGAGACTAAAAATAACTTAAAAAAACTAAAAGAGATATTATCAAATAACACAGGATGTACAAGTTATGAATCGGATGAACTTGACTATTACATTAATTTCATCAATAAATTTGAGATGTTCGACTCCAGAATTTTGCTAAAAAAATATATTTACTTGTGGTATTAAATTTACGGGTGGCCCACTGAGAGATGTGGGCCCGACACACCGAAAAATAGATGCGAAATAATAATTAATCACAGAGAAGATGTAAATAACCCACACACACAAAGAAAGAAAGGAAAAGAAAAATCAAAGGGGAGATTATAGAAAAATTTGTCAGCATCTATACATACAAAATCTCTGTTTATTTATTTGTATTAATTACGTGATTGATATCTATGATGGTAGCAGTTGATTTCGGATGGATTGTGGCACGGTAATTTATTTGTTTCAATTATGTGAGAACAGCTAATTAATCAAGAGAGCCACACTAATAGTTCATCATCAAAATGTTGGAAAAGAGAGCTCTGTTTATGATATTCATATCATTTATTGCGCTGTACTATGTAGTACAAATCTAAAAAAAAACCCTCCTTTATACATAGTATCATACAGAAGAAAATCAACATTGTTGTTTATGCTGGCAAGGTATCAACTAATATAGAATAGAAGCAGCACTTATTGAGAAAGAAAATTTTTTTCTTTTGTTATTTTTTAGGGGAGGGCAAAATATCCCCCGTAAAATATAGTTGAAATTTCTTATCATATCTTACTCCAAATAAACAGTAGGGACAGAAATCATGATATCAAAGACAGTATTTGATGGATAAAATCTAATGTACATAATTATTGGGCTCAAGCACCTAAAGGCCTTTATGTTTTAGACAAAAAAAGGTCTCAAAAAGTATTTTCTATTGTTGAAATGATTCCCGGATCCAGTTATTAAATGTTTGAAGTATGAACTATAGCAGCCTGGCCTAATTACAAATCCATTTTGAAATCGGAATTTTTAATTTGGATGAGATCAATTAGATGCTGGTCCCAAATTAAGAATCTCCTTTTGTTGAAGTGACTCCTACTAATGAACGATATAACCTTTACTATAGCCTCAAAATGGTATAACATATAATTTTATGATTCAAATAATCAGATGTATGACGGAGTTCATAGGGATTAAAGAAGGTTGCATCTAACCTCCCTTAATTGTATGCGTCAAAAAAGGTTATAAGTTTTTCAAAATTCCATTTTTGTAATTGCATGAATGGAGATACTTTTATTTAGAGATGGCAAAATCCGACTTGATCTGACAAAACTGTCCAACCCATCCGACACCCAACCCTACCTGGCATGAGTTTTTCAAAAAATCAAAGTGACTTGAACTTGATCCGAGATTCGAAAAAAGCCGATGCTAGACTATCTGAAACCCGACCAGACCAAACCCGACATGTGACTCGACAATTCTTCTCAATCAAACTAACATGACTTAACCAGGCCCAATCCAAACCCGACCTGACCAGCCTGATTGTCATCTATAAAGGTGGCAAAATGCCAAAACCTGATCTCGACCCGACAAAACCTACCCGACCCACCTGACACCCAACTCGACCCAACTTGATTTTTTTCAAAAAGTCAAAGTGATCCAAACTCAACCCGACCTGACCTGAGATCCAAAAAAAATGAATGTTAGACGACCCAAAACCCGATCAGACCCAACCCGACATGTAACCCGACAATCCTTCTCAATCAAACTAACTCGACTTAACCAGGCCCAACCCCAACCCGACCTGACCCGTCTAATTGCCACCTATTAAGGAGAAAAAATGCCAAAACCTGACCTCGACCCGACAACACCTACCCGACCAACCTGACACCAAACTCGACCCAACCTAAATCATTATTTTCAAAAAGTCAAACTAACCCGACAAAAGACGACCCAAAACCCGACACTAGCAAAAATTACACGACTCGAAATCCGACCTATTGAATGACCCAAAACCCGAGACAACTCGAAGGCATACAACCCGAGACGACTCTTCGTGATATTGCTTCCTCATTCAATGCTTGAACCGGAAATTTAGCCTCACTGAATAAAGTTTTTTTTGAACTGAACATTTAGTACAGTAATAATAGATTTCATTTTTTTTACGGAAAGACGTAAGTTTAAGTTTGAAGCTCCATAAGAAACATTTAAAAAAATAGATGTGAAGAATAACGAGAAAAATAAATGAATGAAAATAAAAAAAAAAATTCTTTTTACTTAAGTGATAGTTTCTGTTAAATAGTTAAGAAGAGTGCCATCTTCTCATTAATAGAAATATAAATCAATAAATAATTCAGTATCTAATTAGGCTGTACATGCATGTGCAACTAATCAACAGTTGAAGTTACAAATAATAGAGGTAGACATATTATTCGTGTACAATACATAATAAATGTACAATCTACCGTATCAAATATTTTAATATTTGAATTTCAACAAAATATGAAGGAAGGAGATGCAAAGTAATACATGTATCGGCATGCTAAAGTGGTCTGATATTGTTCAAACTAATAATTGTAGAAAATGCAATTCCAAATTATTTGTCATACTTCTAAAACTCACTCAATTAACATTAACTTAGACCAAAATAAATATAGATCTGAATAAATTTTCTATCCTCTCGATAGGACAATTTACTTGAGTTTGTCATGATGGCATGATCTTCATTATTAAAGTAACTTATAATGTGATCCAAACGACATAAAAAATTCTAGTCGTATAGGTAGGTTCAAGCTTTAAAGAATAAAGATTATACTTGTAATAATTAAAGTTGAAATGCCTATGCCTCCAACTTCATTTTTTTTTTTTGTTGCGAAGATAGTTGTATGCTTGAACATCACACCTCTTAAGTTAATTAATTTACATTTTTATATTTTGTATACATCAAATTATATCTTTCAATTAAGTTCTATATATATCATGCATCCGTCATAATTATATTATTATATTTTTAAACTCTTTTACATTCTTATCTTAAAAAATTTGTCTACATATGATAGTTGCATTCAACATATCATGTTCTAAAATATCACAAAAACATCATATCATTATATATGTATCATATCTAACTAAATTTTTACATCGCTATTTTTGAAATAAAAGTAGAGCTGAGATCTTTTTTTTTAATGTTCAAGGGAGTTTGAACTCATTATCTCTTTAAAATCATTTTAATTAGTTATCACTTGAGCTACGAGATCATTTGCAATTTTCATATCGATACTTATACCGCATAGATATTTTTAGTATTTATGTAATATAGATATCCATTATGTTTTAAAATAAACAATGATTTTATTGACAAAGTTCATCCATCATTCGGTGAGAATATGTTGAGAAAAGAATAATTTTAGTATAAATCTAATTTTAATGGTATATTTAATTTTTAGATTTATATTTTTGAGAAATATCGTTCAAATTAAAAAAACTAAAATTATAAATATGTATTTAGTTATTTAGATAGAATATGTATCAAATTGTAGTCAATTTGAAAGAGATTTTGCTTTGCATCAAATAATTTTAAAATTTTAACGGTGGAGTTTTAATGATTTTGTAATGAATGACCAATTAAATTTTAAATTGACTCAAAATTAATGCACATTCTATCTAAATAATTAGAAACACATCTATAATTTTAATTTTTTTTATTTGAACGATATTTTTCAAAAAAATATATCGTAAGAATTAGATGTATCATAAAAGTAGAATGTAGATTAGAATTACTCATAAGGAAATTAACACAGCATGTTATAAAAAGAAATAATTTATTTTAATAATTCGGACATGGTCACTCTACTCTCATAATAAACAAAAAAAGCATTTTGCTTATGACTTTTATTTTTTTTTTCTTTCCATGATGATCATATTTTTAATACAAGTTAATATATGAGGATGTTTAGGTTGAAACATATACTTCAATTAGTTTAACACTGGATTGTTCCTTGCCTTAAATATGCAAAAATTTTACAATTGGACACTAAAATATGTTGAATTATTGAATATATCCTTTCTGTAATTGTACCCACACTATGATTTTCTAAATTAATTCCAATCCTAACAAAAAAAAACATTTCCTTTATCATTAATTTGCAAATGTGCGCCTCCAATTTAAATTAGCCCACAAAAGATTTAAGCAACCTCGTCCAATTCATTTCCCCTTCTCATTTCCTATTTAAAGAGCAAGAGCTATCCATTGAGGCAGTGACCTTGATTGTTAACAAGGAGAATTACTTAGTAATGAATAAATGCCAGGCTGACTCACACAGTAATTAATTACCAAAAGGATGCAATCCAAATTATTCGGCCGTTGGCAAATAGAAAAGGTTAATCCGAAATCATATTCGGAAGCAGTAGAAAGTTTCACCATCTCTTTATTAAAATATTTTGGATCAAGACCAATGGCCAATCAAATTTTTGAAATTTGTAGTATTATTTTAATAAATAATACAACAGTTACAACCACCACGCATAGCACTAATTAACAAGACGAGATAGCTGCAAATATGCAGCTAGCGTGGAAAAAGGTTTAATTAATTTAACAGAGAAATTAAGAACATATGAAAACAGTTCCTTTTCATTAATTTGCAAATGCGCCTCCAATTTAGATTAGCCCACAAAAGATCTAAGCAAACCTCGTCCTATATAAAGAGCAAAACCTCTCCAGTGAGGCAGTGATCATATTTATTAATTGACATTTTCAAAATCATAGAAAGAAAAAATGGGTTCAAAAATTTCAGAAAATTCCCAGCTTATCTATCTTCTACTCCTTTTGGGAGCATCTCTTCTCTCCTCTTCGCTCGCCACCACAGCTACCGCTCACTCTCTAAGCTCCACCACTCCATTCAGCAGCAGCGACATTACAGGTCAAGTTGAGACGCAATTATCGGATGAAGTCGAGCTGCCGCTGGATCTCGAGTTGCACAGGAGGATTCTCGCGAGCTCCGTGGGTTACCAATCGGTACTGAGTGGAGATAAACCTGCTTGCAATCCGAATTGCGGTAATCCGGGAACATCGTACACTAGGAATGGTTGTACCTACAAAAATCGTTGTGGCCAGTGAAGCTATCTCACACGCTACATACTACTCTCAGCAAATTCAGCAATTCTTTGAAGAAAAGGATACAGAGAGAATTCGTGTATAAACAAATAGAGATGTCTGTTGGTTCTTTTGTTTTCTTTTTGTTGATGAAAGAGATGCTTTGTTAAATTAATTTGTATCCTGTTTCATTTGAATAATTTGAGGTACTATTTCCACTACTAAGCTTCTACAACTGGGAGTATATCGTAACATTTCAATACGTGATGTGACATAATATACATATAACATGTCACTTTTGTTTTAATTTTATCTTTTCATTGAAAAATATTAGAAATTATTTCAATTTGTGAAAAAATTATAAAATTTATCATAAAATGTTGAAAAATATCAGAAATTTTTTTATGATAAAAAATATATTTCATATTTATATTAAAAACTAAAAAAATATTTAAAATAATGGATATATGATTTCACGTGATCGTGTGATGTGTCACTTGCTGTGTCATGTCATGTCTAAAAATTTCACATCACGTGTCGCGACGTGCTACTTTTAGTCGAAAAGAGATACGTCACACGAAATGACATATCACGTAATAGAAATATATACCATGACGTATCCGTACCATGCTGTGATATTTCATGACGTGATTAGTTACGACGTATAATTTTTTTAACTCTACTCCAGTTTATGGTGGGAAGGTATTTATATAGAATAGAAGCAACAATCATTCTCTTATAAATTTTTTTCTTTTTTTTATTTTTGAGGGGAGGGCAATATGTCCTTTCTAAAAGATATTTGAAATTTCTTATTATATCTTACTCCAAATAAACAGCGGGGAGAGAAATCATGATACCAAAGACAATCAGTATTTGATGGATAAAATCTAATGTACATAATTATTAATTAAATCTTTTTGGGCTTTAATAATATATGAAATCTTCTTGGGCTCAAACACCTCAAGGCCTTTATGTTTTAGACCAAAAAGGTCTCAAAAAGTATTTTCTATTGTTGAAATGATTCCCGGATCCAGTTATTAAATGTTTGAAGTATGAACTATAGCAGCCTGGCCTAATTACAAATCCATTTTGAAATCGGAATTTTTAATTTGGATGAGATCAATTAGATGCTGGTCCCAAATTAAGCATCTCCTTTTGTTGAAGTGACTCCTACTAATGAACGAAATAACATTTACTGTAGCTTCAAAATGGTATAACATATAATTTTATTATTCAAAATAATCAGATGTATGACGGAGTTATTAGGGATTAAAGAAGGTTGCATCTAACATCCCTTAATTGTATGCGTCAAAAAGGTTATAAGTTATTATAAATTCGATTTTTCTAATTGCATGAATGGAGATACTTTTATTTACAGATGGTAAAACCCGATCCGATCCGACAAATCCGTCCGACCCACCCGACACCCCACCCAACTGGGAATGAGTTTTTCAAAAAGTCAAAGTCACCTGAACCTGACTCAAGATCCGAAAAAAGCCAATGCTAGACAACCCGAAATCCGACCAGACCAAACCCGACATGTGACTCGACAATCATTCTCAATCAAACTAACATGACTTAACCAGGCTCAATCCAAACCCGACCTGACCCGCCTCATTGCCACCTATAAAGGTGGCAAAATGCCAAAACCTGATCTCGACCCAACAAAACCTACCCGACCCACCTGACATCCAACTCGACCCAACCTGATTTTTTTCAAAAATTCAAAGTGTCCCAACCCGACCCGACTTGACTCGAGATCCAAAAAAATTTCAATGCTAGACTACCCGAAATCCGACCTGACCCAGCCCGACCTAGCCCGCCCAATTGCAACCTCTACTTTTAGAGGTGGCAAAACTCAACCCGACCTGACTCAATAGTTTCAAAAAGTCAAACTAACCCGACCCAAGACGACCCAAAACCCGACACTAACAAAAATTAGACGACTCAAAACCCGACCTAACCTGAACTGGAACGACCTGAAACCCGAGACAACTCGAAGCCATACAACTCGAGATGACTCTTCGTGATGCTGCTTCCTCATTCAATGCTTGAACCGGAAATTTAGCCTGACTAAATAAAGGTTTTTCTTAACTGAACGTCTAATACAGTAATAATAGATTTTGTATTTTTACGAAAAGACGTAAGTCCAAATTTGAAGCTCCACAAAAAACATTTAAGAAAAAATAGATGTCAAAGACTAATGAGATTCTTTATTTCAAAAAATAAATAAATGAAAATAAATTTTTTTTTTATTTTTGCTTAAGTGTACTTCAGTTAAATTGTTAAGAATGAGTGCCTTCTTCTCATTAATAGAAATATAAATCAATTTATGCTTGAAAATCACACCTATTAAGTTATATTAATTTATATAAATTTGTACTTTTATATATATTTTGTATGCATCAAGTTAGATCTTTCAATTAAGTTCTATATATATTATGCATCCATTTAAATTGTATTATCAAACTTTTAAACTCTTTTACATTCTTATCTTAAAAGTTATATCTACATATGATATTTGCAACAACTGATCGTATTCTAAGATACTAAAAAGATATCATATTGTTATATATGTATCACATTTAACTTCATATTTGTATCGATATTTATGCCGTGTAGATAAAAATAAACAGTAATTTAGATTATTTAGAAAGTTCAACCATCATACCGTGAGAACATGCGTTGAAAAGTTCTTTTAGAGTTTGAACAAATTATCAAATTATTGTGCGTAAGCTGTTGTATAACTTTTTGTGCAGCAAGTTCCTTAATTGTTCCATAACTGTGCAAAAATTTGTACCAATTCTATTGGTTCTCAATAAGAAAATTAACATATCATAGAATGTTATAAAAAGAAATAATAATTGATTTTAATAATTCGGACATGATCACTCTAGTCTCATAACAAAGGAAAGCATTTTGCAATTCTAGTTTATCACTTTGATTTTTTTTTCTTTTTTATTCTTCCATTCCGGATCATATCTTAGGACAAATTTATATATGATATGAGGATGTTTAAGTTGAAATGTATACTTCAATTAGTTTAACACTTAGTTATAATTTAGTTAATTGATTGCTTCATCTGAATAGTCCTTAAATATGCAAAAAAAATTTAGAATTTGACACTAAAATGTGTTGAATATATCATTTATGTAATTGTACCCCACACTAGCATTTCTACATTAATTCCAATCCTCACCAAAAAAAAAAATTCATTTTCATTAACTTGTAACTGCGCCTCCAATTTAGATTAGCCCACAAAAGATCTAAGCAACCTCGTCCAATTCATTTCCCCTTCTCATTTCCTATTTAAAGAGATTGAGGCAGTGATCATATATACTAATTTGACATTTGCAAGATCACAGATAGAAAAAATGGATTCAAAAATTTCAAAAAATCCACAGCTTATCTATCTTCTACTCCTTTTGGGAGCATCTCTTCTCTCCTCTTCGCTCGCCGCCACAGCTACCGCTTACTCTCTAAGTTCCACTGCTCCATGCAATGAGAGCGACAGTACATGTCAAGTTGAAGCGCATTTATCGGATGAAGTCGAGCTCCCGCTAGATCTCAAGTTGCACAGGAGGATTCTCGCGGGTTCCATCAGGTACCCATCGGTACTGAATGGAAATGGACCTGCTTGCAATCCGGATTGCGGTAATGCGGGAACATCGTACACTAGAAATGGTTGTACCTACAGAAATCATTGCGGCCAGTGAAGCTATCGCGCGCGCTATTACTGTCAGCAGATTCAGCAATTCTTTGAAGAAAAGGATACAGAGACAATCTGTGGATAAACAAATAGATATGTCTATTGGTTTTTTTGTTTTCTTTTGGTTGATGGAAGAGATTCTCTGTTAGTTTAACTTGATTTTCCTGTTTCATTCGAATAATTTGAGGTATTATTTCCTCTACTACGTATAAATTTGTACGGAATCACAAGTCTAATACAGTTGTAATAAATATCATTTTTCTACGAAAAGACATTGATTCAAATTTCATAAGAAATATTTTAAAAAAATAAATATCGGAATTAACGGAAGCACTTGTATCAAGAAAAAAAAGTATGAACTTGTACAACTGGGGGTTATTAGGAAGTTGAAATCTTTATCGGATGCTAGTTCCTAATTTAAGATACTGCACTTGAATTAATTTTCTTTTTCTTTTTTTTGAAAAAAATCTGTTTGTAGTGCTGAAATATTACATTTAACATCGATTCAATTGAGTCCCTAAATTTTATTTCGGTTCAAACAACCCCTCAACTATTCAATTTGGTTCAGTTTGACCCCTATCTTATTTTCTGTGACTGTTACCCAGCTGTTAGCTAATTTGCTAATATATATTTCTCTTCCTCCTCTTATTAATCTTCTTCTTAATACATGGTTCTACATTGTTCAGTGAAAAGTGAACTTTCATGAGATGCTCGACCTTAATACTCTGCTTCTTCATTCCAGAATTTCTTGCTCCTTGTATCATTATTTTAATTTCTCAATCCAGCCCTTTCTAACACTGGAGAGAGGGATGGAGAGGCAAAGGTGAGATGCAAGAGTGGTGCTCATGAGAATCAAAGAGTTTATTAACAGATGTAGGAACTAATTTGAACTGAATTGAATAGTTGAGGGGGCTGATTGAACCCAAAAAGGAGTTTTTAAGGACTCAATTGAGCTGAATTTAATGGTTTTGGGATCAAAAATAGATTCTTTTCTTTTCTTGCTGGTACTTCTAGTTGTATATGATCTTAATATGTTTCTTTCTAAAATTAAAAAGACAATTAATGAACAATGATGACCCTGCTAAATTGGTGAATCTTTTCACATTATTCATTGGACATATTTCATTTCAAAACCCTAGATCATTCTTGCATTTTCATTTCATTTCATATGAATTGGGAAATATTTTGTATGTTTGTAGTGGCACGCTCCTACAAATTGTCAATTCATTCGTACACAACAAAGTCAAAAATATTGTGGAAGCATCCATGACAGGACATCCAAACCAAGCCCCCCCCCCCCCCCCCCCCCCAACACCCCCACCAAAAAAAAAAAGCCACAACCACCACCACCACCAAGAAATAAAAACCCTAAACCCCACAAAGCCACTTGCAAGCACGGAAGTTGAGAGTTTTTGTGGGTTTCAACTTTCAACTATGTAGTGTCATAGTGTGTAAGCAGAAAGGAATTAAATTAAATTAAAAGGTTTTGAAAACCGAAAAAAAATTGAAACAAAGATATATACAAAATTATGAAGTGGGATTTCTTTGAAAAAGGTACAAAATTAAATTATGTAGGGACTAAAGAATTTATATCCAGTTATTTTAATTTATGAATGAAAGTTAAAGAGATAAAAGAGACATCATCAAATAGCACCGCAGGATGTAGCAAGTCAAGAATTGGATGAACTTGGCTCTTATATTATTTTCATTAATAAACTTGAGATGTACTCCCGACTCCAGAATTTTGCTAAAAAAATTAAAAGAAAAACATATTGTTCTTACTTGTAATATTAAATTTACTGGTGGCCCACTCAGAAATGTGGGCCGCACCCAATTTTTTTTATTTAATATGATAAGTATTGAAAATTAAATATGTACAAAAATAATATTGAGATTTTGACAAATAGGAGGGACTAACTTTTAAAACTCGTCCGAAACATTTTCATTAGAATTTTTTAATTTTTTAAAAGGACGCCTTTTGTTTATCTGCCCCGCTTTAACATTTTCTACGTCTCCAATGTTGGGACGCTGGTTCGAAGCTCGTCCAAGCTACCACAGGATGAGAAATTGAAATCCATCCCCAACGAGGGGTTTTCTCGACCTTGGGCTTGGGAAAAGAATAGAAAGTCCGACCCAGCTTTGTTTGGCTCACATCCCCCTCTTTTTGGGTTTTTCTGTCCCTGTTTCGAAATTCTCCGTCCAAAGCTGGGTTGTTCGATCCCAATTTTAGATTGGAGAACCAAAATTCGTCCCTTACAATTATCCCCCCCCCCCTCGAAAAAAAAATCCGTCCGCTAACCTCAATTATACAGAACGAACTTTCATTTGATGCCCTTACTTCTCAATACCACTATAAAATACCAACCAAACGCAGTGACTTATTATCAAATCATCTTTCAGATGTTTCAAAATATTTATTTCATTATGAGAAAATCATCTTTCAGATAGTTGATTCGAAGGTCATCGATATCTCATTAATCAATTAATTTTTAAATTTATATTTTTTACATTATGTTATCATTTGAAATCTTTAATTATATAGTTATTTTATGTTATAATTTTAAAGTTTTATTTTATAAGTTCACCAAAAAGGGTTGATGAGCTTAATTTAAAAAAAATATATTAAAACGATTTTAAACGATAAATTCAAGTTCCTTAATAAATTCTCCGCATAAAAATCTTATAGGATACCAAAATTTTTCTTATTTTTAGAGTTTTGTAATTTTTTCATAATTTTTGAAGTTATTTTAAAATAATAATAAAATAATGAATTTTTTAATATTAGAATAGGCCATTTCAAAAAATTCTGAAATAAATATTTAAATAATTGTAAAAATGAGAAAATTTTGTACCATACAAAATTGTACAAAATTTTGATATAAAAAATTTATTGAGCTGATTGATTTTCTTAAATCGATTTGATAGATTTTTTTAGTTAAATTCATCAAATCCCTGAACGAGCTTAAGCTCACTGTTGGAGGATCCATATCTCGACAATGGGGTCACGCGATATTAAAATACGTCCCAGACCACTACTAGAGCTGTAAAACTGGCCCATCAATGGTCTTGGTCTGCAACAACGAGGCTGTAGAAAGTTATCGGTACATAACAACTAGCATACCTGTACAAATTTATTTTTAATAAATAAAAAATGTAATAATAAAAAAGAGAACAATTTTCATATACATACACCCATTAAAAATGAGAAAATAATTATTTCAAATTAAATTAATATTAAAAATAAAGGAATTTTCACATACCTGCACCCCAATAGTAGGCAGACGGCATCTACAAATTAGTTAGCAGCCGCAAATACATCGCTGGCACACTATCGTCAGATGAGTCGGGGAAAAACGTCGATTCGAATAAAGCAAATAAAAATGCTCTAGTGTACCGATCTACCTACTCCTGAGTCAGATTGCAGGCATCTGACCAAATATCTCCCGCAACCATTTCAGGCTCATTTGACACTTCGAGTAAAATACAGTACCCTTTGCATCGTCTCCCTTCCAACAGGACACGCTCGAAACAATCATCCACTAGCTCCATGTTTCCCAATTCACCATGACCAATTAGTGGGAGACTGCATATCGGCAAACACCACAAGCAACTAATATCCTGCAATGTGATGGTAGCCTCATCAACAGGTAAGTGAAATGTGGGTCTCTGAATGCCACCGCTCCACAACTATAGTGACTAAACTCAAATCAACCTGCATCTGAGACAATCAGGTAATTTGATACATTCCTAACATTCTAAGTGCTAACTCACACAAATCGTGATAAGTAATATAAGGACGGTGTGCACAGGTATCTAATACTACTTCGGGCTAAGAATAAATTACAATAAAGAATAGACAGTAAATAATAGTTATGTGCCAAAACTAAAATATTTTTCTGAATAAAAATGAAATATGATATATTTTCAATTCACATCCTCGTGTATGTCAAATATTATGTGATTGCACATAGACATTACCAGCAAAGCAATAAGAGGTCATCTAAGATCCTCATCAGCTATTGAACTATCGAGCTCCGGTTGGGATCTATACTAGTTAGTTATTTTAGTTATAACATTTGACAAAACATACAAAAATAATATATATTCCCTAAACCCTAGACAACATTTGTAATGTTTCAAGAATTTTTAGTAAGCATGCATTATTTATAAAAATATAAGTCATATTAAAATTATTTCTATTGAACAAATTAAATTTGATCATGCAAAATTAAAGTTACTAAAATTATTTCTAGTTAAAAAATAAGCAATGTAAATATTTTTTTATTGCAAGCTAAATAAAATGAATATTACATTAATTATTTTTCTAATAATAACATTGATCATAAATTTTAGATAAATACGATATTAATTGATTATGCAACAAAAGAAATATTTTTACTAAAATATAAATCATATAAACCATATTAAAATTATTTCTATTAAATAAATTAAATTTGATCATGCAAATTTGGTTATGTAAAATTAAAATTACTAAAATTATCTCTAGCAAAAAAAAATAAGCAATGTGAATATTTTTTAATTCCAAGCCAAATAAAATAAATATTACATTAATTATTTTTTTAATAACTAGATTGATCATGAAATTTAGATAAACACAATGCTAATTGATCATGCAGTAAAAGAAATATTTTACTAAAATATAAATCATATAAACCATATTAAAATTATTTCTATTAAACAAATTAAATTTGGTCATGCAAAATTAAAATTACTAATTGATCATGCAACAACAAAAAATTTGCAAAGTGAATATTTTTTATTCCAAACTAAATAAAATAAATACTACATGAAGTATTTTTGTAAGAATGGCATTGATTATAAAATTTAAATAAATATGCTACTAATTGATCATGCAACAAAAAAAAATTCTACTAAATTATAAATCATATAAACCATATTTAAACAATCTTTAAATTAGTTCACTAAAAAACACATATTACCAATCATATAAACCACATATTTTTACTAAATTGTTCAATATAAATTAGCCATGCAACATAAAATTAAACTACACACTGTAACAAATTAACTGCACAATCACTATAAAATTAAACTGCACAATCACTATAAAAAAAATTAAACTACACAATCACCATAACAAATTAACTATACAATCACTATAAAATTAAACTACACAAATACTGTGATAAATTATAATTATTATTTTCAAGTAATTAATAAACAATTACTATAATAAATAAATTTTAATTTATAAAAATATTAAAATTTACCTACTAATGTGAGACGGAAGGTGAGGAGGCAACCGGGGGTGGTCGACGGTGGCTAGGGCAAACCGACGACGGCTTCAGATCCAGAGAGACCTCTGGGAGTGGGGTGATAGTGGCGACAGGGAGAGAGGAAGCGAGAATAAACAAAGAGGGTTTGGGGTGTCAGAGGGAGGGGATATATGGTGGGGTGTGGAATAGGGGACGTATATCGGTTTTAGAACCAAAGGCTTCGGACGGGGCTCAGAAGGGCGTCCCCACTCACAGGTGGGACTGTGGCTTCACTCTTCGCGGAATACTCATGGATGAGGTGTGGCTTCACTGTAGCTTCAGGGGGCACTGTGGCTGCACGAGTTGGAGGAACGGGCTTTGTTTTCGCATCCCTAAGCGTCGGTTAGATTTTTCAGCGTCGTCCCAACGTCTTCAATTATTTTTTCTTAAAATGTGATCTGTTGTGTTGACAATGGAGGCTTCGGACAGATGTTAGAATCATGTTCATCCTATATGTGAAATTTTCTCTATTATTTTCCTACTTATTTAATTTCCAATATTTACTTTTTTAAATAAAAAAATTGGGGCCGGACACACCGAAAAATTAGATGGGAAATAATAATTAATCAGAGAGATGATGTAAATAACGCACTCACGCAAAGAAAGAAAAGGGGGAAAAAAAGAAATCAGAGGAGGAAACAAAAGTTTGTCCACATGTATACATACAAAAGCTCATAAATAATGAGGGGTCATCTCTTCTTCAATTAATTGTGCACCGCCTTGTTCTAGCATTGTCAGCAAGCATCAATTTAGAAATGATACCAGAAGCAATCAATATGAGTAACATTTAACAATCAGATCTGAATTGTTACATATTTTGGGGCTGTTTGGCCATGTGGGTTTGAGTGGAAATGAGATCTCGTTGATATGAATTTTCTTGATTGCAATTGTGGGATTTTTCTGAGAATATTTCATCTCGTGGTAAGATAAAAAAAAAATTGAATTGGGCCTGATTTTTTTCCCTTACTTGATGGAAATTTTGCTTCTGCTTGAGGGATTTTTTTAGTATAGTTAGTTAGCAATTTTATATTTTATGAGAATTTTATTATGGATCAAAATTTTCAGCGTTATTATATTATTATAGATTATAACGGCTAATTTTAATTTAATCTCTTTATTTATAATATAATTTTTGATTCAATGCAGAATTAGTTTATTTTTATTTACATTCACGTAATAGATTTTGCGATTGTTGCGTGAATTTTAATGATTTACTGTCAAATTAACGATTAATTTTGCATTCTTACAATAGGAATTATTACTAACCCAACATCAAACTATTATAACTGATATTATGTGATAAAATGTACATGCAAATAAGTCAAAAGAATTTGTAATGGTGTCAAATGAAACATATTCATATCATATCAGGCATGGAAAAAGAGCACCACATAATAATTTTGCCATGCCTATATATATTCATGTGTGCCCCTCTATTAGACAAAGAAAGCAAGCAATAGTTTTACATTTTTATGAAATAATTTAGTTACCTTTTGTTCAATTAATGATTTTGGCTCTGAACAGCTGAAGTATACTAAATTTTATACATACTAAATCTTCTAAACCAAACCAACTCTTTACAAAAAGGGTCCTTAAATTGATAGCTTTAAACAATTTTAGTATTCTTCTTCTGATCACAAACGAATAAACCAAAACAAAAAAAAAAATCAACCCATTTGAAAGCTCAACCAATATTTTCCTTTGTGATGTCCTCTTCTTCCCTTTTTGTATGTGCCAAACATGATTATGGTTATAGCACCTTTATATATGAGCTAATGTTATGATAGCATGTTAATTTCGCTTCTCTGTCCATCAATGTGACCCCAATAGACGACTTCACAAGCCCACTGTCAGTGGTCCCAATTCCCCAAATCCCTCTTTTTAAGGGATGAAAAAGAAAGAGAAAATTGGAGTAACACTAGCACTAGTGTAGTGTGGTGTGGTGTGGCGTGGCGTGGCTTGGCTATGCTGGTACTATATATGCTATCCTAGTCTTTACACATAATTTGAGTTGAGCACTAAAACTTTAAATTGAAGTGATTTAAACTTGGGAAGGACCAAGGAGTATTTGAATGAAAGATAACTTAAATAATAATATAATAAATATTCCATGAGACGAAATATTTTGTGGGTATTTTGTTACAAAAACTTAGCTATATGTGTTATATAATTGGTTTGGCTAAAAGTATTATGTTATACATGTAATATGGTTTGTTAAAATTTAGAAAATATGTAGGTTCAATTTCCTCAACTTAAGATTTTTTTTTTTTTTGGTTTGGTGGCAAACATTTCAAAAACTCAAATTACATAAAAAAATATTAGATGTAATTTACAGGATAATTCAAACGAACATTCAACTTTTATATATATCCATTTATTACCTTGAAAATGTATTTTGCGAATTAAAAATTAAACTACATACATGTTCTCCATTTTTAAATGTCACGTCCATGAATTTTTGGATTGTTTGAAAGGCATTTAAATTTCCAACAAATAATTTTAATTTTTTAATAGTGAAATTTTAATGACTTTATGATAAATAATCAATTAAAATACGGAAGTTTAATGACTTTATCATACATGATCAATTTTATTTTGATATTTTGAGTTTTATATTTTTAAGTTAAAACTTTTAAATGGAGAAATAAAACAATGAGGCATTTGAACCTGTTAGTAAAAATCTAGCAATTAATAAATTAAAATCATAAATAATTAAAGAATTGAGATAAGCCTTAGAATTATAGTCATGCGATCGTGTCATGACTACCCTAAAAACAGATTGACGTCATTCTGTACAGAATTTATCGTTTATTCGTCTTCAAAATTTTACACACCGAGTCCATCTCATATCCATTCTGATGGCACAATTGCAGAATAAATGACATCTACTTCAAAAAAAAAGTAGCGTCGTACACCGAATTTCTCCGTCAAGTATTTTAACATATTTGTATTTTTGGAAAGAGAGAGACTAATTATTCAGTCTTTTATTTTCTGTTGAGAAAGAAGAGAAACGGCGTACAGAACAGTGAATTTCATATTTTTCTCCTCTATTCCGTACTGTATATATAAAGCACCAAAAGATGCCTTGTAATAGGAGAAGATAATAAGATTTAAATCAATGGCAGATTGGATCCTAATTTTGCATGGTGTAAAACTATTGTTGCCAGTTGTGTTTTTGGAATGAAATGATGCATCTAGTATTCATTAACAATCATTACATACACATTGATTTAAATAAAAACAACGACACAGATTTGATTGGAGAAGTACTGGCGACTGTAAAACCTGCTTCCTTTTGCAATTGACAGAAATTAGTGGGCCCATCAAATGTTTTGAAATTTTCGGTATTATTTAATTTGAATAAATAATACAACAGAACCTTCTACATGTACAAACAAGTGAAATAAGTAGTTTCATAATATTACTACAAAATAACAAACTAATAGTGTTAAAACAATTTGGTTCTTAGTTATAGCTAACACATTATGACAGTGCAATAAATAGTGATTATGTTGTGATCAGGAAAAAAAATAATTAACATCATGTAAGAAAATTGACAACTTTGAATAACACACTATCATATCAATATCAGAATTCACATCTAAGTTATTGTATGATATATGGCTGGGACCACTAAAATATAAATAAGAAAAAGACTCTCATAACTAAATTTAAATCGTTTAAATTAAATAGACTGTTTAAATTTAATGAATATTTATTATCATTAAAAATAATAGTAACGGATACTCACCCTCAATATCATATTAAGATTCCATGATAAAATACAAGGAAAGAAACATTGAACCATAAATCCATAATGATATATGCTATTAATGCCTTGCCATAGACAAACCCAAGAGTTCCTGTCTGGCCTGACCAAAACTGGTGCCATCTTCAAGCCTCATTAATTCACACACAAACACACAGTTACAGAAAAGAAAAAGGAAATACCTCCAATCAACCTAGAGAAGGAAGAAAAAGAGAGATAATGATGCAAACCCTAGTCTCATTCTGCCTTCTCTCACTCCTCTTACTCTCCTGGGGATGCAATGCAGGAGAAGAAATGGAGGTCAAATTGGGTTTCTCAGATCAACAACCAGTGGAGAAGGAGATAGAGATGGAGATGGATTCAGAGATCAACAGGAGAGTGTTGTGGGATTTTCCTCAAAGGAGGTACATCAGCTATGAAGCACTGAGAGGAGATGCTGTGCCTTGTGAGAGACCAGGTGTGCCATATTACAACTGTAGATCTCTGCCTAAAGCTAATCCATACACTAGGGGGTGTGAGATTATCACATTGTGTGCTAGAGATTCTTCCCCTTGAACTTGAAGTAGATCAAATTTGGGGGGTTTGGAGATTTTCTGTGTTTGGTTGCTAGTAATTAAGACTTAAAATGGCGCCTTGTTGTAAATGAGGTTTATTTTTTATATTTGTGTTATGGTTAGATCTGTTTTACTGGTTGGGTTGGTGTTCATGATTTTGCTTGAAACCAATGCCAACATATTGCTAATTAAGCTGAGTATTTAGCATTTATGTGCTTTTATTTATATATATTTTGTTAGAAATGTGCGTGGTCATTATTTTTCATGAGCATAAGCAGTATGGAAAAAACAAAAGTTAGTTTACTCACTAAGGTGGTTGAAACCTTCAGCTTGTTCTAAGCAGGTCAGATTTGATACCGATTCGGGCTAAATAACTTAAGTCGACAATCGAAAGCAGAACCAGAAGTTTCAATTTCGTACTTTTTTGCCTCAAATTGTCATCAAATAACCAGAAGTCAAATTGGCATAAATTTCCTAAAATATCTTTTTAAGAAGAATCAATTAGAGGAATTATTCTGATGTTGTTTGCCCTTTGCATTAGTCGCAAGCCCTGCCAGATTGCAATTTAACTGAAAGAGATATAGATCAAACTTGTAGCATGAGGCATGACAGTAACCAACCTGACTAACCCAACAAGACATTTGTATTTGGTAAATCCTGTACAAAATTAAGTGCAAATTCTTTCAGATAAGTTAAAATTCTACGCAGATTTGAAGCTGTACAAGATTCATACTTTGGACAGAAAAAAACACAGAAAGTGAGACTGACATGTTGACATTAGAGTTCTTACCTGCCCCAGGTGATGGAAGGCACAGTTAATCAGTTTCAGAATTAGTTTAGTTTTGGTTCTTTGTGACTTTTGTTACATACATGCAGTGAAAATCGGCTGACATTTTACCAGTATTAGATTCTTGCTGTCTGCCTGACTTTAGTTTATATCTTAAAAGTTCCAACTAGAAAAACAGCCAATTATGTTCCCAGATTTATTTATTTAGATATTTATTTTCGGTTGTCTGAAGTAATGGTCCTAGTTCAATAGCAAGAAAATGAAACATTCTGAGAAAAATCAGGGATGAAGCCTTTAGAATAAGCTGACTTCCGATTCATGCATTTGTCATCTTCAGCAAAATGTTTGATATGTGAGATATGAATATAGAATTTGCGAAGATTACTTTGACTAAATTGAATCTCTGAGATCTTACGGCGTTACATAGTCCGAGAAAAATAATGATTATTTTACCTTCATTACGAAATATATAATTGGCTTTTACAGAAATTAGAGGTTAAAAGGGATTATAAGTTGCACCCGTTAGCCAACTGTTATCTGTAGAGAACTCCTCTCTTGATCCATAGATGGCAATCTTTGAATCTTTGCGGTGTTCTCAATCAAACTTGTGGATAAAAAAAAGTAATGGCAATCTTTGAATCTAAAGACACGCCATGAACAAATCCCAAAACAGCTCCACAGAAGTGGCATATTAAAAATCCTATTATCATTATTATTCAAACCAGGAGATCAAATCTAGCGTAACAAGACAAAACAAAACTAAATTCCTCCCAATTCCACCGACAGCACAACACCCAAACAGAACAGAAGCGATACAAATAACATATAGAGAATTTTTTTTTTCTCTTGAAAGGTGTCAATTAGAACTCAACCCACTGCTGGTATAGATCGCTCAGTCCTTGTACTTCATCTCGGATACCTTGAACCCGGGCATTTCAAAGGAGGAACTGAATTTCTCAACGGCAACTTTCAGATTCTCTATGTCAGGGTTGTTGACCAAACCCTTGTTGAAGTCCTTGAGCAATTTACCGTGCTCCTTTTGCACTTTAAGGCATATGCTCACTGCCTGGTGAAGGAACTCTCCAATTTGCTCAAAATCCTTCTCAAGTAGACCCCTCGAGGTCATGGCAGGGGCACCTGAAAAAAAGAAAACAGAAGGGAAAGTTAGGTTTAAAATTTATGTTGATGTTTTCTGCAATGTTATAATCATGGTTGTCATTCCCTGGGAGCACAACTCAGTAAACAACTTTCATATAAGCTTCCATGGATATTTTTGGAAGTCATACTTACAGAGAAGACGAGGAACATAAATATTTTGCTAGTAGAGAACAAACAATAATAAGAAAACACAATACTGATGATGAAATAAAATAATGAGACAAATCTCTACCAGACCAACTAAATCAATTTTTACAGAGGTGCTGACCTAATTAGTTAAAAAGAGGAATGTGTTCAGCATTAAGCACATAATAGACAGACAACACATGGTGCTGTGATTGACTGCAACCACAGAAGGATATAATTTAATATATCTTACTTCAAGAAAAAGTTGTCTGACAGTATACTTTTCTTTAAATATAAGCCACATACAAGAGTCACTGTGTGATTCAGGAAAGAGAAATGATAGACTTAATTTTTTTTTTTTTGAGGGAAGAAATGATAGACTTAATAATAATAGATCTAACTTCACAGCTAAGCAGGAGACAAGCATGCGCAAGTTGACCCCTCTCACATGATCATGTGGCAGTTGAGATTTGAGAACCCAATTTTAAAAAAAGTGAAATAAATCCAGGCCTAGATCTAGGTCCAGAAAGATATGAAAACAAAATCTCTTGCATGCCAAGCATGAAAAGCTGACATCATCATAAAAAAATGAAAAAAAAAATGATGATGAGATACTTACCAATGCGTACACCGCCAGGAGACAACGCACTGCTGTCACCGAATACAGCATTCTTGTTCAAGGTGATGCTGCACAGGTCACAGAGCTTCTCCACCTTGTTTCCTACAACATCAACACAATCCAAAGCATACATATGAGTAAAGGAAACACCATATTCTGGTACGGAAGCGAAACATAGGAAACACCTTATCCTACCGCCCAGGTGAAACAGATGATAAGTGCCCCAATGTAGCTTGCATGTTTTGTGTTCAATTTCCTTTTTGCTTTTTGACTTTTTTACTAGCATTGTGTTTCTGGTGTTTGATGATGTGGTCTGTTTCTGATAGCTTTTACAAATATGATTTGCAATAGTTACTCTTGACCTAAGGACCATACTACTCAAAACATAAATCTTAATTCCACATAAGCATACCAGTCAAGCCAAGAGGACGGAGGTCCCACAGCACAAGGTGGTTCTCAGTCCCGTCTGTGACCATCTTGTACCCCTTGCTCATCAAATATTTTCCTATAGCAACGGCATTTGCTTTGACCTATACCAGAGCATGCAGGTTTTGTCAGAAGGCATGAAATAACTTGGGTGAGTTTAATATGAATGTCTCAATGTTTTAACTCACACAAATTTTAACAACTTTATGTTGGAAGTAACAAAAAGGTGTTGGCCCATAGGAATTCCAATAAAACCTAAGGTATAATTTGCAGAGAAAATGTCCAACTTTAAGTTATTTAAAAACCTGCTTAGCATAAGCCTTGAATCCAGGAGCTGTGGCTTGCTTGAGTGCAACTGCAAGAGCAGCAATCTGATGGTTGTGCGGCCCACCCTGTAGGGAAGGGAAGACAGAGAAATTGATCTTGTCCTCAAAGTCATACACTGCATTCTCAGGCTGTCCCTTCTTTGGTGGCTTTGGCCCCTTGCGGTAAAAGATCATGCCCGATCGTGGGCCCCGAAGACTCTTGTGTGTCGTTGTTGTCACTACATCACAATACTCGAATGGGTTTGCTGCTTCCTACATTAATTTGAAAAGGAGTAAGTAATTATAATTAATAGGACATTATTGTAGGCACTCATTTTAGTTTCGCTATATCTAATTGTTCGATTGCAGAGTCATGAAATCACATCCAAGATTCAAGATTTGCATCAGGCAATTCACTACACTAGTTCATATACAAGAAACAAATCTGTTTGCTATTTTATCTGTTGAAAAGCTGATACTGGTATAACTGTTCTGCTGGTTAGTTCTCCAAATTTTGTATTTGCACAACAAGTACGATACTTGTAAATTTCTGGAGTCACCCTATTAAATAAATTTAAATATAGGTACCAGAGTTAGTCAATTATGCAGCTAATTTAATGATCTACTAATTAAATATTTTTAGGCTCCGGGTCATATTGTTGACTGAATATATACAAAAGATGTCAAGTTGGTAAGATTATATTTATGTAAGACGGGAAACCATGCCCGTACTAGATTCTAACATGGTTGTACCTAACATAGATCCATAAGAAATATACAAACACTTGAACCACTTATTCCCAACCGACATTGACATGGAAATCCTATTAATATTTTGAAAATTTTATAAGGTTGCTCAAGGTACTCTATATTACTTTAAATAGAAAAGACAGTTTAAGAATATACAGTATTATGATCTCTGTGTGAGTTGGAAGGGCGAATAAAAAATCTTATAACATGTCTGTTGCATCATTGACTCACATGAAAAATCGAAAAAGGTAGCCCATCATAAAACATCACTCAATACACCAAATGACTCATAAACAAGCTAATTTAATGGCATGGGATCTAATAACCTAAGTTTAGAATAAAACTTGTGCAATTTCCTGCAACTACAACTAGATCTGGTCAAATGACCCACTATAATGTTCATTTAACATATGAATTATATAAAATATATTCAAAATCACTTAAATTGATAATTCAGTGACTCTAAATCTATTAAAATACTCATAGAATTGCATAATAAGTCTTGAATAGCACAAAAAAGGACCTCCCAAGTTATCTGTCAATTCATCGAACACCTTACGAGCAAGCCATTTTAATTAAAATATGACCTAAAGCAGAACTCTTAAATGCATGACTTGAACAAGTATGATGCCAAAGAAAAGAAATGATGATTTGCCTGTGTAAAGACATTTCATCAAGCACCATATGAGCAAACCAACTTTCAATAAAAAAGATCTCAAATCCTCTTCTTAGTGCTACTTTCAAACATCATTTTGCAATAGACCTCCAATTACCAGATTCCATCAACATTTCCAAATAAAGCAAAACCAAAATAATCAAATTTGTCAGTACCTGAGCTGCAACAAGGCCACTGATATGTGCCATATCACAGAGCAACAAGGCACCGCACTTGTCAGCAATCGATCTAAATCTAGCATAGTCCCAATCCCTTGGGTACGCACTGCCACCACATATAATAAGCTTGGGTCTGAAATCCAAGGCCTTCTCCTCCAGTTTATCATAATCAATGTAGCCAGTGCCCGGGTTCACCTTGTATGGCAAGCTCTCAAAATAGATCGAGGTGGCCGAGATCTTCTTCCCACCAGATGTATAGTACCTGTTAACATTAGCATGACAAAAGGATCAAACCATTATTAACGGAAAGGTAAGAAAAGATCAAATCCTCAGTACAAATTAAAACCATACCCATGAGTGAGATGACCACCAGATGGCAGATCCAGTCCCATAATGCGATCATGCGGCTGAAGCAGAGCGGTGTAGGCGGCAAAGTTGGCCGGGCTGCCTGAGTAAGGCTGCACATTCACGCCCCACTTGGCTGCGTCAAGATGAAACGCCTCAAGAGCTCTAGATCTACACAAATTCTCGATGTCATCAATGAACTCGTTCCCTCCATAGTACCTGTTACCAGGCATGCCCTCGGAGTACTTGTTGGTCAAGGCGCTGCCAAGTGCCTCAATGACAGCGAAGGAGGTGAAGTTCTCAGATGCGATGAGCTCGATGCCAGTGCACTGGCGGCGCTTCTCCCGCTCGATCAGATCGTGGATTTCGGGATCGACCTCGACGAGAGGAGTGAGTCCCCATGACGCGACAGAATCCATGGCGGCGGCGGCGGCGGGAGTGGGGGTAGCGGCGGTAGGGGTAGCGGCGGAGGTGTGCAGAGCTTGAAGGGGCTTGAGGGGAGAGTGGAAGGAGACGGGGTGAAGGGGAGAGAGGCGAGAGGAGAGGGGGAGAGAGGAAGGGTTTATAAGGAGGCGAGAGGTGGGGATGAGAGTGAACATAGAGAGGAGAGGTGAGGTGAGGTGGGGTGGGAATTTGCGATTGGGGGTTGGTGTGCGGTGACGACCTGTGATGGTCTGTTGGCTATGGCTATTTTCAGCTTGTTGTTTTCCAGATTTTTCCTTTTTCTCGTTTCTTTTATTTTATTTCACCGTTTTACTCACTATTCAGTGTTGTTAAGTCTCGCTCGACTCGGCGTCGGCCGCAGGAGCGTCGATATAACATAGGAAAATATTATCGAGATGTTATTATTTATATCTCTTATTTATATCTTCGTCGTTGGGATTAGATTTATTATATATATTAAATAAGTTATTATGTATCGAGATGTTATTATTTATATCTCTTATTTATATCTCCGTCGTTGGGACTGAATTTATTATATATATTAAATGAGTTATTATGTATCGAGATGTTATTATTTATATCTCTTATTTATATCTCCGTCGTTGGGACTGGATTTATTATATATATTAAATGAGTTATTATGTATGTTGATAGTTTTTATTTTAGTTATCATAATTTGGTCCTAATTTATGTTTTAGATTTGAAAATCATAAAATTCAAATAAAAAATATATTACTTTAAAAATTGGACAAATTGAAATCCATTTGGTAAAGGTTAAATTTTCAATATTCTACAGCGATTAGTTTGTACTTTGTACCACTAAAAATATTATCTTAAACTTAGTTTTGTTGATTAAATATTTCATAAAAAGTTAAAGTTGTTATGTTAAAATCATAACCTTTCAAAGTTTATCTTATATTGTTCGATCTCCAAATTAAGATGTAAGGTTAAATAAAAAGAAATCGATCAATTTATACTCTAAATTAATTGATACGATGCGTACTTAAATATTAAAAGAGATAAATTAATGCATAATTGAAAATTAAGTGATGTTAAGTGAGGTTTCCCTTCCCTTTATTTGTATATTATGCTTATGATTTTTCTTTTCATTGCAGCTCAAAATCACACCACATTCCACAAAAGCTGATGAGCTAATGCTGAAATTTAAACCGTCTCCAAGGAAACAGGTCGCGTTTCTAGGAGCACGGAATTTCTCAGTACTCATAACTCAAAAATATATCGAATCAATTTCAAATGGAAAATTCAAATTACTCAATAAATTCTTCATATTAAAATCTTATAGAATACAATTTTTTTTTATTTTGGGAGATTTTTAACTATTTATTTCATTTTATTTTTAAAATGACATACTTTTATATACAAAAATTTATTATTTTTTTATTATTATTAAAATCATCTTAAAAAATCCAAAACAAATAGTTAAAAAATCCTAAAAATAGAAAATTTTGGTATCCTACAAGATTTTAATATAAATAATTTATTGAGTAGTTTGAATTTTTCGTTCGAAATCGATTCGATAGATTTTTGACTTAGAAACACTAAAAACCTTCGTACTCTTAGAAGCACCGTAATTTTAATATATAATAAGCAGCATTGGTCTTATGGTAGGTGTTAAGGGAACAGTTGACTATATCTTATATAAATCCAATGTCTAATCGTCGTAATTATTTTTTTAAACTTTTAATATAAAAATAACAACGGTTCCTGCGTTTCTGAAACAATAAAAAAGAAGAAGAAGAAAAAATAATTTGAAATTTAATTAGCCGTTTATTACAAATTCATTAAAATTTTATCTTTAAAAATTTTAAATTGTTTGAAGAAAGACTTTATGTTTTTCAGCTGGACTATAATTTGATATATTTTTCTAAATAATTAAATGTACGTCTATAATTTTAATTATTTATTAATTTTTGAATATATATATATATATATATATATCATACAAATTAAATATATCATAAAAAGTCAAATGTAAATTAAAAGCCTAAAAATGTCCTAATATGTGATTACCATATATTACGTGTCAAAATATCAAGTCTCATAATGAAAAGTTGTGACGACATTAAATGTACATCTTTACCTTCATTGTAAACTAAATATTTTTACATTATTAGACGTGAATATTTGCTTATTCTATTATACGTTGCTGAATATAACTAATATAAGTGTTCATAATTATATAATAAGTATCACGTGACAAGTCACGTGATTACTTCATCTCTATGCATATTAATTCTCTTGTTTATGAAAAGAAAAAAACAAGGAAGGAAAACAAAAACAAAAACAAAAAAAAATGATTTGGTTTTCTATGAATTAATTAATTTGCGATGTATAGAATTAGTGGTGGTATGGTAAAGTGTCCAAAATTCTGAAATCACTGATAGATAAATGAGATTCAATAAATCATAAATAAAAAAAACACTCTTATATTTAAATATGAATCGTTCGAATCAAATCGGACGATTTAAAAATTACGACAATCTCGTTATTATTATAATTTTTAATGACAGCGAATACGGAAATTTCACCTACTAATAGTGGGCTTGCATCTCCAATCATTTCTCCTAATTTTTGAGTTGTTGGTGACGTGGACTGTGGGACCCACACACCAAACTCACCAACCTCTGCTTAACGGACCTGCTATTTTTTTTACTACGGATCCGGATTGTCAATCTCAGACCCGTTTACCCGTTATTTTTTGTTTAATCCAAGTTGAAGAATTGATAAGAGGTGATTGTTTGTATTTATTTTCAGTACT
Source organism: x Bolboschoenoplectus mariqueter (assembly GCA_037678475.1). Lineage (NCBI taxonomy): Eukaryota > Viridiplantae > Streptophyta > Magnoliopsida > Poales > Cyperaceae > x Bolboschoenoplectus > x Bolboschoenoplectus mariqueter. The sequence goes on along the minus strand of CM075258.1, from coordinate 3,450,331 downwards.
GTTAGAATTATTGTTGTTATTGTTAATTTATTATTTGTCATTTTATTTTGTAAGTGGTCTTTCGAATAATAATTAAGTGTTAAATCTTGGAATTGATACAAGAATTATGCAGGAAAATCGAGATAAATTCAAATTTGATAGTTTGTGTCATATTTCGGATTAAATTTCATGCGCTTATTGAACTCCAAACAAAACAAACTTTGGCATATAATTTTTTTTAATATAAACTTTGTTAATTACAACATTTATTTATTTTTAGATAATCTCTCACTATCATTTATATTAAATTTACGATTCTTACTTTGACTTGTGGCAGCCACTAAAAAATTTGAAAAAACAAGATATATTTATGTTTTTCTAAAATAGAAAATGTTCGATTTTGAAAAATGAATTTAAACGCAACCTTCAAGTCATAAGTGATTAAATGTTCTTTCGGATGTAGAAGCTGATGATTGTATATTCCGAGTCTCTATCTGCTGTCATAATTGCTCAATGACAAATTAATTTTAAACGATCTAAATTTAAATTAAAAAAAGGTAACTTTTTTATTTTTATTTTGTTAAATCACATTACTATGGACGCAATTGTTAACATCGATAGCGGATGTGAATTCGATGTATTCCATTTAAATCATAATTTGTTGCAATGTAATTGTCGACTTAAATCACAATTTGTAAATTGACAAAATTCCAAAAAGAAATACATCTCACTAATTGAGACTTCTTCCTAAAAGCAAAGAAACATTTTGACCTCAAAGTGTCACGTCATAATTAAAAAAAAGAATTATTATGAAGGAAAATATTTGAGAGATATCAAATCAATATCATAATCGATATCGATTTTATTATTTATATTATAAAAATTATTATTTATATTAATTATTTTATTATGTAATTTATTTTTAAGTATTTCTATTATTTAATTTAAATATCACTAATATAAATAATAATTTATTTATTCTGAATAATAAAATGAGTATAAAATATAATATCGATTTTAATATATATATATATATCATCTCTCTAATATAAATATGACACAATGTCGTGAGATTTCAAAAGGTAGGTATAATATGCGTAGATAACTTTTAGTGGGGTTGGTACACCTATAATACCGGACTTCGTTTTCAGATTTTCCCTTTCTTATACGCTAGTGCGTTGAGAACTCTCTATTGAAAACTGGTGAGAAACCACAATTAAGTATTCATTTAAATTTTAAAAATTGTAACAAAATCTCATTAAAAAATTATTATATATATATGAGTAAAATTAGCGTGAATTTAAGTTCACCAACTTTTTTGATGAGTTTAACTCAAAATTCATCGAATCGATTTAAATTTTCAAATTCAAGTTGCTCAATAATTTTTTTATATTAAAATCTCATATGATATCAAAATTTTTTATTTTTAAAATTTCCTAACTATTTATTTCATATTTTTGAAAATGACCTATTTTCATATACAAACATTCTTTATTTTATTATTATTTCTAGAATCATCTTAGAAAATCTAAAAAACTAGTCAGAAAATTCTAAAAATAAAAAATTTCGGTATCCTACAAGATTTTGATATGAAAATTTATTGAGCAACTTGGATTTATCGTTCAGAGCCGTTTCGATATATTTTTAAGTTAAGCTCATAAAAAATATTGATGAACTTAACCTCACGCTAGTTTTACTCTTTATATATATTAAATTATCCAATATTTACGTTGTTAAATATTTCATCATATAAAAGAAGTCAATGACTATTAATGCCTCCTATATATATATGTGTGTGTGTATCTATTTCGGCATAGTGGAGAAAAAGACGATAAAAAAAAAGGAGTGTGTGAAAATGCAACGTGATTCTCTCTGAATTTACTTAAAAAGCGTTGTCCGATATTAAAAATATATAATATATAGACGAATGAATTATAAAAAAAATTAAAAAAATTATTTTATATGAATTTTAATATAATTGGATAAATAACGTTAATGAATTGGAGGGTTGGAGCTTATTTCAAGGATAAAATTAAAGAAAAATATTATGTAGATATCATTATTGATACCGTCATCAATACAGGCTTATTTATATACATTAAATGAGTTATTATACATGTTAATGACTTTATTATGTATAATATTTCTATTATTTAACTTAAATATCATTAATATGCATAATAACTCATTTAAGTTACATAACAACAATACCGTACAAAATGAATTTGCATAATAAAGCCATTAATATGCATTATAATTCATTTAAATTGCATAATAATAATATTATACGAAATAAATTTTACATAATAAAATCATTAATATCCATAATAACTCATTCAATACATATAATTAAGTCCATATCGATGACAGTATCGACAAACGTATCCGTATCTGTATCTATGTGTATCAATCAGCTCCCAAAATTAAAACCATGATCTGTTAAATTTTTTCAACCCTTTTTTTCTAATTAGGTGGCAGGAATTTCTGTCCTGATTTGGCCACGTCAACCACCTCCTTTGTTAATTAATGGGACTGTCACAGCTGCCACCACTGAAACAAATTCTCGCCTAATTTTAATACTTTATGTGTGTGTGTCGGTTGCTCATTTATTGGGGGAAATTTGGGTGTGCATTTTGTCGGTGATAGTTATCAAAACTCAATTTAATTCATTAATTAATTCAAAAATGTATTTGAAAGTTTTATCTTGAGATGTAAATTAATGACACGGATTATATATATATATATATATATATATATATTATATGTAATGTATTGTGAGCATATTTAATTATTTGGACGAGATTTACAGAACAGAACATGCATGCTCATAATTAATGCTTTTCATGTATGATTCAATATGAATGAGAAATAAAAACTATATTGAAATAATATATATATATATATATATATATATATGGCTATGAGTCTATGAGCGCATGCTCAGCAAACAGCAAACAGCAAACAGCAAACAGCAATGCATGAGGGATTATGGGTCTCTGTCTGAGTAGTTTGAGATTTGAGATCTGGTTTTTTTTTCACATCTTTGCACCAAAGTGAAGATGCACATGAGATGGCAATATCAATAATAAATAATAAAAAATTGATGATATGTAACATGTGTCGGTTGGGTTGTAATGTGTTTATGAGGTTTTAATTTTTTTTATTGTATAGTGTAAGAACGGGTGAATTATAAGATGATTTTTTTTAGATTTATTTTGTATGAATTTTTGATGTGATTGAACGGATAATATATTGAGCTGTACTGTACAATATGACAAAGGATACGAATCTATGCCAATTGAAACACAAAAAACCTTTAGCACTTATTTGGAATTGGGATAAATGAGGAATAAAGTTATTACCTCCTCTCACAGAAGATGATTTTATCTCTGAGTTATCTTCGATTTATCTTCAACTAAAATACAAAAACTTTCTTCTTTTCATTTGTCACTCCTTTATTTTCCCTTTCACAAGTTCTAATTTATTTTTCTTTTCTTTTTTTTAACACCATTTTGCTTGTTATTAAAGGACTCAAAAATTCTCTCCTCTATATTTATTTCCTTCTATTATTTATCAGTTACCTCCCTCTCTTTACTCAAAAATATTTTCTTTTCTCTTTTTCTATTACTTTATTCTTAGTATAATTCACATCTCTATTATAATCCATCAATTTTTTTTTTGCTTTACTCTTATGGAATTTTGTGTCGTTCTCTCTTCTCATTCTTTTTCTTTCTATTGGTTTTGTCTATTTTTTTTGTCACTTCTCTCAGCCTTGTTAAATTGTGCTAATTTTGGTTCATTTGTTTAAGCTCAATTTGTTTCTTTATGTTAATCAATTTCTTAACAAAGTGAAATTTTTCTTCATTTACATTGCTACAAACACAAAATCTTCAACTCGAGTACATACATGTATGCAAACATGCGAAATAAATATATATATTTTTTTAGATAAAAATCAAAATCAAAATACGAAGAATATTACTTTTATCACTAAACTACAAATTGGTTCTCATGAGAAATAAATATTTTAAATCCATGAACTTCATTTCCAATTTTTTTTTCTAATTATATCCTTCTAGAGCAATCCAAAAGATCCTTACATTCTTTCCTTCTTTTTTTTTTCAACTCCCACAAAATTTTCCCATGACCAAATTGTATAATTGCTCAAAGAATTCAATATTAGATAATTATTATCATAAAATATGTTGTTCAATTCCTTTTACGTCATGTAGAAAAAATGTTGCTTGGTTGATTTTTATTGGGGTATTCAACATCATCCCTCAAGAAAATTCATAGAAAATTTCAAGATAGAATTTGGGTTAAAGAAGGCATCACCGTTTCAATTGGAAATCAATTGCAAATTATGATTTAATGATTATAACATAAATTAGTACAATTGTCAATTTTGCAAAACTTGAAATGTATGAAATTATTGCATCAATATTTAAAATTAAATTAAGAATTTTATTTGGAGGTTTAAAAATTAAAATTACAAAATCATTCACGCATCTAGAAAATAGCCTATATTAATGTAAAAATTGAGATTTTTGACAAATATTTTTAATATTGAATTGACAAAAATGTTACGCTAAACGACGAAAAATTAAAAAATTTCCTCTAATGAGTTGTAAGATTATGGAAGAATTAAAATTTTTGAATGTCATAGTGGAAATATCAAGGCCACCTATAGAATAGTCTAAGAAATTAACCTTGTAGATCAAACGACTAGATGAATTAATTAAAATAATTATAAGGTCATATAATTCAAATTGGAAATACTGAAATTTCCCAATAATTGTAAGTTTTTCAACCATAATTTTCTACCATGAAATGAGAATCAACATATTTTAAATCATCTCTAATATAAAACACTGAATTTCAACTGCACAATCTCTCACACAGAAATCATTGTCTTAGTTACGGAACTAGCAGACATAACTCTTACTTAACCATTATTTTATAATAACTAGAAACTTAGAATCAAATAATTACAAATTGGGTTCATTAATATTCTTTTACTGCTGAACTGGAAGCTTAGCACAGTAATGATAGGTCTCGTCTCTTTACAAAGAGACACATGTACAAATTCTGCAAAAAAATATTTGAAAAAGAATAAATATCATAATTAACGGGCCCCTTATTTAAAAAAAAAAGTATTTTTTTACCTCTCCATGCATGGATTATCTTTCAAACAAACATGTGGTTAGCTTAACTAATTAGCTAGAGATTAGCATCACCTAACATGTGATTTGTATTTAATTGAGTAAATTGGCACACATTAGAGTGATTAAATAGTAACATCTAGCAGTCTGGTATGCAGCACAAAATCTCGCTTTGTATATATTATGTAAATGTTATGTATTATGAATTAATTTATATGAATCCATAGATATAAAAAAGCGTAGGTCAGACATGGAGAAGGAAAACATAACAAAGACATTTCATTTTTATGATTTTTTTTTTTCACATGGATGCAATTCTCCAAGTATTTTTTTGAAAATTTCCAAATCAGGAATTATGATAAGTGGGCAGAATTAATCTAGAATAAAATATAATTTTACAATTACCATAATCAATAAGTATAAATATATATATATATATATATATTATACATACCTGAATTTCGTCAAAAACCGTGAATTTTAAAAGTACGGAAGAAAACGCTGCTCTGTCAGTTTAGAACTAAAAGAAATACCATGGTTTTTGAAAACTAATAAAATACTTATTAACACCACTGGAAAGAAAAGTGTACAGTGCTGACAATTTTTTACTCCACTTGACAACTCAATTAATTGAATTAATTAATTTGACTTCATCTTTTCTAAAATTGACTCCATGTACATCTGTTGGCCCCCTTTAAGTTGTGCTAAAATTTTTTATGAGCCTCCTAATCATCCAATATTATCATCTAATATTCAAATTTAATTGAACCGCGGATCTAGTATAGTACAGATGGTGATATATCTCCGTCTACGTAGATTCAAATTTCGTAAAAAATATGTAAAAATAAGTAAAATAAATATCAGAATAAATGAAAATCCTTATTTAAAAAATATATATATGTATATATATTTTTAATTTTTGCGATGGTAGAGATGAAGATGCTTTCTTTTATTTATAATTTATGTTCTGCCTCTTCTCCTCTAATCATTTTCTGTGCTCTTACCTCCATTATTTTGCTTATACGACAACTTCTGTTTTAATTTCAAAAGATCGATAACTCGAAGATAAATTATTATTGCTCATAGTGGAGATCATCTCTGATTAATTTCAAGTCGTGTTACTCTTCTAAAAAACTTCTAAAATTCTATTAAAAAAAAGGTTTGAAATACTACCACTCTCACAGAGAGAAATCTCTGATTAATTTTAAGTTGTGTTGCTTTTGTAGAAAACTTGTAAATTCTATTTAAAAAAGGGAGGGGATTCGTTGACAACTAATATTTTGATAATTTTGACAGTTATTTTTTAAATAATTTCAAAATAAATCTTAAAAATTCTTAAAATAGAAAAAAGTTTACAAATATATTTTGTAACTCATAGATTGATTGTGTTTCAAATTTCATTTGATTTAAGAGTCATTTGATATTTCATCATTTGTATTAAATTTTAAACCGTTAAAAGTTTTATGTAATTTTGATGGAGTATCAAATGACTTTTAAATCGTATGAAATTTAAAACACAATCAATCTATGAGTTACAAAATATGTTTGTAATTTTTTTTTTCTATTTTTAAGAACTTTTAAGATTTATTTTGAAATTATTTAAAAAATAATTATCAAGATTGTCAAAATTTTAATTGTCAAGAGATCCCTTCCCTAAAAAAAAAAATCCATACTTATCAATTAATGTCTTATTAGATATCTTATGCAAGTGCACGTGTCGAATTATATAACTGTCGTGTCTTACACATTCTATCACGATTCACAACCAAGTCATTTGGTCATTTAATACTTCTTTTTTTCACAAATTAGTACTTTGTACATTTTTTTCTTTTTGACGTTCTCCTACTAAATTTCATTAAAACAAATAAAAAGAGTGTACAAGAAGTAGGGAAATCAAAATTCAAGAAAAAAGGAGAAACAAAAGAAAGAAAGAAAGAAGAAAACGAGTTAAATAATGTATATACCTTCCTATGTTATATGTTAAATACACTCACCATTTAATTATTCAGACACATAATATGAATTTTAACATGTAAAAATGAAATTTAAATTAATGTATAACTTAGGTGAATTTTCACGATGCTCTAAAACTTAGGTGGTGTTTTGACAAGTTAAATATTAAAACATATAAAGTGTACTTTTTTTCCTTTTAAAAATAAGAGTTTGTGTTAATTTCAACATTATTAAAATTTTTTTTTTACAAAATTTGAATATATTTTTTTTCCATAAAGATACAAATTTTATTATCGTATATACCAGACTTATGATTCAAATATAGAGTATACTCTAATGCATCTAAAATAAATTATAAAACAAATGTAATCCGAACCACATGCCCAAAGTAAAAAATTTACACTATGAGCTCCATTAAACTTCCCAAAAAAAACTGTAGCAAGGTGAAATATTAAAACAAACAAAATAAAATATGATGGCAAAATTGAATTTTAAACTAGCAAAAGACGAACTGCCTGAGGTACTAAATTTGTAATAAAATCGCATAGCGTTTTTATTCTTATGTATGTCTAGTTAATTTTCAAAATCCTGTCTACATATTTAAAAAAAAAATCCAGTTAACAATAATAATAAATGATGGATTTGATTATACCAACATTTTGTCTCTACAAAATAGATGCAATTATCTTCCTATAATATTTTAAAATTTCTTAAAATTGAAAGCATAATAGAGAGAAACAAGATCAACAAAGGAAAGAAAGAATATATACGGCATGTTATTATCTTTCTATTTTATGACATTACTTTTCCCTCTCTTTAACTTTCCTTTTCTTTCCACTTCTCTTTTGCGAACCAAACACACTGTAATTCACGCTCGCACATAGCTGCTCAGTTCCTGATCTTGTATAGCGCTGTACTGTACAGTATATGGACGGATAGATTATAAGGATATTTTTTTAGATTAATTTTACACGAATCTTAATGCGATCGGACGGAAAATAAGCTGGGATGTACGGTGCAGTGTAGCAGAGGATCTGTCGATCAATTTTCCCGCTGCGCGAATACGTCGCCGCTCCACGCTCCATTGTCAGTAGGTGGGCCCTCCATTGTATCACACACACCAACCCCCACCGGATCCGATCTTGTATTTCTGAACCAGACCATTTTCGTCAAACTTCGTAACGAGTCAAATTAAAACTCGGAACAAACCCACTACACGAAATAAGAGATCAGATCGCAGCGATCAGTCCCACCGCCAAACCCCTGGCAAAACCCAAAATCCAACGGCTCAGATCTCTCCCAATCCCTTTATATCTTCTCCCCTCTTCCTCCAATCCTCTCACTGCGCCACTCTTTTCTTTCTCTTGCAAGTTGCAACACACACATCTCAGATCCAAAACCTTCTTCTCTTTAGCCATGGCTCTCTCTGTCGAGAAGACCAGCTCCGGCAGGGAGTACAAGGTTAAGGATCTATCCCAAGCCGACTTCGGGCGGCTCGAGATCGAGCTAGCCGAGGTCGAGATGCCCGGTTTAATGGCTTGTCGCGCCGAGTTTGGCCCGGCTAAGCCATTTGCTGGGGCTCGCATCTCAGGATCTCTCCACATGACTATTCAGACCGCGGTTCTGATCGAGACCTTGACTGCGCTTGGTGCAGAGGTGCGTTGGTGCTCCTGCAACATCTTCTCGACCCAGGATCATGCTGCGGCGGCGATCGCTAGGGATTCAGCAGCTGTGTTCGCCTGGAAGGGAGAGACTCTTCAGGTAGATTTTTGTTTTGTTTTGATGCTTACTGTTTGCTCAATTTCAACTGGCTTTTCATTGAGTCCGTGTTTTTGTTTAGAGTCGGATTCGTGCAAATCAGTGAGTAGAGTACATTTTTGTTCGTTCATGTTGGTTTGTAGAGAGTAAAGTTTGGATCTTTTTCAGTGTTTACTGTATTTAGACATAGATCTGAGTAAAATTTAAGCAGAAAGTTTCCACTTTTATTCTTAACCTGTTACCATTCATTGTTGTTATTCCCAAAACACTGATTTAAGCTTATTTTAGGTATTCCCTTGTTATTGGATCGTTGTTCTGGTTCTTGCAGTATCTAAAAGTTTAATCTTGTCACTGCTAACTCTACATTTTGTATTTTTTGATTACCAGGAGTACTGGTGGTGCACAGAGAGGTGCCTTGACTGGGGCCCACAAGGAGGTCCTGACCTAATTGTTGATGATGGTGGTGATGCCACACTCCTGATCCACGAGGGAGTTCGTGCTGAAGAGGAGTATGAGAAGACCGGCAAGCTGCCTGATCCTGAGAGCACCGACAATGTTGAGTTCAAAATCGTGCTTGGCATTATCAGAGACGGCCTCTCGGCGGACCCGAAGAAGTACCGCAAGATGAAGGAGAGACTTGTTGGTGTATCGGAGGAGACCACCACCGGTGTCAAGAGGTTGTACCAGATGCAAGAGAGCGGCACACTTCTTTTCCCGGCAATTAATGTGAATGATTCAGTGACCAAGAGCAAGGTGAGAATTCTTTTTCTGAATTTAGATTTTAATAGTTTATTTTAGGTATAACTAATTATGCACCTCTGGTTTTGTGATTGGTGGAGTTGGTATTATTGGTGCTTGATTTGACTGGGATTTAAGCTTTGATGATTTCATCTAGATCTGGGGTTGGATGTAGCTTTCACTTGAGGCAATTGGTGTTTACCTAACTTAAAGAAAAATCAATACTTGCCAAAAACTTGTGCTGCCGTTGTCTGTTTGGTTGTTTACTGTGTCGTGGGTCCTGGTTGGTCTTTGTGTCTTTTTCCACCGGTATGCTTTTTCCATGCATGACAAGTTGTGGAGGAACCTTTTGTGCTGATTGATCTTTTACAAGATCTTTTGTTCATGTAACTGCAGATTTTATTTACTCTAAATTAATTATTGAGAATCAGACGGTGTTGTATTTTTGACCGTTGGCTTGGAATCTAGCTAAGTAAATGCCTTGAAAAGAAAAATACCTTTTTTCTTTATGAGCCATTGGAAATTGCTTCTGAACTGAAGAAGTCTACATTGATGTTAGACTTTACTTTCACTTCACTTCTTCCTGCTTTTAGTGAGAATTAAGCATGGCCCGTATACTCTTTTGTAGTGGACTTCATATTTTTTCCAGTAGCAAGCATGGGACAAACATTGTAGTCATTGTCAATATTACCTTTTCCAAGAAAAATTATTCTGTGCAACATGAACCTATGTATATATATATATACATCAACAATTTCTTATGACTCTTGTTTTCCAAATTCAGTTTGACAACTTGTATGGGTGCCGCCACTCCCTCCCCGATGGTCTCATGCGTGCCACCGATGTCATGATTGCTGGCAAGGTTGCTGTTGTCTGTGGTTATGGAGATGTCGGCAAGGGCTGTGCTGCTGCCTTGAAGCAAGCTGGGGCCCGCGTCATAGTCACTGAGATTGACCCAATCTGTGCCCTACAAGCCCTCATGGAAGGCCTTCAAGTCCTTCCCCTCGAAGATGTGGTCTCACAGGCTGATATTTTCGTTACCACCACTGGTACATTATAACTTGACCATCCTCATGATTTTTAACTTAGTAATTGGTGCATAATAAGGGACTGAATAAAATCGTCTGAACTGATAGGTAACAAGGATATCATCATGGTTGACCACATGAGGAAGATGAAGAACAATGCTATTGTTTGCAACATTGGTCACTTCGATAATGAGATTGACATGCTTGGACTGGAGACATACCCAGGTGTCAAGAAAATCACAATCAAACCCCAAACCGACCGGTGGGTCTTCCCTGAGACCAACAGTGGCATCATCGTCTTGGCTGAGGGACGGCTGATGAACTTGGGGTGCGCAACTGGCCACCCTAGCTTTGTCATGTCGTGCTCCTTCACCAACCAGGTATCTTTCTTTCTTTCTCTGTTTAGGCTTTAGTTTTCTTTCCCTCAGCTTGGTTAAGCAGAGCAATTGTTATTTTGTTTTATACCATGCTCATTGAAATTGGAATTTGTGGTTTTTTGTGTAGGTGATTGCACAATTGGAGTTGTGGAACGAGAGGAAGAGTGGCAAGTATGAGAAGAAGGTTTACGTGCTGCCGAAGCACCTTGACGAGAAGGTGGCGGCACTTCACCTCGGCAAACTCGGTGCCAAGCTAACAAAATTGACCCAGTCTCAGGCTGACTACATCAGTGTCCCAGTTGAGGGCCCGTACAAGCCTGCTCACTACCGCTACTGATCTCCCCATGTGGGTCTTTGCGCCTCTTGTGCTAGTTGTGTTGGTTCATCAAGGCTCGGGTTATCGTCTTGTAGGTTAGATCACTTGTTCTCCAGTCAGGATGGTGTGAGGATGGTTTTGGGTATTGTTTGGTAATAATTGGTACTGTGTGTTTTCGAGTGGTGGTGTTTTGCGTGATACGTTATTTGGAAGTTTTGTTGTTGTATGCTGTTTTTTCAATGATAATCTTGTGAGGAATCAATTGATCTCGCAATTCAATTATATGGTATTTTAGTTGGCTGATTTTGCTGATTTTGATCATTTTCTTCTTCCTGTGCTAACGAGCCAATCCAAGCTCGATCTGAGAACTGAGATTTCAATTACTCAGGTGCGGAGCTTTCATTTGTGACCGTATGCTCATCATATCATTGTTCTATCTTTGTTTCTAGCCTAATAATCAATCAAGAGTTTTGGATTGGCAAATGTATCCTTGCAAACTGATTGGTTGTGAATCCAGATGATTCCAAAATTGGTAATACTAGCATTCTGGCAAAATCAGCTTGTTTCGTTCATACCTCCAAAAGTTATTTACCTGTATTAAGGGAAATCACGTCTTTACAGTATCATTCTTATTCAAATTAAGTCGACAAGTGAGCAACTGAGTTTTCATGTTCTACAACGCAAATCCAAATATGGGGTCAATAATTGATTCCTCCAAAATTGTTCTTTACTAAATAACAAAAATATAAGAAGGAAATAAAAAATACCACCACTAAAATAGAAAACGCAGATATGCAAAGCATAATTTCTCAAAAGGAGGTTTCAGTAGGTCTCTCCCAAATCTGTCCTTTACTACAAAAAAGGAAAAGAAGGAAAGAAGTAAAAGAAAAACTGTGAAAAAAAACGTGCAGATAGTCGAGCACTACTACGCTGAGGAGGTAGGTCGATGGTAAACTACTACATTACCAATACTACTGGTTGGAAGATGATTAGTAGCGGTAGTGAGCCGGTTTGTATGGGCCCTCGACTGGGACGCTGATGTAGTCGGCCTGAGACGTGCTCAATTTTGTTAGCTTGGCACCGAGTTTGCCAAGGTGAAGTGCCGCCACCTTCTCATCAAGGTGCTTCGGCAACACATATACCTTCTTCTCGTACTTCCCGCTAGTCTTTTCCTTCCATAACTCCAACTGTGCAATCACCTGCACAATAGAAAAACAAAAGAAACAAATAAGGAAATCATGATTTGATTTTGATATCTTCTAGTCATTTATCCCCCAAAACTAAGGTTAAGAATCCGTAATTGTTTTCTCACAAATGTTGGTGTTTTGCCTTCTAAATTATATATTTATTCGATCTTCTTGTATCTGATTGAATTGAGGCTTAATGGAGCCTCAAACATCAGAATCTAGCAGAGAGAGAAGTACAAACAGAGTCTTTTGAATACCTTATGGTGGTACAGCAATACCAGACATTGGTACGAGTTGGTTTTATATATGGTAATAGGTACTATTTATACAAACAATTGTATCTGTCATGACCAAAATTGTCAAATAACTGCATTCTCACAACAAACCTGGTTAGTGAAGGAGCAAGACATGACAAAGCTGGGATGGCCAGTGGCGCACCCGAGATTCATGAGCCGTCCCTCAGCCAAGACAATTATGCCGGTCTTGGTTTCGGGAAAGACAAACCGGTCGGTCTGAGGCTTGATCGTGATCCTCTTGATACCAGGATATGTCTCCAGCCCAAGCATGTCAATCTCATTATCAAAGTGACCTATGTTACAAACGATCGCGTTGTTCTTCATTTTCTTCATGTGGTCAACCATTATGACATCCTTGTTACCTGCCAGATAATTCCAAACCCTGAATTTTTAGTCACTAAGTAATAAATTATTAAATTAATTAATGTAGTTCATTTGATATTAAATCAACCACTTTTTGTTATCTAAGTACCCGTGGTCGTGACGAAAATGTCAGCTTCAGAGACCACATCTTCCAAGGTGAGGACCTGGAATCCTTCCATGAGGGCTTGGAGGGCACAGATGGGGTCGATCTCAGTGACGATTGTGCGGGCCCCGGCTTGCTTCAAGGCAGCAGCACAGCCCTTGCCGACATCACCATAGCCGCAGACAACAGCAACCTTGCCGGCAATCATCACATCAGTGGCACGCATCAGACCGTCAGGGAGAGAGTGGCGGCACCCGTACAAGTTGTCAAACTACATTTTGTATACTTTGGTGTAAAATAAAAGTTTCTTGTATCTAATTGTCTATTGATGAAACCATGATGAAGACATTCTGTAGTTAAATCTTGAAACAAGAGGATAAATAATTATTTCACATAGGGTTAATATAACAAGACTTTTAAGATTGTAAATCTAACCTTGCTCTTGGTGACTGCATCATTGACATTAATGGCAGGGAACAGTAGAGTACCATCCTTCTGCATCTGATAAAGCCTCTTAACCCCTGTGGTGGTTTCCTCCGACACACCGACGAGCCTCTTCTTCATCTTGTGGTACTTCTTTGGGTCAATTTTGAGACTATCACGGATCAAACTGAGGACAATCTTGAACTCGGGATTGTCGGTGCTCTCTGGGTCAGGAAATTTGCCAGTTTTCTCGAATTCCACCTCTGCACGAACACCCTCGTGGATTAAAAGTGTGGCGTCACCACCGTCATCCACGATCAGATCGGGACCACCTTGGGGGCCCCAGTCAAGGCACCGTTCTGTGCACCACCAATACTCCTGGAATTGGAAACCAAAGTTCTGACAGTCAGCATCATTGTGATATTGTCTTTCAAAAATGTAAACATTTAATTTTCCTTTCAAATCAATAGTCTTAGTTTTTAAATTAATAACTATATCCATTTGTAAAATTCTGTCAATGATATATGTATGTCCAAAATTCATCTTGCCTTGATGAAATTCAGACATTTGATCTCAACATGCAAAAAAAAAAAGCTATATATCTTGCAAATCAAAATTGTGTTACCTGAAGGGTTTCTCCCTTCCATGCAAACACGGCCGCAGAATCTCTTGCAATGGCCGCGGCAGCATGATCTTGAGTTGAGAAGATATTGCAGGAGCACCAGCGCACCTCGGCACCAAGTGCAGTCAGAGTCTCAATCAGAACAGCAGTTTGAATCGTCATGTGGAGTGAGCCTGAAATGCAGGCCCCAGCAAAAGGCTTTGATGGGCCAAACTCGGTGCGGCATGAGACAAGACCTGGCATCTCAACCTCAGCTAGCTCGATCTCGAGCCGGCCGAAGTCGGCCTGGGCGATATCTTTGACCTTAAATTCACGACCCGAGCTGGTTTTCTCTACAAACAAAGCCATGGTGAATGAACCGGAATTTTTTCTTGAGTTAATAGTATGTAGATGAGGATGAGAATATGAAAGGAAGGAAAGAGGGAGCGGCTTAATATATAAATTGGTGACATAAAGAGAACTAAAAATAGAACCTAGCTGAGGTAGCGAAAATGTGAATTTTTACTTTTTTACTAATCTTGGGTAAAAGAGGGTATAAGTATATGCAAGATAATTGTATATTATTAATAGATAATAATTCATGGGGGATTGGCGTTGTCAGTGTGGAATATATCTGATTTGCTTTTTATTCCAACTTTCTGATGGAGGATAACAAGTCTAATTGCTATTGTTTTAATTGTACAATATGCTTTCACAACTCTGAACAGAATATCAGACATTTGTTTCATTGCACAATTTGCTTATTAGTAATTGTTGTCATTAGTTTCGTGGCACAATTTCTGTATGTGGCAATCACACAATTAGAAAGCAAAATCAGAGGTTTCGATGACTCTTCGCATAATTAAATGAAAACACTCACAAGTTCATAACTTAATCGCGCAAGGTCCGACTCTGTGTAACACGGACACATCTTAAATCAGGCTGCACCTGTTTCTGACACAGTGAAACGTATTAGACACGAACACCTGCTTTGAACGAGAACGCTAGGTATACACCAGTATATCCGTATTTAATAGAGCTAGATAGGCGAGCGAAGCAAGTAGTAGTTGGTAGTTAGAAATAGCTGATACATGCTTGAAAATTTTCAAATCAGGCCTAGCCTCACTATTACTCTCTATCGTGTAGTATCCAGTCATACACTTTTCTTATTTTCTCAAACGAAAATATTTAGCGTCCACCCCTTGTTATCCATCCATCCATCCATCTACCTCTTTATTTGTTAACGTCAATTATGTATGACGCTCATAATTAGTTAACAAAAAAATGTCAATTATATATCTGTTAACTAAAAACATATTATCATCCAGCATTTGCTGGCACTCATAGTTAGAAGTTTGCAACATTAATTAATTAGTATCTACTATCTAGTACTGAATGAAATTATGAAATTGATGCATTTTCTGGTGCACCAGTATGTCGCTCATTCTGACTACGATGCAGATATTGCTTTTTTTTTTCTTTAACTAAATTTCATGGGAGATTCTTTTAGAAATTTCAAGGGGTTTTGAGGATTTTTATTATTATCTTTGTCATAAGTTTCACGCGTTGTTAGCTATCACCTCTCAAAAGTAACAGTTCGACAGCTCTTTTAGAAATTCCTAAGAGCTGAACTTAGAACTTTATGGTCATTATTTATGCGTGGCTATCATTGTTGGAATTAATTTCTATTAATTATAAAATTATATGGGCTTATATATAATATAAATATATATTGAATAATAAACTGTCAAATATCTAATTAAACCCATTATGAAGTGATCAAATTAAATATTATTTATCGGGTTTCAATATGTGTCATGAGAAGTAGAACTTTTAATGTGTAGAATACGTATTAATAACTTTATGATTTAGTGATGATCTAAATTATATAAAGTTTAGTAATAATACAATTATGTTATTGATCCTTGGAGAATACAACTAATAGACAGTTTTCTAATTTTAAAAGTAAACTCGTTAAGAGAGAAATTGAATCTGTTATGGATCCGTTAAGGCACAACCAGTGGTTTGCCGACCTTTCGGTTATTGACACCCATTATATAGAGATCAAGAACCGTCCTCTCTCCATGATCGTCATAAGACATAAACCAACAGAAATCCTCTCTCTGAAATTTGGATTTTCTGAAAAGAGAAGAAAACTGCCAGGCCGATTCTCTTCATCTCTCCATTAGAGAAGAGAAATATCACCGCGAAGACTTAAGGAATCCGGTGATCAACGGAATTGTGTCTCTTCAGAAGATCGACAATATGAATCAAGATAATTTTATTTAAATTAAGAATTCACTAAAGAATACCAGATAATGTTCTAACAATCACCTCTCAAAGTAACAGGTTTGTCATAAGTCATGGTCTCAGTCAAAAAATTGTTTTCAGAAGTCGTCGTCCAAGTCGTCGAATGAAGAAGTGAAGTGACATGTATTAAATAAATCATTTATAATCTAATGTTGACCAGTCTTCCTTTCTAACCTTACAAATTCAGTATGTTCATAGGTGTTTACCCCAACTGCCCTCTCTGAAAATCTCTCCAAACAAAAAAAGAAGACACTAGGAACTAATCTGAAACTGTTGCACAAGGAACAATTCATTAACTGTCAACATGAAGAATGATGGCATGAGCATCTTCCTGATCATCATATTTTCAATTTCAATGACAGCACCATGTTTGGCAGAGGAAGATGTAACTCAAGGAGAAGACGACTATAGATGTATGCATGGTGTGAAGGACAGCCTACATGACCCGGAAGGACGCTTGAGCTCTTGGAACTTCACCAACACCGCTGCTGGTTTCTTATGCACCTTTGAAGGTGTCTCATGTTGGAATCCTCAAGAGAACTGCATAATAGCTTTAAGTCTCCCAAACTTATCCCTGACTGGTTCGATCCCGGCATCGTTGCAGTTCTGCCGCTCTATCACTTCCCTAAATTTATCATCCAATCAGATTTCAGGTTCCATCCCGCCGGCTCTTTGTGATTGGCTCCCGTTCCTTGTCTCCCTTGACCTCTCCTCCAATGCTTTGTCTGGAGAAATTCCTTCAGAGCTTGCGAACTGTCAGTTCCTGAACTCTTTAATACTTTCAAATAACAATATCTCTGGCTCTATCCCTTCATCACTAATCCATTTGGATCGCCTTAAAACGATTGATTTATCTTACAATAAGTTATCTGGTCCAATACCAGGTCCACTATATAATTTAATTTCAAGTTCTTGCAAAGGAAATCCATTGCTTTGTCAGCAGTCTCAGCACTACAATCCACTTTCTGTTAGTTTAACCATTTTTATTTTCACAAATCTCATTGCTGGTGCTTTTGGTTTCGCATGCAGTTTCCTTCTTTTGTTTTATTGCTTTCGTAAGAGTAACAAGGTAGAAAGGGAGGAAGAAACTGTTACCCTGTTTGAAGAACCACTCGTCCCGTTGACAGTTCTCAGACTAGTGGCAGCTGTTGATAAATTCAATCCTGATCTTATCATAAAGGCTGGAGACATTTTCAATCAAACCACCTATAAGGCCATTCTGACAGATGGCTCTGAGCTTGCTGTCAAGCGCCTCAAGTTTTGTTCCCTGGACGACGAGACCTTCAACTGTGAGATGGATCTATTAGGTCGATTACGCCATCCTAATCTCGTATCTCTATTAGGGTTTTGTACTAACGGGACTGAGCGGCTACTGGTATACAAGCACATGCCGGGGGGACCTCTCTTTGATTTAATTCATGCTGATCCTTGCTTGTTAGATTGGCCTGCTAGGCTCAGGATCTCAATAGGAGTTGCATATGGTGTCGCGTGGCTACATCACGGATTAGAGATACCGTTTGTACATGAAAACATCAATTCTCAGTCAATCCTTCTTGATGATGATTTGGAGCCTAAACTAACGAACTATTGCTTAGCAGATATTACTGCATCGGGGTATGTTGGAGACTACAGTATCAAATCTGATGTTTACGACTTCGGGCTGGTGATGCTCGAGTTATTGACAGGGAGGAAACCTACTGATACAATGGCTGATTATTATGGATCAGATGAGACGTGTCTATACTTGGATTTGGTCGACTGGGTTAACCACCTAGAAGAAGAGGGAAGGATAATCGATGCAGTTGATCGTTCACTCCGTGGTAAAGGATATGACCATGAGATTTTACAATATCACAAGGTTGCAATTGGTTGTTTAGCTGATCTACCTTCAGAGAGGTTGTCAATGAACTATGTATGCAAATCTCTAAAGAAGATCGGTGGCTTACGACACTGCACTCAGTACTTCGATGATTTCCCGTTACTCTATCGATCGGATGAGTAGTTAATATAAGAATGATCAAACCTCTGTTTGAATACATTGTAAAATTCAAACTTGAAGTCTTTAGTTTGGCAAATTTTTTTTGAAAACTTTTTGTATTTTCAAGTTTGTGATTGAAATTGTGATGCTTTGTAGAGTATAAGATTGGTTGTCTAGGAGATGCTTTTATTCTTTCATTTCAAGGAAAGACATTCATCAAAAAAAGAAAAGAACAAATATTTTAGCACAAGAAAGAAAAAAAACAAAAAGTACATGTTATCAATATTCATGATATAAAGCAAACCGAGCAATGATTAATTATTAATTTCATTAAAAACATGAGAGTTACCATCACCATCAGAAACTAATTAGGGATGTTCAGGAACAATGATCTCTTAAAAAGATATTAGTAAGTTCTTATAATTTTTTTTAAAATTGACAGATTTTATATGATTGCTTTGTCAAAATAGATTGTGAATCACATAGATCCTGAATCTCTTTATACTTTATGAATATCCAGACTTAGCATTCTTTCAGGAATTGATATAATGAGTTTATCACTTAGATATATGCAGAGAGTTTTCATGATATTTTTTTAAATTGACTATTTAATTTCTTTGTACTCTAGTATTCTCAATGCAAAAAAGTCGTCATTGGCTATAAAGCATCCAAAGAATTTTTTTTCTTAAGAATAATCCAAAGAAATCATTATCACATCTGAAATGAGGTTATAATAATCCCTGCCAAATTCTCATCAGAAAAGAATATTTCTTGCAGTCCAACGGTGAACAAGTCCATATCTACTAATATTTCAAATGAAAAAAATAGGATCTTACTATTCTAATCCGGACTATCAGATCGAAACAGATGGATCGGATTGGTTATATTTGAAATTTAGAGGGTCCTTTTTAGAAAAATCTGATCCTTTCGTTTTAATCTAACGATCAAATTGAAATAATAGAGTCCTATTTTCGAAATAAGGAGTTGATATATATATATATATATATATATATATATATATCATAATCAATATTGACTTTATTATTCATATTAAATAAGTTATTATTTATATTAACGTTTTATTATGCAACTTATTTGTACAATATTTTTTGTTATTTAACTTAAGTGATTTATTATTTATATTTGTGGTATTTGAGTTGAATAATAAAAATATAATAAAAAATAAGTTGAATAATAAAATAGTTAGTATGAATAATAGTTCATGTAATATAAATAATAAAGTCAATATTGATTATATATCTCCCAAATATTTTCCCAAACATTTTCCTTCGAAATAATAAATAATAGATGATTTCATTTCGATGGTGAACATATAGCAACGAAGAGTTCATTCATTTCAGATATGGAATTAGATCTTCTTGTAACCAAAAGAAATAGAGAAAGAAAACCAATTTTGTTGTCCTATACTTTTTAAAATATAATGATAATAGATCTCGTCTCTGTACAGAAATGTACATATTCAAATTTCATAATAAATATTTGAAAAAAAATAAATATCGAGACTAACGCAAGCTCTTATTTAAAAAAATGGGCTGAAAGAAATAATGGACCTTACAGTACCTATGGACCTAGGCCATTGAATTATAAATCCATAACAAGTTCAAAACAGTGCAACATGATCAAGTAATTTTCTTTTTTTCCTTTTTCATTTTCAGGGCCTTATGACTTGGTCTTGGCTCTATGTTAAAATTTTAAGTATACATATTGAGTTGAGGATATAAGTTCATTGACAAAATGTTGTTTAGGTTTTATAATTTGGTCTTGGCTCTATGTTTAGGGCTTTAAATTGATTGTGTATAAAATTTTATATAATTTAAATATTATTTGATGTTTTAAAATATTATTGTATATTATATATGAATATTTGTAACTTTCATTTTATTTAATGAATGAGAAAATTTGCATAGATTTTATCATTTTTCATATATATGATTTAAATCATAAAATATAAATTATATTTTATTCGTCGGGTTTTAAAATTATAATTTACACATCTAATTTAAAGGAAAAGTCCTCAAGATGTATATTTTGACTAAACAATGGAGATGTGACAACAAATTAAGTCATTAACTATTATAAATATACCTTACTTTTCCTCAGAACTTGCACTAATTATAACGTAATAAACATTTCAAAATTCACATCTCATATATAATATATTAGTACTGTATATAACTTATAGATCAATAGTATTTCATCGCCAACTAATTAAGCTGATTATATATTAAAGCAGTGGCGGATCCATATTGGAGCAAGTGCAAATCAGTATCCATCCTTAATTTTTAAAAAAAAAATCAATAACTATATATATTTTTCTTCAAAATTTGATAAATTAAATACAATATATTAAATATACCTAGACTTAAATACTTAACACTAAAAAAAAAAAATCTTCATTATCAAATTTGAATCTATACTCATCATATCAGACTCTCTAAATTCGTCCCTCTATTAAAACAAAGAATTGTACAAGAGAAAGCCTCTTGGTTAACCAAATCACGCACTCAATCTCAGAGAAAACAGCACCCAAGCTAAAACTAGAACTTATTGATCTGGTATATTCTCTCCCATTAATTCCTTACATACCATACCTGGAACAATAATATCCATAAGTACTATCCACCGTCCATCACGTGTCGATCGGACGGTGGAGAATTGGTGCCACGGAACAGGTTCCAAGTGGAGAGTAATCGTAACCGTACCCCAGGCCAAATGACAGGAGCGTCGCTTCTTTCTTTCGGTCGAGAGTGGTGGGACCCACCGAAGGTTGGGATTCTTTTTTGGAAGCTCAGTGATCTTCTGTTTGCACATCAAATGTGTTATATGTAGAATTCTAAAATTTTCTTTTGTACTTTGTTCTTTTTCTTTTTCTTTTTTCAATAATATTATTTAAATAATAGGATATCTCGTTCGCATAATAAATTGTTTGGTTGAAGTAGTCGGTAAATTCATGCCAAATGTAATAGAATATCTCACTTTCTTTAAGGAAAATGTTTGGGAGATACTATCATTGATACCGTAATCGATATCAATTATATTATTAATGTAAAGTAAGTTATTATTCATATTAATAATTTTATTATGTAATTTATTTTGATATTATTTTTATTGTTCAACTCAAATATAACAAATATAAATAATAGTTCACTTAAATTGAATAACAAAAATACTATACAAATAAATTGTATAATAAAATCGTTAACATAAATAATAACTTATTTAATTTGAATAATAAAGTAGGTATCACTTATGATATCAGTAACGATATATGTATAGCAGCTCCCTTTCTTTAAACTTTCTTTTTCAATCCAAACGTTCTTTTTTATTTATTTATACAAATACATGAAAAGTATAGATTATTTAATGCCGTTTGGCCACACGATATCACCAATTACGAAACCACAAAAGATCCAAAGAGAACTCCCGCCCTCATAAATCCCCAGTGGAGTTTCACATGCGACCTCACCTCTCACCTCTTCCCTTCTCTCTCTGGAATCCAATGGCTAGGCCACCTCTTCGCTAACCGATATTCTCTTCTACTTCAAATCAAACCAAGGTACGTGCTAGCGCTCTCCCTCTCTCTCAATTTCTCTACGATTTTGATCTAAGCGCGCGCGATTCCCCCTTGTTGTTCATGATCTCGTGTGTGTTTTTGCTAATACGCCCTTGTGATTTCAGGATTTGAAGATGTCGAACGATAATGCGAGGGGATTGGCGCTGGCGGTTTCGTCGAGCTTCTTTATCGGTTCGAGCTTCGTGATAAAGAAGATCGGCCATCGGAAGGCTGCTCTTTCTGGCATGCGAGCAGGTTTAATTTTGCTTCAATTTCTGTTCTGATCTTGAAAGATGCACTTTTTTTCGTCTTAGTTTGGGGAGCTATATACGGTACATGGATGAATTATCATGTATGTATGGATGTCATATCAGGATATGCATTCTTACATTTTACAAATGCAGTTCCATCTGTATTTGACCCTAATAGTTTGAGAAATTGGAATAACTTATTATTAGTTGATTGGATATTTCCAGTGTACATCTAACTTTCACAGTATACATAATTGAGAAATATTATTTAGATATGTTTTAGTTATTTAGATAGGGTGTGTATCAAATTTGAGACAATTTGTGTAATTTGATTAATCATTCATCATACAGTCATTAATATTAATTACATCCTTAAAAAATTTAAATTGTTTAATAGAAAGCTAAACATTTCAAATCGATCCAAATTTGATACACGCTCTATCTAAATAACTAGGAACACATCTACAATTTTAATTTTTTTTAATTTTAATAATATTGCTCAAATATATTTATTGTAAGAGTTGAATGGACATTAGAGCTATCTTAGTTGATTAATAGGCACACCATGTGCAAATTTTTTAAATATGTATATATTCGATTATCATTAGTAAATTTTGTTTTATTTGGGGATATTGATGTATTTGTTTATTCGGTTTATTTTTTTTCAGGCTCAGGTGGTTTCTCATACTTACACGAGCCTCTATGGTGGATCGGAATGATAACTAGTAAGTATATTCATCAAGGAATGTTTATTTATGTACTTGTTATTTTACCAACAGAGTATGTCTATTTTAATCACTAGGTCAATGTGCATTGTATGATGCAAGTAAGGTGCTGTGTGCTCTGTATGCATGTAATGGGTTTAAATCTAATGGGAAACAATGATAAGGATGAGGTATCTTTACAACTGATTTGCAGCGCATTGCTTCCAAGAGGGGAATTCCAGCCTTTCATGTATTCAATCTTGGTTTTATGTTGCACGAACTCGTGCGGATCTTAATGTAATCAAGATCATGCTCTTAATATGTTCTTATTGGAACCTTTACAAGTGAATTGCCTGATATGACAGATCATGCTCTTAATATGTTCTTATTAGAACCTTTACAAGTGAATTGCCTGATATGACTTGTAAATGAAATATACAATTGCAAAGAAATAGACATCAAAAGGAGCTTTTAGTGCACAAAGGCTACAGTATTCGTACCCTTATTTGCATTGTTATATATTATCAGGGCTAGGAACTTAATCAGTGTAGTACATGTTAGCTAATGCAATTTCTATGTTTGACAACACCACAACAGATCACATAGGGAAGAGCCATAGAAAAAAATCAAGTGAATTTGGTCTGACATGATCAAACCTAGTTTGCCAGGACTCTGGCAAAATTAGATCTAATTTCTATTATTATTGAATCTAAAATGTTGTAGCTGATCTAGGACAAATTTTGGGATAAACATGTTTAAATAATGTAACAAAGTAAAGAATTAGAGGGTGGAGGAATAAAATTTTCGATTAAAATGGGAAAGAAACTATACTAATTATAGTTCTGTTGAGGAAAAAAAAATATTGTCAAAACGTGTAGGCTATTATAATTTTAGAATATTCTAATCAAGTTAATTTAGTCAACTAAATCACAGGATAGCTTTGTAGATCCAGCTAATTACACCTCTTGGAAGGAATTGACTTGCTTTAAATTTACTGAAGTGATACATTTCTGACAAGATTTGCAAGAGTCCTCAGCAAACCACCCATTTGTGGAATAACACAGCTCTTCACAACCTGAAGGCTTGGAATAAAAGAATACACATGACAATGATTAAAAAAATTCTATGAACTGTCCAAAACTAGATGCTAACATTTTTTTTGTTTCTATGCAGTGATAGGAGGTGAAATAGCCAATTTTGCTGCATATGCATTTGCACCAGCAATTTTGGTGACTCCTATGGGTGCTCTTAGCATTATTGTCAGGTAATTGTACTATTCTCATTATCAGTCACTTCTAACTCAAACATGAAACTCCTTTACCAGCTTTTTGGGACAATATTTGGCAGCTCAGTGGCACCAAATTGGCCTCTGTTAAGGATTATTATCATCTAAGAAATGTCTACTGGCCTTTCATGATTTCATCTTCATTCCAGATTTTGCATTGTCATTAAGCCCGGTCATGTCCTGGAAATTGTATGGTACACACCGCCAACATAAAGCTGCCCAATCATTGAATGGATTTCTCAATCAAGCTCAAACTCATTCATAAAGTGCCAGTAAACAAATATAGGGGTTTATCTGATATATGACCTGGTTAGGTTGATAATAATACAGTTCTACTTCTCTTTCCTAATTTATTATTACATCATTTATTTGTTTGGGATTCTATACGGTTTATAATTATAAGGCATCCTCTGGTAATTTGACTATAATATATACCTTACCTGACAAACAAGGTATGATTACAAACGAGCTAACCAGTAAAAATTGTACGAATCACTTCCAGTAGACTGAATATTTCATGATACAGTGCAGTCCTGGCACACTGTGTATTGAATGAGAAGCTGCACAAGCCTGGTTGGATTGGATGTATTCTTTGCATAGTCGGTTCAGCTATTATTGCATTGCATGCTCCTAAAGAAAGAGAGATTGAATCTGTCAAGCAAATCTGGCACTATGTAACCCAACCTGGTAACTCCAAAGAACTCCTATGTGATTGCCTGTTTGTTTGATTTTTGGCTGTTATGTCAAAGGACCCAATAGCCCAACTGCATCATGAAACTGAATCTATTTTACCTTGTTTCTTATATATGATATCTCTTTTCATCCAACACATCCTTTTGACTTGTAATATATCCTTTCTGTATTTCACATCAAAAACGAATATGTCCTTTTGATATGGCCTCCTTGGAACCCAGCCAATCCAGTTTTCTGCACCTGTTCTCTTTTATGTCCTTATAATTCTTATGACTGTAAATTTGCAGGATTTCTTGTTTACTGTTGCATTATTATTATAATCGTCTTGGTACTAATTTTTCGGGTGGCACCCCGTTATGGCCAGAAACAAATGCTTGTCTACATCAGCATCTGCTCTCTTATGGGTTCTCTTACGGTATATCTAACTTTTTTTTTTCCCTTCAAAGCAAATCATGAACTCCCTTATTTGAACCAAAATTCTGCAAGAAAATTGACAAAAATATCAAATTGATTTTGAGATGATAAATTTGCAAAAAAAAAAAACAAACAAAGAAACTGCTCGAGCCATCTGTATAGAACATTCACTTACCTTTACTATATTTCTTAATTTATACTCTCCAATATACTATTCTAAACACTGCTTGCTTGTACTTATTTTTTATATTTAGGTTATGAGTGCAAAAGCATTTGGAATTGCTTTGAAGCTATCACTGCTTAGCAAAAAGAACCAATTCATATATTTTCAAACATGGGTTTTCATTTTTGTGGTCATTGGTTTCGCCGTGGTACAGCTCATCTACTTAAACAAGGTTACATTCTTACCCTATTTTGTGATATTTCTTGCCCAAATTAGTTATCTAACAAATTAAAAAAAAATTATCAGACTGTACCCGTGGTGTTTTGGTGTTGGCAATATCTCAGTTACATTGGTATTGAACTGATATGGCACAGCACTATCCAGGAGTGGTTCCAAGTTGAGTTATCATACTTTACCGGTAGTGTACCAAACCAATCAGCCTCAATACCTCAACAAACTATTCAATACATATTTATAGAGAGGTTTTGCAATTTGGATGCATACAATGTTGTATGTCTCAAATCATGCATTGTCCTTGAACTGTATATGTCTTAATTTTTATTTCAGATATCAGCAATCAAAATAGGCTGGCTATAAAAATATATTAATTTATGTGCAGGCTTTGGATACCTTTAACACAGCTATTGTTTCTCCTGTATACTATGTGTTCTTCACTATATTCACCATTTTGGCAAGCATGATCATGCTTCAGGTGATAACTTTTGCATTTTGAACCTCCATGTTTTATGTAATACAAGTTTCTAGAAGGTCTTGTAAATTTATGGGCAATGTGCATCATAGGTAATTTTCAATTCTGGAAAATTGCAGGAATGGCATGTGGAGAATGGAACTCAATTTTCAACCGAAATGTTAGGATTTGTTGTCATAATTGCAGGGACATTTCTCTTAAATTTAAGAGAATCAGATAAATCAACTCCCACAGAATTGACTAATCTAAATGGACCGGAAGCATCAGACAGTTCAACACAATTACCTTAACGAATTAGGATACCATATACAATGATTATTTGTTTACTTCTAATTAAATTGGGGAATTTTCTATTATAGGATTTTTTTTAATTTATTAGTGAAAGTTGATGTATATAGATGTCTTTCTAAACAGATTTATAGAAATTAGTATTTCAATTTCACTAGACAAATGTTTTGTTACTTTTTCCCCTTGGCTAATTTGATGTATATTTTTTGTTGAAACTCCAAATTACATTGTTACGCTTCTTAAAGGACAAAAGCACCATGTTAGTCTGTTAGGCCTAAAAATAAATAACTTTCATATTTACCCAACAGTTATCATTGAATCGTTGTACTAAATAATCTCGTCACATGTGTGAATTTAACCTTCAACCCTGAAATCAAGGAAAAACACAATATAATGATTTGTTTGTGCTGATTGGATCTCTTAACAAACCACCACAACTGCAACTATTGAACTATCTCCAACTCTCTCCCTGCAGCAAGTTACCATGACTCCATTTTTTGAAATGAAATTAGAAGGGTATTCAATCTGCTTATTATGTTGATTGAATTTCTAGCTAAACATTTCTTAAGAGTCTTTTAATTTTGAGATTGATTGATCAATGTTTCATTTACTCGGTGCACAAGTTTTCAAGTAATTATTGTTTTGCGCACATCCCATTACTTGAGAAGTTAGACATGACAAGACATGGTATTGCTCTCTAGTACAAGAGGAGGAGTTCTCCGTGTCAATCAAAATCGGACGGTCAGGACATGACCCATTACATTGCTTTATATCTAATATCTTATATCAAATCTTACATCAATCCAAAAGTACCAAGTGACAACGACGACGCACAGTAATGGCAAGCAGACATGAAATTACACGTACACTCTCCACATGCATCAAATTCAATCAAGACTACTGGTCCAATTATAGATAGAATTCGGCCCCATCTTTTATTAGTTATTATTAGTTGTTAATTTAATGACATGCTATTTAGTACATTACATTATGAAAAGTTCTGTATAATCCAATTTGTCTGATCAGGAACAGATCACATGTGCTCGTTAATTTCAAATCGTACCAGTATAATTCTAGAGAAGCAGAACCAATTTATTCATTCACTAATAAAGGCTCAATCGCTGGCTTGTAATGAGATATAGGAACACATTATACATGCATGAGTTGTAGAATTTGTATTATTATTATATGCCAATCAATCCAGTGTCATTACATTAGCAAGAATAGGAATGCTTTCAAAGAGGGGAAAAATAAAAATTAACTAAAAGAAAAACATTCTATAATTATAGATAGATAGATAGGCATGGGGTCTCAAAAGAAGTAAATTGACAGCAATGGGTGTGCCTCAAAAGGGGAAGACATGGCAATTGCATGGAGCAACTTTTTTAAATTTGTGGTACCATGCACAATAAAAACATTGTAGCCTATGGAATCATCACAACTAACCATGTGATGCTGTACAGTGTTTAAAGGAGAGAAAACCCCAAAAGATGTCACCAAAACAAAATTCATAATTAAAAAACATGAAATGAAATTTCCTTAATTCCTTAAAGAAAATTAAAATAACAAATTAAATTTTATTATCCATTCACATATTGTCTTCCACTTGAGCAAAACAAGAGTTTATTTTAATTTATGCAAAATAGCAAGCAAGATCAATAATAATTTTATATACAATACAACAACAGACATTTGCATATGAAAAAAAAGAAAAGAAATTTAATATCGCAAGATATTTAATTACTAGCCCAAGAAAAAAAACATAAAACTTTACACTTAAACAATGTTGTATATCTCACAACCAAAAAAAAAAAAAGAAAGAAAAAGGGATGTGATACCTTCCCATTTTCCATAATGCAATTACAATTGCATCTTAGTAATTGCCTCTTAATTATCCTCCATTTCTGTAATCCCATGCCAACCAAAACTCTGAAACAAAGCACAAATTCATCAGAAATACTAGACATTGTGGATGTATAATGATGAGAACATAAATTAAAAAAAAATAAAATGTACATCATTGTTTAGTTACATATAATAAGTCATCCAATGATTTTGGAAGTTATGTATTATAAAATCAACATGAATTAATAGTGCTTGGCAAATCTAAAAATTATAACAACAACAAAATTGATAATGATAATATTGTTAATATGTAATACTTTAAATATTTTTAATAAAAAAAAATAATTACTATAATAAAGAAAAGAATGTCAAAAAAATAAAAAAGGGGTATAAATTGTACCTTTCTACTTTCATAATGTAGCATACAATGCTCTCTCATTACCCCTTAATCACACCAATTTCTTTTTCTTCACTTATTTTGCTACTATTTCTACCAACATGAAAAACAGACATTTTTCTAAAAACCTTTGATAATTTAACCAAATTAGGCCTTCCAACCCCCAAATTCATCTTCCTTGTAGAAACCCTAAATGCTTGTAAGCAGCACAACTGCCGTACCGGTCCGTCATCCTCTTCGCCTTCATCATCTCCGGTCTCATCTTCTCCATCTACCTCTTTCTTTCCTTTAACTTTGGTACCATTCTTATGACCATCACTCTTGTTTGAGTTAACCTCAATTGCCTCCCAAAGCAAATCCATGTCTTCCTCTTCCCCTTCCCCTTCTTTGACCGGTATCGGCACCGATCTTTCTTCGCGTAGTTTAGTCGTTATTCTCTCTTCATACAATTTGCACGCAAGGGTTCTCTTCCATTCTCTTTCTACCCTTAAGGACCCTTCTCTTTGAAGGCCTTGTGAAAGTGTCCGGGCATGCTCTCGCCGGTTTGTCAAGATAGATTTCGTCAACCTTTCTTCAATCCTGTTGCAAATTGAGGATTCTCTGATGATGCTGCCCAGTTCCAATTTTTCACCACCATTGCTGACATTACTATCAGTTCTTTGCATGAAAAAAGTCTCCAAATTTACATTCTTTGAATCATGTTCTTCATTCTCAGTTTCTTTTCCCTCCACATCACTAGCACAAGATTTGTAATCATCAAATTCCCCATTTAAAATATCATGAGTAGTACCAACCAAAGAATTCTCTAAATTTTCATTATTTCCCTCCTCCTGATCTATTTTCCTTACCACACTATTTTCATCCAAACATATCTGCTCTATACTTGATATCTCATCTTTGCGAACCAAATTATTCCTAATTTCAATATGGTTCTCCAAATCTTTTACATCACATCTCATCTTTTCTTCACAATTACTTTCAACAAACAATACCTCTTGACCTTTATCCTCCAATTCACAAACCAAAGAAGAAGAGATATTGAACTTACTGTTCTTTTCATCATGTGACGTTTTCTCTCCTCCATTACCACCTTTTATTAACAAGACTTCTTCTTGATCTCTATTTTGTACTACTTCACAACCAATACTAGAAGAAATGCACAATTCACCCATGATTATTTCTTGAAATTCAACCCTTGAAATTACCTCGTCATCATCACCAGACAAAGCTTGAACAATTGGAGAAAGAACCATTTCATCTAATCCCTCTAACATCCCAATTGAGCTCTCTTGTCTCGGAGGACCCGGTACCGTACATAGCAGATTCAACACAATGCCACATGTTTTACCTAGAAATTCAAATTCAAATGGCGAATGTGAAGAAGAATCTGTACTGCAATAAGGAGAGATGGTGAGAACTGCAAGAAGAGAGAGAAGAGTAGAGAGAAGAAGCGGTGAGAGGAAGGAGAAGAGGGAGAAGAGGTAAGGTGAGAAGAATAGTACATAGGCGAAATGGATGGGGTGAGATGTAAGGAAGCATGTAAGAGAGAGGAGATCATATGCAAACATAGCCATGAGAGAGGTGTCAGAATGGCACATTTTGGTGAGCATGGCTTGTTGTTGTTTTTGTTTGGAAGTGATCAACTTTTTTCTCTCTTTCGAATTTTGAAATATGAAAGAGGGAGGGTTTGTTATGTTTCGATTCGGTTTGGTTTTAAGCGTTTATTTTGTTTGGTGGTGGGGCTAGCTAGCTAGCTGGGTAAGAGAGATGGAGAAAGAGACAGTGAGTGTGTTTGGTTTTTGTGTGTGGTGGTGGTGGGGTGGAAGGGAAGAAAAGAAAGAGAAGGCAAGATGGTAGATATTTGCTTTGGAAGAGAAGGGAAGAGGGAGAGAGAGAGAGAGAGAGAAGCAAGGTGGTGGTAAAGACTTCAGCTTTTGTTGCAAATGAAATGAGAGAGAAGAACTACTGTTTGTTTGTTGGGGTGGTAAAAAAAAAAGCGTGAAAAAAGGGGAAGGTGGAGCAAATTTTGGGATGAATTTCATAATTTCTTAACTTGTTATAAATGAGAAGATTGCCATTTTACAAATTGCAAATATTCATGAAGACCGCTATTCAAATCAGTAATGGATTTTCTTCTTTTGGAGAATATTTGAGAGATACCGTTGATATATATAAAATTTATTATTTATTTATATTAATGATTTTATTATGTAACAGTACATTATTATTTAAGTTAAATATCATTAATTTGAATAATGATTCACTTAAGTTGAATAATAAAAAATAGTGCATAAACAAGTTTACATAATAAAGTCGTTAATATGAATAATAACTCGTTTAATTGAATAATAAAATCCGTATCGATAATGATATCAATGACGGTATTTGTATATCAGCTCCCTTTTCTTTTTACCAACGCTAGAAACAGATTAGTATTTTCTTGTGCTTAATTTAATTTCTATGACAGTTGTATTTTTTGTTTATTTTTTTTTTGGTCATATTATTTGTGAGGTTTAGTTAATTAACATAGTGGTACAAGTATTTAGGTAGCAATTAATTTATGAGAAAAATAAAGAAAGAATTTAATAATTATTTTGAGATAATCTATCTATTAATCAGAACAGAAACATGTAATTAATTATGTTAATATCACCATTTTCAAAAATAAATACTAAGCAAACAAATAAAGTAAAGGCGTTAATTGCTCCCAAGTTATCGCCTTGATAATATTTCAGTTATCTGATACAATTATGAGAAATTATTTTTATACCTCTACATTATACTCCTTATCTGCATAACAAAAATATTTATACTAAATAAATAATTTATTTATATTTGAATTTATAAGTATTTATAGTTAGTATAGAAATTATTTATCATTTTTTCTTTCTAAATGATTATAAAAAAAATTCAAATTAATAATTTTATTACGCAAGTAAAAAATATAACATACATTACTTTTAATTCTAGTAATATAAAGTATAATATTTTTGTCATTAGATATAAATATTTTAAAAAAATATAAATATACAGATGCAGATAAGAAAGTATAATTATCACTCTACAATTATTTACTGTTAGATCTTTAGATAAGAATAATAATATAGTATCTGTATTCTCCATTCTCTCTTTTCTGATTGGATTCTTTATATATATATAATGAAAAAAATTAAAGGCTAATTAAGATAATTATTAGAAAGCAATTAGCACCAATCTGTGACCCTACTTATCCCCATCTCTTTTATCATAAAATCATAATAGTGCCTTTAGAAACATTCCTTTTTATTTCTTTAAGTATATTAAAAAGCACAAAGATGTGAAAAATTGCTCAGAGCTTTTATTATTTGTACTTAAAAAAAATAAAGTTAAAGAGAGATGTCAAAAATCAAAATATGAAAACAGTGAAAATATGATAAAGTGAATAAAGATGTAAAAAATTACATGACTGCTATGATTGTGTTTATAGCATATGAGACCTATAAAAAAATTTATAGATAAAATCTGAGTCGTTGTGATTTAATATGATCATTATAATTTTATGACGGCGGATGTGGATTTAGACGTTGTAATTAATTCCTTATTTGTTCTAATTTTTGGAAGATTTTGTAGCACTTTCATAGGGAAAATTTAATTATCATAACTATTTAGTTCATAATGACCGTAATTTTTATTAATGATTTAAAATCTAAATTCTAAGTTAAAAATATAAATCGTTAATCATTTATAATTTTTATATCAACACATTCACATAGGAATTTATAAAATTTGAGCTCGTTGGATAGAAAATTAAGGATAAAAAAAATTAACGGTATATTGTGATCAATTTTTACATCATTGTTAATTAAAATAAATCTAAAATTTTATAATATTTAACACAAATGTTAGATATATAATTGCTTGCATTTATCATTTGAAGTCTATAATTATAAATTATTTGTCCAAAATAGTACCTATATAATAAAATACTCTATAATTTCTTTTTTTTTTAACTTTTCTTAAATAGCCTTCAATTTTTTTTTTCTTTTCCCAAGCAGCAGGCTAAAAAAAGCCTAAAATTTAAAAATTGTTGAAGCTTCATCAATTCCAAGATTAAGCTCATTATTTGTACTTTTTTCTTTGTCTCATAACGCAGAAATTTAAATGGGTTAGAATTCAACCAAAAATATATATTTAAAAAAAATGAGAAGATCGTATTTATTATTTGTGAATTAAATTATTAGTTTGTAAATAATATCTGCGAATATATTTATATTATTGTGCGTAACGAGTTCGTAAATAATGTTTGCGATCCAATAATTTAGTTCGTAAATATTATCTATAAATTTTCTAATTATAAAATTGTATGATTTCGAAGTCCGTTCTTTTTTTTGTTTTTTTTATTATTAAATAAAAAAAGATGCATTATTTGACAGGTTTGTTTTTTACTGGGAATAAATCGGAGATGAGAAACAGTATCAATAGAACAATACAATGTATCACATGAGTTTGAGAATCTTTCAATAATCAAACCAAAAAACCCACAAAGACAAAAAAAAAAAAAAACAAGCAGTTTTCTCTTGTTTGATGGTGTAATTGGTAAAAAAAATAAAATGAAGAATAAAAAAAGACACTGTTTGGTTTTTTGTTTGTAACTTCAATTGGCAGATATTTTACTGGAAGGTTTGGAACTACCTTTGAAAAAAAAAATATCTGGACTCATGTTTTCTTTCTTTCTTTTTCTTGGTAAATGCCAATTTTTTGTAAAGATTTTTTTGAAATAAAGGTTTTCGTTAGTGTGATATTAATTATTTTTAAATATTTTTTATTATTTAATAGGATTTGGACATTGTTTCTTCATAGAGAAATAAAGTCTGTTATCATTTGTATAAGTTTGCGGTTTAATTTTTTTAAAGATTAAAGAATAAATGTTTCACGGTCTGTTCCTTGAGAAAATTTCCTAATATAAATTCATAAAATAATGTTTGTAAAGATTTTTTTAAATAAAAACTCCCGTTAGCTCTGTCATTTATTCATTTTCAGATGTCTTTTACTATTTTGTAGGACTTGAATATGCGTTTCTCCGTAAAAAAAAAATGTTTGTTATCATCTATACTAGACTTGCAGTTTAACTTTTTTTTAAAGATTAAAGAATACATGTTTCACAGTCTGTTCCTTGAGAAAATTTCCCAATATAAATTCATAAAATGATGTTTGTTTGAAAATAATTTAGAGTTTGAAATATCAAAATAACCGAAGCAAAGGACATGTAGAGAATTTCAAATTTGCAATACTTGGTTTGGCCAAGATCCTAAAATTTAGCTGAAAATATTCATGACATGTAGAGAAGTTTGAATTATTCAAACTATGATGGTCCACAAGTTTTGTTTTGTGGGGACACAACTCAGATCTTATAAGAAAATATCACATGTTTGTTTTGTATCTTGCTTCTTCTTTTAAGTTGATAGTTTATGATTTATTAATTCTAAGATAAATTTAACTTTTATGTTATATATATTTTAAAATATATTACTTAAATTAAAAACATAAAATTATAGATATATTTATAGTTATTTAGAAGAGATTTGGGTAAAAACATAAAATTATAGATATATTTATAGTTATTTAGAAGAGATTAGGGTAAAAACATAAAATTATAGATATATTTATAGTTATTTAGAAGAGATTTGTGTCAATTATATATATATGCGCGCGCGCGCGCGCGCGCGTGTGTATCGAATCTAGGTTAATTTTAAAAGAGATTTAATCTTCCATTAAATAATTTTAAAATTTTAATGATGAAATTTAATGACATTGTGATGAAGGATCAATGAGATTCTAAATTGATACACATTATATCTAATTAATTAAAAATATATTTATAATTTTATTTTTTAATTTGGACAATATTTTAAAAAATATATACCACAAAAATTAAATATATCATAAAAGTAAGACATGTGTTGTAATTATCTATTTGGTAATATTTTTTAAAGGTGTTTTGCCTTGAAGTTAATTAGAACAAATACATTATTGTGATCTTATTGCGTACTATATATAGTTGATTAGAAATTTTCCTTATTAAAATTGGGATAAGACTCAACTTCAAACTGTCAAAAATTCATCATAAAATTACCATTCTACTATGGAAAATATTTGAAAAATACAATTATTGATATATACCGTCATTGATCCGAAATTTTTTAATATAAAAAAAATTAATAAATCGAATTAAAAATTAGGAAAATATGAGGGAAATTGTGGGATATGGGCAAAAATTTGGGAGTTCCGTTCTCAGAAAATTAGAACCGTGTAGCCAAGCCTATTCCCAAAGCTGAAGTCAGACTTGGCAAGTGCGGTCCTAGAGTCTAGGACCAAACTTGATAACCACAGTTTTAGAGATGTATTTTGACCACTCTTGAATTTATTTTGACCAGTTCTGGAACCATCCCTCCAAGCTCGTTCCTAGATCTTAGGAGTGGACTTGCCACCCTCGTTCCCAGATCCATCCCCCCGAATCCCTCCCATCCTCTGTAGCCGCACCCAAGCAAAAAAAAAAAGAAAAGAAAAAATCGTCTCCACTGTCGCCTCCTCTCTACCCGACAATCCCACACCCCACCTTGCGACAAAGCGAAGAGGGACCACGCTGTGGCAATGTAGGTGCCAAGTCCGGTCCGAGAGCCCCCAAAAGGTAATTTTTTTTTCCGAAATGATTTTTTTCCCCGAAATAGTCAATTGTTTGGAAAATTTTGTTAATATCAAATTAGAAGTTGCAGTTTAAGTGGAGAAAGTATGTTAGAAATTTTGTTAGTAATTGATTTGAATTTATTTGTGATATGTTTAGTTAAAAATTGTAAATAACTTAATAATATTTTGTGAAATTAATTAGAACGTTATAAATATATTCATTTGATTTATGTGAAAATAAATTAGTGTTTGCATGTTGGGAATTTTTTATTTAGTAGTGATATTTTAGAAAGTTTCATTTAGTATTATATTAGAAAGATTTTTAGTGATTTAGAATTTGTTTGTAAAATATTTAGTTAGAAATCTTTAATAGTTTAGTAGTATTTTGTAAAAAAATTTAAGATGTTAGAAATATTAATTTGATTTATGTGAAAATAAATTAGTGGTGAGATGTTAGAAATTTACATTTAATAGTGTTATATTAGAAATTATTTATTTAGAATGTTAGAAATTTTCATATAGTCTATGTAAATTGGTTTTGAAATTAATTTAGTAAATTGGTATTAAAAATTTAATAATGCATATTTTATATAATTTATTTTTAATATATGTAAAATTAATTTTGAGAATATTTAGGTGTTATGTATGAAGGTTAAAATTGAAGTTATTGAATGATAATTATTTCATCTAATACAATATTTTATTTATATCTTAAATAGTTTGAAAATGAAAAATTTAGACCCAAATGGTACTGACAATATACATGAGGATCCGAATGAAGCGGATAATAGTGACCCAATCGAACATGAGCACATTTCCACCCTCCTCGGTACACTGAAATGCATGTTTCGAGTAAATGAGTTATTGCAAAAAGTAAGTATAAGCATAATACATGTTTATTTAATTTGTTTGATAGATTAGAATACATGTATTTCTTTCTCAATCATATTACTTACAAAATATTTTATATATTATAGCCTGAGGATTTGACATAACAATGGCTCATACTGCACATTTGAACTGAACGAACACCTAAGCAAGGCAAAGAGTCAAATAAAATTCGACCTTTACTTTCAAAATTTAACATAAAAATGACATTTAACAGTCGAGGCAACAATGCATATGAATCCGACCAACTCCCAAACATATAAGCAACTGCAATCTCCCGAACATGCCATAACTTGTTGTATTTCAAATTAACACCCAAAAGTACTTTTCTGACTAATCCACGAACTTGATTAATCGGGATAGAGAGATTTTTTTTTTCCAAATCTTCACAGATGATATCCGCCATCATCTTGGCGGTTAGCTAAGCATTATCAATTCTAATAGTTGTTGCCCTCAAATATGTTTGTAAGGATATTTTTTAATAGCCCATACGTTACCAGCTCCTGTAATAGTGACGTACAAACTTAATTCATAATTCTGAACTTTGCATTTCAACCTCAATTTTTCTTCTACTGATGTCTTTCATTTCAAACTCTCGGTTCTTCTTAATATGCCATCTGGATATGACAATCTGAAGGTGTTCTTTTGATGGAAAGATCTGATTCTCAACTAAAGGACCATCATTCCAATTGCTTTGTACGGGGTTCAACTTAATATATAATTCAATCAATCTCATTTTCGAATATGCCATCTCGTAAGCTATCATCCACGAGCTATCATAGTAAAGAAAAAACCCATTTGTCCAATATTAATTCGACATTGTATTTTCATCGAGTATTGAGACTTGACAACCTATAATCCTCGATATATCATACTTTTCATTTTTTTCTAAGGTCACATTCTAGCTCATTTATAGTGTAAGTCGCAAACCCATTATATATTCTATACTCGTACATACATTGTGAGTTGTCTCACCATCAAAGTAAACACTTATCGAAATCATTATCACCAAACTGTAAAATAAAAATAAAAATAATCATGATTTTTTCTCTATTATTTTTTTTAATTTAGTACACCACTAAAAAAATTGTTAACATATATTTTTATCACAACATAATTTTTTTCAATATATTTATCTTAATTTAATTATTGTATATTTTGTATAAAATATTACTTTTGAAAATAAATTTCTTTGTAATTTAATAACAATATTTTCATAAAATTATTAAAAAAATTACCTCAAATTTAAGTGAATATGACCTGAAAGATTTAGATCTATTGGTCAAAAATATTTTTAAATCAATTGAGAATTTTTAGAAGAGATGGGAAATAGGGGTGTAGAAAGAACAAGAGAGAGGAGGGGGTGTATTAACTGGGCCTGGGAACGGGGGTCACAAATCTGCTCCCAGGGTATGAGAGCAGGTTTGGGAGGGACGGTTTCAGAACTGAACAAAACAAATTCAAATGCGATCAAAATGCATCTATGGGACCGCGGTTGTCAAGTGCAGTGCTAGGCTCTAGGACCGCACTTGCCAAGTCTGGTTCCAAGCTGGGAACGGGTTTGGCAAGCATGATTTTAGTTTTCTGAGAACAGACCTCCTAAATCTGTTTTGTCTATATCCCGCAATTTCCTTCACATTTTTCTACGTTTTTAATTCAATTTATTAATTTTCT
Source organism: x Bolboschoenoplectus mariqueter (assembly GCA_037678475.1). Taxonomy (NCBI): domain Eukaryota; kingdom Viridiplantae; phylum Streptophyta; class Magnoliopsida; order Poales; family Cyperaceae; genus x Bolboschoenoplectus; species x Bolboschoenoplectus mariqueter. The sequence goes on along the minus strand of CM075258.1, from coordinate 3,412,211 downwards.
ATATTAAAAAATTTTGGGTCATTGATATCGATTTATTATTCATGTAAAATGAGTTATTATTCATATTAACGATTTTATTATACAATTTATTTCATAGAATGTTTTTATTATTTAACTCAAATATCACTAATCTGAATAATAACTCACTTAAATTAAATAATAAAAATACTATATAAATAAATTATATAATAAAATCATTAATATAATAATAACTCATTTAATTTTGTATAACAAAATCAATATAGATAATGGTATTTAAAGAACGGGAATCTAACAGCTATAGCACAAACAAAAAGACGGAATCACCATTTTTTGGAAAACGAATTTAAAATTGTTGTTGGTTTGTGTACCTTTTCCTTATAGATTATGAAAAGATATGATATGTGTATACCAAACACAATCACATAGTATATATGTCAACCTTTTGTCTCTTTCATCCTTGTACCAATAAATTATTAAAAAAAAAGAGAAAAGTCTGAAAATAGTCCTTGAATTATTGGTATTGGTTCAATCAATCCCTTTAACTTTATTTTGATTCAATCAACACCCTCAACTTTTGTTTTTGATTCAACTTGACATTTTGTCAATTTTAACTATGGAGCTTTTGAAGTAACACAACGAATTCAAAAATAAAAAGAGAACCAATGATGTCACTCTTTGTTGTCCATCATTGTTTGTTAAACTACTCTATTAATTTTTTTTTCCATGCCTCAATTATTAGTTATCCTTTTCTTTTCGTTTTGTTCTTAACAAAAAAAATTTAATTTAACTAAGACAAGTATGCATTCCAAATATGTAGCTAGTGCGCTTGACCTTTAGAAAAAAATCATTTAAAAAAAAATATGATGTATGTATGATAGTATGAGCATGCAATGAGCGAATATAAAAACCAACTTTGAAATATGTTTTTATGGACAAAAAAAAAAGACAATAGTTGATTATAAATTCCTTAGATTCTAAACAAATTACAAAAACCGTATCTCCATTTGAGTAAACTAAAATTAGTTACAAGGATAGTTTGAAAAAAAAAAAATGAGAGACATGAGGATCAGAGAAGAAAGAAACGAATAGGGTTAAGAACAGATAAAACTCAAAAGAGAAGAAAAAAGATTGTGTTAATTACTACTTTTTTTCAATTTAAACAATCAATATGGCGCTCATTTAGAGTCGTAAATATAAATAATAATTTATTTAATGTTATATAATAAATCGATATCGATAACAAAATTTAATAACGATATCGATATATCAGCTCCCTTCTTCTATCACAGGCTCAAAAAAGACGAAAATACCTTCCTTATTTAAAAGAACATGGGAATCTAACAGCTATAGCACCAACAAAAAGACGAATCACCATTTTTGTTAAACGAATTTAAAATTGTTGTTGGTTTGTGTACCTTTTTGTTATAGATTTGGAAAATATATGATATGTGTATACCAAACACAATCACAAGAAGTATACATGTCAATTTTTTGTCTCTTTCATCCTTGTACCAATAAATTATAAAAATAAAATAAAATAAATCTAGACAACTTAACATCTGTATCTGTGAACAGGAGACAACTTGAAATTGATCCAGCTCTTCTATATTGTTTGAATATTTTAATTTACTTCCACAAATTACATAAATTTGGGTTCATTTAAATAAGTCAAATGCCATAGTATTGAATTTACTATCTTGTATTTTGCTATATGATTTGATGTTTGTTATAGCAAACAGTGAAAAGGGTTCTCACACAGAAGCGGAGCTTAGCATTGATCAGAGTAAGTCATAATCTCTTTTTTTCTATTCAAAATTTTATACATAAATAATATATTTTTTGGATTAGTTGTCATTTGAGCCACAAAATAGCTCCCCTAATCAATTTATATCATGATTTTTCTTCTTTAATTAAATTAATCCCCTCTTATTTTGAGCTTAAAGTCGCTATTGTTCTCACATGTTCAAGTTGCCACAATCATTTTGTGTTTTGCTATCCATTTTAGCAACTAGTTTCACAAATTATTCGTTCCTAAAACCCTCTCAAACGAACGAAGAATTTTTTTTTTCAAATTATTTGCAAAGTATTCACTAATTTTAAAAAAATTAGAAACTATTCAGAAAATTATTTTATTTCTAAAAGTTTCAAATTTTGATATTATGAATTATAAAAAATAAATTGTTTTATAAATTATAATTATATTATATTTGAATCACGGATTTTGAGCCTTGCAAAAATATTTTTTTAATGCCAAACTAATAATTATGTTACACATCTACGAACAATCACATTCTACATCTATTAAAACGTGTAAAATGTGGCAACTAGCTTATTTCTTGTTAGGAAAAAGTTTGGGGATAAATAACAAAAGAAAAACACTTTTTTTTTTGTTTTCCAAGCCATGAAATACACAAGATCATTCCAGAGGTTGGAATCACACGGTAGTGGTTAAATCATTTGTTGAGATTTTTAATAATATACAGACTGGTATATTATCAGTTTGTCACGAGTTGTCAAAAACAAAAAACAAAAAAAGTTTATCATTATAAAAGTAAAATATTATTATTACGATATGATTTTCCAAATGTAAACAAACAATCAAATCTACCATCCACATTAAAGCACCCATCAACCGTGTAGATTAAACCAGAAATTTTTGATTGGTTAATATATATTTTTTATATATAAGGGATTCTGTTAATCAGACATTTATCTTTTTACAAATATCTCTTGCGAAACTTGAACCTGCATCTCTTTGTAAAGGGACGAGACGTATCACTGCTGTGTTAAACTTGTGGTTCTAGATTGGTTAATAATTAAAAGAGCAGTTCTAATATGAATAACAAATTCAAAATTTTTAGTGGTTAATAAATCATAATTGTTAATTTCAGTCTATTTTTTTTCATCTATAATATAAATTTTGATTCATAACATAATTAGCCATATTAAAAAATAAAAGCAGCAGAGGCTATCCTAACCTGTTGCCGAAGTTTGAGATGTAAGACCATTGTTAGTACTAGCACTATCAGAAAAAAAAAAGCTTTGGTAACGGTTATAATATGTATTCAGTACCGGTTATGGAATCAGTGCCAATGAAAGAGTCGTTGAAAGTTATCAACGGTTGTTCGAATAACCGTAATTAAAAGTAGAACATTCGGCACCAGTTATTAACAAATAATTATTTTCAAAAGTGACATTTTGCACCGGCTATTATCAAATAACCGGTGCCAAAGATTACTTTTGGTACCGGTTGTTATCAAATAACCATTATCAAAGGATATAGATTTAATTGCATAATAAGTGATGCTGAATAGAGAGAGTGTGGCATGTCTTTAATTACTAGCCAAGCTAGCAAAACTTGAACTCAGAAACTTTTAGTAGTAATTACAAGTTCACAATCACAACTAAGAATTTTGGTACCAGGCAGTGCTGGCCATGTGATACCAGCGCACATTTGAGTTTTGACACTAATTATTCCTTTCCTGTGACAGTGTTATTCATTTTTGTGTGTGAGTTGAATTAATGTACTCTTTGTTAGTACTAGTAGTAGTAATTGATATAGATCTGCATTAAATCGCAGACTTAATGTAATAGTGATAGATCTCGTTTCTCTACAAAAAGACGCATGATTAAATCCCATAAAAAAATATTTAAAAAAAAATAAATGTCGGGACTAACGGAAGCTTTTATTTCAAAAAAATTATATATATATATTTGCAATGTTGCCAATTGATTTCGTCAAGATATGCGTAAGATCGCAATCGTGCGGTTCAGATAAATGCACTTCTTGTTTGGGAATTTGTTTGGACATCTAAAAGACAAAGTAATGCAGGTTTTCAAATGATTTATATGATTTTTTTTTGAAAATTTGAAAGAAAGAAAATCAAAGAAAATTAAGGCACAAAAAAGAAGGTAAGAATCACCTAAAATCTAGCTCAAAATTACAAAATTAAACAACATGTTATGAAACAAATGTGCATGGCCAAGGAACGGAGAGTCCAGTTATACCGTTATAACTTTTTTTTAAATAAAAATAAAATAAAACTTTTTAATTTTAAATATTTACAACGAATCTTTTAGTCAAATTTTGAATATGTATCTTCCATCATTTCAATTTTTTAAGTTATCTATTTTCATAAAACAACATATGTTGTGCTTGTTAATAATTAGACTTTTTTTCCATCCTCATTTTGAAAATAGTATGTTAGATATGATATGAACAAAAAAAGGAATAATACTCTTTAGCTATGTTTCTTTATTTGATGAATTCTTACATTACATGATGACTGATTTCAAAATGAAAACATAATAATTTTGTAGGAGAAAGTTTTCTGCAATATGAAAAAAAATTCTTGCATCTAATAAATTATAAAAAGCATGTGGTACTTGTTGTCCAATTAATATATTTGCGTTTGTAACGAGCATATGATTTACATGTGGAACTTCTTTTCATTGATTGATATCATGATGATATAATCAACTATATATATATCCATTAACATATGTCCAACACTTGGATGTTTAATAGTTTATAGTTTATACTACAACTATTAAAAAAACCTAAGCCACACAAAAGATCACACTGGCAAGCATCACAGAAGAACATAGAAACATTTTCCTTTTGTCCCGGAAACCAGCCATTTGCAACATGTGAAAAGTAATCACTTTTCCACCAAACAATCACAAAATTGACCCCAAAAGCACAATAATTGGTGAAATGTCTTGCATCATAACTACCTTCTATTTTTTGAGCACATTTTTTGAATCAAGTCCAGTCTGTCTATCAGAGGGCACAGTTTCTTGCAACAATTCAATTCTCCATCTTTTGTTTAATATATATAAAAAGTTATATTTTCTCATTCAATATGCATAGAGAACTAGCTTTTGATCTAGCAATAAAAATAATAATTTTCATATGAAAATTCGTAAGTTCAAAATCTGAATAATTTTTTTTATAAATATTTAAATTTTAAATGATTTGACTCTCGTCTGTATATCAGAAAAAATGTAGTACATTACTTGATATTATTTTAATATTTGAACCCCTACAATTCTCTTCTTCAATTAGGCCTGATAAGGTCCAGTAACAACTCAAGACCATCTACAATTTCAAGGTCCAAGGCGCTGTTATTAAGGCCCATTTACAAACTCGGCATCAATGTTAATATGACCGTTGGATTACAATCACACGGTCCAAACTCGAAACCCGTTTTCATTGTATCAAAATCAGACGGTCAATAATTCATCACCAGTGTATCTCTCCAAATTGGGACACAAAATGAAGGTCTGTCGTCTTTCTCTCTTGCACGGAAGCGGGGAAGTTTCGATGCCTATTGGACCAAAAGTTGGTCCAATGGGATAAACAACCGTTCGATGGAATTAAGATTCGCACAAAAGTCTCTTTTTTTCCTTTAATAATCGTGCTAATTATCAGATCTGATGATCCAATGGTGATTATACATCGGACCAAAATTTGGTCCGATGGCCGTTGGAACCCCCCCTTTCCCTCTTGCACCGCTTGCTTTCCTCCCTCCCTGGCCTCTCTCCAGAAAACAAACAAAAAAAGATAATAATAATTCCTAAATTAAGGGGGGAAAATATCATCTCCGATTTCAACAATGGTGAAAATCCGAGGTGGCGAGCAAGAAACCGTGGGTTTCGCGAAGCTCCAAGGCGAAGATTTCGAATACTACATGCAAACCTACTCGATCGTGATCGGGCGGAGCAGCAAGAAGCTAGGCGGAGAGGTGGATGTTGATCTGTCGGGGATTGGAGGCGGGATGAACATCTCGCGCCGGCACGCTAGGATCTACTATGATTTCTCGCGCAAGAGATTCGCTCTCGAGGTATTGGGGAAGAACGGGTGCTATGTTGAAGGTGTGTTACATGTGCCTGGTTCGCCGCCTGTCAAGCTCGATTCTAAGGTATGACATGCTTAGACCTGAATAGAATAATGAATGCACTACTTCGTTTGTAGAATTGTGATTCAATGCTAATTTTGCGCCAGGTATTCGCATGTAGTTGTCTTGTATTATGATTTTAACTTATTGGAAGCTTCTTTGGATTAAATTTATGACAGATTTTAGGAACATATTGACCCAGGCTAAGCATCATTTATTTTGTTCTTTAAGATTATTGAAGTGTGAATTTATGTTACAACTTGCAAGTAACGCCACAATGTTTTACTGGTTTTAGGCCCAGGTAAGGAGTAGGTACGGATAATGTAACCATGAAATGTTTGCAATTTTCACATAAATACATGTCTAAGCTTTAATCAGGCCAAGATGCATGCACAAGCCATCAACTGTAAGTATTGGACCCTAAATAATCCAGGAAAAGAAAAGAAACATAAGGAAAAAAAAAAAGAAATGTTCAAATTTGACAACTTATATGGAATTGTAGGATCTGCTACAAATTGGGGACAAGCAATTCTACTTCCTCTTACCAACCCGGTCAATATTTGATCCCCGACCGATACCAAGGTTAGGTACCGATTCTTATGTAACAGAGGAAGAAGAAGACGATGAGGAAGAAACAGAAGATGAAGAAGGAGAACAAGAGGAGGATGAAGAGGAAGATGTTGGTGATGAGGAAATGGAGCCGGTATTGATGAGGAAGCGGCCAAGATTGGAACCGACAGATGCGAGTAAACATGGTGCGGTCGGTACTGCACGAAATGTGGGTTCTTCTGGGCTTGTAGGTACGTATACTCCCTTCTGTTTTAGCTAAGTTCTCCTGTGTAATTGGATAACAATAGAAAAATCCATATTATGGTGCCCATCTGGCAACAGGAGATATTGAATGGATCCATGCAGAAGTAAAAGGCATCATAAATGGTATAGTTGATTCTGTTCAGGTGGTAAAAAAAGTAAAAAGCATCATAAATGGTATCATTGAATTAAATGGCTGGCCCGATTCATTGTGTTGGAAATGTTCCAGTGCTTGAGAGGATAACAATCCCTCTTTGTAAAGAAAGAGAGTGAGAACCCAAACAACTGACCTTTGATTCTGTTTTGTTAGTCACTTGCAACAATTCGGTCTGTCAATAAAATTAGGAGGGATCACTCGGGAATGGTTATCTTGACAATGCTTTTTCAAATAAAATCAAATTCAATTGAAAATTGAAACGTAAATTTATAGGTATGTTATTGGACATATAGATAGGCTAACAATCAAATTTCATGCAATGTAAACCATTTCAATTTTAAGCCTCTTATGTAAGGTGAAACATACATGAAATCTCTTTGTAAACATGATATTTGCATCATATAGGTAATGCCAATTATGTTGGATATGAAATTTAGGCTTTAATTTTTAAGATTGCCAAAATAAATTATTGTCAAGTGATCCTTCCTCTCCTTTTATTTTGATTGTGTGTGTGAGATCATGTAGCAAAGATCTTTAACTCTGAACGGTATCATATGGACTGTTCAGTCCTGTTTTGAGGCCCCAAACACAAACAATAATTCTGTTCTTACAACGTATATACCGAATGTAAATAAGTGAAGAACCTTGCAAATTCCTAATTTCACATTATAACCTTACCATAATTAGAAAACCGAGTATATGTGAGATAATTTCTCATTTGGCTGTGGCATGTGACTCCTTTTGGATGTTTAAGGAAACATGTAAAACTAAATATTACCGAACCATATATATTGGTCCTGGACAGAAATGGAATAATCAAACTATTTTTGTCCACCTTATTGGCTGATTCTGATTTTTCTCTGCCTAATTGTTATTGTAGTTAAAAAGGGAGTTGACAGAGAAGCTGATAACAGGCAGCTATTACTGCTAGAAGAGAAAGATGTAATTTCTTCAGTTGCCACAGTGTTGTCAGACCTCTGTGGGCCCGGTGAATGGATGCCTATGTTACAACTCCATGAAGAGGTCAGTAATGTCTTTGAGCTTGGATGCTTAGTTCATAATCAAACCTAGGTAGTACTACTATTTGGATGAAATATTACAAACCATAGAATAACTTGGATGAATTAAAAACATTGAGAATCAAAATAGGCCAATGCTTTTCCAAATTGATGCAGCAGCTTTCAAATGCTGGATTGAACCAAAATCTAAGCTGTGGGTTTTGAACTTTTGATTGAACCAAAAGAGGTTTGGGTCCTTGGTTGATCCAAATAGAAAGTTGAAAGCACATTTCAGATTTATTTTGTTGACATTCTTTTTTTTTAATTTCAGAAAACTTCCCTTCCTTTTTGTGAGTTCCTCAAGTTCAAAATATACATCTATGGCTATCACAAGTTGCATGTTTTATAAATTTTGTTATTTCTCTAATTCCTTTGCAGATGTATGAGAAATATGAGCTTGTATGGCACCATAGTAGAGTGCGGAAGTACCTCACGTCAGAAGACTATGAAGAATCTGAGACAAAGGGGAAACCATGGTATGGCCTTCTGACCCTTCTCAGGAAATACCCGGAACATTTCGTGATCAACACAAGGACCAAAGGAAGAACCACGACTGAGTTTGTTTCTCTGGTGTCGTTGCTCTCCTAGAATGGTTTTTGCACTTTACCTCCACTATTCTATAGGTTTAATTGGTTGGGTGAATGTAAATCTCTATAGGGTTGAAATAGGTCTCTGGTGGTGCTTGCGAGAAAAAGAAGAGAAATTTTGTTATGTTCTTTGCTGTGTAGAGGTTTCTATTGAGCTTAATTCAGCTTTTTTGGTGTAGGATTTCTGTTTTATGAAATCGCTGATCGACGGTTAACTGAGTTTATTGAGATCATTACAGGGAAAATTGTCTTGAAATATGAACTTTTGTGATGTATATTCTCCATTTGTGTACTCTTCTTGGTTTTCTGACCTTGAGGCTTATGAAAATGTAATTATATTTTCTCTAAAATCAAGCAAAACCGAAAAGATAATTTTGCAATGCCATGGATAAAGAAGGGTCGTCATTTGTCAAAGGCATTGCAAAAATAGGAGAATTGAGGCTAAGTGTGCCGTGAGAAGAGAGGATAATACAAGAACCAAGATAAAAAAAAAATTTAATGGATGCCTACATAATAAATAATCATAAACAAAGAAAGAAAATAAATGCATGTTTAATTTCTGCAAAAAGATATTTAAATTGAAATAAATGTCCGTATTAATAAAAGAATTTCTTATTAAAAAAAAAGAAAATCACTGATTTCTGATACCAGAAGAGCTTGTGTCCTGAATATATCTGGGCCAATTTATTATATTATTAAAAAATGAATTAGGTAGTTTCACTGAGCAGGTATCTTCTTTCTACCAAATAGTTTCCAATCATAAAAAGACACGCTGCCTTCTATGCTTCCAGTGGGAAAGAGGTCGGGTCCTTAGAGCACATGGGTATTTGTACTCTAAGAAGGACCGTAGGCCAGTCTTGCTTGCAAAGTTGCAATAGTAAATTTAGAGGGCAGTTAAGTCTATATTTAATTTATTCATTTTGTCCTAAAATAAAATAAAATAAACCTCAAGTGCACCACACATTGAACAAATTCCCTCCTTTTTGAATATAGCAGCTGCTGTAGCGGGTCATTTATTAGCTTCAAGAGGTTAAATTTTTGGGGATTATAATTTTGCACTTGTTAGAAATTTGGTTGGATATATGTGCTGTGGGTTTTTCATTTTATTATTATTTTTTTGGGTAAGGTGCATTTTTTGTCCGGATTTTAGTGTTTAAACTGCACAAGTTTAGTGCCTCTTACAGAGTTTCATCCAAATAGGGTCCCATTTTGAAGACAGTGGATAGGCACCTTGTGGAATCTAAGACAAACGGTTCTGATCTTTTGTCAGACTATCCTACTGAGGAAAAGAGAGAAGATGAGAGAGAGAGAGAGAGATGCAAATAAAATATAAAATAATTGGTGGGCTATGTACAATTTTGCTGAGGTTTGGTGCCAAAATTGAAATCTGAGCATGTTACTGTTGGACTATACATAATCTAAGGTGTCCTTTCTTCCTTCCAGTTCCAGATCTACCACCATAAAACACAGAAGACAGAAATAAGCAACAAAACACACTTAAAGAAATAAGCTTTTTCTCTTTTTTATAGTTAAAGCTATGAGGAGGACCTTTATCCCATTCTTCTTGTTTTTCCTTTTTCCAAAGTTGACCTCTTTCAATTTACCAACCCTTTAGCACCTGCTCAGAGTTGAACTCACACCCTTCCAACCTTTCTCAACAACTGAGATTCTGTCTCTCTCTTTCTCTCTCTATCTCTCTCTCTCTCTCTACAATGCACACCATCATTTCTCCTTCCTGCAGAACTCACTGTACTAGTCCAAATGGCAACAATGGTGTTCATCTCTCTCCTCATTCTTTCAATGATCTCTCTCTCTGCCTCACAAGAACAATGCACAAACTCTAACCAAGTAAGAGCTGGTTACTGGCTCTCTAACTCAAACCATTACTCTCCATTGAGCAGCATCAACACCTCTCTCTACACACACCTTTACTACTGCTCTATCTCAGTTGACTATAACCAAGCCACAATCTCTCTACCTTCATCCGATGAAGTGCCGTTTTTCATGAAATTCTCTTCAACCCTGAAATCTACAAACCCATCTCTCAAAACCCTAGTTTCAGTTTTTGCCACAACCCAGTTCTCATCAATTGCCTCAGACTCGAATTCCCGTGAAAAGTTCATCGATTCAGCCATTCAATTAGCCCGTGCGAATGGGTTTGACGGTCTCGATTTGTCGTGGCAGTTCCCCAGCTCATCTGCTGACATGCCAAATCTGGCAGAATTACTCACAGAATTGAGATCCAAAATTGATGAAGAAAATCAAACCTCATTACCACCTCTCCTCCTAACTGCCACCTTATACTTCTCAAACCATGTTTTTGATATGCCGGATCAAAATCTGGATTACCCAATTGATCCACTTTCATACAACCTCGATTGGGCCAACATTCTCTCATTTGGCTTCCGTAAAAGCACCAATGTCACAATTTACGATGCACCGTTGTATGACATGTCGTCCCATTACTCGGCAAGCTACGGAATCATCTCTTGGTTAGATGCTGGTTTACCACCATGCAAAATTGTAATGGGATTGCCCCTATTTGGGAGGTCTTGGATTCTTAGAAACAAGGCAAAGAATGGATTGGGGTCTCCAATTGTCGCTGCGGGACTGAAACAAAAAATGAGCAATCGCACAGGGTTTATGGCATACTCAGAGATTGCAAATATGTCAAAGGATTCGAGCATCAGTGTTTCTTATGATAACAAGTCGGTGGCTGCATATTTATTTTCAGGCGGTATATGGGTGAGTTTTGATAGTCCTGAGGTAGTTCAAGAGAAGGTAATGTTTGCATTGCAGTATCGGTTGCTCGGTTACTTCCTCTGGCCTATAAGTTTTGATGACTCGGACTACGGTATGTCAGATCAAGGTGAGCTAGTTACTCAATTTGATTTATTGGTACCTTTTATTTTAGTTTTCACATTACAACTTAGAAAAAAAAGAAATATGAACTCGAGAAATCTACAATTGCAATTCAAGACTTTATTCTAATTTTGGTATATAGAAAAACTATGAATAGTATATACCATGAGATTTTAGTTCCCTGCTGGTCATTTCTGGTACCAATATGTATGCAAACTGGTATATTAATCCTACCCACATCTCTGATACCTGATTAAGTTTTGCTGATGCAGCCTCACAAAGATGGCTCAAGTACCGCAATTCTTTGATGTATGAAGAAGGAAACGTGTTTGGGTTTGGTTTCGGGCAAACAGAGGCCCCATCAAACACCACATCTCACAGCCTCAATCCATCACAAGCATCTAGATCGACGCATCACAATTTACTTCTGTTTCTTCTATTATTTCTATTCTTTTAAGAAAGAGAGCTCTCGGTATTTACAGCTGTAAAGACAGGTTTTTCATGAGAAAATGGTTGTACGAGTTTTGCGTTCTTTTCCATGTTTAAGCACGCTATTTTGTAATCTTATTCAAAGGACTTGGGGATGAGAAACAGTACATCACGATTCTATGATCTTTTCTTAATTTGTTATACTTTTACTGGAAGTTCAAATTTCATGTTCTTGAAATTCACTTCTAATACCAACAAAATTTTGTACAATATTCAAGACAGTAACAGCTATTTTCATTGAAATTATGATGTTTCCCAGTACAACCTTGTTCCATCTATCTCCCCAACCTTTCTGGGTCCACAAATGCATCAAAATTACAATATGTACATTAGTAGGGTATCTCTCTACCAATGAAGGTTATAACTAGAAGATTGCATCAAGGGGTGTGCAAAATAGGCACCAAGAGTCAAAAGTGTGATTGCTACATATGGCAACCGCAAAAACTCCTTGTAATAATCTTCTGGTAATTTCTGACTACCGTCGAGAATTGCTACAAAAGGAATGACACTTGTTCTCTTCTTTAGAACTTCAAAGGACTTGCCATAACGTATTGAGAGCCGTCGATCTCCATTCCAAACCCCAAAGAGATGGTGTGCTATCAACCCAACGGAGGCTGAGATCGCCATGGTGTTCCCAATCCAAAGTGTGTGTGCCAAGCACCAAATTACTTGACCTACCATCTAGAATAATAGGAAAAAGAATGGCATTAAAACTTTTGTTCCTTTTTTGCAATTGCACCCAGTGTTCTTTGCAGATGACACTCAGTTATTAGAAACATTGCGAGTTCTAAATTTCAAGCCCGACTCCAAATTTGGTTCACATTTTGGTTCAATGGAATGTTCTTCCATCACTCTATCTAACAGTTTGAATTTGTTTGTGAATATTTCAACAATGTTCGGTTTAGTGCCACAAGTTTTCTATCATGGCTTCTTGTGCAAATCAATAAACAATGCAATGACCTAATGATGAGCTATTTTCCTTTTTGTTCTGCATGGTCCTTGAACAGTCTTTTTTTCCTATGCAATCTGGCTTATAAGAAGTATTTAACTGGTTCTACTAACATATGTCATCACCTGTATGGATCAGTATAATAATTCTACATGTCTGCAATCACAAATAATTTTTACCTGGGGATGCCTGGTAATGCGCATAATTCCCGTCTCCCACAGGTGCATCTTTGGTTTATCCACGGCCGCAACTTCCAATAAATTAAAAGTCGAAGGGTACAAAAAGAGAAAGGAGACGAATGACGAAAGCCATACTAGCTCATGGACTCCAGGCACTGCCTGGACTTGCCATAATTGTGTACCACCGTATCGGTGATTGATGAAATACACCTACAAAAATAAGTCTGCTTACATGAGAAATTTATCAAAATGTGGGTGGTCTCTCCTCTAGACATCTTTTTTTTTTTTTACACCTCAAATTTTGCACTTTGCTCTTGTGACATTCTCATGTACTCAAAATTTTATGTAAAACACTAAAATTTTATTTTGAAAATTTTCAAACATAAGCCTCATTATTGCTGAATTGCAAACTTAAAATACTAAAAGATCACAAAGACAAATAAGAAGGGGGGGTATATTGCAAGTGAAAAGAGAGATAGCAACAGGTACTTACGATTGTAGATACAGCTAAAGGGAGGGATATTCCTGCAAAAAGCACGCGAAAAGCTCTCTCTCCGATAAGCTTCTCACCTTGATCACGTAGGCTTGCCAGGCCACTATGCACCGTAGCAAATATCGCCATTAGGAGCAACATCGTGACCTATTTATAGAAAATTTCTCAGTAAAAAGCTGCAAATATCATTAAATTGATACTCTTAACCTGGTTTTGCACATATATGCAATTTTCTAGCGTATTTCTTTTAAAATTTTCAAATTAGAGCTCTAAATGAAAAAGAGGAAGTGTCAACTTTAGGGTTTCTGCAAACTTTTGCTTATGAAAACCTACTCTCACAATTTACTAATTTACTAATCAAGTTTACAAAAATCCATCACAAATGGAATCTAAATTTTAAAATTTACGAACTTAGTAAAATTCAGTACAATGACCGAACAATCAAGGAAAAGTTTACTAATTTAGCAAGCTTCAGGCCTTCAGTACAGGCCCAAAATGTTAAGGCAAAAAATTAGCAAAAAATAGGATAGGGAACTTCTCAAAAATGTTTTTGTGCAAACAACCGAATTTTGAAATATTTCTGTGAACCCTGCAGCATCACAGACATAATTTTATCAGATTTTGAAATGTCTTAGTACTAATGCTCTTTAGTTTTTAAACTAGTACCAGACTGCAATACTGAACCTATTGGTAGTACCAGTTGCATACCAGTTGATTACCAGTACATAGTTTTATCAGATTAACCACTAACACATATTAATCTAAACCAATCTTTTCCCAGTTAAACTGAGAAAAAAAGTAAGGGATTTCAGAGAACTCACCTCAGGAGAACCCGAGATGCTTGAAATCGAATCGACGAATGCCGTTCCGAATCCAGTAGAGGGATTAATCCACAGAACATTCAAGGCTAACAATACAGACCCCAAGATCACGGTGAAATAGACCCAAGACGATATCTTCTGCTCGCTCAATTGAAAAGCAGCCGAATCCTCCCCCGAAAGATCCTCCTCTGGAACTGGATCCTCTGTTTCTCTGCTCCCGATCGAAGAACTCCTGGCTATAGTTCTGTTGTAGACCAAATGTGTGACCAATTTGGGATGAGAGAGAACTGGGGAGTTGAGTGGATTTAGAGGTGGGAGGGAGAGCAAAGAAGGGATCTTGTGGCGGGGTGAGAGATGGTAGAGGTGAGGTGGAGAGGTGGAGAGGAGGAAAGATGCCATCCTTTTTTTGCTTCCTTTTTTGATAGCTGGAGGAAGAAAACTATGACAAAGAAGAAAATCACGAGTGCACTGCGCACCGAGCAGGGGGGTGGAGAGTAGTAACCACAGAGAGAGAGAGAGAGAGAGAGAGAGAGAGAGGATTTATCCAATATTTCAAAAAAGAGAGAGGATTTATCCATAAGATTTGCTAAATTATAAATTTTTAGAGGGATGAATTTGCAAACTAACAATGAACAGTGTAAAGTGGGCTGAGAACAGTTTCAGACCGCTTCTTGAGCCCTTAATGGGCTGGACTTTCTGTGTGTGTGTACCTCTTCGTCCATATATATTTATATTTGTTTTAAAAGGTATTTATATTTGATAGTAAGGGTATTTATATTTTGACTTTACAAGGAATAAAAATTTTGAAAACTATATTTATTAATTAATTCGACAAAATTTTTAATTTAGACATTTTTATGATTACTTAAGAAAGAAAATATAAGAAACAATGTATGCAATAGATATAAATATTTGTGAATTCAAATATAAAAATATATATGTTAAATATAAATATTTTTGAAATGCAAAACAGCTGACACAAGAATATTCTTTTTGTTTATTTTTCACCAACTTATTTATTATTCTTTTACAAAATTAACTAAAATGGCAAAATATTTTTTTCTAAAATTTCTCATTATATTATTAACATTTTCTTCGACATAATGAATGTGTGATCAGAATGCTATCCTGTGTAGAATTTGCAAAGATATGACATTTAATTTCCCGATTTTTTTATTTAAAAAAATCATTATTTGGAATTAAATAAATAGGAATATATGATATGTATTTTGGAAAATAGAAGGGACATGTTTTAAAACCTGTACCCAACTTGTACGGAATAATTTTTGAATTTTTCTAATGAAAATCAATATTTTAATTGGGACGAGATTTTTTTCGTCGTCCCATCTCATGGGTTTTTCCAGCCCAAAGCCTCGGCAGGGAAATAAAAGTCCGGCTTTCCTTTTTTGAGAGACGGATTTTCAAAATAATATTTTTTTTATTGAGAGATGAATTTTGAAAATTCGTCCCCGGATAAAATATTATTCTTTTTATTGAGAAAGATCCGTCTCTGGATAAAATATTTTTTTTTATTAAGGGACGGATTTACAAAATCCATTCCTTGATAAAATATTATTTTTTTATAAAAATGTAAAGTTAGTGTTATAAATTTAAAAAACGGATTTCGAAAAACCGATCCTTTCTTTCCTAATTTTCAAGAACGGACTCATTCACCCGAATTACATTTTTTTATTTTTTTGTTGAAAAAAAATTCAAAGTTGTATAATATTATATTTTAGTTACATAAAGTCTGAAAAAAATACACAGCTTAAAATATATGATCCAATATAAAATTAAAAAAATAAATTCAATAATTTATATATGGACGTTATAAGTTATTCAATAAAAAAAGTATGCCGGATTTTTATTTTTCTACCCAAGTTTTGGGCTGAAAAAACCCATGAGACAGGACGGGGAAAGAAATCTCGTCCTAATTAAAATATTGATTTTCATTAAAAAGATTCAAAAAATTATTCCGTAAAAATTGGGGACGGGTTTTAAAACCCATCACTCCTATTTTCCAAAATATACATCACATTATCCTATTTATTTAATTCTAAATAATAATTTTCTTAAATAAAAAAATCGGTTTAATTTCTTCCTGACTCCCGTATTTAATTAGCCTTTTCGTATGTTTTTAATATCTCGATTTCTTTAATTTATTGTGCATCAAAGCATATGCAAAAATGATCCAGCATTCAATATATAATTTTTCTGTATCCAAAAAATATATAATTTTTTTTATTGTTTTGCAAAATAACATTTTGACACGTTAGTAGGTCTTTCATCGACCAATTTCAAAAATATAAAAAATGAAACAAAATAATACAAAAAAAGAATAAGAGATGCTTCTTTTTTAAACTCTGGATTTATTTAATTCCAACTACTTGTGCAATTAATAATTTGAATAGTTTCACTTATTCAAATAATCTGATAATGAGTTAATGAGAATATAAATGAATTTAAATAAACTAATTACTGTTGCTCCATCAAGCAATGAATTTAAAATATAGAGACCATTAAATTAAACCAAAAAAAAAATCTCATGAAAATGTGTCCTTAATAATGTGAATGAGTTCCTTGAGTATATGTATGCAAAATAGGATGAAGATTTCTTGATAATAATTTATCTTGATAATTTTGACAGTGATTTCTCAAATCATTTGAATTTTTATAAAAAAAGATAAGAAAAATTATAGACATACCATTTTTTATGGATTATTGTGCATTAATTTTCATACAATTTAAAAATCACTAAATATTCAATCAGATTTCATAAATATGGATTATTGTAAATTTTGTTTAATTTGATGAATGGTGAAAGTTATATACAATTTTTAATTTTTTTCATGTATATGATATATATTATACAAACTGCATTTTACTTATCCGATTTTAAATATAAATTATTGCTAAACTAATTCCTTATCAAGGAATCCCCATCATACAAAATAATAATATATGTTTTTGAAATAAATAATATATTTTTTTAGTGTAATGGAAATAATAATGTGCTTGTTAGATGCATCCTTGGTTATTATTTATTTATACTCTTATTTGGTGGCTGATTTGCATATTATATTTCTGTTGTTAAGAAGTTCTCCATTTACTAACTTACTATTTTATTGCATCTTTATGTTTCAGTTAGAATCAACATTTCTATCAATTCGGATCCAAAATAACAAATTCATGCACATTTTTATTCATAAACAATTTCTTTGCACATATGGCAGGACCACATGAGCAGCAATTATTGAATTTTTTATTGTCTCTTATATAAGATAATAAGAACAAAATTTGCAATAAAGAATGTGGGGCCATTTAGCCAACCAATTTTCAATATATAATAACATGCACACATGTCATATTAATATCATTTAGAAATTTTGTCTAGTAGGAATCTCAATACTATTCACTATAATGATTATATAAATATATAAATATATAATTATGGTATCAATATATAAATATATAAATAATAATTATGTCCTGCTTCTGAATTCTGATATCAATCAATATATATAAATATATAATTATGGTATGCAATATATCAATTTTGTTTGGATTTAATGCACATAATGTAGTGTAGCTTTCAAAGGTATCTTGAAATTTTGTAAGAGATTTACAACCAACAATTCAGATTATATTCAGATTATATGTTATAATAATGTTATAACATAACAAATCTGTAACTATGATTATATGTATATTAATACTGTGCATGAAACTATGTCATAAATCAATAATAAATGAGAGGGGACCATACAAAGAATAAATCCATCAGTGACCTGCAACATATTCTGTTGTAGAGAATCCGCAACAGAAAATCCGAATTAATAACACTTAAATATTTTCACACAAAAAGCATTCCCTTCTGTACAACATGCATAGAAATTCAACATGTTCATTAAAATTTGTGCCATGTTTTCATATGGAAAATTCCTAATCTTCCCAAGGAGGTCAAATCTTTACAAAAATGATCATGAAATTTTCTTCAATCATAGGATTGATTGATTACCACTTTTCTCTTTTTGTTTTCTTTTTTAAATTGTACCAAACAAAAAGAAAAAAAAAACAGGAGCATAATGATTGGCAGCAGCAATACTTTCATCTAGAATTTTTTTGATCTTTTTTTGAGAAGTCTAAGACAGGATTAAAAGAAAGCCAACTTGGAACTTAGAATTATGGAAAATGTTATGAAAATAACATCATTAATTCATCAATATCAATTTTAATATTCAAGTTAAACGAGTTATTATTTATATTAATGATTTTATTATACAATTTATTTTGTATAATACTTTTATTATTCAATTTAAATATCACTGATATAAATAATAACTCATTTAAATTAAATAATAAAAGTATTATACAAAATAAGTTGTATAATAAAATAATTAATATGAATAATAATGAACTCGACGTCGATAGTATCAATAACTATATTTGTATATCAACTCCCTTAAATTATTGCATACTCAAAGTACATCATGGTGTGGTAAAATAAATTTATGAAATTTTGTTTTTGTACACTAATTTTTAATAGGAAAATATTATAGTTAATTTAGCTTGTTCGGTTAGCAAGAATTAATAACATGAAAAAAAATCAGTTTGATTTTTTTCTTGAAAATTTAATAAATTGAATTGTGACAAATGAGAACTAGATATATGTGGGATCCACCAGAGTCCAATCTATATTCTTAAATAGTAAACATTTAAATTAAATTATAACTGTTTGATGAAATTAATATGAACCGTCTAAAATTCTATTGTACTAGAGGCGTCACCCAATTTATAATTATTTATTTTTTCTCCTATTATTGCAAGAAGAAGTTATTGGTGCATTCATATTTTGTATTTCTTATCAACCAACTTACTTATATCTGAACGTGTAATTATTTGTAGTTAATATAAAAAAATATTTATCATTTTTTTTCTTTCTTAAATGATTATAAAAAAATTCAAATTAAAAATTTTATTATACAAATAAAAAAATATTTTGTAAAACTTATAATGTCAGTAATATAATATATAAACGCTTTTATATAATAAAACTTCATTTTTTCCCCATTTTAATATCTTTAAATTAAAAAAACTAATTTTATTATAAATCAAAATTTATATTATAAATAAAAAAAATCAAACTAAAATTAATCCCTTAAAATTTTAATCCACATAACCGTCCAAAAATTAATGATCCTCTTAAAAGCATATATATTAAATATAAATGGTAATGAAATGCATTGCATTCACACGTACAAAAGCCAATTAATAGCACAGGTTAAAGATGAGAGGGAAGCAAGTTTATTAATGACCACATAAATGGGGTAGCCAACAAAATAAACATACATACATACATACATACATGCATGCATGCATACATACATCCATGCATGCATGCATACATACATACATACATGCATCTTTATATATCTCTGTATATGTTACAAACCCTAGCTTCTTGGTAGCTAGCTACTTAATTGAACTCTTAAATGCTCCTCATCCAACCCCCACCAACTCTTTTGCAATTTAGTTGGATGTGTCAATTTCTCACTAATGCACCAATTAATTAACATGATCTGAACTCCCTTTCACTCATGACAGAAGCAAGTATCTTTTCTTTTTTTTTTCATTTTGGAACTTGGTACTGTTTTGGTACAGTGGAAATGGTACAAACTTTTGAGGAGTGATAACTGCACATTTTATTCGTACTCTTTATTTGTATCTCGAAGTTATTGAATATAGTTTTTAACTTTAATTTTGAAACATTAATTTTTAAAAGGTGGGGATCCATCGATAACTATTAGTTTAACGATCTTAACAACGTATTTTCAAATACTTTAAAAAAAATCTTAAAAAAATTTATAAATATATTCTTTAACTTATAGATCAATTGTGTTTCAAATTTCATACAATTTAAATATTATTTGATACTCTATCAAAGATCATCAAAATTACATGACATTTATAACGGTCCATATTTAATAGTTTTTGATGGAATATCAAATGACTCTTAAATTATATAAAATTTGAAACACAAACAATCTATAAGTTAAAAAATATATTTGTTAACTTTTCTCTATTTTTGAGAATTTTGAAAAATTATTTAAAAATTGATTGTCAAGATTATCAAGATAATAGTTGTCAAATGATTCCTTTTCTTTTTTTTAAAAGTATTTATGTTTAATATTGATGCAGAATTTGGGATATATGAATAATTTATCTTTTGATAATTGTAGTTGTAGTTTATGTTCTTGTCAATTCATTTTGTTATGGTCAATTTTTATTTCCTTTTTTGAAATATGCTTCATTTTTTTTAGGCCTGTTCAAACTTTCATTATGCAAACAAGGGTCTCTAATTCACTATGAACCAACATATTCCACTTCTCAAATAAAATATATTTAAAAAAAACACACACACACAGAGCTCTGAATCCTATAAGTATTTTGGTACTCTGATTTTTTGTAGCTAGAGAGTTTGAAACGAAGTACTGAAACTTCACTAAAATATCCATTTTATCTTAAGGTGTTTTCATATTTTTTTCTATAAAGTATATATCTGGCAGTTCTGCTATGAATCAAAATTTTTAGTGATAATAAATCATAATTATTAATTTTAGTCTGATTTTCTCGTCTATAATATAAATCTCACAGTTCTGCTATGAATCAAAAAATTTAGTGATAATGAATCATAATCATTAATTTCAGTCTGATTTTCTCGTCTATAATATAAATTCTGATCCGTAACATAATTTGTCAAGTATATAAGTCAAAGTGAAATTGAAGGAGAAATCAGGGTAAGTTTTTGCTAATACCCATCAATTTTCATTAGATCACTTGTGCATCCCCCCAAAATTTGTCAACCCAAACACCATTGGGGTAGCTTTCAAGACTTCTGAGGTAATTAAAGGACGAAAAATAATATATATGTATATTATATTTCAAAAGATATGCAAGGGAGAAGATTTACATAAGCGTTGTCACTAGATTAGATAAAAGGGAGAAAATGTTATAAAATAAACGTTGTCACTAGATTAGATATAAGACTAGTAAAATGATAAGGCTTGCCTTAGCAAAAAAAAAAAAAAAGGGAACTTTATGTATGAACCCAAAACTAGAATTATACTAATAACATCATAGTAAAGCTAGGGTGCTCCTAAAAGCACGGAATCATTCGGCGCTCATAACTCAAAAATCTATTAAATCGACTTCAAATGAAAAATCTAAGTTGTTTAATAAATTCTTCATATCAAAATCTTATAGGATACCAAAATTTTTCTATTTTTAGAGTTTTCTAACTATTTTTTTGGATTTTTTAAGATGACTCTAATAATAATAATAAAATAATAAATTTTTCCATATAAAAATAAGTCAAAAATATGAAACAAATAGTTAAAAAAACTCTAAAAATAGAAAATTTTAGTATTCTACAAGATTTGAATATAAATAATTTATTGAGCAACTTGAATTTGTCATTTGAAACTAATTCGACAGATTTTAAGTTAGAAGCACAGAGAAATTCAGTACTCCTAAGAGCACGCTAGCTTTACTCATAATAACAATACTACGAGGCATAATAAGTTGCATAATAATTTCAAGAACTTTATTCATATTAAATGATTTATCATTGATATTAATGATTTTATTATACAACTTAGTTTGTACAATATTTTCATTATTCAATTTAAATATCACTAATTTGAATAATAACTTATTTAAATTAAATAACATAAATAATGTATAAATTAAGTCGTATAATAAAATCATTTTTATGAATAATAATTTATTTAATATGATTAATAAAATTAATATCAATAACGATGATATTAATAACAGAAGGAATGTATGAACTAAATATATTATATGTTTTTATTTAGCAAAGCAATAAAAGAACCAACAAACCTTTTGAGAAGGGCGCTGAAAGCTGTTAGTCCCATCCTTGAAACCTCAATTAAATAATATATGCTATACCTCTCTCATAATCTTTAATTAAAAAAATGATACTACCAAATTCCAAACTTAAGTAGATTTTATTAATATAACTACGGCCCAATGAGATCACCAAGCAGAGCATCATGACAACAAATTTGTTATCTTCTAGATAACATATGTTAGCAAATAGAACCAAAACCTTCAAATCACAAATGATCACAAAGCATTATAATTAAAAAAAAATAACCTAGGTTTCCATTGGCTAAAAGTTGTCATACAATAAGAGTAAACCTAACTCAAGAAATCTAAATTAAAATGCCAACATATATACCTTGACTTTGGAAAAAAAAATATTATACAGTACAAGACCATTGAGACATTGATCTACATAGCTCTTTTTTAACTGAGATTCACATATTTGAAGCAAACTTGAAGATACCAGAAAATTAATCAAGCACAAAAAAACACATATAATGTCTTGAAATAAAGGCCAATCCCCAAAATGCAATCTCACAGATGATGTATCAATATATCAAAAAACTAACCAAAGAAAAGAAAAACATGCTAAAAGAAAAATGGCAATAGATTGATTCCCTTTTCACAATTAGACCATCATTTCTCAAAACCCAAATTAATTACCCATATAATAAAAGACTAATAAAGTCTGAAAAATAAAACAAAACATAAACTTTAAATTCTTTGTTTTAGAACATAACAGAACAGAACGGAAGGAGGTCCAATGCCCATTGGACCGAATTTGGTCCGATGGACAGTTATAACTGTCAGATCTTCAAATCTGATACTTTACGTGATTATTGAACCATCTGAGCGAAACTTTGACTCAAATCTTAATGTCACCAAACGGTTATTTCATCCATCGAATCCAAAAATCGGTCCAACGGTCATTGGACCTCCCCCGATCCGAACGTAACCTAGAGGTGGCAACCAAAGCAATTGCATGTCCTAGGTGTAAAAGAGCAGTACCCAAATGGCCTATTAGGGATATTGCAATTTATGGCGTAACAGCAAGGAGATGGCAAACAGAGACCTTTGGGCCCACCGCAACAGGTACACAAGGCGCAAATGTGGAAGCTTCCGGTCAGCCGCCGTGCCCTCGACTCTTCTATCAGTATCGATCGGTGTAGCGGTTCCGGTATCAACTTGGAACCCTGTCAAAAGAAGATAAAAGGATTCAGCTTTGTTTATCATGAGAATTGAAAGAATGTTGAGAGAAATCAAGAAGAACCCACCTCAGCAATGGAAGGGGAGAGAATGAGGAACGCAAGAAAGAGGAGGAGAAAGACAGGTCTAGAGAGAGAAAGCATGGCTGTTTCTCTCTGATTCGGATTGGAGGCTAGAGAGAGAGAGAGAAGGGGGGAGACAGAGAGAAAGGACGAGATGGGGTTTATTTTTGGAGGTTGGAGAACTTAATACTGTATGGGGGAGTCATCAATAGAGAGTCGAGAGGGGGGGGGGGGGGGGGGGGGGGGTCAAGGGTTTTGCGAATGGGCCATGGAGGTAGTGAGAGAGAGAGAGAGAGAACAGAGAGAGCTGTGTCTTTTAATCAAGGTGTTATCGTATCATATGATATATTGCCATTTTTAAGTTGTAACTAATTCCCTAAAGTAAAATAAAAATGAAGTAAATATTAAAATATATTGTCACTTTTAAGTTGTAACTAATTCCCTCGTTTAAAAAATGAAGTAAAATTAAAATGAAATGATTATTAAATCATAACTAAAATTAAAATGAAGTAAGTATTAAATTATTTTAAAACATTGATGTTTGATAGTAGTAAAGTAAGTAAGGGTCTGTTTGACAAATTAAGAAATAGCGTTAGGATAGTATCATTAGAATAGTAAAAATGAAATTGTAATAGCATAGTAAAATTTGAAATAGTGAATAAAAGAGTATTATTTTTGAACTATTTCAAAATATGACAATATTGTTTGGTAAAAAAAAAATTTGGTTAGAATAAAATGATATTATAGAGTTATAAAAATTAGAAAAGACAAAAATACCCTTATATATAATTTGTGTTTCTCTTAACAATATAAATTATCTTAACTGTTTGTGTAGATAATTGAGATGTGTACGAGATATTATTTTTTCATAAACCATAATAGTTGGCTGCTATTTTGTATTTAATATTATTTTAATAAAATACAAGTATTAGCCAATTAATGAGAAATATTAGTACACAAGAAGGAAACAATAGTAATTAAAAATAAGAAGGGAAGGAACGAAACCTCTTCATTCATATCAGGTGTCAAATGAATTAGAGATCTACGGCGGAAGAGAGATTTGTTTTTGGTTTGAGTTGAGAAAAACAAAGCACGGGAGAGAGTAAGAAGAGAAAAATGAAGTTGAAGGGGGTAAAGATGAGAATGCCATCGCTATTCCGGTACGCGGAGATCAATCTCTTCCGCTATTTGGTTCATATGATAGAATATTGGATGAATTTATTTATGACATAATTTCATTCTACTATTTCACGTTTGACATAACTTATTGACTGGAATAGTGTACTATTCCGTCCAAAACTTAGGTTGTCAAACGGATCCTAGACGAAGTAGTGAGGATAAAAAATGTTAAAGATTATCAAATTTAATAATTGAACTTTACTCTATCTTTATATGTGTTTTAGCTATTTCATCTTAAATCATTTCTGTTTGATGCATTAAAGCACTTAAATCATCTCTACTCTACTTGTTAAATGGAGTGAATGGTTGGAGAGAAGATTAATGCACATTTTTATTATATATGTACAAAGAAATTATTCTTACATCTCATATTTTACATCATTTATCTGCACATCAAAAATATTTATACTAAACATATAATTTATTTATATCTTAGTTATAATTTGTTTATAGTTAATTAAAAACTGTTTATCACTCAAAATTTAGCTTATAAAATTTTTAATTTTAATAATATAAAGTACGAATACTTTTGTCATTGTATAAATATTTTTTTAAAAAAATATAAATGTATCTGAAATGTAAATAAAATATGTAATTAAAAAAAAACAGTTATCGCTTCTCATATAAATATATATGTATTGATTCTTGAAATCATGTTACATGAGTTCTTTGTAGGTTAAGAGATAGAAGTACAACAGCAGAGGAATCAATGCAATGTTTATTCTAATTTAATTTTACACTTTTTTAGTACAATTTTGATCATGGATTGTCAAGTCCCAAATTTTTGGCTTACTGGTTAGGTACTAGGTTTCCTAACATCAATGCAACATATATCTTAATTGGATAGGCAAAATATATAGTTCATCAATCTCATGTTTCTTCAATTATCCAACCACTTATCTGTTAATCACTGTTATTTATTTAATTATTAATTATTGATTGAGAGTACATAATTGTTAATGCTGTTTATTTGTCATTTATTTATGTATATTTTATAGATTTTATTAAAATGATAATTGTTAATGATTTATGTATTCTCAATTAGTATGTAAATAATATGCAGTAATAAATAAAAAGTGGATGGTTTGATGCACAGAACATGAATGGATTTTTCCTAGACGTGTCCTTTTAAATTTTATTTTTGCTAGGTTTTAGGTTTATGTCCTCTGATCTTGCATTTTATAATTTGTCACTAGAAATTTGGCATCATGAATTTCAAAAGTTATTGTATATATAAGTTTATTATTTGGACGTAATTACCCAAACTAAATAAATATTAGAAATTGCATTATTACAAGATTAAGAAGGACTACTTTGATTAAAAAATAGAAAGCTTCAAGTTTGACAATCATAATTAAATTTTGATTATGATATTCCTTTAGTATTAATTCATTAATAAATGGAACTTGTCATATAACAAAAACTAATCACTATTCCCACCAAAACTAAAGTACCCTACATAGGATGAGTTAAAAAAAAAAAGAACTTTAAAATTAGGGTGTATCAAATAGCAAAATTAAGGCACTATTTGCATATTTCTTCAAAAAAAATATTTGCATATCAAAGGAGAAAATGCACTGACTGCCTGACCAAATAAAATTATGAATAATTCTGATCTCTTATTAAGGTTTTTTTTTCGGAAAGGATATCAACAAGAGAAAAATCTACATTGGGATTAATCTGGCAAAAACAATTTATATTTGGGCTGGGATGCAAAAATTTATTATGGGCTGGATTTTGTCATGTTAGGCGGCAGTGTTGTAAACTGCACAAGAAGCTTCAGTGTGGGCTCAAAAGAAGCCTAAAATGGTAAAAAAAAAACAGCTCTAGAAAAGAGTCGCTTCTTTTTTTTCATATATGTTAAAGGAATTAAACACAAGACTTCACTCTAAACTTAGAAGCAGAGAGAGAAATTGTACAGGATCCATTAACCATCACAATAATACATAACAAAATATTCAAAACAAAAAACCAGAATTGCAAAGAAGGAAAAGAAAACCTCAAATTGTACCTGTTGAGGCTTTTGTATTCTCATAAACCACAAAGAAGAAAAGAGAGAGAGATGCCACACTCAATGAAGGACTTCAAACTAGCAGCAACGATTTATGCGAGAACTTCAAGACATCAAGCAACACTTTCGGCACTGCAGACATGCTGGCACTGCTGGCACCACCAGTCTTCAATCCAGACGCTCTGTTGGAGTTGATAAGAGCGGCCATCTCGGGCAGCAAAAATCGCATCCACGAAACGTGCGCTCGACAATAACGCAGTGCATCCTGGACCAATTCGAGATAAACGAGCTCAAAGAAGCCTTTGTATGGCCTGTACCTCCTCCTCCTTCCTCTCTTTAGTTTTTGTCGCCTTACCATTTCCAGGAAAACGCCAACATCATTGGACATTACCGCTAGTTTCTCGAGGGTGTTGTTTAGCTTTTCAGCTGTCTGCATTCTTACAAGCAAATTGTTTGCATTGTCAGAACACTTCCTCCTTAACTGAGGAAATAAGCACATTATTAGGTCATAGAAAAAAACAGACGGCGGCTTGTTAAACATACGGTACACTAGTGTTTCATGAAAGCTCTTCCTGACTGGTGTAACAGTTGAGTTTTCTTCTGTTACATCCTTATGGAGGATTTTCTGTGCTTTCGCTACCATATCAATAAACTTCTGTTGCATCTCCCGTAATGGCTTGTTAATAATATCATACTTCTTACAAATATCATACTTCTTACTCTCCTCAATTGCACTCTCTATTTTGAGTACCACCCACTCTAGCTCTTCGACAATGGCACGGTCTGTACTTAGTTCATCGAGCTTGTTTCTGACAAACGATGCAACCGTGCCAACTGCCTCACCCACCACTGCTGATTTAACATGCTCTGACATGGTAAAAATGTTAGTGTATCATAGGGAAAACTAGAGTTTGAAATTGATGAGCTTTGGTTTGGCTCCAGAGGCCTTTTAAAATAGACGAGTTCAACGTACATATGGTTTTTGATTAATTAATGACCAAGCTGTCTAGTGAGCGCATGCTGCAATACAAAATTACAAAGAAACTTCAACGCAGCTTCCCCTAATAAAATAGGACAAAATCTCGGAACAACGAAGAAATGACTCGTCAATTTCTATGCAGCTTCCCTGAATCAAGAACTTTCTCCTTTAAAAGACAAATGCCCAATTAATAATCGGCGCAAAATGGAAGCACTTTCGCTAGAGTGAAAAGGTAATTCAGCTATGGAAATTTCACCACCGGGCAGAGACACATGAGACATTTAGCCGATGCAAATCAGCAAATAGAAGATCTGTCTGTTTCCAAGCAAACAATTTTGTCAGCTGGTACTATATCCCCCTTGAGGATCCCGTTGCATAGATTCTTCAGCACGCAGCGTCCTTGAAAGAGAAAGGAACTTTCCACTGGTGTGAGATTAAAACCTGGTGATGATCAATTATAATCTGAAACTTCCTTGTTTCCTTTTTCTTTTTTCGAACCGGGATGTCAGTTCGTTCTATAGCAAGAGTGGTGATTAAAGTAATCCTCAATCCACATTGGTTTCTAATTTTGTTCTCAGTGATAGATATAGTGATCCTTGAGACCACTGTATCTCAGGGAAATATAACACAATGATGGTAAAATGTATACCAATGTACATGGAACATTTGCAAACTGCAAAAGCATTTAGAAGGAATTAGAATAAAGAGGATATATGTGTGTTTCCTCCGGAAAAGAGAAGTCATCGAGTATTCATTTCTTTTTTTCCCCAAATTAATGAGTGTTTTGTTTCAATCATTTCTATAAGTTTAACATACAGTGCTATAGAGCCGTTTTACAGCTTTATGAGTAAAGCAACTTTTTTTAATTTATATGCAAGAAGCAAACTACAACAATCAAATTTGTTTGCACCAGATAAATGTTTTTTTTTAATAAGGATTAAATCATTTAAATTTAAATATCCATAAAAACCCTTATCCAAATTTTAAATTGTGATCCCTCACATAGAGAACATTATCTTCCCCACTAAATTAAAGACTGATTTTGTGCCATTTAAATGTTACCAACCATGTACAATGGTATCACTACAAGGCTGACAGCAAGAGCTTGTACATGAATCAAATTGCAAGAAGGTGCATCCATTACACTTTATTCAAAAGACATAAAAACAAAACATGTTAAGTCGTTACCTTCGATAATGATACTTACGAAAAAAATGCAGTTGCACTCGTGGAATTATTACATTACTATCTACAAGTAAAAGCAAGAGGGAGAGGGAGAGGGAGAGAGACAGAGATACCACGAGTCACTGCTACGACAAAGGTACCCCAAAGAAAAGATCATTACACCCTTCATCAGAGATCTTTATAAGAAAAAAGTTTTGCCCCATTTACATGAAGCAAAACAGGTTACATATGAGATCTACAATTGCGGGAACCAAATAACCCAGCGTATCTCCTTTTGCGTGGAACTTCACTTGCAGATGAGTTGCCTCTTTTTCTCATTTTTTTTTCCTTTTTTCAATTTTTTTTCTTTTTTTTTCTTATGGTCAAGAAAATTAAAGAAGAATCTTTTGGCAAACGCCTTTTTTTTATGAAGAGCTTTGTGATGCCTCTCTCTCATTGTTCCTGTCAGTGGCCAGTATTTGCTGAGGAGATGCAGCAAGACCATACATGTAATGTCCCATAGGATGGTCGAATTTGCAATTAGGACCGAATTTGCAAATACCATAGCGTGAGTAGAAA
The DNA here is from genome assembly GCA_037678475.1 of x Bolboschoenoplectus mariqueter. Taxonomy (NCBI): domain Eukaryota; kingdom Viridiplantae; phylum Streptophyta; class Magnoliopsida; order Poales; family Cyperaceae; genus x Bolboschoenoplectus; species x Bolboschoenoplectus mariqueter. The sequence goes on along the minus strand of CM075258.1, from coordinate 3,382,836 downwards.
TCACATACTTGTTCTCCCTGTCAAATTCAAATTATGTGCAATTACATTGTAACACTCTGGGACAAACTAAAAAGTTCAAAATATACGAGATTAAAAAAAATGCAGAAAGAAATGAGTCTAATTATAAATAACTCTAAGAAAAGGAAGTTACTTTCAATTATCTGCAAGAGATATTCCCTAATGCTACTAAAGTCTTAAAATTGTGCACGACGGTATGATAAACTTACTAATTACAGGAATAACAATAGTAATGCAAATAAATTTATCAAGCCCTTCTAATTTTGTTTCCTTGATAATTATAACACCAAAAGCTCAATCTATTTTCATGAAGGTTTTCCATTTCAGTGATTTCTCCTGACTAATTTATTGTAGCAACATGCAGTACCATAATATTGGATTCTGGTGGCTAGCAATTTATTGAGAATTTCTTATGACATAGGGCATCTCTGCATAGTGAGAGTGACATTCTGCAAAATCATAATAAGAAATGGACCTCCTGTGAATTTTCCTTAATACAAAAAGAAAACTCTTACAGGGCGTAGAGGGAGGCCAATGGGACTGAGCGCACAATTTGGAGCAGGAACTAGCCTCTCTCTTGGATGGTGAAATTTGCACGTGGCACCAAATTTGCAATCGCCGGTTTTCATGTAGAACTGGCACTCAGGCTGGTCAGGTCTCTCAGGGAAAATGTTCTCTCTCTGAACTGCATACACAACAGATCCTGGCTGGTAAGATTGGTACACTCCCTGATCAGTTGGAACATCGGTCTGATGTGAGGCGGTGTAATATTGTGCGGTTGCGGAGGTTCTTTGTGGGTCATCTGGAGATGGAGAGCCCATCGGTGCCTAGGGGTCATTATAAACTTGTCAGATACATACAGTATGAAATGATGCAGACAATTGATGTAACGAAAAGTTTCAATTATGCCAGTACAATACTACAAAATTATGCATTTTCGTGCAAAATGAATATGACCCTAATCAAACAGAGAATGTTATTTACAATTCTCCTCTCCATAGTTCCTCAAAGACTACGAAACCCTCCTTTTCTTAGTTGCTTGTGATCTCTCCAAGATATTGCATACATTATGTTTTACATGGAAAATCGATAGTTGGCATTGCATGATATATTCAGGAAATGAATGTAAATGTTGCACAAAAACTCTGTAGGAAAAAGGTGTGCTACTAGATCTAAAAAGAGCACAGGTGAAACAAACTTACAGGGTAAGGGTTCCATCCTGGGACCTGAACTAGACCCTGGGGCAAAATCACTTGCGCATAACTGGAAGGCCCTTGCCACCTTGGACTTGTGATATAGGAAGCACGAGCAGTATAAACAGGAGATGTTACAGCTTGTGGGGAATAAATGGAAGATGAAGCGCCACCACGTAGGGCAATCATGGCATTTGAGGGCTGGGGATGGTGGAATTTACATGTGCCTCCAAATTTACACTGTCCTGTGCGTAAATAATATGCACACTCCTTTTCATCCTGCATGAGCAGATATACCCATTACTAAAATTTCACAACTGAATTGAAAAATCTAACTTAATACTGGGCATAGCTCAAAACCTACTTCTGCATACATGATGTAGACAATACCTGTAAGCATATAGTCTAAATTTTACTTCTTCCTATGTTCCCATGGATGCTACAAGGCTTCTGAACTAAAGGAAGCAAATGAATGCCAGGAGACGACTAATAAAAAGGTACTTGTATAAAAAATACTACAAATTAAATACCGGACGTAGAGGATAGCCTAGGACGTTCAACTGCACACGTCCCGCAATTCCAGCTTTTTCTCTTGGATGGTGGAACTTGCATGTAGCTCCAAATTTGCAAGTTCCGGTCTTCAAATAATACTGTCAAGTACAAATGAAGCAGTCAAAATTTAATAATAACTTAGCAGAACAGAAGAAATCGCCATCAAGAATTAACCTTCACTGCCAGATAAGAAATACTCATACTAAAACCAACCAGTACTACATTACACAGATGCTCCCTGGATTACCATCCTTCACTCAGGGTGTGCTCCCAAGTTGAGAAGATAACGAAAGGGAAGGGAAGATAAAGGAAGAGAATAGAGAGGAGGTATAACTTTTACCCCTCCAAATTGGAGGTGAACAAACCTTGAAAAATGAATAGAAAATTCTCCCCATTAACCTCTTCTCACCTTCCTTTACTTTCTTTAGTTTTAACTCTGGAGCAAGAAGAGGATTTATCTTTCTCCCCTTTCTCTTCCCCTCCTCTTTATTCACCTCTTCTCCTCAACTTGGGAGCACAGAAAGATCCAAATGTGGTTCAAGAGTTCACACTACAATAGGTCATGGCAGGTATCCACACAACATGATGTCAGCATGACACTCTCTGACATGGAATCTAACAGATAGTGTTCTTCTCCCAACAAATTTCCAGCCAACACCTTTCCCGCTCAATTGTACAAATGATGCTTACAGTTTTCAGATTTTACCATCTCAGTCCAGAAATATATTTCCCAATTTGGTCCCTATAAATTTTGGCTTTTCCACTTCGGTCCCATGACTTTCAAAACCTCTTGATTGAACCCTGAGATTTTAGTATTTCCCATGTTGGTAATAAAAAAATTTAGGACCTTTACAAATGTTGTCTTTTTTTGGGCAATACCCAAATAAACTTGCATAAAAGGCAACATTGGCAACCCGTCAATCTTATTCTATTCAAATTTAGTGACATTGGAACAGATGGGTATGACATAAGAGCGAGCCAAGCAGGAATTTTAAGACCAATCTTGCAAAAAATTGTTGTCTTAGACACAAATCTACCGCCAAAATAGTATGATGTCAACAGAATGATGATATTGCTCTAGATTTACTCTCTTGAGAGATTTTACAGCAACTTGGTAGAGACTGAGAACTTTTAAGTACCAATTTGGGAAAGGGTTTACTTTAAGGACAAATTTTGTATGTGGTCCTGAGAGTAAAAATAATAGAATCCTTACATACTAACCTGATCCAGTGGAAATTCAAAATAAATGCACAAGAGAAAAAAAAAATCAAACAAAAAGATGACAGATAATAAGTTCACCTGGCACTCAGGTTGGCCAACTCTCTGTGGATACTCCCCCTTAAGTCTTGCAGTTGCCATGACCTAACAATAAATAAATTAAATATGTTAACAAGAAAATTTATTCAAGCAACAGGCAACAAAGTCCAAAGGAAGTAATTGATGCAACACTTGACGTTTTCAAAACTTCTATACATCAGAAAAGTCTCACATGATGATAACCAAGTTTGATAAAGGAACCAGTTTTTGGCATGATTTGCTGACCACATCATGAAGACCTTTAGAAAAGAAAAATACAAAGAGATGGAAAGAGAGAGAAAAAGAAAACCATTTTAAAGACATTGAGATAAGGTAACAAGCAGAGTTTATTGACAAGGTTATAGCCATAACATAAGCTATAAAACAAAGAAATCGTACTCTGCACGAGCAAATTAAGGGACTATAATAGTCAGCATATACAATAAATCTTGAGAAAAATAAAGTCTGAAAGCTTCCTGCTAGGAATAGGCATGAGTCTTTCGAAGCAATAAACTTATTGGCAATGCTGTGCTCAACTTACAATACAAAAAGAAACAGTAAATAAGAACTAAAATAAAAAACTCACCAGAGCCCTATTAGGAGGATGATTGAATTTGCATGTCATCCCAAATCGGCATGTGCCGGTTCTCATATAGTATGAGCAATCAGGTTCCCCTGTACGCTCAGGGTATGAACCCACATCTACTTGTTCGCCTCCCCTCAAGGTCATTTGCCACATTGCATCTGCACCAGTAAAATAAACCATTACAGATTTTAGATACAGTAGCATTCTGTTGCTTAGATCGAAGTGCATGTCAATTGGGGTTGCTGGGACAATGAATTCAATTTACTTCAGTAAAAGATCGAGAAAAGAGTATCAACAAAAACACATTTTTGTTTAATTTAGCTGGACTGCTCAAGTATAAATATACATGGATTACATATATTTTATCTACTTTTAACATTGTTGCAAATTGCATACAAGAGAATCAAGGAAATCCGCTAATTCATTACTCTGAGCTTTTTTTTTTTCTCTGCCATATGACAACAAATTACCCGTAGCTAGCTACGGATACAATTCCGGATGTGCATAATTCGGCACACAGTTAGTCTCCCGAATATTAATACCTGATTTGTACAAAAATAGCATATGATTGCTACAGATTACAGTGCCATCGTACAGACCACTAGCAAAGCAAGCCTAAAATATTTTTCCTCCAGTATTTATTCTAGAACAACAGGACTGTTCCGTTACCATGCACTACCGAACGGGAGAAACACGGGTGGTTGTATAATTACACAACATCAGGTGTCAAAGCGAAATTGACAATCAAGGAGTAGAAAAAAAAGAAACAAATTGAAGCATAGTCAGTCTCCAGCATAAAGACAACACAGACAGCACCTAATTAAGACCAATTTCAGATCATCAAAATTTCAGAACCATTTAGTAGTGGAATTATTGATAGAACTTACAACGCACTTAAACATACCAGCATTGACACTGTCTGTACCAAACAAATAAAAGCACAAACTTGTAAAGGATGAAACCCTTAGTGCAAACGCGCCCCGAATTGATCCCTGGCCGGGTGACCCGAGCACCGGAAGCAGATGCACCTCCACTCGTGATGCGGCAGCAGTGATGGCGGAGCCATCAACGCTCCGGATACAAAAGAAAAGACAGAGGAAAAGAAAAAGGAAACAGTACAAGAAGAATTCCCACCTAAACTCCGTGAATTTCCCTTCAATTCCCAAGTTAAAAGCAAAATTGAAGCCCATCAATTGAAATTAATAAAAAAAAAAAGGCCGGTAAAAAAATCAAAACAAACAGCATTGCTACAGTAGCGACAATCAACATAGACCCAAAGGGAAACAAGCAATTGAACAAGGAATCGGACTCAATTCTGACCTTCATCTCCGCCAGGTCTAGATGAGGACCCCTCGGGCGCTGACGTGGCGATGGGTCTGGGAGGGAGCCCACCGCCGGCGCCTCCGCCACCGCCTCCTGCGTGCATCACGGCGATCGCAACAGCATGCGATCGGGCTTACAGCAGCGATCGGAGTAGAGAGGGAAGGGAAGAGAAGCGAAGAGAAGAAAAATAGAAAGCGGTGTGTTTATTTTGTTACTCTCCACAAAAGAGGGGAAGGGGAAGTAGAGGGGGGGAGAGAGGAGAGGAGAGAGGGGAAAGGTAAGGACGTAATGAGAGCCAGCCATTGGGGCTCCGACAGCCAGTCGTTTTGTTCCCCTTTTCCACCCGCGCGAGAGCACCCCGAACGGACAATTCTCCGTCATATCCTAGATACGCGTACCCCATTTCCTACCCCGAAATATGCTAGCATGTTTAGGAAGGCAATTATACAGATGCAAGGAAACATATTTTATTTCATTTTTTTAATAAGATTTTTGTTGATTTTGATATTTAATTTTTTTAAATGTGAGCATATATTTTATTTCATTGTTTTGATAAGGTTTTTGTTAATTTTTATATTTATTTTTTAAAATGTGAGCATATGTTTTGTAATTGATGTTAGTTAATTTATTTTGTATTGAATATATTCTATAAGTTTTACAATATACAATATATGATATTATAATATAGCTATTTTACTTTACTAGAATTACAAAAACAAACATGCACTAGCTATTTTTCTAACGGAGTCTTTTGTTAGAGTAAAGTATGCATGTTGTTTCTTTTTACATCACACAATTTAGAAAGAGCACGCTCAATGAGAATGGAGGAGTGACAACGTGGAACGGACATAAAATCTGGGTACAAACTGGGTTCCCTTACAGAAACTCATCTTATATTGCTGTTTACTTAACCCCCCAAAGACTGGAACGGTTTAATTAAACCGCGATTTCGGTCCATTCACTCTCAGAACATCGTAACTTTAACCTGAGACAAAGCATCTTCCTTCAGATCGACCGTTGGTAGACGAGATCAACGGTCTGATTTGATATATTTCTAAAGTGGATTCGACACGTGTGAATAGGCCGGCGGAGCAGAGATAGGCAGGTCACAGGTGAGAACGCGGCGAGTTTGAGACGAACACAACGCGCACCTCCGAAACAAATAAAAAAAAAAAAAAACGAACGAACGAAACGAAACGCGAGAATAAATATTATAAATTATTTGTATTCCTGGAGCAGTCCGTACACCAAGCACGATAACAATATTCTTGTGTCGGTTCCCTACTTGGATTTCAGAGTAATGTATAAAATCTCAATTAGCACATGTAAATTTATATTATGTTTGGCCATGTAAGAATAACACTGTTGCATAATAGTGTTGTTGTTTCCATTTTAGATATCTATCTAAATAACAATGCATTATTCATAATAACTAAAAATAACATTATTTTGTTGTTTCTTGTAGAAGTTAGAATAACAATTATTTTTATGTATAAAGAGAGGGAGAGAGAAAATATCATGTTATTTCAAAATATATAATTTAAATAATATTTTCACTAATTCGAATAGTACCACATTAATATTATTCTCACACTAATTCAAAAACATTGTTTTATTCTTACACTAATCCTTATATTAAGTACAGAACAAAACGATTTGCAAAAATGTTGACTCAATCTTACTTCTACATTTCTTTTAATATGAACAAGGATTGAACAAAATAAATCAATCATTTTCAATATGTATATTGAATTTTAAACATTTAAAATTTCATGTGGAAGACAACATTTTCTTATCCATGTTAAATATGTAGTTATTTGTATTTAAGAATTGATTATAATTCTAAAGTTATTTCAGTTAAAACTCTATTCAACAAAATTATATAAAAGCAACGAACTGATACTTTTTTGACGTATAGCTTTCATATACTTTCTATGACATTATAACTGCTAATTCTAATAATATATAATATAAATATTTTTATTATTAGATATAAATACTTTCTATATCTAATATAAACACATATAAAATATAAATAAAAAAATACATTTGAATCACTCATCTTTCTAAATATACTATAATAAAAATATCATTTAGACCTAACTCTTCTGCTTATGTATTTATTTGCATGATAGCATTGAGCAAAGCATATATATATATATATAGCACAGAGCTTATTATTAACACTCAATAAAAAAAAAACACACACACACAATCAATTGCCAGCGGCTTGATTGAGCCTGCACCAGGAGTAACCGACATCAGCTCGCATTTAATGCTGCCGAAACTGCGCATGGTGCTGGCCTCCGGTCTCTGTGGGACCCACACAAGCCGCTGGTTCGGAAAAAGGACGATCCAAAAGAGGCCACGTGTAGATTTCGGATACGGTGCGTCAGGTGACTCTTTTCTCCTTGTGCTTTTTCGCTATCTCCTTTCAGATCCCTATGTTTTCTGTTTTAGATATTCTGTGGCTCCTTTTTGATGTTGTTGTTCGTGAGGTATTAGGATTACATGTTCTCTCTCTCTCTCTCATTTATTACGAAATCCTTTGACGATCTGGACAACGAATTTTTAAATAATTTCTAAATGTTTTTTATTTTTTAAATTAGAAAAAAAAATTAGACGTATTATTTAACTTATAGATTGATTGTATTTTAATTTTATACAATTTTTAAGAATCATTTGATATTTCATCAAAAATCATTAAATTTAGATCGGTGCAAATTTTGTATATTTTTAATTATTTTTTATGTAATATGACATTTAAATTGTATAAAATTTAAAATCAAATCAATCTGTAAGTTTAATAATATGTCTATAAATTTTTTTTTATTTTTAAAATTTTCTGAAATTATTAATTTGAAAATTTATTATCAAAATTATCAAGTTAATAGTTATTAAAGGATTCCACCCATATTATAATTTGATTCTTTTTTTCTTTTAGATTTTGTCTCCTTGTCATGTTGGTGTATGACAATCAAGAATAAAAGAAGTTCACAAATTATTATTCTGATCTAATAATTGTTATCTGTCATATACATTATTTTCTTTATAGTTTTAGCAAAAAAAATTTAATATTAATAGATTGGTTATGGATAATTCAATTATAGAGTTATTCAGCTTTTAAATTCTATCTAGCAAGGTAGTTGAAATATTGTGGCAAACAATTCAAATATAATGTTATGTAAAACCTTTAAATTTATACATCCAATCACTATATAGTGATTAATTAATTCAGTATTTTTTAGTACATAATTGATAAATTATTACATATAATTACTACAAAAACTATAAATTAACATGAGATAAAATTTGCTATAATAATCCATCATGTAAAAATCATTTTACAAAGTATAAAAAACAAAGCTCAATTTTGCTCTTGCCAAGTAAATAAAATCCTCCCCACACTCACCCGCAACACGGTACGCTACACGGAAACAACGACCACCTCTTCCTCTTCAATAAATAAACTCTCCTACACCATACGAATATTAAATGGGGCATGGTCCCATTACTGCTATTAGCAGAAGAGGTTGAAGGGGGGGGGGGGGGGGGGTAGATTTAAGTGAGAAGAAAAAAAGTGTAATTAATTAAAGCCCGTGTGATTATTACTGATAGCAATATGGAATTAAAGCACTGTTTAGTAGTGGGACCCACAAAATAAAAATGATAAAATTTTCATGATTCATGCATGCAATGGCTTGTTATTCAGACTTTACGGCGCAAGCCTGGCTTTGGCTTCATTTATTAGTGGTAGGTTTTGGTTTGATTACATATATATAATATTATAGTTTCCCCTTCCCCACATCTTTTAATTATTATTATTTGATTTGATTTGATTTGATTTGGTTTGGTTTGGTTTGGTTTGGTTTGGTTTGGTTAAATAATTGAATTATGAAGTTGTCTTAATTTTATTAGACAAGGTCAAACGGTAGATGTAATTGCAATGGTAAGCATTTTTTTTATTTTTGTCATTTATTTAAAAAAAAGGTGTGTTTTTAGTCATTTTCCATAACCACATATGGTTTAAGAATTAGTCAATGTCAAAATGAGGATTAAGAGAAATTAGGATAAATATTAGATGTCTCTTGATTTTTTTTTTCTTCATTTTATCTACAATTTTATGATGAATTTGACTCATTTTTGTATAGAGGCTCACGGTCATAGATAGTAGGTAAAATAAGAGAAGAGGAAGTAGGAGAAATCAACGATACTGTATCATTATATAAAAAATTATAGTATGTCAAAACTCAAAAGAATTTATATGAATAATTGAATAATGAAGAAATGTGAATCACTACTAAACTTTTGATTTTTTTTTTATTAGGCATAAAATCATTTTATCTGCAAAATTCGCCCAAAAAAAATTAACTCTTTAGCTTTTAGCTCAGCATGAAATTGAAATTAGAATTATGATATTAATTATAAGATCTGTTTATGTTAACTTTGATGGTCCATGCTTCCAATTTAAAAAGAAGGTTAGAATTTTATTTTCTTTAAAGAAATTTCCAATAGGATAGAAAATCAACAAAAAAAAGAATTTTTTTTAGGTAAGAAAATAAACAAAGATTAAGAGAGTTTCTATCATCTTAGTACACCACTTATCATGAGATTCTAGAAGTTTCTATAATTTGTTATCGTTAATGAGTCTCATTTTACTATCAATGAAACATATTATTATCTTTAATGAGTCTCATTTTATGAAAGATACAATCAATGAATTGTGCTAATTAAACCAGACATTTTCATCTAAATAGACAATAGTTAAGCAAGCGAGTTATGAATTTAAAATTTTAAGACTAATTCTGCTATAGATCATAATTTTTATTGTAGATGAAGAGATCATACTGAAATTAATAATTATAATTTATTAACTACTAAAAAATCATAATTTGTATTATAGACGAAGAGATTATACTAAAATTAATAATTATAATTTATTAACTACTAAAAAATTTGATCCATAGTAAAACTGCTCAAATTTTAATACTTTGTATATTCATTATATATGTATTTGTATGTCTATATATTTTTATTTCTCCATCGATGTGATGGGTGTGAACAACTATATATTATTTGCTATTTGGAAAAATATATATTTTCTAACAAACCAAATTAATATGCATTTTTTTTTGTCACAGAAGAATTTAATGAAAAATGGTAAAAAGAAATTTAACATATGAACAAAGATGGAATTAAGAAACTAAAAATTCATATTCTCTATTATGCAACACCAAACAATGCATAATACGATTCGTTCGATTACTCTAAAATTCATACAAAATAAATCGAAATTCTTTTTTTATATATATTTATCTATCTATACACCACATACTCCATGATCCATAAACTTGGAGTTACATTGTAACCCAATTTTTTTTTTCTTTTTTTATTACTTCAACATGTTTCTATTAGATTGGTCGGAAGAGTAGAAAACTGATCAACACGTGGAGGAAAATAAAATAAAATAAAATAACACCTAGTTGAAGTAATAGAGCCAGTAGTTAACTTCTTATCCTCTGCAATTAAAGTATATATTATTCTATTTTCTAGAACACTAAAGTGCAAAAGGAGAAAGAGAAAGCTTGAAAAGAGAATTCTAGAAAAGGAGGAGAGGTGTTGTGTGTGTGTGTGTGTGGGGGGGGGGGGGGGGGGGGGGGGGGTTGAGTGTGAACAAAGGATCCATGGGGTCTTAATGGCGTTGACTTTAGGTTTAATTATATTAGAGAATATACGCACTTAGTTTCATACTTGAGCATATCACTAGCTTTATCATGATTTTATTGTGAGAGTATAATGGTATGTATATACATATATATATATAAATATATGTATGTATGCTACACCTAGTGCATTTTTTTTTTTCCTTCTCAAGAGATCATAATTCACCTCCTTTTCTGGTGGCATAGGATGTAATCCACCTATTAGGAGGAGATTTATGAAATTTTGTTTGAGATGAAAATTGAGGAGTAAAATTATTTAATTTTAGATATTTATAAATAAATTTTTTATTTGAATTTTGAGTCTGTGATTTTTTAATGCAAAAAAGTATTATATTTATTATTAAACTAAAATTTGGTTCTGAGGAGGAATTTGAATCTGAGCAACGGAGTTAGATTACTGGTAAATAATTCTAACACTAGGGATTTTATAGTATCAGAATGTGAACTGAGAATAAATTATATTTTTATGTGTATTAGTCTATTTGTATTTGATGAAATTAGTATAATTAAGGTTGATGTAATGATGTTTAGTATATATGGTAATAAATCTTGTTTCGTCTTTTTACGGGGAGTGTTTTTATTTTTATTTTTACATGATATATTTAAAAAAAACGTATGTCGAGATTAATGAAATTCTTCTTTACAAAAAATAATTTCTAGGATTTATTTAATTTATTTGTTCTGACAATATCACTAGAAAATGGAATAATACATTACATATGAATCAAAAGAAAACTCTACAAATTTATCAATTAATTATTATCCGAACAAAATATCGCTAAATTGCAATTCGCTCACATTAATGATACTTTTTAAAAACTATAAATCTAATACAGATAGTGACGAACACCATCTCTCTACAAAGAATCATATATCGCTTCAATTTCCGCAATAAACTTCTAAAAAGAAATTAATGTTTGAACGCACGAAAACTCTTATTTATTGTATAATCCTTCGAAACATTTTATCATACCGCAATTCATAAATTACTACTGAAAAAAAAAACAAGTCAGAATTTAAATTAGAAGAGGCATGTACCTAAGGAGAGTGCATGGCTTGTGGTACTTAATTGTTGCGCTAGATATGCACGGTACAGTCGAGGAGTGATCATAGTCGGCCGACAATCTGACACCGGCGAGCCTGGCCGTAATTGGCAGGCGTTAGTCGTAAGAGAAAATTATCCTCAGATGTGCTGATTGATTTTGCATCCTCCTATTTTTAGGAGAAAGAGATTGAACAAGATTGAGAGAAGGTAATTAATTACACAATTGGTGTTTTTCCTTGGTTTAGTTTGTTTGTTCATTCTTTGTTTTCTCATCATCATCATCTCCAGCATGTACTTATCCAAATTTAGATATATTCTAGAGAGGGAAAACAGTTTGAAAATAATTCTGTTGTGTATGTAACAAATCTTGATGATATGGTGTTCAATTTCATTAAAAATTTTGTTTTGTTGTTCACTGTGTATTTAGTTATTGATTTTTCTCTGATACAGAATTATTATTATTATTTTTTAAATAAAGGCTCATGTTAATTCCGATATTTATTTATTTTTAAATATTTTTTATAATAGTTGAATCTGCGTCTTTCTGTAGAGAGACGAGACCCATCACTATTATATTAGACTTGTGATTTCTAGAGAATCATCATCATTGAATGATTGAAAGTATGATTTCTAGTTTAGTAAAATTTTATGAATATATTAATTCATGCCCTTATTTTTTTTTCCTTCACATATTTTGGGGTGCTTGAGTGGACAACATTCAAGCTATTTTGTTGTAAATTTTAAAAGTGATATGTGAAAAGTGCATGAAAACATGACAGAGAATCTCTTGACAGTGATTTATTTTCGATAATTTTGACAATTATATATAAATAAAGTTTAAATTTTAAATTTAATATTGCAAATATGATCTATATTATTCAAATATCATGTCTACAATTATGATAAAATTTGAATTATATTTCATTTGTATATTAAATGACTTGAAATTTAACGATTGAAAATCAATTGATCTTAAAGCATCATTAAACTATATATTTTAATCGCATGAAATTTTATTATTGGATTATCTATATATATGATAAAATATCTATAATTTTTTTTTTCAATTTTCAATTTTATTTGATTGTTTTTACAAAAAAATATTTTGTCAAGAGCTTTTGTAATGAAATACAAAAAAAAGTTTAATTGCATCCAAACCACAAAGTCTTTGAATGAAGGTACTAAATACATTTTTAATGAAGGAAGAAAAAGCATATTACATTTTATATTACTTCAACTGTTTAAATATATATTATTTTAACTGGTTAAACACACATTACAATTTAAATGAAGGGAGAAAAAGCAATAAAAAATTCTTTGAATCAAGATACATGAAAAGTAAGAAATATAAACCATTAATTATTGACATGACATGATATGGTTGAAGGGTTTACAAATTCAACCATATATGCATCTAATCAACAATTAGAATTGTCAACATGCTAAATTAAAAAAAAAAATACTGCCTACTGGCTTTGACTAAAATAATTTATAATTATTTTTTTTGGTTCTAAGAGTTCATGCCAACTTTTTTTTTATTGAAGAGTTTACGAAGTTTTCCCGTATATGTTTAATTATAGCATAAAATTGAAAGAAAAAAAATCATCATTTATATAAATAATGTTAAATAAATAACATCATTGATATCGTCATCGATATTAACTTTATTATTTAAATTAAATAAGTTATTATTCATATACAATAAATAATTATTTGTATGAATGATTTTATTGTACAACTTATTTCGTATAATATTTTTATTGTTCAACTTAAATATCACTAATCTGAATAATAATTTATTTAATATGAATAATGAAGTTTGTGTCAATGATAATATCGATATATCAACTCTCAATATTAAAATAATTTATTCTCTCTGACAATAGCATCACATCTTTATTAATTAATTTGACCAATTTTCTACAAAATAAATTCTATAGATGTCATTCGGCATCCCTCTCCTTTAACCTGCTTTAGTCTCATTTTGTCCGAATTTTAATCTTATGCCCGCTCCTTAAGGAAGCTCCCTCCGAATAAAGCTACCGAACATAAACTCTTTAGTGTGAATTAAAATTTAATCCTCAATGTGTTGCCGAACAGCCCCCTAAAGTCCCATGATTGAATATTATCGCCAAAGCTCTTAATTGTCGTAACACTGAAGCAACGGCAAGCACACTCAGCTAGTATTACATTACAGGATGAGTATTTGCTGCTATTATCTTTAATAACACATTTGTTATTATTAAATTTAAACGATTTAGATTTAATTAAAAAAATATTTTTTTATTAATATTTTAATAAATCTCATATATCATATACATAAAATAAACTATAACATGAATCCACCAACGTGCCATAAAAAAAATATAATAACAAATATGAATCATTATTATCTAACGCTGAATCATTTCTCGAAAATTCCTACCAAACTATTATAAAAAGAAAAGAAAAGAAAAAGAAAAAGAAAAAGAAAATTCTACCAAACAATCGTACGTCAGAACTCCGGAATTTCTTTTTCTTTCTTTTTCTTCTTTTTTGTTTTTTGCGGATGAAGAACTTTGGAATTTGGATGGACCCGAGAACTGGTCGATACGATTCTTCACTACGATCTTGATGACGTCATAATGGGACCGCTAATGACGTCATCGCCAAAGTTAAAAAGAGAACCCCAAAAAAAAAAGAAAAAAGAAAAAAAAGGAAAAAAAAAAAAAAAGGTGAAGTGGGTTGCGCAATGTCCACCGACACAGTTAAAAGGACCCAATAATGCAGCCTACATAGCTACCAGTGGGGCCCACCAAATAATTCCCCTATATCGTCCCCTACTCCGAGTCTACCCAAGATTCCTAATCGCGGTCTAACCTCAAATAGTCAAATTTCGCATAAATGGCCTATTGGGCCGGGTTTAGATTGTTGCTTATAAGTTGTTCTCTTAACGGGCTTTATTGGGTCGGGTTTTATTGAACATTTGCGCATCCCATTCTTGACTTGACTTGGCTTTTTTTTTTTTTTAATCGAACTTGTCGTAGTGGGAACTGACCAGAAATCGAGCAATTATTTTTACCCGCTTTTTTTTTTTTTATCAACTCGGTTTGGAGAATTTACCACGCAAATATTTACGCACTTCTGCGATTATCTTACGTGTTGTGTTTTGATTCGTCGATGCAGATAAGCGAAACTGCGAAATAGCGTGTCGTGTGTCGTAGAATATAGTAGACTCTATTGGTGAGAGAATACATCTCCGTTTTTCGTTCTCTACTCGCGATTATTTTCTCCCAATCACACTCCTCTCGATCTTCGTTTTTCAAATTTATCCTCTCCATCTCGTTATTTTCTTTCTCAGAATCTCGGACTATGTATTAGATTTAGATCCGATCTAACTTCTGGAATTGGATCGGAAATCCATTTCGCAAAATGGCCTTTCCAACTCTTCGTATTCCTAGAACTGGAAAGGGGCGGTTTCTCATCTGTTTCATTCTTCTTTTTCTTTTGGTGGCTTCTTCGATCGAATTGGTCTCAGCTCAGGTAAGATTTCTTCATTTTTTTCTTTAGATCAAGAGCATTTCGTGTACATAATGCTGTAATGTGATGAAGTATGGGGTTTCTGTACCTGAACCTGACATTTGGTGAATACCAGCACCGGTATAGCTTGCCTTGATTGATTTTGTCCAATTTGGAATAAATTTATTGATCTGAAACGGTGTATCTGTTATTATCCTAAAAGCTTGCTTCTAAATTTATCTGTCAATTATTGTTTTTTAGGAGGAAAATTCTGAAAATACATCCACTGAATCATCTCGATCGCTCGGTCGCAAGTCTAAGGTGAGACTTTTGCCTTTTTATTACACAGACTGAGCTCTATAAGTTTTTCTGCACGAGGATTAAATCCATTTAATCATTATTGAGTGGTACAGATTATTATAAAATCTGTTGGGAAAGATGAAGAGATTCAAGATCATGGCGTGGATTTGGATGAAGTGGGACCGGGGCTATTTGATGCCTTATTTGCTAGCTTGTCTATGATCTTAGTCAGTGAGGTCAGTATTGTTATTGACTTCTCCAAATACATTTCATTTGAATTTTGGAGGTTAGATGATAAACGTACATGTTTGTTAATGAAAGCCTAGGTTTTCTCATATTTCCAATAAATTTAGTCTAAGTTGCTTCAATTTTCCTACTTTATGTATAGAATAAATTATTTCTATTTCTGTTTTGGTACTAGATTGGAGATGAAACATTTATTATTGCTGCTCTCATGGCAATGCGGCATCCAAAATCAATAGTCTTGTCAGGCGCTCTTTCTGCTCTCTTTGTCATGACTGTAAGTTCTAAGCAAGCCTCTTAAATTTTTTCTTTTTTTTGGGTGGTATTTCCCTCCCTTTTTCATATTCATACTACTAATACTTGTGTATTTTATAACTTGTAAAGATACTGTCAACTGGACTAGGCAGGATAGTGCCGAACCTGATATCTAGGAAACACACTAACAGTGCAGCTACAGGTATACAATTCTCAATTTTGATTTGTATCATAATTAGAAATATCTCAATTAATGTCAATTCCAAACTTGTGGGATTGTTGCTAAAATTATTTTCTGACTTCTCTTTTTGTGACATGGTTTAGTACTGTATGCTTTTTTCGGGCTTCGGTTGCTGTACATTGCATGGAAATCAGGCCCAAAGGCATCTCAGAAGAAAGAAATTGAAGAGGCATGCTTTCTTTTTGCCAGTTATTGTACTTCTGTTCATCAAACAAAATTGAAAAGCATTGCTAACTCATGAAATACTTGTTTCAAATATTCACAATAAGAAATATTTTTCTGACTTTTCCCCCTTACATATTTTGTTTTCCATATAGGTAGAAGAGAAGCTTGAGGCAGGACAAGGGAAAACTCCTATTCGTCGGTTCTTTTCAAGATTTTGTACTCCAATATTTCTCGAGGTAAATTGATCTCGTTCTCTCTTATTTGTTGGTTAGTAGTTGCTCTTTGATTTGTTTAATCAGTGATTATGATGCTATATGCTCACAGTGACTGGACTGGTTAGGTCAGGTCAGGCAACTGTATTGTATCAGTATGCCTTAATTGTTATATTGCCGTGTTCAATTGGCTCAGTTAGATGTTATTTTACATCTCTATGTGTAGACTTTTGATTTCTCTTGGCTTATTTGGCATTGGATTATTTAGTTGGTAACTACCAGTCATTTTTATTCAGCACCTGAAAACTCATGTATGTTTATTTTTGTTCAGTCATTTATCTTGACTTTTCTGGCTGAATGGGGTGATCGCAGCCAAATAGCAACCATTGCGGTAAATCCATTTTGCTCTATTTAGGCTTTACACAATGAATTCAATTTTTAATACGATCCTTTCACATTATTTAATCTTTTAATAATTATCAGATATTTGCTGTGTCAAATATTGTGGCTATACACGAAATAAATGGCCTTAAGATTTAATTGTCAGTGATGTTAATCTGTAGAAGATCTCAACTTACAGGCTTATTGCTTCTTTCCAAGATTTAGATTAGAAGCTTATTTTTCGTCATTTTATCTCTACGTTGATTCCTTTTGTTTGTGAAAATTGCAGCTGGCAACTCACAAAAATGCAATAGGAGTTGCCCTAGGTGCAACGGTGGGCCACACCATTTGTACCTCATTAGCCGTAGTAGGAGGAAGCATGCTGGCCTCCAAAATCTCACAACGTACTGTTGCTACTGTAGGCGGTCTTCTCTTTCTTGGTTTTTCGCTCTCATCATACTTCTATCCTCCCTTGTGATTACCCTGTTATTTGTGTAAGTTTGTTTTTTCATTCTGCACCATATTCGACAATTAACTATTGGATGGAAGGTTCTGCTAGGTTGGCTGGGAAAGTGATGATCTGTTGTTAGTTTTATTTGTTTAATTTATAGGGGGGAATTTTGAATTTTGTTTTGCAACTCATGGTGGGGTTAGTAAAGGGAAATTCATGGGGAAAGTAATTGGGCAGCCCGAGATGTGTAACAATTTTGGCACTGTTACTTATGTAGTGACATTCAGTTATAAAAAAAAAGAGAAATTAAACCTCTAGAAAAATAGTGTAGAAATTGCTGTAACAATGTTAACTGAATTTAAGCTTTTGCTCACATTATGTTATCTTGGTTATGGTTGCATCATCCTACTTGGTGATTACCTCAAGGACTTACATAATTATGTGCCTATTATTATTTAAAGCAATTACTATGTACACAAAAAATGCATGGAACTGTCTATGGCCAGAATCATATCTGATGTTTTACAACCGTTAGTAAACAAAGGTATCTGATCCACCAATGCCACAAGAATGCAGAGTTCAAAAGTAGTACTACAATTGAACTATGGGCCTAACACAGGTCTTGTCTTTTTACGGAAAGACACGGGTTCAAATCCGGCAAAAAAATATTTGAAAAAGAATAAATATCGGGGTTAACGGGAGCCTTTATATCAAAAAGAATAAGTAGTACTACAATTCAAATTTGATGACCAAGCCACAAAGATAGCTACGAAGAGATTGCACATTTGATGGTTCTTTCTCTCAGTTTTTTGTGCCATTAGATAAAAGTGTTATGAAGGCTGGTTCCTCCATTTTTGGTTTTCATGCGCATGTTTTACATGAATCCGTGCACTGATACAATTAGACAAGGAGAAATGAAATTGCCATTAATTAAAAAAGAGATAAATATACTAATATTGAATATGAAAAGGGAGAAAATAAGGGATGAGGATGACTATAGAAGATAAATTGTGCTGGCTTTTCTTTTCTTTTTTCTCTTTTCTTTTCCTTATAATATAATTTCTCACTTGGCAATGGCATTTGTTTGTCCTCTTAGCAAAGTACAGTGTCAGTGTACCAGAAAATATCTTAATTTAATGTTGTGGTTCTAAAGACCTCGTATATTTCAGGCTGGTTTTAAATCTTAAATTTTTGTACAACAATAGTCGGATTCTCATCAGAGTAATAAAACAAAACTGTAGGGTCTACATTCCTTTTGTTTTTTTTTCTTTGACGAATCCTCTCAATGAGAGCTGCTCTAAGGACAATGAATCCAAATAGAGAAAGATAATTTTCAGAATCGAGAAGGGTGAAAATTCTTTGACAATTAATAATTTGACAATCTTGACAATAAATTTTTAAATAATTTCAAAATATTTTTTTAGAAAAATTTTAAAAATAGAAAAAAATTTATAGATATATTTTTGAATTTATAGATTAATTGTGTTTCAAATTTCATGTAAATTAAGCGTCAATTAATATTTGATCAAAGATCATTAAATATAAATCGTTGTAAATTTCATTTAATTTTGATGTTCTTCGATGAAATATCAAATAACATTTAAATTATATAAAATTTAAGTCACAATCAATCTATAAGTTAAAGAATATATTTATAAATTTCTTTTTATTTTTAAGAATTTTTTCTGAAATTATTTGAAAATCTATTGTTAATGTTGTCTAATTAATAGTTATCAATGATTCCCACCCTATTCCACTAACTAATTTATGAATAAATATGAAAAGGATGAAAAGTTAAGTCATAACCTCAATGTTAAGAATTGAAGGAGAAAATATGAAATCTAACAACTGTTGGAGCGCATACAAGTTATCAAGTTCCTCATGTCCAAAGCAATTCAGCTAAACGAACTGAAGATTTGCAAATACAAAATCTTCTATTTTGGATCTTCATACTGATGAGATAATGAGCAGCACTGCTAACAAAAACTGAGAACACATATCAGATCGCTGAATGCAGCGTTATGAATTTAATTAGGATCAATATCTTCCATCAGTTAATGTTGCTATCAAAATGATCTCGGATATATTTCATTTCAATTTCATATAAACAAACTTCAATTAATGAAAAAGGAAAAAGGAAAACACTTCTCCAGAACTACCAATTCATGAAACGTATATAATTTCACCTACAAAGTACTTGCCTTAAATACTTCTCTCTTTAATGCTAATTATTTCAGTTGCCATGAATTTAAATTGCCACATGTTGTCTTGCATGCCCATGTTTCCTGGTTTTAAGTCCTGGGAGGTACATTTTTTTTCTTTTTTTTTTTTCATGTCCTTTTAGGGAGTTCAAGTCGTTGTATACAAATAGGGAGCTAATATACATATATCATCATTGATATTATAATCGGTATCAACTTTGTTATTCAGATTAAATGAGTTATTATTCATATTAACGATTTTATTATATAACTTATTTGTATAATACTTTTGTTATTTAACTTAAGTGAGTTATTATTCATATTAGCGGTATTTGAGTTGAATAATAAAAACACTGTAAAAAATAAGTTGTATAATAAAATCGTTAATATGTATAGTAAATACTTTTACATGAATAATAATGTAGGTATCGATTATAATATCAATGATAGTATCTCCCAAACAATTTTCATACAAATAGCACCTAATGAGTTCAACTATTGAAAAAAGGAAAAAAAATGTCTACCTCAACAAAGAAAAAATGTACTATAAAATGGTATAGAAACTCAGTTATTTAAAAATTGTTTTTCCAAGGGGTAAGGTGCTAGGTAACTGTGTATGAACTTTATATCAAATTCAGATGTGATATATGTTGAAAAAATTAACTTGCCAGAAAACGAAGCAACTACAACACGTCAATTGAATGGTTAATTTAGTCATCAGTCCATTAATCATAAACACACAATTGTTACTTTGTATATGGCAGCATTGCGCTTGAACAGCAACAGTACCAGTAACAGTAAACACACTGACACATGACAAAAGATTACAAGTTCAGTTCACTGTTTATTTATTTAACATCTCTCTCTCATGTCAGAAAGCATGCATCTCTGAAACCAAACCAAACAAAACAAAAACAGTTAATGTGTCACACAAAAAACTATCGGTGTCGGATCATGAGTCATCTTTTTAATTTATCCCTTTCTATGTCTGTAAGTAGGATGTTAACAACAATCAATAAACACACACACACACACACACACATTGCTAACAAAGCAAGTCAAGCGCACAATTCAATACTTAACTGCCTCATCACTAAATTGTCATACCATCCATCCATTACACTCTAACCACCATCTTCACTAGAGTCTACTAGTGATGTCTTTATCATTATCTTTCCTTGCACTCTACACTTTCACCTGATTATAAGAGGGATAGTGACCTGATTTCTCTCACAAGTTTCTTGATTCAAAGATTAAAATAAGAGGAGAGCAAGATTGAATTATCCAAAGTAAGCAGAGATTACAGGTTCCTTGTTAATAATATTCAGGTAAAGGTTTTCTGTTGGTTCTTTTTTTTTCTTTTTGGGTGTGTTTTTTTTTCATGTTTTCATTCCAAATTTATAGTCATGAAGTTCTGCTTAAATTTGAATAATGATAATTATTATTTATTATTGGTGAAAAATTCAAAATTAGGGGCGAATACAAATTTGAATAATTATTACTCTTTCACACAAGTTCAAATTTCCATGTCTATGTTTGATGTGTTATTAGCTACTTCTTTTTAATACAATTTATCTTTTTTCATTCCAGGAATTGAATAATTGGAAGATGAAAAACACACCAGTGGCTTTCAATTTCCCAAGAACCAACATCATCTCAGGAATTCAGAGACTCATCAAGGGATTCAAAAATTTAACTCAGCTATTTGAATTATACAGAGAAGATGGAGATGAAGAAACAGAACAAGAGATAGAAATTGGGTCTCCGACCGATGTTCAACATGTGGCACATATTGGATTGGATGGATCGAACAATTTTGGAACCGAAAAATGGGACACACCTCAAGATATGTTTAGCACATCTCCTATATACATAGGCCAGTTTGGTCTGGTCATGACTAGCCAGCAACCATGTAAATAATTTTGATCAATTTCTTCTTGTTCTGTACCTTTTGATCTCTAATTAATGAAGTTCTCTTCTATTTTCATGATAGCAGTTTGCATTTATTTTGTTATGAAGTAACATATTTCATCGATAACCCATGCGCATGGGAACTAGGGGAACATGCAGGAATTTGTGGGAATAAACTGTCTGTCAGTATCACAGGAATATCATAGAAATTTTGAATTTTCTGAATTTTTTTTTAATTGTAGCTATACTATATACAGGAGCATGTCTGACAAATACATTTTTTGACAGCTTTTTTTAAAACAATTTCAAAACTAATTTTTTTAATGATTTTATTATTTCAAACAGCAAACTTTCTTCATATAGTAATACACACTATGAAATCAGGGTGATATAATCAGAGCTTATAAAATAAATCCAGTTCGACCTGGAATCTCAAAGAGTTCAAAGCATACAGATAGCTATAGTAACATAAACATCCACCCATGATTTCTAAAACTAGAACAAATCAAGATAATCAGAAAAAAATCTCAGACAACAATCATTTTCCTGATGATCTTAACATGGACATGCAACTTGTCTGCCAAGCGATCAACCCGTCCATCCATAAAAATATCTTTTATAATCTCAACTATCTCGAGATATTCCTGCAAAAACAGTACATCTCTCGGTTCCTCTTTGAATGTCTCAAGGCGACCTTCCTACTTCAGTATTAGCAAAAAACAGTGGATATGTTTATCTGAAAGTTGTTGAAAGTGATGAGGGCATCTCATAAACAGGTATGTTGCCGGTGCAAGGAGAAATTAACAAAATGGAAAAGTCTGTACATGGCGGCATGCCGGTGTACATGGAAGCAACGCAATACAAGGATTTTTGAAGGGACAGAAATGCTACTGCAATTGCTGGCACAAAGGGCTGTTCTGGCAGCAAATTGGTGGCGGGTATACTGCTGAAGGCAGCACAACAAGACCAAATGCATTGTTCCTGTCTTTATTTTTGTTTCTCTCTTTTCTCAAGTTCTGATGTTTACATACCTGTCAGTACTGCTGGTTTGTCTGACATAAACCACCATGATTTCTGTTTTCAATTATGGCTCAGAATGAACATTTGCGAATGACCGTTGAATTCAATTATTCATTATGAAAGAAAGTTGAATAATACGAATATGAAACAAGTATCATTTATTTATAAAACTTGTTATGTAGACCTTACGACCTACTTTAAATTTCCAATTACGCATCATCATTATATCATAATGTTGTTAAACCATATTATTTTACTTTTCCTTATTTCTATGAGGCAGCATACACAGTGTCTCAGGGGAGATTTTTTCAATAAGGTGCATATAATGGCTTCAATTAGTACCAATCTGGACAATGTGTTTGCCTGAAAAGCCTCTTAGTTTTGTACACAGAAAGGAGATGATCAATGTTGGGGACAACATAATCAGACAGGCGACTAATCTGGAAATAAGTGTTTCTTCACACATCACTTATACAACTGACAAGAAATCCAATGAAAACTGACAGGACTACATTGTAACATTGGAAAGGCACAGATATCACACCAACGTCACTGCACGGTTACACATAAATGTCTAACTAATAATTAAAGCATCAAACACTCATATCAAGAACTATTGAAACTTCAGATGATAATAATATTTTCGAGAGTCTCGATACGGACACGCAAGTTGTTGATAAGTTGATCGACTAATACATCAGGTGTTCCTGATTTTATAATCCTAACCGTCTCCAGGTGCTCTCGCTGAAATACCGCTTCTCCCAGTTCCTCCTCACTTAGCTCCTCTTCTAGATCAACTCCCTGTAGCTTTCATTTTAGTAAAATATATTATATTAGTCCAAAAAGTTAGTTGATAATCATATTATAATATAAGTCTTAGTATAGGATAACATATAAAATGTACCATCAAGGTCATGCAGGGCTTAGTCTGATATGATACAGTTTATACCTAATTGGTATTTGCCTGGAGTGGTAATACAATGTTGGCTTCGGCCCAAATTACTCATAAGTGCAAATAAATCAAATGATCAGAATACAAATCTTATAGAAGATCACTCTGTATAGAACTAGCCTAAATCCATATAAATATTAATCAAGCAGCACTAGTCGTTACTTGTTTTCTTATCAGTCAAAGCATTCGATACTTTCAGAAGATTTATTTGACTTAATTAAATGGTAAGCCTAAAATGATTTTTAACTGGTTAGAAAGGGAGAGAGCTTACTTCATTGAGGTGCAAAGTGAGAATCTGTAGACAAGGAGAATGCTTGAGAAAACAGGCCACCAAATCAAAGTCATAACATACGCCCCAGTTTGTAATTTCCAAGCTGCTCAAATTGTTGAAGGTTTTGCAGTTGGGAATGTCATCCTCCAATATTTCCTTATATAAGAAAGAGACATTAGTTGATTTACATAAGGAAACATCCATTTCAAGTGGTCATTTGCACCATACATCATCTCAAAGCATATAGATCAATTGGTCTTCATGAAATGACAAAAAAAAAGAAAAGAAATGTAGTATATGGGGTATACATATGAACCTCACCTAGCCAGACTAACAAATTGTGTAGTAACAAATAGTATATTCATACTAAACATCCCAATAAACTTTTCACAAGAGGTATTGTAATAATTATCAGAAGACAACTTCATATCGGAGGGCACACAACTGATGGATAATGCAAGTTTTTTCTTACTGTAATGCAGCATGCAAGGAATGTATTTCATTGATTTCCATCACTTTCACATGACTCTGTTGTGATCCCAAAAAGTGCATGCCAGGAAAACTAAATTTTGTTTTCATGTAATTAGAAGACAATATACCTTGAATTCGGTGCTCTGCAAATCAAGCCTCAGAGTTGAAACGTTTGAAAGCCCGCTAAGAAGGTCCACGGCACCATTGGTATCAAACATATCCATATCTAAACAGAATTCTGCACTCACTAAAGATATCATATTTTGTAGCGAAATACCTCCTGCTTGATCTTTAGATTCAATAACCAAAGAATCCATATGAGGGCAAGAAATTTGCATTTGCTTGTCATGCCAACAGTCATGAAGAACCAACTTCTTCAACGCACTAGAGGAGATATCAGAGAAATCCAAATTACAACAACCTAGAACAAGGCATTCAAGGGCAGGGCAGCCTGAGAAAAGCTTTCGAGTGAAATCATCCTTGAGCTCTACCCCATGTAGCTCTAACATTTTTAGAGAAGGTAGGTTTATCAATTCTGGCCTAATAACAGTGCTATCATTGGTGTTGAGGATATCCAAATATAGTTCTTGTAGGGATGTACAAGAGAAAATTGAATCAGGAAAATCAACTGCATTTGCTCTATCAACTGAGACATTGATCACCCGAGGCATGAAAAGTACTACACTGTTGAGCCACTCCAGAGAATCTTCAGAATAATTTCTGTCAATACATGACAGGTATTGAAACATGTCCAACTGATCATGCCCTCGATTTTCTAATACACCATTAACAAATTGCTTAAACTTATCCTCACATTCTTTTCGTTTTTCATAGTTGTCAATATCAGCCCTATCAATCCATTCATTAAAATTAAGTTTCAGAACAGGTACCGATGCCCATGTCCTTCTCCATCTTTTGGCCAAAATACCCGTTTGTATGGCTTCTTTGGTAGTCAGGAGGGACATGATGTGGATCAACACTTCATCGGGCAAATCACTTATTTGATCCACAGCTACAATGTTCATCTTTCAGATTTTAGAGTACTTCCTCAAACACCTTGTGTCTAACTCCTATGTTCAGTAAATTGAATACATTATATTTATTTGTTTGAACAAAAGTTGAAAGAATGAAATCTATATTAAAAAATAGATGCTTCCAACTACAACTTCCAAAAACAAAAATTACTACAAAAAAGTATATTGGGAAACACAAAACAACAGACCTTCATAGAACAAAAAATGGTGTGAACTTTTTTGTTGAGAGAGAACAAAAAAATAAGGATGGTCTAAACTCTAAACTTCTCCATTTTTTGTTCCTCGACTGTGAGAGTGTCACTATGTGCAACAGGGTAAACATCAAAATTAAATAAACTAGGAAAAGAGAGTAGGTCTACAAGGTCCCTAGAAATTTATGAGTTAAACCATCCCTCAACTTAAATTAGGATAGGAGCAATATCACCAAATCTAGATAAACATAAAATCCCAATTTAAAAGAAAGAATAAATAAGGCACAACCCCCCCACCCCTTCCTTTTCCCCTTCCAAGAAGTTCCTTTTTTTTTTGGTGGCAGATCGCAAAATGTGTATTGTTGTGGGGTGGATCAGTATGCATGCAACCGATTTTCTGTGGTTCTATATTGGTTATTCAATGAGGTCGGGTGGTTTCAAGTGTCGGGTCATGCACCAAGGAAATAATTTTAACATGGAAACATGTACAAACCGATTTTTGTTGTTTGTTGAGGTATTGCTTGTAATAATCTTTCATAATTTTTTTCCTCCTCCTTCTATGTCTATACTCTTTTTATTTGGTTAAATAAAATGAAGTAGGCAAAAGCCTACTACAAAAAGAACATGGAAACTTGTAATTGATCTCACTATCAAAAAAAAAGGAGGAAGATGAAAAAGTAATTTTACCTAAATGGTTGACTGAAGTGGATTCAAGTCATGTCGCCAAGGTTTGGAGAACAAATTACTCTTTTCTCCTAGATCAAATCCGAGGTAGTAACAAATGATTTTTTAACTCAATGGCAGCGATACGAAAATTGGGGAAAAGTGAGTAATCAATTAGGGAAGGGAGACCTATCTGGGGCAGGCCTTAGTGGATCAGTTCGTTTGGAAAAAAATCAAAATAATAAAATATATAAGATAAGCTACGCCCGTTTTATATTTTTTAGATTGTTGGGCCTTTAAAAATGGTAATTTGACAATTAAGGACAATTTACTCCTTATGTACAAAATAGAAGGGTTTGATTACAATTTTTCATTCTATTCAACTGTCTTCTACTCCTCGTCATTACACTCTATTCCATTCTATTACTATGTATCTGACAACTATTCCGCTCATTTCCACTCTATCTTCCCAATTCTAATGTAACAATGGAACCTAGGTCATTATTCAAGAGTATTAGGTTTGGTCTTAAAAGGGTTCATCCAGACAAGTGGAATCAGATAGATTTTTTAACTTACAAGATTTGACTAGTCTAAATACTACAGGTAAACAAACTTAGCTGAAAATGGAAAGAAAATCCATTCTCTAATGGAGACATGAATACAATATGTGATGCAGGGTGACAACAATTACCGTGAGCAATTTTCCCTCCTGGGTCGCTCGCCAACTGGAGCGCACCATGTCCTCTGACATGTTCATCCATAAGATTAGCCCTACACAAATTCAAATATACAAAGTTCACACATAATAGAGATTTGTACATGGTCCGCACTTGACAAAAAATGTTCATAGTTCACACTAAAGTTTGCATTATGCCAATTGGGTTCATAGAAAGCATTGCTGTTACAATTCGACACTGTGTCAAAACTCATCTATATGACCTACATATATTACTAAGTACTGACTGGCCTTAACTATTGTAGATGATGGTCGCTACCTAAATCATCGACATGAACAGTGGATATAAATATTATAATTTCTTGGAAAATTCCTAAGCAATTGTTTACTTCTGAGCAAGAAGATATTCCTAGAACTTACAGAATTATTCAATTGTTGAAGCAACATAATTACAAATTTAGTAAGTCAAGCTGACTTGTTTTCACGAAAATATATCTTTGGCTTTTCCAGGTTACTTTGCAACTCTGCTCTTTATTTATGGTGAGTTAATGATATTGAAAAGTTTTGGATATTATCTTAATTGATTAACACAGCATATGTTATCTAGAATTTATAAATAACTTCTGAAAGAATGTATGTATTTAATAAAGTAAAAATGAAAGCTAACATGACAATTCAGCACTAACAAATATAAGACAAATTAAATTGATTAGCACTATTTTACAAATTAGCAGCAAGCAAACAGAAATAATCTTGTAGCAAAATCTTTTCGTACAGCCAGCTACAATGAAGCTATCAGGGTTTATGAATTCCAAGTGCATTTTTTTTAATTCAAGAAGAAACTAGTTCTTGATCTAAAATAAGAGAAGAAATAATGAAAGAAAAAGGTAAAAGAGAAGTAGAATCGTAACCTGCGATTCCATTCACAAGCGCAAGGGTCTCTAATCTATCCTCCCGATGAATATCATTAATCTCACCCATGGAGAATCGTGCAAAGAGAAAATATTTCATTTTCAAAGGCTGATTACAACAGAGAAACAAAGAGACGTCAGAGACAGAGAGGGGGGGGGGGGGGGGGGGGTTAGACCAAAGAGGAGCGTTTCCTTTCTCCAGCTTCGTTCTCTCCAGCTTCGTTCTCTCTCCCTCTTCTTCTGAAAGAACAGGGTTTGGTTTTGGTTTCGGTTTCTACATCCATCATGTCTAGGTTTGGGGCTGAAGGAGAGATGCTTTCTAGTTTGGGCCTGTTTCTGGTAAATGATCGCTCAACTAATTTCTAGTTCGTCGGATCGGACCCATTTCTGGTTTGGACTCAGTCTTGTTCTTGAGTCTTGACTGTTCGGAAAATTCACCCCTCAATTTTTAACTTAGATTGATTTTGTGTTTTAATTTTTATATAATTTAAGAATAATTTGATATTTTATTAAAGATCATTAAATATGAACCGTTGTAAATATCACGTAATTTTGATGATTTTTGATGGAGTATTAAATAACACTTAAATTGTACGAAATTTGCAACGCAATCAATTTATAAGTTAAATAATATGTTTATGAAAAAAATTCTATTTTTAAGATTTTTTTATTATTTGAAAATATGTTGTCAAAGTTATCAAAATAATAATTATTTATATTTTCATCAACCTAAAATATTCATTGCTTGACTGTTCGGAAAATTCACCTCTCAATTTTTTAACTAATAATCTTTGACAATATATGTGTTAGCTCTGATACTATATTTTTAATTGTTTATGTGTTCATCAAACTTTAGAAAAAAAAATATTTATTCATCTATCACAATTTAAAAATTATTATATTTTCATCAAACTAAAATATTTTTATATATTATATTTTTATCATTTAATTAGAACATCTTTAACTAAGCTCACTTAACTTATCAACATAACGAGCACATACAAGTATGCTGGCACAAGTGTAGCAACGGTTGTGACCAAATTAACCTAAATAGTGGGTCATGATTTTGTTTAAAATGCAATTTTAGGTGAAATGTAGATGATATTTCATTTCTTTAGCTGAAAAAACATATACAAATATTTAGAAAATATATCCAGCATTTTATGTGTGAATTTTGATGACATTTAGATAAAAAAAATGAGACCAAATTGATTAAAAACGTGTACAAACATGTTCAAAAGCGTTTTCAATGCATTTTAATGTAATTTTTAATGAAATATGGATCGTATCTCTTTAATTTAGTTCAAAAAATACATATAAATATTAAAATAAATATATCTAGCAATATGTATGTGAATTTTAATGATATTTGAATTAGAAATGATGTCAAATTGATTAAAAATGTATATAACATGTTCGAAAGCGTTTTAAATATATTTTAATGCAATTCAAGGCAAAATATAGCATATCTCTTTAATATGGCTTAGAAAACACAAACAAACATTAAATAAACATATTTAATAGTTTTTGGGTAAATTTTGAAAATATTTGAATCAGAAATGAGGTCAAATTAATTAAAAACATGTATGAACATGTTCAAAAACGTTTTAATTGTATTTTAATGCACTTTTATACGAAATTTGTATAGTTTCTCTTGAGTTTAGCTCAACAAAATGCATATAAACATTTAATAAATATACTAGCATCTTATGAGTCAATTTGGATGGTAATTGAATAAAAAATGAGTAATTAATTAAAAAGATATAAATATATTTAAATGTGTTTTAAATACAATTTTAGATAAAATATAGATCGTATTTCCTTAATTTGACTCCAAAAGCATACACAAATAATAAATAAACATATCAAGCATTTTTATGTGTGAATTTACATGCTATTAAAAATGAGGTAAAGTTGATTAAAAATGAATACAAACTAGTTCAATAACATTTATAAACATTTTAATATAATTCTAGGTGAAATATGTGTTATATCTCGTTAGTTTAGCTTAAAAAAAGCATATACAAACTTTTAATAAACATCTCATTCGAGAAACTCTAAGATATTTGAGTCAGAAATGAGATCAAATTGATTAAAAACATATATAAATATGTTCAAAAATGTTTTAAATGGATTTTATGAGGTGAAATATAAGTTATAACTGATCAATTGAGCTCCAAAAATACATAAAAAACAATACATTAACATATCTTACAGTTTATACGTGAAATTTTGATGACATTTCAATCAGAAATGAGACCAAAATGATTAAAAACGTGTTTAAACATAATCAAAACCGTTTTAAATGGCATTTTAATGTTATTTGAGGAGAAATATAGGACATAAACTCATTAGTTTAGCTCGAAAAATACATATAAACAATAAAAGAATATATTTGTGCGGCCCTTTTTCGCGGCCCACGCGCGAGGCATCGGCGTCCTCGCTCACGGGGGAAGAAGGTGCAGGTACATCCCTGCGCGTGTTTGTGCGCTCAAGGACTTATTATTTTAGGTGATTGTGGGAACTTTTATTTTCCGACGAGCGCAAGCCCCCGCCGTTAATTACCCCGGCTCTCGCCTCGGGAACCTCTGATTAATGGGCTAAACTAATCAAAATATATGGATCAGATTCGTGGCTTTATTTCTTCCTTCCAATTTATTATAATATATGCTTGAAATAACCCAAAGATATAACTTTGGATAATAAGACTAAAGACGTATGATCTAAAGTCAGAGAAACGTATAATTTCTCATAAATCGGGGATCGAGGATGTATAATCCTATTGATCTCATGGAGTTCGAATATGAAGCGCACTGCCAACTCGATACTCAAAGAACCAGAGATGTTTGATCTCTGGAAAGGTTCACGTCAAAGACAAGGACGTATGGTCCTAAACAGTCTATTGACCTTCCAGATCCCGAATCTGAAGCGCTATGCCAATTCGAAACCTGGGAAAATTGGAGAATCGGGAACATATAATTCTTTATTCGATTTCCAAAATGGGGTACATTAAACCTGAAGCGCACTGCCAGTTTAATGTTCCTGAAACATGATTTGATATGATTTGGTATGTTGGTATGTTTTTACCAAGTTTTGGACTTATCTGCATATTTGGTATATTTGACCAGAGATTTGGACATATTTGCATATTTGGCATATTTGACCAGAGATTTAGACATATTTGCATATTTGACAGGTTTGGTCAGAAATTTGGGCATATTTGTATGTTTTGACATGTTTGGTCGAATGTTTGGGTTTATTTGCATATTTGACATGTTTGGTCAAATATTTGGACATATTTGTATTGTTGACATATTTAGTTAAATATTTGGGTATATTTGCATATTTGACATGTTTGGTCAAAGATTGGGGCATATTTGTGTTTTTGACATATTTAGTCAAATATTTGGGTATATTTGCATGTTTGACATGTTTGGTCAAATATTTGGACATATTTGTATTTTTGACATATTTGGTCAAATATTTGGGTATATTTGCATATTTGACATATTTGGTCAAACATTTGGGTATATTTGTGTTTTTGACATATTTGGTCAAATATTTGGTATATTTGCATATTTGACATGTTTGGTCAAATATTTAGACATATTTGTATTCTTGACATATTTGTATTCTTGACATATTTGGTCGAATGTTTGGGTATATTTGCATATTTGACATGTTTGGTCAAATATTTGGACATATTTGACATATTTAAATATTTTGTTTTGTTTTATCAAAATATAATAAAGTTTAATTATTTTGAACATTTTGATTTGTTTTATGACATGATTCAATCATTTTTGAATATTTTTGATTTATTTTATCAAAATGTGGCATAATTTGATTATTTTGAATATTTCAATTTGTTTTATCAAAATATAATGTAATTTAATTATTTTGAATATTTTGATTTGTTTTATCAAAATATAACATAATTTGGTCAGTTTGAATATTTTGATTTGTTTTATCAAAATATGATATGGTTTAATTATTTTAGAATATTTTTAACTTGTTTTATCAAAATATGACATTATTTGATTATTTTGAATATTTTGATTTGTTTTTATCGAAATATAACATATTTAGTCATTTTTGAATATTTTTATTTGTTTTATTAAAATATAACATGTTTAATCATTTTTTAATATTTTGATTTGTTTTATCAAAACATAACATATTTAACCATTTTTTTTTGATATTTTGATTTGTTTTATCAAAACATGACATAATTTGATTATTTTTGAATATTTTGATTTGTTTTATCAAAATATAACATATTTAATCATTTTTGAATATTTTAATTTATTTTATCAAGATATAACATAATTCAATCATTTTTTGAATATTTTTGATTTGTTTTATCAAAATATAGCATGATTTGATTATTTAAAATATTTTTGATTTGTTTATGACATATTTTAATTATCCTTGAATATTTTGATTTGTTTTATCAAAATATGCATAATTTGATTATTTTGAAAATTGCTGATTTGTTTTATCATAATTTTCACTTATTTTTAAATATCCTATTTGGTATTTTGAATTTATTTTATACATATATCATATATCTTGAATTTTCTTTTATTTATAATATAAAAAAGAAAATAAAATAAAATCAAAATTGACATTTTATAGTCTTAAAAATATTCATAAATGAAATCATGATTTTTGATATATTTTTCATAATTTATGGGCTTGAGAAATCATTTTTATTTGGTGTTTAAAGTTTATTTTCAAAACAGATTAATATGGGCCGTCAGATTTGGGCCCATGCATCAAGATCTGAACTTAAGTTCAGTTTTTAAAGC
Organism: x Bolboschoenoplectus mariqueter; assembly: GCA_037678475.1. Taxonomy (NCBI): domain Eukaryota; kingdom Viridiplantae; phylum Streptophyta; class Magnoliopsida; order Poales; family Cyperaceae; genus x Bolboschoenoplectus; species x Bolboschoenoplectus mariqueter. The sequence continues at coordinate 3,350,242 of CM075258.1, read as the reverse complement.
ATCTTTTAAACTGGGCCGTTAGATCTCTGGCGCGCATCAAGCCTTCTCTGGGCTGTTTGAATTTCATCAAGATTCGCACTTTGAGATGCATCAATATTCGTGCTCATCCTCCCCGACACTGATCGAGGCCCTGCCGGCGTCGGATCTCCGATCAGGAGGCATGGCTAGCATCGCCGGAGCGTGGGGAGTCCATCGGCGGTGGTCTCGGCGGCGGCGGCGGCCTGGATCGCCGGAAATGGGGGTAACCACCTGGTTTCGGTTGGGAAGTTGGCTGAGATGAGATTTTGAGGGATTTGAGCTGATTTTTGACAAATTGACTCGATTCCTTTGTCATATAGCATCGTCAGAACATGTTTATCAAGATTTTGAGGCTTAATTTGAGTTTAATCCATCAATTTTGCAACTTTGGCCATTTGGAACCAAACTGGTTTCGGGGCATTGGTACCAAATGGTATTTCATGGCTTTTCTGTGCAATTTTCTTCCAATTAACCCTCCAGACAGTGTCGTTTAGTATGTTTGAACATGTTTGGATGATCAATTTCATCAATTTAGATGTGCATTGTCCTTTATGCACATTGAGTCATTTCTGGTTTTATTTCCAATTTGGTTTTCCTTTGATTTCTGTACACTCCTCTCAAATTGCATGTTTAAGTATGTTTATTTGGGTCAATTGTATGTTTTGGAAATGTTTTATACTAGATTTGCATGTGAATTTCTTTTGTATGTAAGTTAATTTCATTTTTTCCTTCTCTGATATTTATTTCAGAATTAACTCAATTCTGATTTTTACAGATTCAACTTCAAAAATTCATAGAAAATCACAGAAAATACCAAAAATGGTAAAATTTGGTGAATGAATGCATTAAGACTTATTTTGTATGTCTATGAAATTTCAAGCTAATTGAATAATCAGAAAGCATGTTTTCTGTATTTTCACCAGAATGGACAGAAATACCCTTTCAGATATGTTAAAAATCAAATTTGGCTTAACCTATGGATTAAAGCCTGGTTTAATTATTCTAAACCCTTTAAAACATCACATGAGGTGTCATAAAGGTGAATTAATCAAGAAATTTTGGATTTTTGAATCAAAAGAAGAATGAACTTCTCAGTTTGACCCAAAGTTGACTTTTTTGGAGTTTTTGACAGATGAGATTGTAAAATTCATATCAATTCACAGAAAATTCCAAAAATTATAAAATTTATGTGGTAAGCCATTATAAACCCAATCTACATGACTGTGAAATTTCATAAGAAATTAACAGCCAGACTGAGAGATATGGATTGATCTCTCAGCTGGACAGAAACTGGAATTCACTGGACTCAAGCCAGTACTGATGCTCATTGCTTTTCATTGCTCAATTATGGTTCTGAGCCATCAAGCACATCAAAGAACATAAAAGAAGGAACTAAAGAAAGAAATAAAACCAATTTGCACCAAAAAAATCATATATTATAACAAATTGAAATACAATACTCATATAAAACATGGGATTTTGTTTCTCCATGGAATTTTGACAGCATAACAGCTTGTATAAAGCCATTATTGAGCTTTACACAGCCACTGCACATGTGCACAGGGCTTGAGAGAGAGAGGGGATGAGCATGTGCCCATCCCCATGAAACCAGATTGGCATGTACCAATTGGTTGGAGTATGCTGCCAAAATCCATGGTGAACTCACCATGTGAGCTCCTGAGACTCAAGCTCAGCCACCAATTGAGCTCTGGAAGGAGGGAGGCACATGTGCACCTCCCCAGCCAGAGGCTAGCCATCTCACCCAGCAAGGTGAGACTGGCTCCTTGAGCTCAATTGGGACTGAGCCAAGCTCAAGGCTTGGCTCTTCTATCCCTTACCTAGCTATTCAGAGCTTGATCTCTTCTCAGCCAAGCTTTCTTTTTGTGGAAATTGGGTGGAGTTTTGATTTTGGCAGAATTTCAGCTATGTTGCTCTCTCCCTTCTTTTTCTTCTTCACTGGGGGTCTATTTATAGCCCAGAGGGCATGGTTTAAGCCTCAGGGCTGAGCTGGCATCATCTCAGCCCTTGGTTTGATCAAGTGGCCAGGATTGAGCCAGCCAGGCCTGTGCTGGCCTGAGGCTTGTCCTTGGAAGATTCCTCCAGCTAACTGGCGCTCAGAGCTCTCCATTGAGGTGCCTACATGTGTCCCTGACACAGGCCTGGGGAGAGAGGAGGAGCCGTTGGCTTTGTCTTCTTCCTTGGGTCAGTGTGTCATGCCTTTCGGGTGTGAGCATATCCCGAATATTCCTTGGCCTTGCTGGCGCTTGACATGTCACCAAAGTGCCACTGAGTGTGCCCAACGTGTCAATTTGGCTGCTTGAGTGTTGAGTTGTGCCAATTGACCACCCCCAGATCAGACTTGAGTGCCAAGTGGTGTACCTGTCAATTGAGTGCTTTTCACTCCAAATTGACACTTCAGGCAGCGTCGTGGAAGCATCTTGAAGCTTCTCCAGGTGTTGGCTTGGCCTCCCGAGCTCCCAATTGCCCTGTCACCTTCAAGGTCGAGGTACTTTCTCCTTCGATTTTCTCCCTGTTTACTTTACTATTTTCAATGCTGTTTGTGGCATTGAACTCCCCTTAGGGTGTAGATTAAGTCCCTAGAATGGTTTAAGCCAACTCGAACCATACACCCAAACTCCATTTTCGAAGCTCCATTGAGCTCTGGAGCTCGAGGAGGAAGAAAGGAGGGAGAGAGAGAGAAATTCAAAAGGTTTCTCTCGCTTGGGTTAGGTGCACGTGAGCCGTGCTTTGATTTCAAACCTGTCAGAGGGAGAGAGCGCTTGCACCGCGCTCATCTCTCTTTTCCTTCTTTTCTTTCGCTGGCTGAAGCGTCGCCTGGGCGCTGGGGCCCATTGGCAGCGAAACAAAGGGAGTGGGGTCCGCTTGTCAGATTTAATGAGACTCATCCCTCAGCGAAAAACTGAGGGTGAGTTCATGGTCGCGGTTCACGTGAGCCAAAGCACAAGGTCAGCGAGTTGGCTCACGTGGGCTGTGCTCATTCAAACCCCTACAAATATCTTGTGTGTATGACAGGTGGGCCCCAAGGGCTGAGGTTGTGTTTGAGCTCCCCAAATTGCACCCAGATCGTTGTATACCCCCCAAATTGCACACAGAACTATCTCCAGTTCTGATTTTGGTATTTTTTTATTCTTTTTTTTTTATTTTATTTTATTTCTCATGCAAAATTCCATGAAAAATTACTGAAAAATCATATAAAATATAGTCCATGATTCTGTTATTTTGGGTAATATTTTTCGTATTTTTGGGTGTGAAATTAGGCATTAATTTCACTTAAATCATTAATTGTATATGATTAGGCATATTAATCTTATACAATTAATATTTTGGCATGATTATCCCAAAGAATCATTTTTTTTAATTCCCAGGGATAATATTTGGGGCATTTTTCATGAACGAAATTCATGATTTTTGGATTTGGCATGTTTAATTATATGAAATTGTTTCTTGATTTCATATAATTAGGGTTTTGTGCATAGATTTTTTTTTGCACACATGTGTATATATTTTTTTTTGAAGGGGTTTTGGTATTATTATTTCATGAAATTGTTTTTTTTTTTAATTTCAAGCAATAATTTTGGGATTTAATAAATCATGAGATTGAACATAATTTCATGATTTAATATTTGACATGGCTATTTCATGAAATTGTTTCTTTAATTTCAAGAAATAATTTTATGAAATTGGACATAATTTCATAATTTCAAATCTTTGGTATAAAAATCACATGAAATTATATCATTAATTTCATGCAATTTAATTTGTGTATTTTTCTGGCAACTTTTAAACAGCAAACAAAGAGCCACCCATCAGAGCAGGTCATGAAGACCGTAGAGGCTGAAGGGCCTGCTCTGGTGTACCAAATTAGTTTACAGCATGGAAGCCTTCTAATTTGATTGGTTTATCTTTGATATTTGGTTTTGCTTTAACATTTTTGGCCTTCGCAGGTTTGGTTGCTTCGGCAATTTTGGTTTTCAGAGGTTTGATTCTGTTTCAGCATTTTTGGCTTTCACAGGTTTGGTTGCTTCGGCATGTTTGGCGTCTGCATGTTTGGTTGTTTCGGCATGTTTGGCTTGGTTTTGATTGTAGCATGATTTGTCGAGGTTTTTGCAGTTGGTCCGTGCAAGATACTACAATCTATTTTGTTAAGCACAAAATATAAAGCATGTTCATCCCTTTATGACTGGTCGGATGAACGAACCAGTGTCAATTGTTTATGGTACAAATTGGCAAAACCATTTTGAAGTGGATTCTCGCATTCTTTCCGCTCATTTTATAGGTTTGGTGTGGAATCATCACTTTCGCTCATTCTCCACTCAATTTTATTTGGTGGAATTGCCTTCAAAGGTTTATCTCATCATAAAAAATGAAATAATCCTTTCGTTAGGCAGCAATTTGTTTTAAAGGGACAAATTGCAAACACTTGTCCATTTTTATATTTATTCTGTATCAAATGGACGAACCCAGTGGTAATTATATTAAAGACACAAATACCAAAGTCATTTTATTTGAAGGAACCTTACATTTTCTCTCCTTTATTTATTTATTCGGTGGAATCTTGCATCGCTCCCCTCTTATTTATTCATTTATTTGGGTGGGTTTGTTCGTATTTATTATATAATTTTTTTTTCGTTTGTTTTGGACATGGCTTTAGTCACTTATTTTGAGGAACTTATGTTTGTTATTGTATTTTGTATGATGCATGGATTGGATATATGTTTTGGGAAGATTTATATTATTATCGGTATTTTGGTATTTTGTTATTTTGTTAGGCACAAGATAAAAAGCCTGTTCATCTCTTTATGACTGGTCAGATGAACATACCAGTGTCAATTGTTCACGGTACAAATTGGCAAAACCATTTTTAATGTGGATCCTTTCTATTCTCTCCACTCATTATTAAGTGTGGAACCCTCACATTTCACTCATTCTCCACGCACATTTATATATATATTTGGAGTGGGATTTCGCCCTGATAAATTATCCAAGCTTATCATAAGGATAAGAAGGTTTCATTCATTATAGGGCTTTTTATTTATGCCTTCAATACTCTGCCTTATCATTAATTAATAAGGCAATGTTTTATTCAGCAATGATTTGTTTAAAGCGACAAATTGTAACGCTGCCCATTTTCATATTTATTCTGTATCAAACGGGCAAACACAGTGGTAATTGTATTGGAGGCACAAATACCAAAACCATTTCCCCGCTTTAGTGGCTCCAAAGTTCGGGCGCCGACTTCATCCGGCGATGTGGACAAAACCTTTCTTTTTGGCCTGCCAGAGGTTTTGGTAGCTTTTGTATTAGCCACCACATGTGTTCCTTGATTAACGGCTCAAGGCAACAAGGCCGGTTTATGCCCGGGGGGACATTTTGGTTTACGGTATTTCTTCAGTGGACACCATCCACGTCCCTTGATTAACGGCTCAAGGCGACAAGGCCAATTTATGCCCGATGAGACAACTTTGTTTGTGGTATTTCTTCAGTGGACACCATCCACGCCCCTTGATTAACGGCTCAAGGCGACAAGGCCGATTTGCACCCGGCGGGACATGGATAAGTACCTTTTACCCCGGGACTTTAAGCCACCTTTCTTTTGGGCGTATGAGTTTAGCCACCTTTCTTCTTGGTGTTTGAGTTTGGCCACCTTTCTTCTTGGTGTATGGGTTTAGCTACCTTTCTTCTTGGTGTATGGGTTTAGCCACCTTTCTTCTTGGTGTATTATGCATGGTATTTCTTAAGATACCGCCCGTTTATAGGAGGTAATGGTCTTTCGCCTTTATGATCTATGAGTTGGTATGCCCCTCCGTCGAATACCTTCTCAACCACATACGGGCCTTCCCAGTTAGGTGAAAATTTTGGGCCGACATGCCGGCCAATTATGGGCCTTCGGAGGACGAGTACTAATTCCCCTTGACGAAAAGTTCTTGAGCGGGCCATTTTGTCGTAGGCCCGTGCCATCTTTGCTTGGTATATTTCCAAGTTTTGTTGGGCTATGATTCGCCTTTCATCCATAGCGTCGAGTTCATCGAGCCTGAGGTGCTTCTGCTCATCTAAGGACATTTCGTTCCGGAGCGCCACCCTTAAGGACGGGAGTTCCACCTCAAGCGGCAGGACAGCTTCGACACCAAACACCAGGGAATATGGTGTCGCTTGAGTGGGGGTTCGACATGTGGTTCGATATGCCCAAAGCGCTTCTTGCAGCCTTTCATGCCAGTCGCGCTGATTTCCTTTCAACGTCCTTTTCATGATTTTTATCAAGGTCTTATTGAAGGCCTCTGCTAAACCATTTGCTCTGGGATTGTATATGGAAGAATATTTCCAGTCAATCTTGAACTTTTCGGCGAGTGCGTATACTTTAGCACTTTTGAACGCGGCCCCGTTATCAGAAATGATTCTCCTCGGGGTCCCAAATCGGTATAAGATATGGGTTTTGAAGAAATTCACGACATCGATTGCCTTCACTTCCCTAAGCGGGACTGCCTCGGCCCACTTGGTGAAGTAATCGGTCGCAGCCAAGATAAACTTATGACCCTTGGAGGAAGGTGGGTCAATGGGCCCGACTACATCGGTACCCCATGCATCAAACGGCCAGGATGATACAGTCGGGTGAAGCGGATTTGGGTGTTGATGTATGAATGTGCCATGTATTTGGCACATGTGACACTTCTTGGCATGCTCGATACAATCGCGTGCCATGGTGGGCCAATAATAGCCCATGCGCTTTATCTTAAGTCGCATTTTGGGTCCCGGCTGATGTGCTCCGCATAAACCCGAATGAACTTCCTTCATGATTTGGTGGACTTCTGAGTTTGACACACAGCGAAGCCACATTTGGTCGTATGATCGCCTGTATAAGGTGTCATTAACGTAGGCGTAGCGAAGCGCTCTCTTCTTGAGTTGCTCTCGCGCTGATTTCTCATTCGGGAGAACCCCGTATTTGAAGTATTCAACGAAAGGTTGGCGCCAATCGTCATTCGGCTGAGTCACCATGACATCTTCCAGGTCACTTTCCATTTCTTCGGCCATAGCCACCTGGATTTTATCTTTGGTCCCCGTGAAGCATGAGGACAGGGGTCGTCGATTTTTGACAACAATTTGCACATTTTCGTCGCTAGGCTCGCCTAATTCTTTAGCCACCCGAGCGAGTGCATCAGCTTTGCCATTTGTGGCTCTCGAGATTTTCTTGAATAGGATTTCAGGGATTTCATCTATTAATTCCAAAACCCTAGCGTGATACTTCACCAACTCTGGTTTTAGCACTTTGTATGCCCCGGTGATTTGACTTATTATCAATTGGGAGTCACCAAATACATGGAGTTTTCTAATTTCCATATTCAGCGCAAGCTCTAACCCGGCTATGAGCGCTTCATATTCAGCCTCGTTATTTGTGCAAGGCTCAGTCAATGCGAAGGAGTGACGCATGATCCCTCCTTCTGGCGTTACGAAGACTAGGCCTATCCCGGCCCGTATTTGTGGGATGTTTGGGCCCGCGGTGGGCCGTATTGATGATGCCCCATCAAAGTACATTTCCCAACTTAGGGTTTCATCTTTGGTATGAAAGACTTCTTCATCTGGAAATTCGCATGCCAAAGGAGAGTCGTCGGGTATTGGATGGGCCGCTAGGAAATCAGCCATCGCTTGCCCCTTTATGGCCTTTTGTGGCGCAAAAGTTATATCAAACTCGGTCAGGATTATGGCCCATCTTGCCAACCTGCCTGTAAGCATGGGTCTCGTCATGAGATATTTTAAGGGGTCAATCTTTGAGATGAGGATGACCTTGTGGGCTATCATGTAGTGTCGTAACTTCTTCACAGCGAACACCAATGCCAGGCAATGCTTTTCAATCGGTGTATAGGCGTATTCCGCCCCTACCAGCATGCGGCTCAAATAATAGAGGGCGTTTTCTTTCCCTTGTTCATTTTCTTGTGCTAACAAGGCCCCGAGAGATCCATCCAAGGCCGTCGTGTACAATATCAGCTCTTTTCCTGGTATTGGAGCTGCTAGCACTGGTGGTTTGAGGAGGTAGCCCTTGATGTCATTTAGGGCTTGTTGGCAGGCTTCGTCCCATTTAAACGGGACATCCTTCTTGGTCAATCGGGTGAAAGGTTGTATCCTACCCGATAGATTGGCTATGAATCGCCTAATGTATGCCAAGCGGCCTTGAAGCGAGCGAAGCTCCTTAAGGTTCCTGGGTGGCGGCAATTCTTGTATTGCCTTGATTTTACCCGGGTCTATTTCTATTCCCCGGTGTCGAATAACAAACCCAAGAAATTTCCCCGACGAAACCATAAAGGCGCACTTTAACGGGTTTAGCTTCAGCGCATGTTGCCTCAGACGGTCAAACACGACCTTGAGATTTATGAGATGCTCGTCACAGGACGTCGCCTTTACGACCAAATCGTCCACGTAGCATTCGACAATCTTATGAATTAGGTCGTCGAATATTTTCGTCATGGCTCGCTGGTATGTGGCCCCGGCATTTTTGAGGCCAAAAGGCATAACCTTGTAACAATAAATACCCATCGGAGTGCGGAAGGCCGTATGCTTCTGGTCTTCTTCATCCATTTTGATTTGGTTATACCCCGCGTACCCATCCATAAAAGAGAATACCTCATAGGACGAGGTATGGTCGATGATGATTTCCGTCACCGGTAAAGGAAAGTCATCTTTGGGACAAGCTTTATTCAGGTCCCGAAAGTCGACACATATACGTATTTGCCCGTTCTTCTTCTTTACAGGAACGATGCTAGCCACCCAATCGGGAGTTTCTTCTTCCCGCACAAAGCCTGCATCGATAAGCTTCTTGGTTTCGACCACGACCTTTTCTTCAAGTTCTATTCTCATTCGTCGCGGTGCTTGTTTGACCGGCTTTATACTTGGGTCAATTTTGAGTTTGTGGACTGCAACTTTGGGATCCAGTCCTGGCATTTCTTCATAGCTCCATGCGAAACAATCAACATATTCTTGGAGAAAGGCCCTCAAAGGTTCCCGCTTCTCTTGGGGAAGGGATGCGCTTATGAAGGTTGGCCTGGGGTCTTCATCTGTCCCGAGGTTAACTTCCACCAACTCGTCAATGGTGTTTGGCGCGCCGTCCTCCAACTCCTTTGGTGCGTTTTTAGCCACCAGGATGAAGTCTTCTTCTTCCGGCTCCTCAGATACCATATGACAGGTAACTCTTCGGTTCTTGAAGAAACTTCGACACCGTTCGTCGGGATCCCCGTCTTCTTCTGACTCAGAGTCGTATCCCAAACCGCGAGTGTATTTGATCTTGTCATCGAGGCCCCTGACCGTATTAGTCGAGCCATTCCATAATTTCTCAAAATAATACATTTTGGATTTTGATATGGTTTGAGGACACCGGGCTTTTTCCATCAGTTGACCCTGATTCTTCCCGAAATATCGGGACGCCTCGATATTGACTTCCCCGTCGTCGGAGTCTTCTGACAATAAGCCACTCCACTCGTGGATCAGGACATTATCACCAGGATTGATTGCATCGATTTTGTAGAATCTGATTGGTCTATGAGTGACCGTCTTCCCTGGCAAGCGTTCGACCTTAGAAGGAACAACAAACGTCCGCAACTTCTGGATTTGGTTCACTTCTTTGGGAGAAAGGTCCTTGTAATGTCTTTCGGGTACCTTTTCAACCCTTAAAGACGATTCATGGCTCTCGTCAGTTTCGAAGTTGTACGTCGGTTTAACGTGAAACAGAATTTCTTCTTCTGATCCACTCTCCGATTCATATGCCTCTTCATCTGTAGGAGCTTCCTCTTCTGACTCATCATCTGTTGAGGCCCCGTATAGTGGGATAACCCGGCGCGTCGAGATCTTCTCATCTTCTTCATCAGAAGAGGCGCCAAATAAGGGGGTGATACCATACACTCGTTCCTTCTTGTCTTCCTCTTCATCAGAGGACAACCCATAAATGGGTTTATTACTCAAAGTTGGTGCCTTTTTATCATGAGATGACACCAGATTGGGCGTGGATTTGGTTTGGCTTGTTTGCATTTCCAAGCCATTTCCTTGTAAGACGGAGCTTAGAGACTCCATCAGCGCTTTATGCTGATCCTTCTCCTCCTGCGTTAAGAAATAACGGGCGTCGTTAAGGCCAATTTCATGGACCCCGAACGGCTTGATGTCCCCATTTATCCTTTTTTGCCTTCCGTCTTTCATGTATTTCATGCATTGGTGAAGAGTTGATGGTACCACCCGGTTTTCATGCAGCCAAGGGCGACCGAGTAAGGCCTTGTATGACGTATCGGCGTCAATGACATAAAATTTGGTCGAGGTTATCAGGCCCCCGAATTGGAGTGTTAGGGTCACCGCACCTATGGCTTTCTGCGAATGTTGATTGAACCCATGAATGGTCACTTTCTCATTCGACAATGGTTTGGTATCCAGCATTAGGGTTTTCAGGATCCTCAAGGGCATAATGTTTATCGATGACCCCGAATCGACCAAAATGCGATTCAATCTTTGCCCCTCACAGTCGCCAGTTACATACAACGGCCGGTTGTGATCGGCGGTGCCAGTCAACAGGTCTTCATCAGTGAAATGGATACCCGTTGAACGGCTGTTGACGTATGCCGTCTCATGTGATTGCTTTTCAGCAAAGTAGGCCTGGAATTGCCCAGGATTTTGGAGCGCGTATATTAATATGTCGCGCATATCCTTCGACATCATCAATGCATCAAAGACACTAAGCAAGGCTGGGATCTTACGGAGATGCGCCAGCACATTGTAATCTCCTACCGTGAGTTTTGACTTTTCACGGGTGGGTAGGCCATTTTCTGGTTCTTTGCTTGTACTTTTGGTCTTCGCGACATTTCGGTCAGACTCCTTTGGAGGTTGACGTTCAGGGATGTAGGTGCCCGAACGCAGAACGACCTGACATTCTGTCTTTTCCTTTTCAGAGGTAGTGGCCTCATTACCTTCTTCGGGATAAAATAGACTCCCGGGAAAGTGTGCGTCTTCTTCAGAATCGCTATTATGATGTATTGCATGGCACCATTCTTTTTGGTTAGGCGCGGAACGGGTGTATTTGTGAGGATTTGATTGCCCTTCCTCCCTGTTCTCTATTTTAAAAGAGCGTTTTCGGCCGTCGACGGGCCTACCCTCTTTCCTTGACTCAGGATTTATTGACCCTCTCCTTGGGTTCACAACGGAGATATTCCTGGCTTGAGTAGAAATGGCCTGAGACTCGCCACCTCTTTCCTCACTTGTGGTTTCGATCGTCAGCCTTTCTTCGTGGCCGCAATCTTGCCATGCTATGCTTTCCAGCATTTCTTTGTCTTCTATGTTTACTAAAAAGACATTGGGAGGTTTCCTTCGGGCTTGACCTGGCCGAAATGCCTCATTTCTGGATTGATGCCCATGAGAAACTATGATCACCATGTCCTCTTTCGGGCGCCCCGAAGATGAGTTTCCCTCGTCTCGGGTAAATCCAACTCTAAGGAACCCATTCATTTCAGGTCCCTTCTCGCATTCTTTTCTTATTCGACAGGGCATGTCTTCCACTAGCCCTTTTATGCCTTCGGGTTTGAATTTCCGAATTGTCGACTTTGAGTCTATGCTGGTTGTCTTTTTGCTACCATTCATAAAATGATGAACTTGCCCGAGAAGCTCGTTGAGATAAAGCTCCTCCCGACAAGGGAGAGTATCAGAGTCTTCTGACTCACTCACCTCATGAGTTTCTACGTGGGTGATGACACAGCATTCTTCATCCCAGAACTCATCTCCTTCATCTGTGGTTTCGTCTTCATCGACTATACCCATTAATTTGTTGAGAATTCGTTTAGGAATGAAGTCTCGAAGCATGGCCGGTATCGGTTGACCTTGTTCGTATTCTTCGAGCGCATCAATGTACTTCTGGAGTTCTGACTTTTCCGGATACTCCTTTGGCTTTACTGGCTTCTTGTCCCGTTTGCAGCTGCCATTTTTGTTCGCTTTCTTGTAGAAGGCCACCGATTTTCTTGGTGGTTCAGGGATAATGGGAGTCACTTCATTTTTCCACAAAATACCTGGTTCTTTCCGGATGGACTTGAGAAGCTTCTTTGCTTTACGGGACAGATGGATACTCCAAGGTTCCGCTGAAGAATCCTCAATATTGATCTCTATATGAGAGACCGCATTCACCTGCTCATGCGGGGCTGGCATTTGGAGGATACTATCAGCCAGAGTTATTTCGCCATTCTTATACCTTCTTTCTATCCAGTCCTTGAACACCCAGCAATCTTCTATGGGGTGCCCAAGTACTCTGTGATATGGACAATAGTTCGGGTCACTGGATTTTTCCATATCAGCGGGCCGTTTACATTTGGGTAATTGGAGCCCGTCCTTCAAGGCATCTTTGAAAAGTCGTGCGACCTTATCTCTTTTAAATGAGTAAGGCTTGCCTTTCAATTCTTCCAGACTTTTAAGAGGTTGTCCGCTTCCATATATGGGTTTTGCACTGCTGCCGCCGTCATTTTTATTTGACGAGCCACCATTGTTCACAGTGTTGACATTAGCGGTCGTATTTTTGCCGCCGGATTTGCTTGTACTGGCTACCTTGGTCTCGGCCTTCCCTCCTCTTTGGAATCTCTGACCCGAGTAGTTGGGCCATGAATTTGGAGGTGCATTTTCCAGCCTGGACACACAGTTTATCAAATCCTGATATGTCGTAATTTTGGCTATCCCTAAGAACGGTGTCATCCAGTTGTCAACGTTCCTGAGTATTAGTTCGACCGCCTCCCTTTGGGTTATCGGGCGATCACACCTGATGCTGAGGTTTCGCCAGCGACTAATGTATTCCAGAACTTTCTCATTCTTCTGGGGCCTGGTATTGGCCAAGTCCGCAATGCTGATTTTGTCAGTCATGACCGCGAACTTTGCCCTGAATGCATCAGTCATGTCATCCCACGTTTTGATACTCCCATTTTCTAATGAGTAGTACCATTCGAAGGCGGGACCTGTTAGACTTTGCGGGAATTGACGCAGCAACAAGGCATCATTGCTCCCTGTATTCCCACACGAGGCCATGAAATGGGCCAAGTGTTGATCTGGGTTTGTGTCTTTTACACCCTCTCCCGAGAAGGACTTAAACTTCGGGACTATATACCCCTTTGGGTAAGGTATAGCGTCGTAATCGGCTGGATACGGCCTCCTCGTTCGTTTCAAGGGTGAGACGGTAAATCCTGCGCCCGCCATTTGCAGTTGTTGACTAATCATCTCTTGGATCTCCTTTTTAGTCAATCCTTGATTCTCATTAGTATATGTGCGAGTGTTGGAGCCTCGAGCAATATTGACTCGAGAGCTCTCTCCTCCACATGGGAGGTCTTCTTTGTGACCGTCGGGGTCTCTGAAGCTTGGATGTTGTGAGGGTTGAGGTCCCGCATGTTTGGAGGGTCCTTCATCTTCCATCCTCTCATTTGTGATCCCCTTTTTAGTCAGAAAGTCACTTAAGGACTTGATCAGGCTTAAAGCCTCTTGATTTTGCTTTCTGAGCTCTCCCATTTCTTGCTCATTTTTCTGTCTATACTCCTCCATTTCTCGTTCTCGTATAGACAACTGTCGTTTTAGTTGGGCGACGAAGTCATTCGCGGAGCCACCGGTGTCTTCCATTTCTGCCTCATTGTGGGCTGATTCGTCGTCAGTTGGAGGGCCCCCTTTTTGCCCTCTTTTGGTCCTGGCTCTGGTCCTGGCCGCATGAGCATTCTCGACATCTCGACCAGGTGGTGGGTCATGGGATGGGCCCACTTCTTCATCGTCAGCCATATATGTGGCGTGACGTTCTTCTTGATCGTCAGAGGAGCTTTCGTCATACGCCCCCACAGTATAGACTGTGAAGTGTTCTTCTTCGTCATCAGCATAGGGTGCCAGACGAGAGACTCGCCTTTTCTTTCGGGCCTGATCAGGAACAGTGATAACCAGTCCTTTGCTTGACTTTAATGGCTTAGGGTCTAGTTTTGGCCCTAGCCTGTCAAACACGGTCGTGCTTGAGGCTTGGGGTTTTATCTTTGACCCCAGCCTATTAAACACGTTTTCACCCTCAATATTTTTTGAGAGAGCGGTGGTTTTGACCGTAGCCCGTGTTTTGGGCTTAGCCACCTTTATATAGGTGGATGGTGTCTGACTTGTTTGGGTCAAACGAGATTTTGGGATCCATGTTTGTTTGGTCCCTGGTGCCCGTTCATATGGGCGGTTCCCCGATTCCCGGGGGAAAGTGGACCTGTCTCCCCTGGATTTGAGAGGCAGGAGATTGAGGTTTGTTCCGGCGCTGTTGTTTACGCGCCTTAATAGCTCGGTGAGTCTCGTATAGAGACTTACCTAGGTTGGCCTGTTTGAGGCCTGAGAGTCTCCCCGACTCGGTCGAGAAGTTTTGGTTTAGGTGAGGTTTCGGTTGTGGAACCTCCCAAACGCTCCGGATGCGAGCGGTTGGAGAGTTCCTTTTCACAATCCTTAAGGATGTGAAGGGGTTGGAAACAGGAAGATTTGGCTCAGTCACCAGCTCATCCTGGTAAGCTTGGAGAGCTCGTTTCTTGGTGACCTTTGGGGTCACCTGTGTTGGAAGGGTCGAGGAGACTTTCTTCTCTGAACGGTGTCTCCTGGAGCGCTGGGGTTTTGGAGGTAGCGCCAGGATTTTGTTGTCGATCCCTTTCTGGGTGATCCTGAAGGAGACCTCTTCACTATCATCTTCGACCATTGTCGGGGTCGGTGACGGTGGAGTAGGAGGAAGAACGATCATTTGGGGAAAGTCCCCAAATGAGAACACCATATGGCCCGCCTCGTTGAGGGAGACGGGGACAGCAATTGCAAACGGAGAATTCGCTCCAGACATCATTTCCTGAAAAGCATAAACTCCACAAATCAATTAGCCATATTTCATTAAAAATTTATGATATATATTTTTATTTGGTCCATATATTCAATTATTTTAGCCCAAAAGATGAGAGGAGAAAGATAGGTCCCACCGGGCGTGCCAGAACCTGTGCGACCCTTTTTCGCGGCCCACGCGCGAGGCATCGGCGTCCTCACTCACGGGGGAAGAAGGTGCAGGTACATCCCTGCGCGTGTTTGTGCGCTCAAGGACTTATTATTTTAGGTGATTGTGGGAACTTTTATTTTCCGACGAGCGCAAGCCCCCGCCGTTAATTACCCCGGCTCTCGCCTCGGGAACCTCTGATTAATGGGCTAAACTAATCAAAATATATGGATCAGATTCGTGGCTTTATTTCTTCCTTCCAATTTATTATAATATATGCTTGAAATAACCCAAAGATATAACTTTGGATAATAAGACTAAAGACGTATGATCTAAAGTCAGAGAAACGTATAATTTCTCATAAATCGGGGATCGAGGATGTATAATCCTATTGATCTCATGGAGTTCGAATATGAAGCGCACTGCCAACTCGATACTCAAAGAACCAGAGATGTTTGATCTCTGGAAAGGTTCACGTCAAAGACAAGGACGTATGGTCCTAAACAGTCTATTGACCTTCCAGATCCCGAATCTGAAGCGCTATGCCAATTCGAAACCTGGGAAAATTGGAGAATCGGGAACATATAATTCTTTATTCGATTTCCAAAATGGGGTACATTAAACCTGAAGCGCACTGCCAGTTTAATGTTCCCGAAACATGATTTGATATGATTTGGTATGTTGGTATGTTTTTACCAAGTTTTGGACTTATCTGCATATTTGGTATATTTGACCAGAGATTTGGACATATTTGCATATTTGGCATATTTGACCAGAGATTTAGACATATTTGCATATTTGACAGGTTTGGTCAGAAATTTGGGCATATTTGTATGTTTTGACATGTTTGGTCGAATGTTTGGGTTTATTTGCATATTTGACATGTTTGGTCAAATATTTGGACATATTTGTATTGTTGACATATTTAGTTAAATATTTGGGTATATTTGCATATTTGACATGTTTGGTCAAAGATTGGGGCATATTTGTGTTTTTGACATATTTAGTCAAATATTTGGGTATATTTGCATGTTTGACATGTTTGGTCAAATATTTGGACATATTTGTATTTTTGACATATTTGGTCAAATATTTGGGTATATTTGCATATTTGACATATTTGGTCAAACATTTGGGTATATTTGTGTTTTTGACATATTTGGTCAAATATTTGGTATATTTGCATATTTGACATGTTTGGTCAAATATTTAGACATATTTGTATTCTTGACATATTTGTATTCTTGACATATTTGGTCGAATGTTTGGGTATATTTGCATATTTGACATGTTTGGTCAAATATTTGGACATATTTGACATATTTAAATATTTTGTTTTGTTTTATCAAAATATAATAAAGTTTAATTATTTTGAACATTTTGATTTGTTTTATGACATGATTCAATCATTTTTGAATATTTTTGATTTATTTTATCAAAATGTGGCATAATTTGATTATTTTGAATATTTCAATTTGTTTTATCAAAATATAATGTAATTTAATTATTTTGAATATTTTGATTTGTTTTATCAAAATATAACATAATTTGGTCAGTTTGAATATTTTGATTTGTTTTATCAAAATATGATATGGTTTAATTATTTTAGAATATTTTTAACTTGTTTTATCAAAATATGACATTATTTGATTATTTTGAATATTTTGATTTGTTTTTATCGAAATATAACATATTTAGTCATTTTTGAATATTTTTATTTGTTTTATTAAAATATAACATGTTTAATCATTTTTTAATATTTTGATTTGTTTTATCAAAACATAACATATTTAACCATTTTTTTTTTGATATTTTGATTTGTTTTATCAAAACATGACATAATTTGATTATTTTTGAATATTTTGATTTGTTTTATCAAAATATAACATATTTAATCATTTTTGAATATTTTAATTTATTTTATCAAGATATAACATAATTCAATCATTTTTTGAATATTTTTGATTTGTTTTATCAAAATATAGCATGATTTGATTATTTAAAATATTTTTGATTTGTTTATGACATATTTTAATTATCCTTGAATATTTTGATTTGTTTTATCAAAATATGCATAATTTGATTATTTTGAAAATTGCTGATTTGTTTTATCATAATTTTCACTTATTTTTAAATATCCTATTTGGTATTTTGAATTTATTTTATACATATATCATATATCTTGAATTTTCTTTTATTTATAATATAAAAAAGAAAATAAAATAAAATCAAAATTGACATTTTATAGTCTTAAAAATATTCATAAATGAAATCATGATTTTTGATATATTTTTCATAATTTATGGGCTTGAGAAATCATTTTTATTTGGTGTTTAAAGTTTATTTTCAAAACAGATTAATATGGGCCGTCAGATTTGGGCCCATGCATCAAGATCTGAACTTAAGTTCAGTTTTTAAAGCATCTTTTAAACTGGGCCGTTAGATCTCTGGCGCGCATCAAGCCTTCTCTGGGCTGTTTGAATTTCATCAAGATTCGCACTTTGAGATGCATCAATATTCGTGCTCATCCTCCCCGACACTGATCGAGGCCCTGCCGGCGTCGGATCTCCGATCAGGAGGCATGGCTAGCATCGCCGGAGCGTGGGGAGTCCATCGGCGGTGGTCTCGGCGGCGGCGGCGGCCTGGATCGCCGGAAATGGGGGTAACCACCTGGTTTCGGTTGGGAAGTTGGCTGAGATGAGATTTTGAGGGATTTGAGCTGATTTTTGACAAATTGACTCGATTCCTTTGTCATATAGCATCGTCAGAACATGTTTATCAAGATTTTGAGGCTTAATTTGAGTTTAATCCATCAATTTTGCAACTTTGGCCATTTGGAACCAAACTGGTTTCGGGGCATTGGTACCAAATGGTATTTCATGGCTTTTCTGTGCAATTTTCTTCCAATTAACCCTCCAGACAGTGTCGTTTAGTATGTTTGAACATGTTTGGATGATCAATTTCATCAATTTAGATGTGCATTGTCCTTTATGCACATTGAGTCATTTCTGGTTTTATTTCCAATTTGGTTTTCCTTTGATTTCTGTACACTCCTCTCAAATTGCATGTTTAAGTATGTTTATTTGGGTCAATTGTATGTTTTGGAAATGTTTTATACTAGATTTGCATGTGAATTTCTTTTGTATGTAAGTTAATTTCATTTTTTTCCTTCTCTGATATTTATTCCAGAATTAACTCAATTCTGATTTTTACAGATTCAACTTCAAAAATTCATAGAAAATCACAGAAAATACCAAAAATGGTAAAATTTGGTGAATGAATGCATTAAGACTTATTTTGTATGCCTATGAAATTTCAAGCTAATTGAATAATCAGAAAGCATGTTTTCTGTATTTTCACCAGAATGGACAGAAATACCCTTTCAGATATGTTAAAAATCAAATTTGGCTTAACCTATGGATTAAAGCCTGGTTTAATTATTCTAAACCCTTTAAAACATCACATGAGGTGTCATAAAGGTGAATTAATCAAGAAATTTTGGATTTTTGAATCAAAAGAAGAATGAACTTCTCAGTTTGACCCAAAGTTGACTTTTTTGGAGTTTTTGACAGATGAGATTGTAAAATTCATATCAATTCACAGAAAATTCCAAAAATTATAAAATTTATGTGGTAAGCCATTATAAACCCAATCTACATGACTGTGAAATTTCATAAGAAATTAACAGCCAGACTGAGAGATATGGATTGATCTCTCAGCTGGACAGAAACTGGAATTCACTGGACTCAAGCCAGTACTGATGCTCATTGCTTTTCATTGCTCAATTATGGTTCTGAGCCATCAAGCACATCAAAGAACATAAAAGAAGGAACTAAAGAAAGAAATAAAACCAATTTGCACCAAAAAAATCATATATTATAACAAATTGAAATACAATACTCATATAAAACATGGGATTTTGTTTCTCCATGGAATTTTGACAGCATAACAGCTTGTATAAAGCCATTATTGAGCTTTACACAGCCACTGCACATGTGCACAGGGCTTGAGAGAGAGAGGGGATGAGCATGTGCCCATCCCCATGAAACCAGATTGGCATGTACCAATTGGTTGGAGTATGCTGCCAAAATCCATGGTGAACTCACCATGTGAGCTCCTGAGACTCAAGCTCAGCCACCAATTGAGCTCTGGAAGGAGGGAGGCACATGTGCACCTCCCCAGCCAGAGGCTAGCCATCTCACCCAGCAAGGTGAGACTGGCTCCTTGAGCTCAATTGGGACTGAGCCAAGCTCAAGGCTTGGCTCTTCTATCCCTTACCTAGCTATTCAGAGCTTGATCTCTTCTCAGCCAAGCTTTCTTTTTGTGGAAATTGGGTGGAGTTTTGATTTTGGCAGAATTTCAGCTATGTTGCTCTCTCCCTTCTTTTTCTTCTTCACTGGGGGTCTATTTATAGCCCAGAGGGCATGGTTTAAGCCTCAGGGCTGAGCTGGCATCATCTCAGCCCTTGGTTTGATCAAGTGGCCAGGATTGAGCCAGCCAGGCCTGTGCTGGCCTGAGGCTTGTCCTTGGAAGATTCCTCCAGCTAACTGGCGCTCAGAGCTCTCCATTGAGGTGCCTACATGTGTCCCTGACACAGGCCTGGGGAGAGAGGAGGAGCCGTTGGCTTTGTCTTCTTCCTTGGGTCAGTGTGTCATGCCTTTCGGGTGTGAGCATATCCCGAATATTCCTTGGCCTTGCTGGCGCTTGACATGTCACCAAAGTGCCACTGAGTGTGCCCAACGTGTCAATTTGGCTGCTTGAGTGTTGAGTTGTGCCAATTGACCACCCCCAGATCAGACTTGAGTGCCAAGTGGTGTACCTGTCAATTGAGTGCTTTTCACTCCAAATTGACACTTCAGGCAGCGTCGTGGAAGCATCTTGAAGCTTCTCCAGGTGTTGGCTTGGCCTCCCGAGCTCCCAATTGCCCTGTCACCTTCAAGGTCGAGGTACTTTCTCCTTCGATTTTCTCCCTGTTTACTTTACTATTTTCAATGCTGTTTGTGGCATTGAACTCCCCTTAGGGTGTAGATTAAGTCCCTAGAATGGTTTAAGCCAACTCGAACCATACACCCAAACTCCATTTTCGAAGCTCCATTGAGCTCTGGAGCTCGAGGAGGAAGAAAGGAGGGAGAGAGAGAGAAATTCAAAAGGTTTCTCTCGCTTGAGTTAGGTGCACGTGAGCCGTGCTTTAATTTCAAACCTGTCAGAGGGAGAGAGCGCTTGCACCGCGCTCATCTCTCTTTTCCTTCTTTTCTTTCGCTGGCTGAAGCGTCGCCTGGGCGCTGGGGCCCATTGGCAGCGAAACAAAGGGAGTGGGGTCCGCTTGTCAGATTTAATGAGACTCATCCCTCAGCGAAAAACTGAGGGTGAGTTCATGGTCGCGGTTCACGTGAGCCAAAGCACAAGGTCAGCGAGTTGGCTCACGTGGGCTGTGCTCATTCAAACCCCTACAAATATCTTGTGTGTATGACAGGTGGGCCCCAAGGGCTGAGGTTGTGTTTGAGCTCCCCAAATTGCACCCAGATCGTTGTATACCCCCCAAATTGCACACAGAACTATCTCCAGTTCTGATTTTGGTATTTTTTTATTCTTTTTTTTTATTTTATTTTATTTCTAATGCAAAATTCCATGAAAAATTACTGAAAAATCATAGAAAATATAGTCCATGATTCTGTTATTTTGGGTAATATTTTTCGTATTTTTGGGTGTGAAATTAGGCATTAATTTCACTTAAATCATTAATTGTATATGATTAGGCATATTAATCTTATACAATTAATATTTTGGCATGATTATCCCAAAGAATCATTTTTTTTAATTCCCAGGGATAATATTTGGGGCATTTTTCATGAACGAAATTCATGATTTTTGGATTTGGCATGTTTAATTATATGAAATTGTTTCTTGATTTCATATAATTAGGGTTTTGTGCATAGATTTTTTTTTGCACACATGTGTATATATTTTTTTTGAAGGGGTTTTGGTATTATTATTTCATGAAATTGTTTTTTTTTTAATTTCAAGCAATAATTTTGGGATTTAATAAATCATGAGATTGAACATAATTTCATGATTTAATATTTGACATGGCTATTTCATGAAATTGTTTCTTTAATTTCAAGAAATAATTTTATGAAATTGGACATAATTTCATAATTTCAAATCTTTGG
Organism: x Bolboschoenoplectus mariqueter; assembly: GCA_037678475.1. Lineage (NCBI taxonomy): Eukaryota > Viridiplantae > Streptophyta > Magnoliopsida > Poales > Cyperaceae > x Bolboschoenoplectus > x Bolboschoenoplectus mariqueter. The sequence continues at coordinate 3,329,071 of CM075258.1, read as the reverse complement.
TATAAAAATCACATGAAATTATATCATTAATTTCATGCAATTTAATTTGTGTATTTTTCTGGCAACTTTTAAACAGCAAACAATATTCTGCAGTTTATGTGTTAATTTTGCTGATATTTCAATCCAAAATGAGGCTAAATTGTTAAAAACGTATGTAAAAACACGTTAAAAAACGTTTTAAATACAATTTAGTGCAACTTGAGTTGAAATATAGTTCATAACAGATTAATTTAGCCCCAAAAACACACACAAACAATAAATAAACATATCTTGTAGTTTATGTGCAAATTTTTTATGGTATTTCAATCAGAAATGAGTCCAAATTGATTGAAAATGTGGATAAAACATTCTCAAAAGAGTTTTAAATATAATTTAATGTTATTTGAGGTGAAATATAAGTCATAACTGATCAATTTGACCCCAAAAAGACATAATAACAATAAATTAACATATCTTGCAACTTATGCATGAATTTTGATGGCATTTTATTAAGAAATGAAGCCAAATTGATTAAAAATGTGTATGAACATAATCAAAACCGTTTTAAATGCATTTTAATTTTATGTGATTTGAAATATAGATTATAACTGATCAATTGAGCTCCAAAAACACACCTAAACAATAAATGAACATATCCTGCATTTTATGTGTAAAATTTTTAGGGCATTTCAATCAGAAATAAGACCAAATTGATTATAAACCTTATCAAGACCCCTTTAAATGTATTTCAATGTTATTTGAGATAAAATATAGGTCATAACTAATTAATTTAGTGCCAAAAACATGCATAAACAATAAATTAACATATCCTGCAGTTTATGTGTAAATTTTTTAAGGCATGTCAATCAAGAATGAGGCCAAATTGATTAAAAACGTGTATAAATTCGATCAAAACCGTTTTAAATGTAATTTAATGTTATCTGACGTGAAATATAGGTCAAACTTGACATATTTAACTCCAAAAACACATATAAACAATAAATGAACATATTCTGCGGGTTATGTGGTAATTTTGATGATATGTCAATCCAAAATGAAGCCAAATGGATTAAAAACGTGCAAAAATATATTCAAAAACGTTTTAAAAAAAATTAATACAATATGAGGTGAAATATAGGTCATAACTGATTAATTTAGCTCCAAAAACACACCTAAACTAAATGAACAAATCCTGCAGTTTATGGGTAAATTTGTTATGGCATTTCAATCTGAAATGTGGTCAAATTGATTAAAAGCATGTGTAAACTTATTCAAAGGCGTTTTAAATACATTTTAATATTATTTGAGGTGTAATATAAGTCATAACTGATCAATTTGGCTCCAAAAATACATATAAACAATAAATAAACACATCTTGCAGTCTATACGTGGATTTTGATGGCATTTCAATTAGAAATGAGGCCAAATTGATTAAAAACGGGTATAAACATGATAAAAACCGTTTTAAATGCGTTTTAAGGTTATTTGAAGTGAAATATAGGTCTTAACTGATCAATTTAGCTTCAAAATCACACATAAATAAAAAATGAACATATCCTGCAGTTTATCTGCAACTCTTTTGTGGAATTTCAATCAGAAATGAGGCCAAAATTGTTTAAAAATGTATAAACATGTTCAAAAATATTTTAAATACAATTTAATGCAATTTGAGGTGAAATATATGTCATAGCTGATTAATTTTTCTCCAACAACAGACATAAACAATAAATGAACATATCCTGTAGTTTTTGTGCAAAGTTTTTCACGCATTTCAATCAGAAATGAGGGCCAATTGATTGAAAATGTGAATAAACATGTTCAAAAGTTTTAAATGCATTTTAATGTTATTTGGGGTGAAATATAAGTCATAACTGATCAATTGGGATCCAAAAACACGTATAAACAATAAATTAACATATCTTGCAGTTTGTGCATGAATTTTTATGGTATTTCAGTAAGAAATGAGGCCAAATTGATTAAAAAAGTGTATAAACATGATCAAAACCGTTTTAAATAGCATTTTAATGTTATTTGAGAAGAAATATTGGACATAAACTCATTAGTTTAGCTTCAGAAACACATATAAACAATAAATGAATATATTCTGCAGTTTATGTGTTAATTTTGCTGATATTTCAATTTAAAATGGGGCTAAATTGATTAAAAATAATGTACAAGTATGTTCAAAAAAATTTTAAATACAATTTAATGCGACTGGAGGTGCAATATATTTCATAACTGATTAATTTAGCTCATAAAACAGACATAACAGTAAATGAACATATTCTGCAGTTTGTGTGTAAATTTTGCGTGGTATTTCAATTAGAAATGATGCCAAATTGATTAAAAACTTTGTATAAACATGTTCAAAACCGTTTTAAATGCATTTCAATGTTATTTGAGTTGGAACATAGATCATCACTTATCAATTTAGTATCAAAAACACATAAACAATAAATGAACATATCCTGCAGTTTATATGCAATTTTTTATAGCATTTCAATCAGAAATGAGGCCAAATTGATTAAAAACATGTATAAACTTGATCAAAACCGTTTTAAATGCATTTTAATGTCATTTGAGATGAAATATAGATCATAACTGGGCAATTTAGCTCCAAAAACACATATAAACAATCAATGAACATATCGTGCAGTTTATGTCTTAATTTTGATGATATTTCAATCTAAAATGAGCCCAAATTGATTGAAAACGTGCATAAACATGTTCAAAACCGTTTTAAATGCATTTTAATGTAATTTAAGGTGAAATATAAGTCATAACTGATCGATTTGGCTCCAAAAATACATATGAACAATAATTTAACATATCTTGCAGTCTATGAGTGAATTTTGATGGCATTTTATTCAGAAATGAGACCAAATTGATTAAAAACGTGTATAAACAAGTTCAAAAACGTTTAAAATATAATTTAATGCAACTTGAGGTGAAATATAGGCCTTAACTCATAAGTTTAGCTCAAAAAACCGACATAACCAATAAATGAATATATCCTGCAGTTTGTGTGTAAATTTATTATGGCATTTCATCAGAAATGACGTCAAATTGATTAAAAATGCGTATAAACTTGATCAAAACAGCTTTAAATGCATTTGAATGTTATTTACAGTGAAATATAGGTCATAACTGATTAATTTTGCCCCAAAAACACACAAAGAATACATGAACATATTTTGTAGTTTATGTGTAAATTTTTATGAAATTTCAACCAGAAATGAAGCCAAATTGATTAAAAACTTGTATAAAAATGTTCAAAATCATTTTAAACGCATTTTCATGTTATTTGAGGTGAAATATAGGTCACAACTGATCAATTTGGCTCTGAAAACACACATAAAGAATAAGTGAAAATATCCTGCAGTTTATGCGTAAATGTTTTTAAGGCATTTCAATCAGAAATTAGACCAAATTTATTAAAAACATTTATAAAATTGATCAAAACCATTTTGAATGCATTTTAATAATAAATTAATCAGTTATTTGAGAGGAAATGTAGGTCATAACTTAGCAATTTAGCTCCAAAAACACATATAAACAATAAATGAACATATTCTGCAGGTTATGTGGTAATTTTGATGATATGTCAGTCCAAAATGAGGCCAAATGAATTAAAAATGTGCAAAATTATGTTCAAAAACATTTTAAATATAATTTAATGCAATTTGAGTTGAAATATAGGTCATAACTGACTAATTTAACTCAAAAAACAGACATAAATAATAAATGAACATATCTTGCAGTCTATGCGTGAATTTTGATGGCATTTTATTCTGAAATGAGGTCAAATAGATTAAAAATGTGTTATGTTCATTAGAGTTTTATATGCATTTTAATGTTATTTGAAATGAAATATAGGTCATAACTGATTAATATAGCTCTAAAAACACATATAAACAACAAATGAACATCCTACAGTTTCTGTTTAATGTTGCTGATATTTCAATAAAAAATGAGGCCAAATTTATTAAAAATGTGTATAAACATTTTCAAAACCGTTTTAAATGTATTTTAATATTATTTGAGGTGGAATATAGGTCATAATCGATCAATGTAGCTCTAAAAATATGTAAACAATAAATGAACATATCCTGCACTTTATGTCTTAATTTTGCTGATATTTCAATAAAAAATGAGGCCGAATTGATTAAAAATGTGTATAAAATGTTCAAAAACGTTTTAAATACAATTTAATGCAATTTAAGGTGCAATATAGTTCTTAACTAATTAATTTAGCTCAAAAAACCGACATAAATAATAAATGAACATACCCTTCAATTTTTGTGTAATTTTTTTGTGGCATTTCAATCAGAAATGAGCCCAAATTGATTAAAAACGTGTATGAACTCGATCAAAACGGTTTTAAATGCATTTTATTGTTATTTGAAGTGAAATATAGGTTAAAATGGACCAATTTAGATTGAAAAATACATATAAATAATACATGAACATGTCCTGCAGTTATGTGTATTGTTGATATTTCAATCCAAAATGAGGCAAAATTGATTAAAAAGTGTATAAATGTTCAAAAACATTTTAAATACAATTTAATGCAAATTGAGGTGAAATATAGGTCATAACTGATTAATTTAACTCTAAAAACACACTTAAACAACAAAGTGAACATATCCTGCAGTTTATGTAGAATTTTTTGTGTCATTTCAATCAGAAATGAGGTCAAATTGATGAAAAATGCGTTTAAACATGTTCATCACCATTTTAAATGCATTTTAGAATTATTTGAGGTGAAATATATATCATAGCTGATCAATTGGCTCTAAAAACACATTTAAATAATAAATGAAAATGCCATTTTATGTGTGAATTTTTATGGCATTTCAATCAGAAATGATGATGCCAAATTGATTAAAAACGTGTATAAACATGTTCAAAACCGTTTTAAATGGATTTTAACGTTATTTGAGTTAAAATATAGGTCATAACTGATCAATTTAGCTCCAAAAACACATATAAATAATCATATCCACTCCTAATCCGTCTATTCAATAAAGAGGACTTTTTATGTGTGAATTTTGATGATATTTCAATAAAAAGAAGCCAAATTAATTAAAAATGTGTGTAAACATGTTCAAAACTGTTTTAAATATATTTTAAAGAAATTTGAGGTGAAATATAGGTCATAACTGATCGATTTAGCTCTGAAAATTCATAAAACCAATAAATAAAACATATTGCACAGTTTATGTGTGAATTTTGATGTTATAAAGGCATAAAATGCTACTATAATGCATATAAAACATGTTTTAATGAATCTGAGTATGCTTTTAATTAATTTAAGTCTCATTTGTGATCAGAATGTCACTAAAACTCATTAGAAATGTTTCAAAATATGTCTTTTACATATTTATATAATTTATCCGTTTTAAATAAAACTCATATGACCTTTTAGTATGAAATTATAGTAGAATGCATAGAAAATGTGTTTTAATGAATCTGTGAATGTTAGTCATTTTAAGCTTTATATATGATCAAAATATTACTAAAGCTCATGAAAATATTTTAAATTTTGTCCTTTATATGGTTATATAATTATTGGAGCTAAATCAAACTCATACGATACATATTATGTCTAAAATTATAGTAGAATTCATATGAAACGTGTTTTAATGAATATCTGAATGTTTTTATTCAATTAAACCTCATCTGTGATTATAATATCAACAAAACTCACGGCAGTATTTTAAATTACGTCTTCTATATGTTTTCATAATTATCCAAGCTAAATCAAACTCATACAATATATATTATGTATAAAATTCTACTGGAATGCATATATAACATGTTTTAGTGAATCTGTGCACGTCTTTAATCAATTTAAATGTCTTTTCTGATCAAAATATGACCAAAACTCACAAAAATATTTCAAATTATGTTTTTTATATGTTTAAAATTTAAAATTTTATTTTTATATTTTTACATAATTATACTAGAAAAATCAAACTGCTACTAGATTATGTTGTGCATAAAATTTTATCAGAATGCATCTAAAATGTGGTTCCAACTTCTAACGAACGGTTTCTGTTTTTAAAATTGAGTCATCCGACCATTTATTGAAAAAAAAAAAAGGGCCAGTAAGGCCTGAGATCCACGCAACGAAATAAATTTGCTCCATCCATCCGGTTTCCTCCGTAGAGATATTGCAGCGTTACGATAGTCCCACAAGGCGAACTAAAAGCGCTGGAGCAACATCTGAGACTATAAAAGAGCCGGATAGAGCACTTACGGGTCAATGAGCGATCATGAAGGCTCATGGGTTAGAATCTGCGGCTCACATTGCACTTTGTGAGAGCGCTGGTTTACCATCTGTGCTCCAGCGGCAGAGTGGACGTCGTAATTTGTGTGGTTGAGGGGGTACGCGTGCGCGCGGCTCCTACCATTTCTGAATCATAATTATAAGTATTGTAGTGAGAAATGGAATTTTAAGGTTGGTAATGGCTAAGTGTTTTCTTTAATCAATAGGGGAATGAGTTGACAAGGTTGTTTTAGTAATTATATTTAAGTTAATTCGAGTAAAATTTAGAAAATGACTTGTGCGTATGTTAGATTCGTCAATGTAAAAGACAGTGAATTTGTACACATTAGTGGATATATAGATTGTTAATTTTCATATCATCTGATGATACGTCGAGTTTTCAAAATTTGATGTAATTTTAAAATTATTTGATGATTGATGATGCATTAAAAGATTGTTAATTTTAAATCGCAAAAGTTTCAAATTATTTAATTTATGGTGAAACATATATTAAATCTCGTAATTTTTTTTATTAGGAGACTTATATCAAATTTTATTATTTTTTAAAGACATAATATGTGAATCATATAAATAGTATCTATAATGTTGAATTCAAAATTTAATTTATATTTGTAAAGATTGGATCAAAATGTATATTGTTTAAGTATTAAGAATAGGAAGTCTGTTTTCAAAGATCTCTTTAAATTAAGCCTTCTAAATTTACATACTAAAATTTAATAAACTAAACTGCCAAGTTGTTTTTTTACATTTTTTGATAACCCTGTTGTGCAAAAATTGGATGTGCATTTTTTAAATAGATATGCGAATTAGAACAATATATTATGATCTATTCCTAAACATTAAGGGGCAGTAATTTATATTTTATGCAACAAAAAAGAATATCTATTTTGCATATCTGATTATAAATTCTAAATTTTCTACTACAAATGAGATAGGAAACTAATCTATCTAATTTAGTAATAAGATATTTTCCATCAAAATGATTTGCAAGCAACAAAACTTAAAATAAATAATATATTTTTTAAATTATAATAATAAGATTAAACATCAGCCCTATCGATTAAGAATTGTACTATTTTAAGAATTTCATATGCTACGTAAAAATCTCTGTTAAATTATACAAAAAAATGGTACTATTTTAAGAATTTCATATTACTTTAGACAATAAACATCAGCCCTATCGATTAAGATAAATAAAAAAAGGAGAAACAAATCAAACAATTAGTATTGAATATAACATTATATGGTTAAAGAAGTTTTGAAACCCAACCTACATATAAAGATCTAAAGTCAGAATTTTCAATACTTCATAAGCCACTTTGGTACTTCAAAAGCTAATTCCAGGAATGCAATTTTTTTTTTTTTGCTTTTGCAAAATCTCCTCATTTCTTTGAGAGAATGCAGAGGTAATTGATTCTCCTCATTTCTTTGAGAGAATGCAGAGGTAATTGATTATATACAAGCATTCAAGAGGCAAAGAAAAAGAAAAAAAAAGGTAACAAAAAAAATGAGGAAAAAAAGTGAAGTAACCAAGTTTTGGTACAATGCTCAATAGATACTTCATATATACAAAATCTCATTCTACTTAATTCCCATTAAAAGAAGAAGAAAAAAGCAACCAAGTCAGCAACTAAAAAATATGACATTGTTGCATCACATCATCCATTAGGTACTGTCGTCAACAGGCAACACTGATTTAATTATCACTGTCACTTTCATACACGAGGCGCTTACTCTTGCGGCCAACCCCATGGTACCGGTACATGATACCAAGCACACAATCTCTGACAGTAGACACATCAAAGGTCTCAATGAAACGCTGGTCTGATGTGCGGGACTTCCCAGCAGCATGCCTGTGGTACTCCTCGAAGATGGATGTGAGACACCAGTAGCAAAGCTTCCTAAAGCAACCCACCAGAGTACCAGTTCTATGCTGTTTACAGAGAACCGTTACAATTATATAATTTCATTATCAGTTCCCACAGAAATATTGATACAGGTATTGTATGATACCAGTTCATACCGCACCAAAATAATGACTACGACTGGTACCGGTAAAACAAATGACAGTTATTGGTTTCCTACTAGTCAACTGAAAATTATATTATCAAACAGCAGCTATTGGAACTTCTTTTTGTAAAGTTCTAGAAGGTGGCATTGTCAACTTTTCTATTCTGGTAGGATTCTGGATTCCAGATTCTGGTTTCAACAATGGTGGGATTTTATATATAGTCTTTATACAAAATTAATTAGCTTGCTATGATGTATTTTGAGTTGACAAAAGAAAGCAACTTAAAATACAAATTGAATATGTTATAAAATAATATTTTACCCCAAACCCCAAAATCAAGCAGGCCCACAAGGGCCCACAGGCCTTATCTGAAAAATGAAAAAGGTCCTACAGACTGGAACATAATTAATTAATAGTTTGACTACTTTCTAGATGGTTGGCCCCATTTAACAGTGTCAAATATAGATTGATTTAAAGCAACCAAGAATTACTTATACAACCATAAATAGGCAACATTAAATTAAATTATAGACAAATTTATCTTAGAAAAATTAGGTCGTCTATTCATTTTAAATGTTACCTTGCCACGCTTGCAATGGATGAGGACAGGATGGTTCCTTACATCTGGAAGAAAGAAAAAAAAACATGAAATTAGTGAGGTTTGACAAATTAAAATTAGTAAAGTCTAATTAAAAATTAGAGAGATGTTGATTACGTCAATCAAATAAATATGATATACCAAGAAGGATCTTAAGAGCCTCAGTAATGGCATCCTTTGGAATTGAGACCGAAGGCTCCTACAGTCACGAGCAGAAAATAAATATACCAAAAATATGGTTGGAAAAGGAACAAAAGAAAGGATTTTACCAAATTTCAACCGGACTGGACACGATCGTTTTATACCGGATTTCACAAAGAATCGCAATCATCATCATCCTTAAGAAAATAATAAGAATTCTGGTTTTGTATGCTTGAACCATTATAATTCTATGATTTCTACCATGCCACATTTTGGTAAAAGGAAAAGTTCAAATCGAATAGAGCATCCTCTGATTTTTTTAATCAAGTATACTTTCAACATCTTGACTAAAAAGAACCAAGAATAATACATACTCAGTGGCGGATTCAAGTTGAAACAAGGCTAGGCTAGTGCCTGAATTTATATTTCAAAAATAACTATTAATATAGTAATTTTTCTTTCTAAATCTACAAAATTATAATCTAAATTTTCATCGTGTCTGAACTTAATTGGAAAATAGAACCGATTATGTGTCAAATTATTTGATGTGCTCAAACTTGCTTAACATCCTGAATCCGCCCTTGTACATACTCACACCGAAAGATATAAGAATTAGTTAATCTAATTACCTTGCTGCCGTCGATGCCGAATTGAAACAACTTTATCCCCTGAGATTTTATGAACTTCAAGTTTTCTTCGGGGTAAGGCTCCGGGCACATGTAGCTATTGATTATCAAAAGAGGAGGATAGATAAACGAAATTAGAACAGCATTATTCGATTTCAATAATATCCTACATGTGCAAATCGATTGATAGGGAAAGGAATTTGATACAACCAATCCACAATTAAAAAAGAGAATTAAAATAGAGGAAGTTCCAGGATCCTTACACAACAGAGCGAAGATTCAAGGCCTCGAGAAACTCGAAATTCTCCACGGTGGGAAATCCCGATCGGTAAATTCCCTCGTCGACCATTGCGAAATTGTACGGAGGTACCAGGAGGATTTTCTTCGTTTGCACATCGACAAGGTCTTCTTCTTCTTCTTCTTCCTCCTCCTCTGCTTCCTCGATCTCGGTCTCCTTCTCTCCCAAATCTCCCATCGCGATCATCAACCCCATTGTCTCTCAGAATCCCTCTCGTTCTCTCTCTCTCTCTCTCTCTCTCAAAATTTCTCGGGAGAAGGGAAATAAAGATCGAGTCTTTGATCAAATATCAAAGAGGAGTCTGAAGAGAACGCATCGTGGAATTGAGATTGGGATGGATCCTCTGGTTTGGTTTTTTGGTTTTGTAGGATTCGATGGTTTCAAGTGTTTGTTGCACAACGGTCGCGTCGCTTTGGCCTTTTATAATAGGACCTGCCTGTCAGGGGGTTTTGTGCACTTTTTTTTTCTCTTTTTTCCTCTAAAAATAGTTTTCTATGTTACCCCCTAAAAAGAAACAAATTAGGAAGTACGTCCTATGGAACGGGAAATAATAATATTAGGGGTGTAAGTCTAATTCGCTTAATCTGACCGATCCGACCGATCCGGCCCGAAAAATTATGGATTTTGTATTTGACTAGTTAGGTATGGATTGAATTTTGAAAAACCCGATAATTAAAGTTTGATTATGAATTTTATAAAGAATGTTGAGTAAAATCCGACCCGACTGTTATATATTATTTTCCTTCAAAAAATATATTTTTAATATAACTATAATTGTAATATCATTATAAAAATAACATGATATCTTGTTAAAATTTATTTTTTTAATTGAAATTTTGTCTATATTATTATTAGTTAGAGTATGTTACCTTTTGTTTGTATATTTTATTAAAACTTATTTTTATTTACATTTTTTGATAATATATTTTTTAAAATAAAACCCACCAAATCTGCAAAATCTGATCGCCTAATATGAAACCCGAATTAAATAGTTTTTATAATTAATTAGTTAGTTATAATTGAAAATGTTATAACCCGATTATAATAAAACGGATTGACGATATATATAAAATCCGACCCAATTCATTTACACCGCTAGGAAATATCATGAAAAACGGTGGCAGCGGATTTTGTGAACTTTTTTTTGCTCTTCTCTCCTCTAAAAATAATTTTCTATGTTACCCCTTTAAAAAGAAATAAATTAGAAAATCCTTCCTACGGAAAGGGAAATAGCATGAAAAACCCTTGACAATTATCGAAATATCACCAACACCCCTATACTATTAAAATATCAACAATTTTGTACCATAATTAAACATCTAAAAATATAACATTGAAGGGAAATTGAATTATAAACCAATCCTTTTTTCATATCTACATGATAAATTAATAATTACCTAAAATTAAAATCAACTATAAAAAAAAACCCTTTTTTATTGATGACATAATGCAACTCTAGAACATGATGATTTCTTTTTTTTTAAAAAAGTACATGATAAATTGATAATTTGTTTCTATAGCCGAAATATATATTTTTTTTGTCATTTCTCAATTAAATATTTATTTTTTTGTCTTTTTGCAGCCGCCCCCATGTTTATCTTTTCCTATCCGTTTCTTTTATTCAGGTGGTTATGTTTTGAAACCTAGGAGAGCTGTCGTTTTTCTAGAAGCTACTTTTGTTAGGCAAAAAAAAAGTTGCTTTCTGGTTTAACAAAAAACAATAGGAAAATAATACCACGGTTTGCACCGGCAAGTACTAGGTCGGAAACCATAGGTTATTAAAAAGAGGAAGGTTTTAATGTTATAAAATATTATGAATTTATTTTTTAATTTATATTTTAAATTTAAACTGTTAATTTTATTAATTTTTATAAAAGATGTATGTGTGTAAAATTTTATGATTTTTCGAATTTATTTTGTACTAGATTAAATGATTATAAAATAAACACATTAAAAATTAATCAATCGTAGTTAGCTATGTTTATTTATTTTATGACTATTTGACCGAGTATAAAATTAACTCTAAAAATCATCAAATTATACATGCATATATCTACCATAAAAATTAATAAGATCAATGGTTCGGATATGAAATTTGAGTGTCAAATTTTATAAATATAAATTAAAAAGTGAGTTTGTAACATCGTGTGGAACAAAAAAATTATAACATTAGAACCCTCCTCTATTAAAAATTGTTAATTTTTACATTTGATGAAAATAGTATTCTATTTTAAAAAATTTACCAGAAATTAGAAAGTTAAAATTTAGATTTTCTAAGAATATCACTGAGTGACTAATATAGGAGGAATGGTTAAAATATCACTTGCATGATTTCTATTTTGTTAAATAGCTTTTTTTCACATATTTTTCTGAAATAAATAACATATTTTTGTAATTATTGCTACAAAAGATTTTTTTTAATTGTCATAGACAAAAATAACCATCATCATCCACATCATAATCTACCATTGTAGTTTTTTTTTTTTAACAATTGTATTGTTAGATAAAAGAATTTAATACAACAAAAAATATAAGAATGAATAAAACGCAATAAAATAGGGTACATCAAATAAAAAAAGTAAGGTTTTAAAAAATATATAGAAAAGGGGGAGGAAAGACATATAAAATTAGAGAAATATTTTTTCATTATGCTGACAAAACTCATTTCAATATTTTCTATTTTCAATTTGAGATTTGATATATTGTTCCTAATATTACATGAAATTTCAATCAATTTATAAGTTCAAAAATATGTTTATAATTTTTTTTCTAATTTTAAATATTTTGCGAATTAATTCGAAAACTCATTGTTAAGATTGTCAAAATAAATATTGTCAAGTGATCCCTCTCCATAAATAAATGATTGTGTTTGTATCCTCTCATCTTTTAAATATCTTAATTTAAAATTTTGAATCTGAGCTCTTTGAACATATGATTATGATTCAATATTTAGAAAAGTAAATATTTTTTTTACGAATAGCAACGCATGAACATATGTATTTAAATTGTGTTTGTGATACAATTAAACATAAAATTGTAAAATATTTAAAAACAAAATATTATTGTCATTCATATAAAAAATCAAAATAGGTTAATAGGCAAATGAAATTAATTTGAGAGGTCACTAAACCGCCAAATGGCATAAAAGAGGAATTAAAATGGATTTCTTTTACTATAATGAAGTATTATGCAGATAAATTTTTTGAATTTTCTATGTATGAACGTGATAAAATTAAAATAAAAAATATTAAAAATATTGTGCAACTTAGTAAAATATGTTCTGGTGGTCATTCCGTTTGAATTGAAAAAATTTTGACAACAAAAAAAAATTTTGGCATAAATCAAATGATGTTGAAAATATGGTGTGATAATAATATTAATATGTTAATTAAAATTCATACCTTAAAAGGAGGCTTAATTACATTACTGTCAATAATGTAGAACATTTTTATTTTGCTCATTGGAATGAGACAACTTTTATTCTGGTAAATGTAATTTGAGTATAAATGTATAAATTTGAGTATAAATGTAGGAGTAATGCTAACAAAATTTATATAAATTTGCAATGGTTAATATTTAACCGTCTTTAATGAAATATCAAATTTAAATTAAATTATATGAAATTTGATAAACAATCAATTTATAAATTCAAGAATATATCTATAATTTTTTTTTTCATGTTTAATATTTTTTCGAATTTATCTAAAATTTCATTATCAAAATTATCAAAATAATCATTATCAAGTATCTCTTCCCTATAAGCATACAAGTAATGTTAATAAAATTCTTTTCAAATGCAAAAGAGCATATATAATTGGAATCACAAAAACCCTAATATAGTTTTCAAATTTCTATGTTGTTACAAATAATCCTTCAAATCCCAAATTTCTCATTTTTAATTTCATTTAAGAAGAATCGTAAACCTAGCATTGTGGTGATAGGTATCGCCTCTCTACAAGAGACATAAGTTTAAATCTCATAAAAGATATTTGAAAATGAATAAATGCTGGAGTTAACGGGAGCCTTTATATAAAAAAAATCATTTAAAAAAATAGATAAGAATTTCTTATATTTTGTTTATGATTTTTCAATGCACGTAGATAAAAAAAATCTCATTGTTAATTTCAATCCCAAATTTCTCATTGTCTAAAATTAAAGTTCTTATTGTTGATTCATTAAGAAAAAAAATAGATAAAAAAAACTCTTATATTTTATTCATGATTTTTAGGAAGGAAAATAGATAATCCAAACTTGAAAAATATATAGATAGCAATTTACAGCACAGAAGTGCTTGTTTTCTCTTTTTCATTTTTTATGATAAAATTTGCCATTTTTACAAAACATAGTTTATAAAATTAGAATCAATAGTTGAGATTTGCTCCTATACACCGCTTTCTAGATAGAAAACAAATTTAGATATATGTTAATATCAAATAATTTATATAAATCGATTAATTCTATTTTAAATTAATATACAAGAACAAATTATATTTGTTGGAAATTTTTCCAGATGTCAAGTAAAATTAAATGTTGGGATTTTAATATCACATATTGAAAAATTCAGATGCAGGGTGATTATCCAAAATTTAATATAGCGTATTATATGACATAATTAGAAAAATTCCAGAGAGAAAAGGTTCCAAATGTGTGCATTTTGTTATTATAAAAAAAGGTTTTTAATGATGGAAATATAGGAACTATGAGAAAAATTCATGGATTGACAAAAGGAATAAGTACAATAGAATATAGATATATATATTTTTTCAATTTACTTGTACTTTGGGACAAAGGTCTAATAAAAAAAATTCTAAACTTGTTGGGATTATAATAGATGTTATATATCTACAATAAATAAATAAAGTAAGTAAGTAATTAATTAGTTAATTAATAAATTAGGTTGATGACAAACTGGTTTAATGACTGTGACAACTTGGCAAATAATTATCAAAATAAAAAACAATATTACAAATATGTTTCATATAAATTAAATAAGTTGCATATTAAATTTGGTGCAATTTAAAATTCAATTGATCATCTATCAACCTATTTGAAATTTTGAAATTTCAATTTTATCAAAAATTGATCAACGAACAAAATATTTCCAAATTATACTAACTTTGATACACAACATATTTGAATTATAGATCACATTCCTAAAACTTTATTAACTTATTTTTTATAATCATCTCATTGGTTGTCCTGATTGTAACGTAAAATTAGTTGTAACTATAATTAATCCATGATTAAAACTTTCATTATAAACGAACTATATATATATATATATATTTAGAGGAGGGTTCAGATGTCTCTATTTTTTGTCTCTATCATGTCTTCGCCTTTTAATTTGCTAATCATAAAAATTTTAAGATAAAAATATTAAAATAAAATTATTAAATGTAAATATATATTATATTTTCTTTAATCTTTATATACATAAAAGCCATTGACTTTTGATTTTCATTTTATATAAATTAATAAGTTAAAAAAATTAACGTTCAGAAATTATCCACTTCAGTATATTTCTTACAAGTTCTTAATGTTAAATAAAATAACATTATAATATTATAATATTTTATTTGCACATAAAGAAAATGATATAGATCACACCTAATAATTTTATTTTAAAATTTTAGTTTTAAAATTTAAATTATTAAAAAATTAAAAAATAAATATATAATAAAAACATAAAAAAAACATTTAAACTCTAAACCCTCCTTATTTTTTTAATTCTTCTAACATTTCCGAGAGAATGGATTGCCTTAGCTTGATTTCCTCTGAAGCTTGAAAAAAAAAAATCTATGAAAAAAACTATGTATATCAACAGTCACTTTTTCAGTTCTTCTCTTATAGCCTGACACTCCGACACTTGTTGTGAAGTCGGACACGTGTCTGACACGTTATCCAGTCAAAACAAATGTCTCCACAAACGTCAACTATATATTTTTGTTAAAAGAAGTGAATGTGTATTGGCTTAAGAGGTTAACTAACAGAGAGGCTGAAACAGATCTGGTGGCTCCTGATTAAGAAACTGATTACATTTTGTGTCTTTTAAAAAACCTAAATCTTTTCTTTTGTGTTGCTGGTACACTTACTTAGGGTTTCAGATTTAGGGTTCAGGTTTAGGGTTTTACATATTGTTTGAAGTCTTTTTGTGGGTAGAGAGGGATTAATGGATTGATTTTTATGGAAGGGAGAATAAATTATGACTGATTGTATGAATATGTGTTTTCTATGTTTTGATAATAGAAAATGGTGGTTTTTTAAGATCACTTTTCTAAAATTAAAATGAAAAAACAATAAACTGAAAGCCTGAAACTCCAACAATGTTCTTCTTCCACTACGCCATCTAAAGTTTGAACTTTGACACTTGTTATAAAATCGGACACGTGTTTAACATAGACAAGAAGCTAGCTTACTAAATAACTCCCAACCCCCGGCCTACCATGAGAATTCAATAATCTGCTCAAAATTAGTGTTAATTTTATCATTTTTAAGTTGCATATTAATTTCATTTCATTTCTCCTCCTCCTCCTGTCCTTCAGATTATTTTGAGAACTTGACTATTTCTTTTTTGTTTTTTTTTGTTTGTTTTTAGTGAGATAGAGTCAAATCTTTCAATTTAAAAATTCATTAAAGATTTTTTTAATAAAATTTCAAATTTTGTATAGAAAAAAATTGTTTTTATTTTTATCACTAAATAGAAAGTTATTTTTAATTTGAATGTTTTCTTAAAAATAAAATTCTCCTCGCTTCTCCCCTTAATTATTAATTTTTTTTAGTTGAAAAAGGTATGCTAGTATCAATGAAAATGACACTTGCACTATTATTGTGTAATCTAATTCAAAGTTAAGGGAAGTCAGACAATATGCACCAATTTGAGGAGTTGGCATCCCTTGAAGGACTTCAACTATAAAAGGGTCATCGAATTCGGATCTGTTGTCATTAAAAATTATGACAATGTTATTGTCATAATTTTCAAACCGTCTGATTTGATTTTAACGGCCGAGATTTAAATATAGAGATGTTTTTATAATTTGTTGGGTCTCACTTATCATGACCCAAAGATAGCTATGACGGCGGATGTGAATTCACACACATCACCCCCTTCACGCGCATCTTAATGTTGCCCACTACAGTGAATACTACAATACCGCTTGCGATTTCTGTCTACTTCACCTTCTGAAGTAGCTGTCCACCTTAAACGATATGGACTCTAATTTGAGCGCTATGCATCTGATATGAATAAAAGAATATAATAATTAAATAATATTGGGATTATAAATTGCGCTCTTGTTCGGTTGTATCTCACTTATGCGGAATGAGATGATATGAGTATGAGATCTCACGAATCAATTTGTGGGATGATTATCATAATATTGAAATATAGGTGTTTGGTTGCACCATCAAAATTATTGTGGGAATTTTCTTTTATTTTCAATAATTTATATGGAATGTATCAAAATATATGTTAAATCATAAAAAACAAATTATGTCAAGTTATGCTAAATGCAACATATATATTCATGCAACCAAACTTCATTTCTGTCTTTACATCATTTTTCTCTCTTGAATTTCATTTCAAGTTGGCTTAATTTGTTTACTTCCTATCCCTATTCCGGATCAATTGCTAAATCAACTAATCAAGCTATGTTTTGGTTTTGAAATTGAAGTTTGTGAAATTTCACTATTTTGACTTTTTAAAGACATCATAATTGGAAATAATGACAAAAACCAACATTAACCAAAGTGATAGTGCTCAATTGTGTGTCACATGTTGAGTGAGAGGAAACATAAAAAAAAAATGGCAAAGAGTTTCTTCTTTCTGGATTAAATCATTTATCGATATCAAGATGCCGAGTTTGTAATTCAAATTAAATGAGTTAACATTTATATTAATAATTTTATTATATAATTTATTTATACATTATTTTTTATTATTCAATTTAAGTGAGTTATTATTCATATTAATGATATTTGAGTTGAATAATAAAAATATTATTAAAATAAGTTACATAATAAAATTATTAATATAAATAATAACTCATTTTATATGAATAATAAAATCGATATCAATTATGGTATCAATGATGATGTTTCTCAAATATTTTCCCTTTTTTTTCTCGTGATGATTAAATCGTTCCGTAGACTTTGAGAGCATAATTGTGGGAGGAGACGAAGAAGTGATGTTAATGATTTTATTATGCAAACTCATTTTATATAGTATTATCATTATATAACTTAAATAAATTATTATACATATTGATAATTTTATTATGTAAACTCATTTTGTACAATACTGTTACTATGCAACCTAAATAAGTTATTATGCATATTAGTGGTATTTCAATTACATAATACAAATATTGTATATAATAAAGTCATTAACAAGCATAATAACTCATTTAATGTATATAATAAAGCTCATATCGACAATGATATCAATAATGGTATCTCTGTAACATTTTTCATTAGTTAATTTTTTATTTTCATTTCTTTTTAGAAAAAAAAAAGAAAAGAACAATTCTTCCTTTTCTAGGTCATGACATGCAATTGGATTTTCTAGAAGCACAAAAATAAAAATAAAATTTCCTTTCTCCAGTGATCCTCAAATTTTCTAGAAGCACAAAATTTTCAGATTGTATTGTTGAAAATTTAGATGAGTCTTTGTAGCATTTCATCAAATAATAAAAGGTACTAAAACTATGTTAACCAAACGCAAAAGAAAGTAATTAATTGATTTTTTTCATGAACTTATTAGTATCAGAAAAATAGGAGATGTCAGACGGATAACTGATATTATATGAATTGGGTTAAAGCATTTTCATTATCCTATATGTCTAAAATTAATTAATTTATATATTATTTTTATCAGTTAGGTATTAATTTTATATGTATTTTACTTTCATGTATTGGTGTTAATAGATAACGAACAAATAAAAAGCAATTATCGCATAAATTAATAAGTTATTGAATCTAACCCAAAAATATAACAAACAAATAATTACATTACTTTAAATAAATCGTTTACATAATATCATAAAAATACAAAGAAATGAATTATTTCTCCCATTATTTTTGAAAGTATATAAATTATTAATTAAATAGAACTATATAAAATGTTGTATATAAATTAATGTCACAATAATAATAAAATATTAATATTATTGATAATATACTATATTTATAATAATAACATCAATAATATTAATTACCATCATTTACTATATTCACCCTCAAGTGTAAATGCAATAATGTCAATGCTTCTACATATTTATTTTTTCTTGTTTTTTTTTCATAGAGAATTTTCTACATTTATGACTCAAGCTAGTACAAGTTTTTTTCAACATCCAGCAGCTTATTACTTTTGACAATTGTAGGTTTCACAAATCTTACATCAAAAGTTTATTTTTAATTATGTTTTGATATCTCAAGTCTTTTTTTGGTATGTATTTTTCTATGGGTTGACAAGCATTTTTCATACATTAATATTAAGTATTTAGAGGGTACACATGAAACCAGCAATTAGGAAATTAGTAAAATTAATTACTTAAAAGTACACAGAAAAGCTAAAAATAATTTCATCTTTTGATCTAAAATACGGGAGCTGATACACAGATACAATTGTTGATACCGTTATTGATACAAACATTATTGTATACATTAAATGAGTTATTATTGCATGTTAATGACTTTATTACGCGAACTCATTTTATATATTACTGCCATTACTTAACTTAAATAAGTTATTATACATATTAGTGTTATTTAAGTTGGATAATAAAAATATTGTACAAAATAAATTCGTTAACATACATAAGAATTCATTTAACGTATATAATATAAAATCCATACCGACGATGATATAAATAATGATATGTCCATAACATATTTCTAAAAATATATAAATAATAATATGTACATAACATCTCACTAAAATAAACCCTAAGGACTGATAATTAATGTCCAAAAAAAAATGTTTCAATCAAGCACATGTTCCTAAAAGTATATAACAAGTTGCTTATTTTTGAAAATGGAATGAGACCAAGAGGAATTAATAGGCCAAAGCTAGGCGCATAAAACCTGATAGCATGAATATATAATTTATATATCCAGTATTTCCAAAGCCAACGGCGCAAGCAAAACTATATCCACCTTTGATATATTGATATTTGGCATAATTTCATATATACCCTTATAAATTTTGAAATTTGTGTATTTTCTCCTTTAAAATTCATAATATTTTATTGGCCCTTCCAAATTATTAAAACTCTCATATTTATCCAATATATTATCTTTTTTCATTAAGACTAACTATGTACTTATAAATTTTTCTTTTGTCTTTATTGAAAATATTAGATAATTGTTTTTGAAATTAAATTCTCAGTAAATATACTACATATACAGTTATAGAACATAAATATGAATCATCCAAATTTCAAATTATTTGAAATTGAAATTGAATTCTCAGTAAATAAAAATGTGAGAGGTGAAATACATTTTACTGTCTGGAGAGTTATTACTGTGACAACATAAATGAGAGAAATCAAAGATATAATAATTATGAAATATATATTAAGATCTTAGATTGAGTTTTAAAATATTTAATGGGGTTATTTGGAGTTTTTGGGTATATTTGATATATCATATAATTTTGTTGGGTAAATGTGAGAGTTTTAAAAGTGACTAAACATGAAATTTTAAACTTTTAGAAGATATAGATAAAATATATTATTTAATAATTTTTAATGAAATATTAATTGACATTTAAATTGTATAAAATTAAAAACACAATCAATCATCATAGATTTATAATTAGGCCTAATTGGACCTACCCATGTCAACTGAGTTGAAGTCAATAATTCACATCCGCTATCATATTTTTTTATTTTAATGATAAATCGGTATCATAGATTATTTTAGTCTATAACATGTGAAATCCATTAAAAATAAATAAAAAAATATCCTCTGTTACTAAATTTAAATCGTTTAAATTTAATGGTTATAAATATGTCATAAAAAACTATGACAGCAGATGCTCACCTATCAAATTGGTGACTTGAAAAAGTTATTAAACCTCTATTTGGAATTAGTTAGCCTTACTGGCCTAACTATATTAATTATGTTAAAACATTATAGTTTCTTAGACAGTAGAGCTCATATGATATTTGAAATCAATTTTATTATGGGTTTTAGCTAATTAGGGAAAGAATTGGAGGAGAGAGAGGAGCACACTCCCACTGACAATGGGGTCCACCCCCCCCCCCATTTAGATATTAATTTCCTCATCCATTTTAAGCAAAAACTTCTATCAACGGTCTGGATTAAAACCATCATGATAATTATCAAAAGTGAATTTTCTGAATTGAAATTAAAATCTCAAAACATAGAATCCACCTAAATATTCCAGTTATTTTAATGTTTATATATTTTTTTTGAAATTTCCTTTTTATGGAAAATTTATTTTTCCTAATTTTATTTATCATTATGGTATCTATGATATATAATTTTTATACTTGATCTTTAGAAAAAAAATGAAATCTTGATGTATGATAAAGGTCATGATGATGTTCTAGACCATTAGTACAACATGCTATTAATTGTTGAGCATAGTTTCAATAATAATCAATGCCAATATTATTAGGAAAATAATTAACATTTAACATAAATATAATCAACGTATTGTAAGTGTCAACCAAAGGATAACCTAAAAATAATTAACTATTTAATCTATGAATAATCAATTGTTAACCAATGATTAATTATTTGTTAATCTAAAAATATTTCACGTATCATTAAGTGTTTGGGTAATTTTTAGTGTACATTTTTTTTAAAAATTTTCATTCAAATTAAATAATTAAAAATATATATGTATTCTTCATTAATGTTTATCAAATGTAAATTCATTTGAAAGACATTTAGTCTTCCGACAAATAATATAAAATTTATTATAATGGAGCTTTATGCCGTTACGATGAACGATCGATCAAATATCAGTTGACTAAATTTTGATACCACTTTCTATCTAAATAATTGAGCATATATCTATATTTTTAATTGTTAAATTTGAGTAATATTTTTCAAATATACATACCATGAGAATCAGATGTGTTATTAGATGAATGTTATAATTTCGATTAAGTGTTATCCTAGATGTTATTAAGAGGATACAACATGAATTTTTTCCTTCTAAAATACAAAATTTGTGAGTACAAAATTCAAATCCGATATAAAAAAATCTCATGGTATCTATATATATGCCTAAACAATATAATCGTCTAGTATTTTAATCGTATTAATAAATTACCACTTTTGTTTTACACATCAATATTATTTTTTAAAAATTTCGGAGGAAACTTATTTTAAATTAAAAATGATTGTGTTTTAATTTAAGAAATTATGTAGTAATTATAAACAAAAAAGTTGGTTATAACCTCTATATTGTAGTAATTTTTCAAGTCTAGATTTAACTGTTATAATGTAATTTTATTCACTCATATCTAATTCTGAAGAAGTTTTTTTCTCCATGAGAACATTATCAAACAATACATATTTAATTCATTCAATTTTTCCATGAAAATGGATTTTCATTCTAATTTTCATACTAATCGCAATAGTACTTTGCATGTAGTGGCATTGTCGCCTTTAAAGAGAACTCCGTCACATATATATTTTTTCTTTCATGTCGACATTTTTTTTTTGTTACTTGTTTGATTATTTATGTGATAACTCTTAATTTATATATTTCTAGTTATTTGAAATAAATACAAAATTGGAGAAATGTACAATACATATAGCACTTGTTGGTGGTGACATGTTATTTCTTTCTCTAACAATTTAGAAAATATGAATTATTTGTAAATTATATTTATGTCTTATTAAATTAATATGTTTAATTTGCTCGTCTCTGAATTTTTGTGAATGCAATTTCTCTCTTATTCGATACATATGCATTCATATTTCAGATGCTTGATACATATTTCATTTTTAGATTGCAATTCGTGTATTGTACCAATGTGGTACAAGACTATGTATAGTTTTTTTTTACCCATACTTGTATTTATGTAGGTTCAACTTCAAATTATGAGTGTTAACGGATATGATATTGATCATATTGGAGATATTTTTGTATCCACATTCATCTAATATTAATTTTACTTGTATTCTATCATTACTCGTTAAGTTTATAAAATCATATGGAGATTTTATATTATTTGACAAACAACTTGTATAAAATTTCATTATTTTTTCATATATATTATCTTTACAAAATATATACTGTATACTACTTGTTAAATTTAAAAACTAAAAATTATTACTTACTATTGTTAAACTAATTCCTTATAAATAAATTCCACCTAATATGGTATTATTATTATTATTATCATATCCACATTGAAAACTTGTTTATGTAAATCTTACAAACACAATACTTTCCTATATTTTCATAACAAGAGAAACAGAAATTGCAAACAGATATTCTCACTGCCAAATGGCATTACGCAGACACTCCACGTGGCACAAGAAATTGAGTGGAAGAGAGATCCAAGTAAGAGGATAAGGATATGGGTAGGGATCTAATATCCAACCAATAGGAAACACAGAATCTTCAATGCCTGATCCATACACAAACAAAAATAATCACCAAAGTTTTGCTTCCCTCTTTATTTGGTTTTCTCTCTCAACCAAGTCTGAGTGAGTGGAGAGAGGAGTAGAGAGAGAGAGAGAGGAGTAGAGAGAGAGAGAGAGGAGTAGAGAGAGAGAGGCAAAATGGCAACAGCAACAGCTCCATCAATTGCAAGTCAATTGATCACCACACAGAGGAGCAGGGTTTTGGGTACTCCAAGAGGTATCTCTGGTTTTGCTTTGGCTAACAAGAGAAGGCCTTGCATCACTGTTAAAGCCACAATTCTTCCTGAGAAGGTAATTAAGGGGATTTTGTAATTATTATAAGCTTTTGAGAAATTTTTTAATGAACATTTTTAAGAAGTAATGGATTCAAGTTTGAATATTTGATATGGATGTTTGCATCATGTCAATTTTAAGATATAACTTATGATTAGTGATTTGTATTTATGTATGCAACTATGTATACATGCATTTAATTAACCTAAGGATCATTATCTTCAAAAACAAATTAAGGGATCATAAATTCATAACATTGTCTTTTAAAAAAAGAAATTTTTGTTGATAAATTTTAAGAAAGTAATTTAATATATGATCAATTCTCTCTTTTTGTTTATGCAGCAAACATACCAAGTCATTCAGCCCATCAACGGAGATCCGTTCGTCGGAAGTCTCGAGACTCCGATCACATCAAGCCCTCTCGTCGCGTGGTACCTCTCCAACCTCCCCGCATACCGCACAGCTGTCAGTCCGCTCCTCCGTGGCATTGAGGTCGGATTGGCTCATGGTTACCTCCTTGTGGGCCCATTCGTCATGACCGGGCCTCTTCGCAACACCCCTTACCATGGTCAAGCTGGGTCCTTGGCAGCTGCGGGTCTAGTCGTCATCCTCACTCTTTGCCTAACAATGTACGGAGTTGCGTCATTCCAAGAGGGTGAACCGTCGACCGCACCCACTTTGACTTTGACCGGCAGGAAGAAGGAGGCTGACAAGCTACAGACAGCTGAGGGATGGTCCCAGTTCTCCGGCGGCTTCTTCTTCGGAGGCATCTCTGGCGTGCTCTGGGCGTACTTCCTCCTCTATGTCCTTGACCTTCCTTACTACATCAAATAGATGTTCTTTTGTTGTTCATGTTGTTGTATGATCATGATGAGTTTGCAACTTGTAAGTCTAATCATTACTTGGTTTGCCTCATTAATAAATGATGTATATTTTTTGGCAAAAATTGGGTAATTGTGAATCAATGTTAATTTACTTTTAGCATCATTGTGTTCAACAAAGAAGGCGTTTAACGAACAACATAGAAATAAGGGCACACTTTCAACATCTTTTTTTTTTCTTTCCCCAAACAATGACGAACATCAAATTGAAAATTTTTCAGTAACGATGGCAATAATAGTTGTTTACTTAACTTTACTAAAAAAATATTTAATAATTGTTTAAGAGTATTGATTGGTTAAATCACTATACATGCATTTCCAACTCCATGTGTATCATGCAAATAGTTTATATTTTCAAGGGCTTAACGCTAAAGAACAAAAAAATACTATCAACACAACTATAAGATATATATATAATAATAATATACACATTAATCTTGTAAAAACTAGACAAGCAATTTAGGAAAAACATTTAGTTTGGTTTAAAATTAGCAAAGACGGATATATACATATAGATAATTTAAATTAATAATCTTTTGGGGCTTCTTCGCAAATAAAAGATATCTAGAGGTCCAAAGCAAAAAACTTAATATAAAAAATTACTATATATATCCTTCTCTCTGCGGCGGAATATAGAGCCTTCCAATACCCATCAGACCAAAATATAATTTGATTGATCAAATCACCGTTGGATCATCAAATCTGATAACTCGCACAATTATTCAAGTATCATAGCGAAATTTTCATGTGAATCTTAATGTCATCAATCAATTATTTTGTCATCAAACTAAAATTTAATTTATTTAGCGTTGAAACTCTCTCATTTCCCTCTGCGGCCATAGCAACATAACTTTCAGTGTAGCAAACAATAGAGTAGTTTAACTATCACTATCAGCTCGATCAATTTAACCAGACGGTCAGACGGAGAGAAAATCTAACAATAGGCTATTCTCTCTCACTCGTTACAAAATAGGCTACACAATCTAAGTCTCGGAAAATCCTAGAAATGAAAACTCATTGAAGATTTTTGACCTTTGCGTTTGCGTCTGTGCACCGGGCCCAGGAGTGGGGAGGAAATCGGACGGTCAGGATCGGATCATGTGATCTCTAAGTTACGCTTTGGATATAAAAAGCGATGATTTGCATTTGGGTTGAATGTAGGATCCCTTGAGAGGGATGGAGAGCGCGCCGCCTCGCCTCCATCCCTTCTCTGTTTCTCTCGCTCTCTGTTCTTTAATGGAGAATTTGAGAGAGTTGAGGATCCGAGATCCAAATGGCATCTCAGAAAGCCAGTGCCTTTTCGTCTCATAGGTTCTCGGCTCGCTATGATGTCGAAATTTCGACTTTCTCTTCGTTTAATTTGCATTTTCTTGTAGCTTTTTTTCAAGTTAATTTTACATTTCGATCCTCGTATACCTTTCAAATTAGAAAACTTTTTGTGTTTTGAACTAAGACTCGCTTTGTCGTTGCAAACTTGTGAACAATTTCATTTATTATTATTAGATAGATTAGCAATAATATATAATAAATTCCAATAAATTAAATGATAACCTCTATAAATTGATTTGTAATGTTATCAAAATCCCTTTTGTTATTAATTTTTCCGGTTGAGTGTTTAGTAAAATTCTATTTACTACATAAGAAAAACTTCTACATTTAATAAGAATATTATTAAACTTGGTACAACAAATATATATAATATATGTATACATGTATGAGCTCCCTTCAGAAACCACTAGCAAAACCATTACTCCATTTATCCTCTTGTGACTTTGTTTTCAAGAAGCATTTCTCTGGTTGTCTGACAATATAAATAGCATCTTCAGCGCAGTTGTACAAGTCCTGGTTTCTGTACCATGTCCATAATGCATATGTTTCATTTAAAACCTGAAAACAACATAAAACCAAGTAAACATAAATATTCTAAAATGGTAGCTGATGTATAAATACCATTATTTATACTGTTGTCGATATAAATTTTATTATTTAAATTAAGTGAGTTATTATTTATTCATATTAGCGATTTTATTATGTAATTTAGTTGTCCCGTATTTTTATTATTCAGCTTAAGTGAGTTGTCGTTCATATTACTGATATTTAAATTGAATAATAAAATATTATACAAAAATAAATTGTATAATAAAATCGTTAACATATATAATAATTCATTTTATAAGGTTTGTATCAATGATGATGATATCTCTCAAATATTTTCCTTCTAGAATTAAGGAACTGCTCTGAAAGAAATAGGTCTAATTTTCAGATAAAATTTTGTTGCCATGATGAGCAGGGATTACTAACAAAAATACTAAAATGTAACAAGGCAATTTGCCAAACCAACAGCACTGAACTATTATACATATACTTTACCTCTAAAATGCCATGGCCAAAGCTGTCCTCTCTATATGCACTATAGTCAGGCTGTCGGTCCCAACAGAACTTCCCTGCAGCGGGTCCCACAGTGAAGTTAGCGGCACAGAAATTGTTGCCCATGTGTCTGTCACGAGTGCTTGCAGGGTTGGGGCAGTTGCCAGGGTCGTCGGCATGAGAAATCGCAAGGTTTTCCCTGTTGCCACCATCCCCGACTACTATGTGGACAGGCCCGCATTCATCTAATGTGTAATTGTAAACTCGATTTGATCTCTCGTACGCATGTACCTGCCGAAGAAAGATGAGAAATAATAAGATGAAACATGGAGCAACTCAATCAGCGGAAACAAATTATATCAAAGATATTTTTGCTATTTTGAGGAAATATCAAGAAAAAAAACATAATATTTCTGTAAATTCATGCAAGAAAAATATAAAGGGGCAACTTTGAAAAATCTTGTTACTTTCCTTTTTACATAAAAATGTCTTTGCACCATGCCCTTGAATTTTCAAAATTACCGCAAAACAAATATTGTCAATTCGCCAAAACTCTAAACAATTGGACAAGGTAGACTACATCACCGAGGCTATTTAGGATATTTAGGTTATAATTTTTTTTTTCTTTTTCTTTTCAAAAATGCCAAAAGTGACCCTTAAAAATAGGTTTGATCTTACATGGCCATTGAAAACTATGTCAACACCATAGGAATAAAGAAGCTCCTCCATCTCTATCCTCATACATTCAGCCTCCTTGTAATGTGCTCTGTATGTGCTGTACCAAGGCGCATGCCACGTGGCAATCAACCATGGAGTTACACTCCTGTCTACACTTGCCAAATCCTTTTCTAACCATTTGTACTGCTTACCTGAAATAAGTATACATGAGGGCAGAAGTCAGCTGCAACAATTTGCCCAAATTTTGCTAAAAAGGATGATTTTTTTTTAAAAAAAAAAAGGCATCTGCTCACAATAATGAAATTTTGCTAAAATGAATGTAGGCAAGTTTTTTTTTTGTTTTTTTAGAAATGTGAGGAGTTAATCATGTAAATTTTGCTAAAGGATGCATGAGTTTTGCAACATATGCTCAAGTTACACGAAGATTTAAATAGAAATTTGCCTGCAGAATACTTAAAAAAAATCTGAAAACATATACTTTTGCTGAGGAAGGGAATTCAGGGCTTAAATGCCAAGGCTTATGAAATACACAACAATGCATCTAATGTATTATTTCATAGCGCATTTTTCTAACATTTCAAGGCAAATTTTGAAAAACATACCTGATCTCTTGAAGGAAATATAAGGACCAAGCATGATGAAGTGAATTCCCCCAGCATTGAACGAGTAATAGAATTCAGAATTTGAGCCACTTTCCACGGATGGAAATGCAAATCTTGATTTGTAAGCCTCAAATGTCTTGTGGAGTCCTTGCTCTTCAACTTCATGGTTTCCTTCAACTACCATAATTGGGGTATTTGCCAATAAAGGCTCCATAAACCTGAAAAAAAAAGAATAAATTATCTAAAATAAGTAACAGGGACTTTTTTTTTTGAGGTCATGCCAGAGTAAGCAAGTTTAGTGCTTTATTTTTGGTAAAAAAAAAGCTAAAATAATCATTTAGGATGAAGAACACATCAAAAATATCAAATATGCAATTAAAATACATATACTGGAATTTTCTTAAAAAAAAAACAAACAAAAAAGAAAGAAAGAATATTCTCACCTGCCCCAGTAATCCCACCGAAGCTGATACGACTCGTGAATAGGCGTATTATTAAAAGTGCAATGGTAACAGTCAGAACCAGTCCCGTTCGTCAGGTAGAGATCGGCATACGTAACATCCCCAACTAAAAGTAGCAGATCAGGATTATTACTCTGCATGTGGGCCACTGTGGAAGTCGAGTTGTATGTAAGTCCAAGATCTCCAACAATTGCTATTCGGCCAGGATAATTTTTTGGTCCTGGAGCAGGCATTGTTTTGAAAGAATGGAGCTTGCTGATGCTGGCAACTGATGGGTCACCGCACCGATAAAAGTATCTTGTGCCCGGTTTAAGACCTAAATTGATTAACAGATAAGACAGGATAAACAAAAATGAAATGAAGCAGATATTCTACAAAGCCCCTGTGTTTTTATTATTTGTAAATAAAACTCGTTTTTGTACAAACCGGTAATATTCAATGTGAAAAATCAAAACAGGAAAAGCTGAGTCATTCACTGGCAAGTGGCTGGTAAGGTACTGGTACATAACACAGAGAGAATTTTAGTACCTGTCAGACGAACATGATGAATTATTCCAGAAGTATAGTTTTTGAAGCCTTCAAAAGGATAGAGCTGATTGTAGACAAGGGAATAACCCACTGCTTTCCTATTTAAAACCATTCTCATTCTTCCAAAATGCACAATGCTAGCCACAGAGGCTGGATCCAATGGCTTGATGTCCTCCCCAATTTGTGATTCCCCTATAAAATATGAAGAGATAATAACAGTTTAAACACAGTTGCTGACAATGAGAGAAATTCTTTTGTAAAATGCTGAATTTTGTTCCTGAATTAACAATACTGAAAGGTATTATACTGAAGCAGGGAAGAAATTACATTCCACAATAGCATGTTTTATTCTGTTTCATCCAGATTTCTACCAGTAACCAAACTCCTAAGAGATAATAGCCTGGAAAAGTAATGAATTGCATATAATTCAAATCCCATAATTTAGTGAGTAATAAGGGGTTTAGAAGCAGAATTAATCAAGACTGGCAATATATCTGTAGGATATAGATTATCCATTTTTGCTGCCAAGAAGATATCTCGACTCATTAGTTTTAAGGACCGACCAAACTTGGGGATTTACCTATAAATTACTAACAAAAAATCAATAATTACCGAAAAATGAGTGGGGATCCATTGACAATAGTTAACTTAACAATAATGACAATGTTTTTTTAATAAATTTGAAAAAATAGAAAAAAAACATATAGACATATTTTTGAATTTATAGAATGATTTTGTTTCAAATTTAATGCAATTTAAATGTGATTTTGATATTCTATCAAATATCATTAAATTTAGTCCGTTGTAAATTTGATATAATTTTGTTAGTTTTTGATGAGAAACAGACGACACTTAGATTACATAAAATTTGAACCCAATCAATATATAAGTTTAAGAATATGAATATATGATTTTGTCTATTTTTAAATTTTGTTCTGAATTTATTTGAAAAATCATTGTCAACATGTTTAATTTTGAAATAAGGACTCCCGTTAGGTCCATCATTTATCAAATACCTCTTGCAGGATTATCAAAGACAATTCCAACAGGTGTTCAATAAGCATTGTGCTTCCTCTTAAAAAATTTCTCTAGAACACCACCTTTTTTTTTTAGAATTGAGCTGGTAACATATATTGGAATTGAGCTGATAAATGATGCATCAAATTTACCAAAATAAAAAAATTGCTTTCATTACACCTCTTTACTTATCAGTGCAAACATTCAAAAGTCCCTTAACTCATTGACAACAACTTCTCCACTCCAATATTAGATTTTGTTTTTACCAAATACATATTTTATTTTGAGTTATTTAGTATTATTTTTTTTTTGCATATATGATGTCATATATTTATTAACTTGTACTCCTAATTATCTAATTATGACATGCATTTAGTCGATCGTCAAATACGATTATAGCATTCAAGAATAAAATCCTAGTTCTGCCCGCAATTAATCGTATGCTGCAACAAACGAAAAACTACTTGTGGAGATTCACCAGTTCAAGAACAGCAGTTGATACCAATTCACAATCAATATTCAGAGACAATTAATGCATGCGGCGGAAAAAAAAAGGGGCCAACATGCAAACATCATTCTTTTCTGAAAAGCACATATTGAAAAGTTATGTATATGAATAATAAATAACCTGTGATCCAGGAGATCCAGACGGAATCCTCCTTCGCCGAGAGAGAAACCGAGATCTGTTCAGGCTCAAACCCCTTCACCCGGCGCCTGACCCGCAGATCAGATGCCGGCAAATCAACCGCATGCCCTCTGAATTTGATTTGATCAAGGGGGGATGTCACCGGCTGAAATGGCCCATCAAGCGTGCTAGGTATAACAGAACCACCAACAGCTGCTTCCTCCAATACAATCAAAACCAGCGCGATCAGAGCAGTTCCCTTGCCACTCCTCATCTCTCTCTCACACGCTCACACGCTCACCCCCCCTCTTTATTAGAGAGGAGTCCGTGGAGTGGAAGCGAAGGGTTTATACAAGGGGTTAGGTAGGTTTAACGGAAATGGATGGAGCTTTTTAAAAAGGGGGGGGGGGGGGGATATTTAGATAGACAAACAAAAAGGAGAGCTTTTTAAAAAGGGGGTGAAAGCAAGAACACACTAGGCACCAGCGCTAGCTAGAAGCGGTGCGCGGGGAATCGCGAAAAGCTTCAAAATCCGGGGGGTGGAGTTCTGGGGGACTCAAATCCGCTCCAACAGTTTGGATCGTCTCCAACGAAGGAAAGTCATATCATGATCTGAACCGTTAGATTCTCTATCGGACGGTCACCTGATGTTTAATCGTGGGATGGACAGCGGGACAGTGGACGAGCTATTTTGTTTGAACTTCGTTGGAGAGGGGCCGGATAGTAACTGACGAAATGGACGGCTAGTAACTGACAAAATGGATTTTGTTTTTTACTTTTTTTTTTTTAATTTTGACGAGGCTGTCAAAGGCAAAATGGATTTTGTTTATGCGGAATATTCGCTGGATATCGAACATTTGCACGTCAAAAAAAGTACCTCCGACGGATATACCGTTAATTTTGTTCGAATAATATAATATAATATATATCTAATTGTCTTTTTAAAATCCATTTTATTTATCCAAAACTCTTTTATATATCGTATATCTCTTTAAATTCTTATGAATCTATCATATTTACTGATCTAATTCCTAGACTCAAATTAGAATTCATCAAATTTGTATTTTTTATATAAAATTTCATTGAAATACTCTTTTTAAGTATTTTTTTAATAACTTTTTTAGTTTATCCCTGCAAAAAAAATCTCGTTCTTTCCTAATTGCTCTCTTGCTTTATACATTTTGCTTTATGGAAAAAAAATTACCACAAAAGTGTAGTTAGGGAATGATTAAATCCAAAAGAGAATTTTTTTTATGGGAAGAAATTTTTTATTTACACAGACAAACGAAAAAAATATTTTAAGAAAAATAATTAAAAAGGGTATTTCAGTTAAATTTCATATTAAAGAACATACTCGATGAATTCTAACTTGAGTTTATGAGTTATATGAGTAAATACGATAGAATTGGAAGAGTTTAAAGAGATATATGATATATTAAAGAGTTGTGAGTAAAAGTGATAGATTTTGAAGAGCATAAAAGGATACATGATATATTAAATAGTTGATGGATAAATATGAAATTTAAAAAAACTTGAAGGTTATATATGATATTAACCCAATTTCAAATAAAGAAATTATTTAATCTTAGCATTTATTTTTTAAATATTTTTAATAAAATTTAGATTTATATATCTTTATAAAAAATGAGATCTATCATTGTCTATATTAAATTTGTAGTTCTTATACTATTAACTTCTATTTTAAGAAAATAAATTATATACGCAATCAAACTTTATCTATTACATATTTATGTAGAGTTTTGCTAATATGTTATTATTAGCATTTTGATCGAAATGTTAACGGCCTAAATTTTATACTTTCGTATTCGAAATTTTGATTGGAGTAGCTCAATAAATTCTTCATATCAAAATATTGTAGAATTTTCTTAGCATCTTGGGTCATAGGCCAAACACAATAGTAATAGGTCTCGCTTCTCTACGGAGAGATGCATGTTCTAATCCCGCAAAAAAAATTTGAAAAGTAATAAATGTCAGGTTTAACAGGGCCCTTATATAAAAAAAAATCTTATAGAATACCGAAATTTATCTTTTTAGAATTTTTTTACTTTTTTTAGATTTTTCAAAGATGACTTTATTTGGCTCAAAAATAAATAAAAATAAAGTCATCTCTAAAAATTGTTTGTTTGGCAATTAAGGTCATTTCTAAAAATTCGAAAAAAATAGTTAAAAAAACTCTAAAAATGGTAAATTTCGGTAATCTACAAGATTTTGATATAAATAATTTATTGAGCTAATTAAATCAAAATTTCAAACACAAAAACTTAAAATTTGAGTAATTAGCATTTCAACCGAGATGCCAACAATAGCACATCAACAAGACTCTATTTATATATCAATACTTTAAATTCATCATACAACCATTGAGATGTTCTTTTCTCTTTATTTCCTCATTAACCATGTAAAAATATATTATTACAATTAATCACATAAAAATATTCTCATTTATTAATCATGAATTGACTATAATATTTTATTCCTACAACCAAATTAGAACAAAGATGATATTTTTTTTTACACAACTAAATCAACTTTTCCTTAAGCGTTCTCTTCTTGTTTCATCTTCATTATCTTTATTGAAAAAACCTTAATCTCTACTTTTTTTTTCTTTTTACCAAGCACACAATTTCTTCTCCTTTTCTTCCCCCAAATAATACATCATCTGTTTGAAATTAAAGAACCTAACCTTATCAAGACCACTTATAATAAAATATCTGGTGAAAATCTAACCTCCTCTAGAAAATTGAAGATGCTGAGGGGGGGGGGGGGGGGGGGGGGTAAGCAACCATTCATAAGACAATTATATTTAGGGATAATTATTCACATATTCATAAAAAAAAATTAAATTAAATTATTCAAATTGTGCATTAAAACAATCAAAATTATTTATTTCTTCATTGAAAGTATATAGTAGTTACTTATTTCTCATTTTTCTTTATTTGATTTAGGAATTTTTAATTTAATTTATCATTATTCTTATATATTATAATTTAAAATGACTAATTCGTCCTTCTCTTTAAATGAAATGTACTTGTCTTCGCTCATGGTCCAATATATATGGACTTGCGTAGAAGCTCAGAGATCTAGACAAAACATCATTATCAATTTTTTTATAGCTTTTTATAATGAGAATTTTAGATATTTACATTTTAGAAATAAAATTAGGGAGTTGATATATATATATATATATATATAATATTATTGATATCGTCATTAATATCGATTTCGTTAGGCTGATTAAATAAATTATTATTCATGTTAACGTCTTTATTATGTAACTTATTTATACAATATTTTTATTATTCAAATTAGTGCTATTTAAATTAAATAATATAAATATTATATAAAATAAATTATATAATAAAGTCATTAATATAAATAATAAGTAATAATTCATTTTACATTAACAACAAAAATAATGTCGATGATAATATTAATGATAATATTTCTGAAACATTTTCCATAAAATTATTCCTGAGTTCATGCACTACTTGTGTTACTTATCAAAATAAATACAATCAATATTAAGTATCACATAGCTATACTGTAAAAGTAAAAAAAAAAAAGATAAAAAAATGGTTGAATCAACACATCATATCACATCAAGTAAAACAAACAAAAATATTTAACGTAAACCTCTTTACTGTCAACTCATCTGTTTATCATTTATTTATTTATTAACATCAATTATGTATTTGTTAATTACAAATACATTATTATTAACCAATAAAATTTAATCATTTTATATACGAAATATTTTATACATAGAATAATTAAACCTTATTAATTAACAATAATATATTTATAATTAACAACTATATAATTAATATTAACAAATAAAAAATAAACAAATACATAAATAGTAACAGAATGACTCCTCTCAGCACTCTAAAACAAATTAAACAAATTACACAAATCATCAATCGTACTAAACTCACACAACACCTTTGTCAAAAGGTCATCATTATCCAAAGAGAAATAAATTCAAAGAGAAAAATGATTATTATTTCCCCTTATCTTTTTTCAGTGCGTTTATATTTCTTTAAAAGGAAAACACACAATATTCCATTCTCAGAATTTCTCTTTATCGCTTGCTTCTCTCCTCAATCTGGTAAGCAAACTATTAATTGT
Source organism: x Bolboschoenoplectus mariqueter (assembly GCA_037678475.1). Taxonomy (NCBI): domain Eukaryota; kingdom Viridiplantae; phylum Streptophyta; class Magnoliopsida; order Poales; family Cyperaceae; genus x Bolboschoenoplectus; species x Bolboschoenoplectus mariqueter. Next base: position 3,293,916 of record CM075258.1, on the reverse strand, counting down.
TTTTTTTTTCTTCTCAATCCGATTAACAATCTTCAAGAAATAATCGTGGTCAATACTGATTGTTGCAAGAGAAGATAGGAGAATAAATCATTTAATTTAGGTGAGATAGAAAAAGAAGGCGAAAGGAATTAAGAAATTGAGCAGAAGGAGAGTAGTATATAAGAGATCTTAAGAAAAACGATGCTTTCTTCTTTTAGAGTATGTCAAATAATCCAAAATATTTAAAAGAAAGAAACTTTAATCAGGTTATACAGCAAATTAAGATGAAAAAATGACATAAAAGAAAACGACAATAGAGTAACATCACCAAATTTTAGAGATATTTTAAGAATAACATAAAAAGTGATTCTTTTTATAATTACAACGACTTGAATTTTGTTAAGAAGAGTGATAATTGCACCGTTTATTTGCATCTTAGATGTATTTGTTTTTTTTAGAATTTAGAAATATTTATATCTAATGATAAAAGTGTGTATACTTTATATTACTAAAATTACAAACTATATTTTTACTCGTGCAATAAAGTTTTTAAATTGGAAAATTTCTATAATCATTGAGAAAAAAAACTCATAAATATCTTCTATACTAAGTATAAATGCTTACAAATTTTGATATAAATAAATTATTTATTTAATATAAATATATTTGGTGTGCATGTAAGAGGTGTAAAGCATCAGGTGCAGATGTAATTTTTCTTTTGTTAATTATTACTATATCTTGAATTAGTAGGTGTTAAGATATCAAAAAAAAAAAAATAACATAAAGAACTCACCTTTTTAGTGTGTAAAGACTACAGCATTTTTTGTATTAATACTTCAATTGTTAGGTATCAAGACTTCAGAAGAATAACATGAAAAACTTGTTTTCTTTATTGGTATAAAGTGAAAATCAGAAGAAATGCCACGTGTCAGTTAGGCACTTGAATATTCCGTGCTCAAGTACGTGCCATCTGTGTTGTGCTTATATGCCACGTGCTTTTGTTAATACATTACAATATATTAGTCAATACATTAGAAAAATACAGAAGATAAAAAAATATAATATAGGAAACTTAATAAATAAGCGGTCCATCTAGAAAAGTTTAAAGGAATTGTTGAAACAATCAGGTTGTAGAACTAGAACAGTGATAATAAGACTCGTCTTTCTATGAAGAGATAAATGTTTTAAGTCCCGCAAAAAGCATTTGAAAAGGAATAAATGCCGGGATTAACGAGAGCCCTTATATAAAAAAATTCAAACAATTGTAAAAAAAAAAATTGTTTGAACAATTATAGAAACTATAGTATCCAAATATGCCCTCAACATTTATATTTGAAGAACTATAAAAAAACTATTTAAATAATTGTATAATTTACAATGTCTAATTTGAACGATTGAAAATAAAAATGTTCAAATAATTATATTAGAAATAATTGTAAAAAAAAACTATTTAAACAATTATAGGAACTGCAGTGTCCAAACCATCATCAACATTTATAGAAACAAATAACTGTTAAAAAATATTGTTCATTCAATTATAAAAACTACAATGTCTTTGAACCATCACCGACCTTTTTATATAAACGAACAACTGAAAAAAATACCGTCCATTCAACTGTAAAAACTACAGCGGTTCAGAAGTTCCCAACCTTTATATTATTATAGATTATATAACAGACAATCAACTGTAAAAAAAATATATATTTTTCATTTAACTATAGAATATAGTAGTTCGGAAGTCCCCAATCTTTATATTATTATAGAAAACAAATAATTGTTAAAAAATAATGTTCATTAAACTATACAAACTATAATGTCTCCAAACCATCCCCAACTTTTTTATACAAACAAACAACTATAAAAAAAAATACTATCTATTTAACTGTAGAAACTATAGTGATTCGAAAGTTTCCAATCTTTATATTATTATAGATTATAGAACCAACAAACAACTTTTAAAAAAAATACTATTTATTGTGCGGCCCTTTTTCGCGGCCCACGCGCAAGGCATCAGCGTCCTCGCTCACGGGGGAAGAAGGTGCAGGTACATCCCTGCGCGTGTTTATGCGCTCAAGGACTTATTATTTTAGGTGATTGTGGGAACTTTTATTTTCCGACGGGCGCAAGCCCCCACCGTTAATTACCCCGGCTTTCGCCTCGGGAACCTCTGATTAATGGGCTAAACTAATTAAAATATATGGATCAGATTTGTGGCTTTATTTCTTCCTTCCAATTTATTATAATACATGCTTGTCATTAACCAAAGGTATAACTTTGGATAATAAGACTAGAGACGTATGATCTAAAGTCAGAAAAACGTATAATTTCTCATAAATCAGAGATCGGGGACGTATAATCCTATTGATCTCACAGAGTTCGAATATGAAGCGCACTGCCAACTCGATACTCAAAGAACCAGAGATGTTTGATCTCTAGAAAGGTTCATGTCAAAGACAAGGATGTATGGTCCTAAATAGTCTATTGACCTTCCAAATCCCGAATCTGAATCGCTATGTCAATTCGAAACCTGGGAAAATTGGAGAATCGGGAACGTATAATTCTTTATCGATTTCCGAAATGAGGTACGTTAAACCTGAAGCGCACTGCCAGTTTAATGTTCTCGAAACACGATTTGATATGATTTGGTATGTTGGCATATTTTTACCAAGTTTTGGACTTATTTGCATATTTGGCATGTTTGGCCAAAGATTTGGACATATTTGCATATTTGACATATTTTATCAAGAGTTTGGACATACTTGTGTATTTGGCATGTTTGGCCACAAATTTGGGTATATTTGCATTCTTGACATGTTTAGTTAGAAGTTTGGACATATCTGCATATTTGACATGTTTGGTCAAATGTTTGGGTTTATTTGCATATTTAACATGTTTGGTCAAAAATTTGGTCATATTTGCATATTTGACATGTTTGATCAAATGTTTGGGTTTATTTGCATGTTTGACATATCTGGTCAAATATTTGGACATATTTGTATTTTTGACATACTTGACCAAATATTTGGGTATATTTGCATATTTAACATTTTTGGTCAAAGATTGGGACATATTTGTATTTTTGACATATTTGATCAAGAGTTTGGACATATTTGTATATTTGGCATGTTTGGTCAAATATTGGACATGTTTGACATATTTAAATATTTTTTATTTGTTTTATCAAAGTTTAATCATTTTGAACATTTTGATTTGTTTTATGACATAATTCAATCATTTTTGAATATTTTTGATTTACTTTATCAAAATGTGACATAATTTGATTATTTTGAATATTTCAATTTTATTTTATTAAAATATAATGTAATTTGATTATTTTGAATATTTTGATTTGTTTTCTCAAAAACATGACATAATTTAATTATTTTGAATATTTTGATTTGTTTTATCAAAATATAACATAATTTGATTATTTTTAATGTTTTGATTTGTTTTATCAAAGTTTAACATATTTAATCATTTTTGAATATTTTGATTTGTTTTATCAAAATATAACATAATTTGATTATTTTTAATGTTTTGATTTGTTTTATTAAATTTTAACATATTTAATCATTTTTGAATATTTTGATTTGTTTTATCAAAATATAACATGATTTGATTATTTAAAATATTTTTGATTTGTTTATGACATATTTTAATTATCATTGAATATTTTGATTTGTTTTATCAAGAAATACATAATTTGATTATTTTGAAAATTGTTGATTTGCTTTATCATAATTTTCACTTATTTTTAAATATCCTATTTGGTATTTTGAATTTATTTTATACATATATCATATATCTTGAATTTTCTTTTATTTATAATATAAAAAGAAGATAAAATCAAAATTGACATTTTATAGTCTTAAAAATATTCATAAATGAAATCAGGATTTTTGATGTATTTTTCATAATTTTTTGGGCTTGAGAAATCATTTTTATTTGGTGTATAAAGTTTATTTTTAAAACAGATTAATATAGGCCGTCAGATTCGAGCCTATGCATCAAGATCTGAACTTAAGTTCAGTTTTTAAAGCATCTTTTAAACTGGGTCGTTGGATCTCTAGCGCGCATCAAGCTTTCTCTGGGCTGTTTGAATTTCATCAAGACTAGCACTTTGAGATGCATCAATATTCGTGCTCATCCTCTCCGACACTGATCGAGGCCCTGCCGGTGTCGGATCTCCGATCAGGAGGCATGGCTGGCATCGCCGGAGCGTGGGGAGTCCATCGGTAGTGGTCTCGGCGGCGGTGGCGGCCTGGATCGCCGGAGATGGGGGTAGCCATTTGGTTTCAGTTGGGAAGTTGGCTGAGATGAAATTTTGAGGAATTTGAGCTGATTTTTGACAAATTAATTCGATTTTTTTATCATATGGCATCGCCAGAGCATGTTTAACGAGATTTTGAGGCTTAATTTGGGTTTAATCCATCCATTTTGCAACTTTGGCCATTTGGTACCAAACTGGTTTCGGGGCTTTGGTACCAAATGGTATTTCATGGCTTTCTTTTGCAATTTTCTTACAATTAACCTTCCAAACAGTGTCGTTTAACATGTTTGAACATGTTTGGATGATCAATTTCATCAATTTAGATGTGCATTGTCCTTTATGCATATTGGGTTATTTCTGGTTTTATTCTCAATTTGTTTTCTTTTGATTTCATCACATTCTTCTCAAATTGCATGTTTAAGTATGTTTATTTGGGTCAATTGTATGTTTTGGAAAGGTTTTATACTAGATTTGCATTTGGATTTCATTTGTATGTAAGTTAATTTCATATTTTCCTTTTCTAGTATTTATTCCAGAATTAACTCAATTCTGATTTTTACAGATCCAACTTCATAAATTCATAGAAAATCACAGAAAATACCAAAAATGGTAAAATTTGGTGAGTGAATGCATTAAGACTTATTCTATATTTCTGTGAAATTTCAAGCTAATTGAGCAAACATAAAGCATGTTTTTTTGAATATTTACCAGACTGGACAGAAATGCCCTTTCAGATCTGTTAAAAATCAAATTTGGCTTAACCTATGTGTTAAAGCCTGGTTTAATTATTCTAAACCCTTTAAAACTTCACCTGAGGTGTTATAAGAGTGAATTTATTAAGAAAATTTGGATTTTTGGAATCAAAAGAGAATGAACTTCTCAGTTTGACCCAAAGTTGACTTTTTTTGGAGTTTTTGACAGATGAGATTGTAAAATTCATAACAATTCACAGAAAATTCCAAAAATTATAAAATTTAGGTTGTAAGTTAGTATAAAGCTACTCTACATGACTGTGAGATTTCATGAAAAATTAACAACCAGACTGAGAGATATGGATTGATCTCTTAGCTGGACAGAAACTGAAATGCACTGGATTTAAATTAACAACCAGATTGGCATGTGCCAATTGGTTGGAGTATACTGTCAAATTCCATGGTGAACTCACCATGTGAGCTCCTGAGACTCAAGCTCAGCCACCAATTGAGCTCTGGAAGGAGGGAGGCACATGTGCACCTCCCCAGCCAGAGGCTAGCCATCTCACCCAGCAAGGTGAGACTGACTCCTTGGGCTCAATTGGGACTGAGCCAAGCTCAAGGCTTGGCTCCTCTATCCCTTACCTAGCTGTTCAAGACTTGTTTTCTTCTCAGCTAAGCTTTCTTTTTGTGGAAATTGGGTTGAGTTTTGATTTTTGACAGGGTTTCAGCTATGTTGCTTTCTCTCTTTCTATTAAACACACTATCACTGTCGATATCTTTCGAGAGAGCGGTGGTTTTGACCGAAGCTCGTGTCTTAGGCTTAGCCACCCGTATATAGGTGGATTGTGCCTGACTGGTTTGGGTCAGATGAGGTTTTGGGACCCGCATTTGATTGGTCCCTCGTGCCCGTTTATGTGGGCGGTTCCCCGATTCCTCGGGGAAATGGACCTGTCTCCCCTGGACTTGAGAGGCAGAAGCTTGAGGTTTGTTTCGACGCTGTTGTTTACGCGCCTTAATAGCTTGGTGAGTCTCGTATAGAGACTTACCTAGGTTGGCCTGTTTGAGGCCTGAGGGTCTTCCCGACTCGGTCGAGAAATTTTGGTTTGGGCGAAGTTTTGGCTGCGGAACCTCCCAAACGCTCCGGATGCGAGCGGTTGGAGAATTCCTTTTCACAATCCTTAGGGATGTGAAGGGGTTGGAGATAGAAAGATTTGGCTCAGCCACCAACTCATCTTGGTAGGCTTGGAGAGCCCGTTTCTTGGTGACCTTTGGGGCCACCGGTGTTGGAAGGGTCGAGGAGATTTTCTTCGATGAACGGTGTCTCCTGGGGCGCTGAGGTTTTGGAGGAAGCGCCAGTATTTGGTTGTCAATCCCCTTCTGGGTGATCCTGAAGGAGACTTCATGGTCTTCGTCCTCGACCAGAGTTGGTGTCGGTGATGGTGGAGTAGGAGGAAGAACAATCATTTGGGGAAAGTCCCCAAACGAGAACACCATGTGGCCTGCCTCATTGAGGGAGACGGGGATGGCTACCGCAAACGGAGAGTTCACACCAGACATCATTTCCTGAAATATAAACTCCACAAATCAATTAGTCATATTTCATGTAAAATTTTATCTACTTATTTTGTTTACTTAATCCATATATTTAATTATCTTAGCCCAAGAGATGAGAGGAGAAAAGTGAGTCCCACCGGGCGTGCCAGAACCTGTGCGGCCCTTTTTCGCGGCCCACGCGCGAGGCATCGGCGTCCTCGCTCATGGGGGAAGAAGGTGCAGGTACATCCCTGTGCGTGTTTGTGCGCTCAAGGACTTATTATTTAGGTGATTGTGGGAACTTTTATTTTCCGACGGGCGCAAGCCCCCGCCGTTAATTACCCCGGCTCTCGCCTCGGGAACCTCTGATTAATGGGCTAAACTAATTAAAATATATGGATCAGATTTATGGCTTTATTTCTTCCTTCCTCTTTTTTTTCTCTTTTTGCAGATGGGGGGGGTCCTTATATAGCCTCAAGGCTAGGGCAACACATTGATATCATCTCCACCATCAATTTTGATCAAATGGTGGAAATTGAAAATTGGCTAAAGACAAACATTGCCCAACATAGCATAAAATTTGTTTCTTTTCTATTCTTCTGATTCTTCTGCATTCTTGAAGCCTATCAAAGTGTGCCAAGTGTCTCCAAAAGGCTGGATTGTGTCAGAGGCATCCAAAACACCCTTGTCTTTTTCAATTTTCGGGCTTGGGACAGCTTGCATTTTTTGGATGCGTTTGATACTTGTTTTACATCATTGAGAGCTTATTTGACATCCCTATAGCATGTTCATAGCCTGGAATTACCCTTTTTAACCCCAATTTGCTCAATTGAGGCCGAGCTTGCCCACATTCGGGCTTCCCTTTGTGAACCCGTCATTCCACCACTCCAAACTTCAAATTGAAACTTTGAACACCGTCGTGGCACCCTTGTGACGCTCCCCAACCATTCAATTTGGACTATTGGTCGCCAATTTGCTCGTTCGACCTCTTCACCAACATAAGTTTCGTACCCTATTTCTCCCTCGTTAATTCATCTATTTTTGAAATTGACGGCTTCCCCGAACTCTCCTCGCCGAGCTCTATCCGGGGCTAAGAGGAATCGCGACGAGACGCCCGGAGTCGCTGCCCCGCCGCCGGCCAGCCCCTAGCCGAACTCCCCTGCGCAGAAAAGAAATGAAGGAGAAGAGGGAGGAGATTCTGTCCAGTGGGACCCACTGTCGGAGAGAGAAAGGGAGAGAGAAGAGGGACTGGGTTCGGGTCCCATTTGCTAGTGAAACAAAAGGGTGTGGGTCCCTTTTGTAATGTTTAATGAGAAACAAACACCTTTCTTTCTTCACAGTCTTGGTCCATGTGAACCAATGCACCATACCAAATTGAAGGAAGAAGGGTCCACAAGAACCAAGAGCATTTTCTCTCTGTCTTCTTCTTTTTCGCTGGAAATTGGAAGAGAGTTGAAGATGGCACTTGGGCTCCCCAAGTTGCACACAGAGTTTTCCTAGCTGCTATTTTATTTGTCTTTTCTCATTTCTAAATTATTTTTCATGAAATTGTTTATAATAAAATCATGAAAATTATTGTAAAATCATAGAAAGTCTTTCTATGATTTTTAAGAATATTTTTGGTATTTTTGGAATGAAATTAGGCATTAATTTCATTTCATCATTGTGTATCATATGAGATTAGGCATTAATCTCACATGATAATTATTTCATGAAATTATTTCTTAATTTTAAGAGATAAATTTCATATGTGATAAATCATGAAATTGAGCATAATTTCATGATTTAATATTTGGCATTATTATTTCATGGAATTGTTTCTTAATTCCAAGAAATAAATTTCAAATGTAATAAATCATGAAATTGGGCATAATTTCATAATTTTAATATTTGTCATAATTATTTCATGAAATTATATTTTTAATTCCAAGAAATAAATTTCATATGTGGAAAATTACGAAATTGGACATAATTTCATAATTTAAGACTTGGCATGATTATTTCATGGAATTGTATCTTAATTCCAAGAAATAAATTTCATGTGTGGTGAATTACGAAATTGAGCATAATTTCGTAATTTTAAATTTCGGTATGAAAATCACATGAAATCATATTTGTTAATTTCATGTATTTTAACTTGCGTGTATTTTTTGGTATTATTTATTTATTTATATATTTTTTTGACAGCAAACAGAGGTGCCTACACGTGTCCCTGACACATGCCTGGGGAGAGAGAAGGAGCCGTTGGCTTTGTCTTCTTCCTTGGGTCAGTGTGTCATGCCTTTCGGGTGTGAGCATATCCCGAATATTCCTTGGCCTTGTTGGCGCTTGACATGTCACTAAAGTGCCATTGAGTGTACCCAATGTGTCAATTTGGCTGCTTGAGTGCTGAGTTGTGCCAATTGACCACACCCAGATCAGACCCAGGTGCCAAGTGGTGCACCTGCCAATTGAGTGCTTTTCACCCCAAATTGGCACTTCAGGCAGCGTCGTGGAGGTGTCTTGAAGCTTCTCCAAGTGTTGGCTTGGCCTCTCGAGCTCCCAATTGTCCTGTCACCTTTAAGGTCGAGGTACTTTCTCCTTCGATTTTCTCCTTGTTTACTTTACTATTTTCAATGCTGTTTGTGGCATTGAATTCCCCTTAAGGTGTAGATTAAGTCCCTAAAATGGTTTAAGCCAACTCGCGTTGTACACCTGGACTCCATTTTCGAAGCTCCACTGATCTCTGGAGCTCGAGGAGGAAGAAAGGAGAGAGAGAGAGAGAAATTCAAAAGGTTTCTCTCACTTGGGTTGGGTGTACGTGAACCGTGCTTTGGTTTCGGGCTTGTTAGAGGGAGGGAGCGCTTGCACCGCGCTCACCTCTCTTTCCCTTCTTTTCTTTTCGCTGGCCAAAATAACTCTGGGCGTTGGGCCCCCTTGGCAGTGAGACTGAAGGAGAGGGGCCTAGTCGTCAGGTTTAATGAGACACAGCCCCAGCGAAAAACTGAGGGTTGGGCTGTGGGCTTGGTCTTTGTGCACCAAAACGTATTGTCAGTGGTATGGTGCATGTGTATTGGGTCCACGCAAAGCGCCTTTAACACTTTGTGTGTATGACAGGCGGGTCCCAAGGGCAGAAGTCGTGTTTGAGCTCCCCAGATTGCACCCAGAGTGTTGCACATCCCCCAAATTGCACCCAGAACTATCTCCAGTTCTGATTTTTGTTATTTTCTTTATTCTTTTTTCCATTTTATTTTATTCTTCATGCAAAAATCCATGAAAAATTACTGAAAAATCACAGAAAATATATTCCATGATTCTGTTATTTTGGGTAATATTTTTGGTATTTTTGGGTGTGAAATTAGGCATTAATTTCACTTAAATCATTAATTGTATATGATTAGGCATATTAATCTTATACAATTAATATTTTGGTCATGATTATCCCAAAGAATCATTTTTTAATTCCAAGGGATAATATTTGGGGCATTTTTCATGAATGAAATTCATGATTTTTGGATTTGGCATGTTTAATTATATGAAATTGTTTCTTGATTTCATATAATTAGGGTTTTGTGCATAGATCTTTTTTTTTTTTGCACACATGTGTATATATTTTTTTTGAAGGGGGTTTGGTATGATTATTTCATGAAATTATTTTTTTAATTTCAAGAAATAATTTTGGGATTTAATAAATCATGAGATTGAACATAATTTCATGATTTAATATTTGACATGGCTATTTCATGAAATTGTTTCTTTAATTTCAAGAAATAATTTTATGAAATTGGACATAATTTCATAATTTCAAATCTTTGATATAAAAATCACATGAAATTATATCATTAATTTCATGCAATTGAATTTGTGTATTTTTCTGACAACTTTTAAACATCAAACATTTATTTAACTATAGAAACTACGGTGGGTTGGAAGTCCCAACCTTTATATTATTATTATATTATTATAATATTATTATATTATTATAGATGTCATATATAAAACTAATTCTCGATTAAAGATAGCGGGCACGCACGCTCATTCGCCTAAACCCGGCCCATAGTTAGTTAGACTGGGTCAACCGATATTATCGACCTAAATGGATTGCAATCCGAGAGCGGAAATAAAGCCCGCCTCCTTTTTTAACAATCCGCCAATCCGGTCTCGTTTCCATGCCCAAGTTAGAACTTACAAGGCTCATGAACGGGAACTATCCACCAGTCTCGCTTTGTCGACAAATTATACTCGGCGTCTACTCACACGCTAGAGATCGAACATTTATTGGTCACGTGACATGATTTTTACTGATACAACCAATAAAATTTCGCCACATCGGATTGATTACCGTTCCGTAAATCCGAGTGAAACTGAAGAAATGTCTCTAACAGCATAAGACCAGTCAACTTTAAGCCCTTTTCTTGTCCCGCGAGACAGAGCACCGGTCGGGGAGGTCGCTTCACCGTCTCCGTCTCTCTCCCATTTCTCACATCGTGCGATTTTGAAACTGCGACGAACTCACAACAGGGAGCTTGGATCTCTCTCTCTCTCTGTCCGACGGTGCCTTGATCTCGAACTAACGACGAATCCAGAGTGTACTATCTGAAAGCGAGTCATCGGATCTGACCTCTCAGCGAAGATGAATATCTTCAGGTTAGCTGGCGACATGACGCATCTCATGAGCGTCCTCGTGCTCTTGCTCAAGATCCACACCATAAAATCCTGCGCTGGTGAGTTTCCTCTATTGTTCGCGTTGTTTGGAGTCTCATTCTTCGTTGAATTTCTGTTTTGAGTTTAACTGCCAATTCAAATTAGGTAATTTTAGGCTTTGACCGTGTATTTGTTAATTTTTTTAACATTGTTGTGTTTACCATTGTCTGGCTAGTAATCCTGTGCAGTTGGAAATGCATATATATTCCAATGATTTCTCCATTTGAAATGAGCTGCTTGAATTGTCAGTGGATGTTTTCAGTAATGCCGTGGTTGTAATGTGCTGTGGATTTTCAATCCAGTTGACAGATGAATTGCTAAATCTGTCACAATAACTAAGTAAATGTTCACAATTTTGTGATGATGTTGTATTGTCGGGGTTGTCTAAGAGATGTAATTTAATTCAATTCTGGAACTTAACAGGTCATGCCAGGGTATATCTTAGTTTTCGGAATTTTGGGCTTAATTTTGCTGAATTTTGTTTAAATGTAACCGAAGAATAATTTTTAAGCTTCAAAAAAACCATCAATTTCAAATCCTAAGATTCAGTTGAGTCTGATTGTGCCATTAGAACCTAGTTAACCCTCAACTATGCTAGCAGGCCTTGATTAATTCTTTTTGGTGCAATTAGGTTCTAACCTTACTCGGTTTTTTTTTAGCTCAACAAATCTTGTTACACTGAACCTTCCCTTTATTATACCAAAAGAAAACAAAAATAAAGAAGGAAGTAGGTTAATATAAGGAAGATGGAAATTGGGACTAATGTGGTGATACTGGTTGATTCATACAAACAAATTGGTGCAACTAAGAACTCAACCAACCAGTGAGTCATCTTGTGGAAATAAACCCCAATCTGGTGTAATATTACCTCAATTAGACAAAGTTATACACAAAATAAAAAAACAGAAATTGGGGTCACACCAGTGCAGGTGACCTACTAGTCACTGCAGCACCTTATTCCAGTGGTGGACCTTGCCAAATAGGTACACGGGTACAGTGTCAAGAATTAATTGAGTCTCAGTTGTGCAACTTAAATATTATCTGTACCAATTTTCCTCGATTAAACCTTGCTAAACCCAAAATGCTTTTAAGTTACACAATTAAACCAAACATTCCAGGCAAAAGAGGAGATAATCTAACAGGTCAGAATGCTTAATTTAGGAATTTCTCTGAAGACCCAGGAGCTGTATGCGCTTGTTTTTGCGACGCGATACCTTGATATATTCTCGCACTACCATTCCCTTTACAACACGGTGATGAAACTGATATTTCTGGGGAGCTCTTTCTCTATTGTGTGGTACATGAGGCGCCACAAGGTGGTACGCAGGTCATATGACAAGGATCAGGATACTTTCCGCCATCACTTCCTTGTCTTACCTTGTATTGTTCTGGCTCTGCTTATCAATGAAAGGTTCACCTTTAGAGAGGTAATTTTATCACTTTCCTCTTTTTTTTGTTATATGTGCATCATCTTGTAGAGTCTAGCAATTTCTGAAATGTCACTGTCACTATTTCCTACACTGATTCTTTAAAGATACCTAAATTAAGTGCACTTCTGCTAAAAGAGGCATAAATTGTTTGTGCATTTATAAGAGGCAGGACTTTTGGTATAATTTTGTCCTTTTTTCCTTCTTGGTTTCTTTCATGGAGCTAAATGTAGGGGGTACACTTCATATGTATGCTCATGCAAAGGAAAATGTGATATGCACCCAAATACTTGTCTTATTTTAGCCATAATCGCAAATGATAGCTTCAATTTTACAGTGATAATTCAAAGTTCTTCTGTGAATTTGTTTTAGGTATGGCTGTTTTTGTGAATTGCGGAGTGTCAAGTATTCTTGCACTTTGTAGCCATAGTACCCATAAAGTATACAAAATATCTTCTATAACCTACCAGCTCTGAAAAGTATTCTCTATCTCCCAGTTCTGCTTACATAAATGAAGGATAAAGGACTAGTTTATGTATACTGCTGAAGAATTTAGTAGTGTACGTGTGAAGTTTTCTACATTTTGGAGGTGCTTGTATGGTTTTTCTCATTTTGTAAGTTAAATTACTTGAAGTTGTATATAATAATGTACACCCAAAGGAAATATCAACAGTTTCATGCAATTCGTCAGTTTAGGACAGAATGAGGTTGCAAATAGTTTCTCTTTTTACATTTTTATTTAAAATATTGCAAACATTTTTTTTTTCTTCAATCATGTTGAAAGTATGTTTAACTTCGGTGTAAAACAGGTGATGTGGGCCTTCTCTATATATCTGGAGGCAGTTGCTATTCTTCCACAATTGGTGCTGTTGCAGCGCACTCGCAATGTCGATAACTTGACTGGTCAATATGTCTTTCTTCTGGGGTAACATTTTTGTCCTTAATACCACTTCTTCTTTTTGGCCCAATCATTTACTGCAAATTTCTGGCTGCCTGTCTGAGGGATAATCTATTGCACATTTCTTGCCCAAATGTGCCAATGAAGCAGTACTCCTTTTGGTATTTAACTAGGAAGATGTCAAACTACCATTTTTCCAGATTGCTTCTTCTCTCTAGTATTCTACAACTTTGAGGGAATGGTAGTTTGAATAATTTTAGATAATAGGTGTATATATATTATGATACTTCTAGTGTTTTATGTGGGCATGCAATTTATTTCTTATTTTTTAAGGGTTCACATAAGATTCTGCAAGGAAAATATTAGAAATGTCTATTAACATGTGTATGGATACATTCTTCTTTATGATACAGAGCATATAGGGGGTTGTACATCGTCAATTGGATTTACCGCTACTTCACCGAACCTACATATTCTACTCACTGGATAAGTATGTTTTAGTCTTTAAACTTTTGACACATTTCATTAGTTAAGACTACTATCTTATTTGTATTTTAATGAAAGTTCATGGCAAACACCTATAATCTGGAAAAAAAATATTAATATAGTTTCCTTACACCTGGACATAATGGTTCATAGAATGCATTAGCTGGAATAGCTTTAGTACAAAATTATCTGCAAGTATCATGGAAGTTATTGATGTCAGAGACGTGGAATATAAGCATTTTAGAAAAAAAATGGATTTTGGACATTTGGTTTGACGTAGATGCATAATACAACTCATCTCATTGGAAGGAGACTTAGAGAACTGTTTCTTTTCTTGGAATTTCATATAAATTGTGTTATAAATTTTTAATAATTGGTTGTTTACAATTTTTGAAATAAAATTTAACCAAATTTCTTGACATATGATTCATATCATTTTCCTTGACAGCTTGGCTATCAGGACTACTGCAGACTCTTCTCTATGCTGATTTCTTCTACTATTATATAAATAGGTAAGTAATATTAGAGTGCATTATTCATTCGTGTACAATCTGTTGCTTTTCATATGTTATTTAACTGCTAACCTCAAATGTTCATGCGATTTTCAGTGTGAAGAACAATGTGCGGCTACAGTTACCAGCTTGATTTCCCCCTTGTTCTCGCTGTTTGGTTTTGGATAATTTAATATAGGCTTCATGTCTTACTTGCTATATTGTCATTTTTTAAGGTTTCATGGTGCTTGTTGGGTATGATTTCAATTACTATCTTTTGTGGGGAAAGGGGCGGTATCAGTAAACAATGCCAGAAATTCTTGTATGAGGTCTAAGTAGGACGATATTCTTTGGGAAAGGTTTAGATTTTTCTACTGTAACAGCTCGTGGGAATTATATGACATGTTGAAAAGCTATATTAAAACTATGAACAGTTTTTCTTTTCCAAAGATATACAAGTGCTAGCTTAGTGAGATGAACTCTCATCTCTGTTCTGTGAATTTCCAGATTGGGAAAAAAAATATATAATTTTTACTGGTTTAGATGACGAATTGCAAATTGAGAATTCTCTTATGCATTAGCCTCTTCTTTTTAGAAATGATGTTTTTTTTAAAAAAAAAAAATCTCAATCCCTAGCATTTATGGGGGTTATTATGATTAATAAATTTTGTATGGGCCAACAGACAAAACTACTAAAAATATATATTTATTGTGAGGTTATCCTATGTAGTTTTACATGGTACAAGAACAACTCGATTGAAAATTTATGATTTTGATTGCTAGATTTTGATAATAGGGCAGTCTATTTTTGCAAGATTTTGATGACAAACAAAATGAAATATAAAATGTT
Organism: x Bolboschoenoplectus mariqueter; assembly: GCA_037678475.1. NCBI lineage: Eukaryota > Viridiplantae > Streptophyta > Magnoliopsida > Poales > Cyperaceae > x Bolboschoenoplectus > x Bolboschoenoplectus mariqueter. Next base: position 3,278,604 of record CM075258.1, on the reverse strand, counting down.
ATAATATTTTACGCATAAAAAAGAATGATACATATCAATCTAATAATTTTATTTCAATATATAAATTCTAAATTCTAAATTACTAACATATAAACTTTGAAACATAATGAAAACATAAAAAAAATAAAAGCATTAAACCTCAACATTTTATTTTATTTTATTACAGCCACAGCACATCCACCAAAATCAATCAATTTCATCAACGTTGCAAAATGCAAATTAATCCCTCGTCAATAAAAAAAGCCCAATGTTGAAATATGAAAAGACATCCTAGCCCAACCCAACACAACAGCCCCTGGTTATTCTCCGTCCCTTCCAACAGACGGGTAAGAAGGGGGGGGGGGGGGTGGAGAGAGAGAGAGGGAGAGAGACTCAGACAGGGGAGGATAGAGAGAGAGAGAGAGGGAGAGGGATAGAGAGAGATGGTGCCGGAGCTCAGCCCCGAGGAGGAGAGGTTGCTAATAAGAGATATCAGTGTAGCTGCTGAGGCCGATACAAAGGAAGGCGACACCTTCTTCCTCATTACTCATAGGTACTAGTCCCGATCCACGAGTGCTTTGTTGCTTCGGTGTTGTGGTCTTTTTCTTCCTTTTTGTCCTGATCCTGTGGTATAGACGGATACAAAAGAGGGAGTTTTCTCTGTGAATTGATTAAGAATTTAGAATTTGGGATTCATAGGGTTTTACAATAGGGGTTTGTTTGTCAATTTGAATAGAGAGCTTGATGTTAAGTATCACTGGTTTGGTTTTGTTGACAGATTTAGTTTTGGTGCTTCGGTTTTAAATATATATATTTTTAAATTAGCAGTGGAAATTGGCTTGAGCCTATGTAATTTGGAGAAATAAAGATTTGTAGCTTTTCTGTTAAGTTTCACTGATTTAGTGTGAGCTTGTTGGGTTTGAAATTAGTGAATATTGTTGTTAATGCGCGCGCGCGCGCGTGCGTGTGTGTGTGAGAGAGAGAGAGAGAGAGGTGTATCATACTTTGACATATTACTATGCTTATTTTAAATAGATGGTGGCAGAGTTGGCTTGATTATGTAAATCAAGAGATGCCTGTTGCTTCATCAAATGGGTCTCATGAGACTGCTGCTTTGAGCTCACGTCGAAGGCCACCAGCTATTGATAATACCGATCTAATAGATGACGCCACATCAGAAGAGGTATCTAATGTAGAGATGGAGCTTCACAATACCTTGGTCGAAGGTCGCGACTATATATTACTACCGCAACCTGTGTGGGAGAAATTGCATGGCTGGTTCGTTTTAATTTTATTTCAGTTTTATCTTTTTGGAAGTCAAGCTGAATCATGGTACATTCCAGAAGCTTATAATACCTGTAAATAATCGAGTTTTCTGTAGAGAAGTGCTGCAATATCCCAATTTTATCTTGAGATGTGAACTACATTACGAAAAGAAATATAAGGAGAATGTATTAGGAATACCAAATAGGAAGGGCTACCAATAAATGCTATATCGTTTTTGTATGTTTGGTTTAGTTTACTTTTGACAATAATGTTCTTTTAGGTATGGTGGTGGCCCAATACTGCCAAGAAAAGCAATTAACACTGGCTTGTCTCAAACTGATTTGGCTATAGAAGTCTACCCTCTACGGCTCCAACTAATTTTGATACAAAAAGGGGAGAGAGCTATTGTCAGGATAAGCAAGAAGGTTTGATTTTGTCATATTCTTCTAATTTTGCCACTTGTTCAGTATTTTCCTGCTCTTTTAGTAATTAATAACTGAAGTAATCTTAGAAAGTAAGTTTCTGTGCATGATTGATATATAAATTATCTTATTGGTGGATTTACCTCATATAATTTGTTTATGAGATGATGTTTGTGAAATTTTGCAGGATACAGTTGGTGACCTTCACAAAAAAGCCTGTGACGTTTTTGAGCTGACATTGGATCAAGTAAACTGCATTTGTTCTCCTATTTCTATAATTTCCTAATAGTATTACTCAATAGATAATCATGCTTAGTTACTTGTACCTTGTGTATAGGTATGTATTTGGGACTACTATGGTCAGCAGAAACATGCCCTCATGGATAACATGGATAAAACCCTTGATGATGCAAACATCCAAATGGATCAAGATGTAATCTCTCTTCCTTCATTTTGGTTCTTGCAAATTAAACCCAGCATCACTTCTAAGTTTTGTGGCAATTGTCATGGTTTCAATTAGTAATCTGCACCTGATATTTTTTGGATTGTTTGCAAATAACATTCATGAGGCATATGGTTTTGCATTTGCATCAATTGTAGTTGACATGATATATTTAACCCTGTTAATTGATGTTTATGAATTTGCTAAAATAAACTAAAATAATATTTTTTTATAAATGAGATTGTATGATTGTATGATTTGTTATGAATCTTTTGATTTTGAGGTATTTAATAAATCTAATGCAAGTCTATACATTTTTATTGAACCTGAACATGTGAGACTTACTTTTATAAAGCAGTTATGCATGAAATAATAGATACAAAAAAAATGAAAGCGGGCTTTTGATTAGGAAACAAAAAAGAGACTCTGGTCAGAATGGAACGAATGATCCCACAATCATGATTGTAATTGAGTTCTTCTCTGTATATTTCTTTTCTCTATATATGGGTTGTTGATGGTCAGTAACCTGATACTTTTTGTTTCAGTAAGTTAATGGTAAACTTCCATGAATTGGTGAGCAGTGCACCCTACATTTTCTTTCATGATTTGTTGTGGCAACGATATGCAGAAGAAATGTATAATGTGGGTCACTGCAACCCTGGACTGTAGAGAATACTTAGGTCTACAGTGCTTACTGTGAAGCTTCTATGCTGAAACTTCTCAAATTAATATATACTAAACAAATTTTCAGAAGAAACTCAGTACGTGCTTTTGATGATGTAAACATCACACCTACTTTCTTTTTTTTCTTTGGTACAGATTTTAGTTGAAATTCTCAGTGATAGCATGGATGGTACCAGTTCCTTACAAGAAAATGGTTACCCTGAGAGAGACTCCTCTTCCATGTTAATTGATGCATCTGGAACTACTGAGAACACAAGCAATTACTACACTTCTCCTAGCAGTGAACTCGACAACAACACCACTGCCACCACTGCCACCGCCAACAATAACAGTATGCAAGGAACCAATCACATTGCGACACGTGGAGTAGGCTCAGGTCCTGTGGGTTTAACGGGGCTTTTAAATCTTGGCAATACATGCTTCATGAATAGTGCAATACAGTGCCTGGTGCACACACCAGAGTTTGCGAAGTATTTTCGCGAGGATTATCATCGGGAGATAAATTGGCAAAATCCTCTGGGCATGGTTGTGAGTATCCGATTAACCAACACAGCTTTATTTTTTCATTTGGAAAATAGCTTTTTTTTTTCAGACATGTTCGGTGAAATGCTGTCATTTAAGAGTTTTGATTTATTTGTGTTGACCTACTAGAACTGGTTTATTTCAGGTGTATCTGTAGGAATTGTGTAACGACAACCAATTGTATATATGAGGTCAGGAAATTGAAGAGTGTGAACAATTCTGGTAACTATTAGGGTTACCATGGATGCACAGACAAATTTTACTGGGGTTTTTGTATACCTCTTTCTTTTTCTTTTTTTTTGCTTTTAGGGTAGACAAAATTGCAGCTTGTTTTTCATATGTTCAAATACAATTACATATGTTTTCATCTGTTAATTTTCTTTTTGATGTGTCATGTTACAAACATTATATAAGTGGTTCTTTCTGGAATCCTTTCTGTTGTGAGTTTGGTGATATGTGATTATTAGTGATATGTAGGGAGAGCTGGCACTGGCATTTGGAGACCTGTTAAGAAAGCTGTGGGCTCCAGGACGCACACCTGTATCTCCACGGCCTTTTAAAACAAAGCTAGCTCGTTTTGCACCTCAGTTCAGCGGATACAGTCAACATGACTCCCAGGTAATTAATGTTCTTCCCTCTTTTAATTTACCTTAAAATTACCTACAGAATGAGCGGTCATCTGGGTTTTAACTTTTCACTAATGAAAAAATGGGAGTTGGAATCATTAGTGGTTACAATTCAGTTTGTGATTAATTTTAGAGCATGTTGTGCATGGAATTAAATATTTAGTCTAGGAACTGAAGGCCTCCTATTGAAGATTGTTAATCCTTGAAATATTATGGAAAAGGAGCATGTAAGAATTATCAAATTTTCTTTTTAGGTTATTGTACATGTTAGTAAGTAAAAATATGATTAGATAAGTTCGCATTTTTTAAAAAAAAGTAAAGAATGTTGTTGTCTTCTGTTACTGAGCTATCATAGTTGCTAAATAAATTTACTGTACTTGGGTTGCTGGACTTGAAAGGTCACTTTAAAGTTTTTAACATTTTGGCATGTTTTGAGATCTAAAAGGTTTTGTAATAGCAGAAGCGGAGAAACATACAGCTCATGTTTGCTTTATATATTGTATGAACATGGTTCATATGTATTCATTCTGTAACACAGATGATATAACAGTATCACTGCTTTATTGACCAATTGGAGCTCTCTACAGCAAGAAGCATAATAACTACTTTTCTTCCCAGTCTTGATAATCATGATTACCCTATATGTTTAACAGGAGCTGTTGGCTTTTCTATTGGATGGCCTACATGAGGACTTGAACCGTGTGAAGCACAGACCGTACATCAAGACGAGGGATGCAGATGGACGGCCGGATGAAGAAGTAGCTGATGAGTACTGGGCCAATCACATTGCCAGAAACAATTCTATTATAGTTGATGTGTGCCAGGTAAAGAATGTTTGTAGAAATCTGTCTCTTGTTGTTCACAAAAAAGTGCGTATTGGTTTCTAGACTTTGACAATACGAGAGAATATGAAGAAAAAAACATTGGAAAATAGAAAAATAACATATTTTGATTGTCTTTATGTGGTGTGTTAATTAGGAAGTCTGGTACATTCCTTGTACTAGGTAGTCCCTTTTGCCTAGTTCTAATTGTTGACTTCTCGAAAAGAAATGTGGGGTGAGGAAAGGGATACTCTATTTTAATGAATCACATTCATTTAATGTGGGTCTGATCATATCCAAGCTGATCACTTTAACAGTTTAACTAATTAAGAATTTTGTGGTTTTTTTTTTTTTAAAATCAGGGTCAGTACAAGTCAACTCTGGTATGTCCAGTGTGTGAGAAAGTGTCAGTAACTTTTGACCCATTCATGTACCTTTCCTTGCCTCTCCAGTCGGCCTCCTCAAGAAGCATAACTGTTTTGGTCTTTTCTGGCATTTCGCCACCATCTCCAGTTACTGTTAGTGTGCCCAAGCAGGGTCGGTGCCGCGATCTTATCCAAGCTCTGAGTAATTCATGCTCGGTCAAAAGTGGCGAGAGAATTTTACTTGCTGAGGTTTGTGCATTTTCATTAGTTGCAATGAGAAATTCGGTTCCATACTTGTCAGTCCTCTTCTACTTGACAAATTAAAGGCCTACTCCATTTGAGAAATGTACCCAAGAATTTTTCATCAAGTGCTAAAAACCAATATCTTTGGGGTTATTACAGAAAAGAAAGATCAGCTTCCAGGTTAGTGTAGTTAAAAGGGTGTATTTCATAAGTGATGACACTTTGTCCTTATTTCTAGCTTTATTAATTATGTGAATAAGTCTGAAAATCTGATATATAAATGCTATCGAATATGTGGATTTAAGAATTGCTTTATTTTGTCCAGTTTGCTCATTTCTTTTTACATGTTTCTTTTGGCAATCTGAATAAAAATTACTTAATTCTACAATTGCTAATTATCTGTAGGTACGTGGTCACTCAGTGTACCAGTTTCTTGAAGATCCAGTGCTTCTCCTATCAACAATAAAGGATGATGACCACCTGGTGGCATATAAAGTCCCTAAGTTGGAAAAGAGTGCCACCACTTATGTGCAATTCATTCACCGTAGGGAAGAACCGTAAGTGTACTTTCAGCGCTTATCTTTTTATTAGAATTACCAGATCAGCAATACTCCAGGACTGTATATGCAATTTCTGCAATATGACCCAACTAGGGCCTACTATACCCTTGCTTCTGTTTTTTTCCCTTTTATTGTGCAATTAACAACGAGTTATCAAAGGAAACTATATGAAATCAAGAAATAACAACATTTTGGTCCAACTAGTACCAGAGTACAATAATATGTCAGCAGGTGCCTTCCAAATAATACTAATACATTGTTCTGAACTTGCTAACCTCCTCATACCCTTGTAGGGAACTGGCTACCAGCAGCAGTTCAAGCACATGGAAACCATTTGGTGTGCCACTCGTTTACCAAATCTCACGTAACAACACCAGGATCTTTGACTTGTATCAAATAATAGATGTCATGCTCTCTCCTATGAAACTAGATCAAGGCCCCAACTACACCAGTACCAGTAACTATCAGACTACTTGCAGTATGAAACTTCAGCTGCTAGAAAAAGGAAATTCATGTCTAGACCTGTTTGAGGAAGAAGGGGAAAAGACCATTGCTGTACCTGCAAACTCAATTTCGGCAGTTGTATTTGTCAATTGGTCTAAGATGGATTTGAAGAGATATGATATTACCTCGATGGAAAACATTCCAGAAGTGGTTAAGTATGCACCTCCTTTGAAAAGGACACGAGGTGAACCCCTGTCGCTCTATGCTTGCCTGGATGCCTTTTTAAGGGAAGAGCCGCTAGTGCCAGAGGATATGTGGTTAGTACTTTTTACAAGTTTGCTTCTTTTTCCCTGCTTTTGTATTTCTGGAATTAGCCAACTTAACAAGGCGACATCAGAAAATTGCAGAGAAGTTTCGACTTGTACTTTTACAGAAGGTCACATTGCTGTTAAGAAATTATAACAAGAATGTTGTATCAGATTTGGCATTCTTATATATTTTCCGATATATTATAACAAGAATGTTACATCAGAACGGATTAACCTTTTACAGTGCAGATAACGACAATAAAAATGGCCAGAGCACCCCAGAAATGACTACAAAATGGGATACTGAACTAGTATTTTGTATAGAATTATATACTGCACCAGAAGAAGTGGGCTTAATAAAAAAAAAAATATCCTATAGCATAGCTAATCTGTGATACCTTGGCAATGCTTTTTTCTGGTCAAAATCATGGTTCTTGGACCATTCTTGTCATTTTTTTAAATGACCACATCATTATTGCAAAGAAAGATTAGTGTAAAAGATCTAAGTAGGCATACATTTCTCAACAAACTAAGAACTTCTTTCAGTTTTGGAAAGTGAGGCATTTTCTGTTATTTCTTGATAGTGTGGTGGTCTTATTACGACCATGTTTTTAAATAGTAAAAATATTCATTAGCTGATGGACCTGTTCTTTGTGATTAATAAAAGGTTTTGTCCGAGATGCAAGGAGCAGAGGCAAGCGAGCAAAAAACTCGATCTATGGAGGCTTCCAGATGTCTTGGTTATTCACTTAAAGAGATTCTCTTTCAGCCGCTCGACGAAGCACAAGTTGGAGACTTTTGTTGATTTCCCGATACACAACTTGGATTTGACAAACTATGTGGCCAATAAAAGGAGCTCCCATCGTCAGAGTTATGAGCTCTATGCATTGAGTAACCACTATGGTAGTATGGCCAGTGGTCATTATACTGCACATATAAAGGTTTGCTTTAACCCTTGCATTTTTTTTCAGCTTTATGATACTTTGAGAAGTCCTCATATTTACGACTTGTTATAAACATTTCCTTTGTTTAGTCCTATGACCAACGGTAGTTATTCTGATTTGATTTTTTTTTTCATGTCCAGCTTTTAGATGAGAACAGGTGGTATAATTTTGATGACAGCCATGTAATGGCAATCAATGAAGATGAGGTGAAGTCTGCAGCTGCATATGTGCTCTTTTATAGGAGTGTTAAAGGAGAAGATGCAGCGATAATCAACGGAACGTACCGCTTTTACAACTCAAGTCATAGATAGATTTGTGTGTTTCATTTCTTGTTTATTATTTATTGCCTTCTCAGCAGATGCAATTAGAGCAGGAATGTAGATCATGGGTTTGTATTATTAAAAGCAATGGGTTTCTGTCTTTCTGACAGCTTTTGCCGTACAAGGTTATATTGGTAGTAGCAAGAGTTCATGTAGAGTTCAGTGGGAAATTCCTTCATTGTTGAGCTTAAAATATGCTGCTTGTTTAATTTAGTGAAATATAAATATTTATCATATTCAAGCAGGATCCAACTTGTTTAGTATATATTTGAGGCTATCAAATTTATTTTCATAGGACATAGTATCTTTCTTTGTACTTAAAAAAGGATCAAGTACAAATAAAAAAATATCCCAGTGTATCTTTCTTTGTACTTCAAAAAGGATCAAGTACAAAGAAATATCCCAGTGGAAAGGGACATCTTGAAAAAAAGAAAAGAAAAAGAGTGTGAAATCTGAACGACAACAATCCTTTAGTTTTGCTAATTATAGTGGGTAAAATTAAGCAACTAGTAAACAAGTAAATGATCGATGTTATAGACAGAGAAATGATACCTTCACTTTTTGGTCACATTTCTTATTTGTATTTAGATGGGTTCATATCTCTTTCAAAAATATTTATATTTAATGACAAAGTGTTTATATGTTAGACCATTAGAATTAAAAATTTTACTAGTTGTATTTTTATTTGTGCAACAAAAATTTTCAACTTGAATTTTTTTAAAATTAAATATTTAATAAATATTTTAAGGGTGGGGATTTTTTAGCAACTATATACTCTGACAACCTTGACAATGAATTTTCAAATAATTCAAAAAAGAAATCTTAAAAATAGAAAAAGGTTTATAAACAAATTCTTTAATTTATAGATTGATTGTATTTCAAATTTCATACAATTTAAGTATTATTTGATACTCCATCAAAGACCACCAAAATTATATGACATTTATAACGGTCCATATTTAATGGCCTTTGATGGAATATCAAATGACGCTTAAATTACATAAGATTTGAAATACAATCAATTTATAAGTTAAAAAAAAATATGTTTGTCAACTTTTTCTTTTTTGAGAATTTCTAAAATAATTTTTAAAATAATTTAAAAATTGATTTTCAAGATTATCAAGATAATAATTGTTAAAAAAATTATTTTTATTTTTAATATGCAGATAAAAAAAATGCAAAAAAAAAATGTAGAAATAGTCTCTCTTAAAAGCAGATTCGCCTCCAAAAGCCTAAAGAAACGTAACGCGCTGCACTTAGCCTAATAACCTGGCTCTTTGAAATATTCATCCCAAAACTCGGCCCCTATTCGTAAATTCTATTTCGGTTCTGATTGGAATCGGCCCAGATCTGAACAAACCTCACAATTTTGATTCCTCTTCACGAGCAATTCATTTCGAGAGAACTTATTTCTCCCAATTGGTGCTCTTCTCCGATCTAAACCACGGATTGTGCGCCATCTCTGTTATACACGGCGTGCTCTCTCTCTCTCTCTCTCTCTCTCTCCTCTCCTCGTGCTGCCTCCCTCCCAACACCATCTTTACTGGTGCTCTCTTGGTGAGATACTTCTCTCTGATTTAATTTCTGTTCTAGCGTAAAGTGCTTTTCAAGCTAGGGTACTTTCTGAATCAGGGTACAATTGGAATTATCTGTATTTTGATAGTTATGTTGCGCATTTTCTGAATTCTGAGCCAATTTGGACGAATTTTCGAGGTTAAGTCTAAATGCATTTATTGGGATAAAAGATGTTTCCAGTCTTTTAGTGTTATGTTTCATTTCCTTTCCAGGGGTTTAGTTCAATCCAAGTATCAAATTATGACAGACACAGGTCCCAGTTCCCAATTTGTTTGTTGGTGATCAAATTGTCAAGTGGAGGCAAAACACTAACAGCCTTTTACATGTCATTGCATATTTGCGTATATATCAGCTCATAAATATAGTTTAGAAGTTTATGTTTTCTTGTAAGCTCTTTTTCTTTCAGTTTTCGCCTGTTAACACCAGAACTTGAACATGATCTGATAACAGTCACTCGCAAAAGCATCACTGACTCAACTGTAAATATGGGCAATAATGTGTACATGATGCATATTTTTTTTTATATTAAAACACATTGTAGTTGCAAAAGTAGTGTATTAGAAAATAAGAACAACATTAAGAATACACGGCATGTAACTGAGTGTCTATTAAATGATAGGCTTCTGACATGATTATACTGATTATTGTACTGTTGTTGGCTCCTCAAGCTCAAATGAAATTTGCTTTCAGTTCAAGTATTCTTAAATTTGTTTATACTCATGTACCTTGTCAGTATATAGTTGGTTCTCATGCAATGATTACTTGAGGCTTACAGTCATAGTAACCATATCTCTTTATCATGCACATTTAGTTTTCTAATATATCTTTTCAGTAGGAAAATTAATTAAATTCTACAATAAATATAAAACAAATTCAGATTCAGGGCTGCTGGAAGAGATACCGCTGAAGAAGCAAAGAAGTCACACAAATGTGAGAAGCCTTGGCTAGAGATGTACTAACTCCAGAAGCCTAGGTTCGAGCTGTAGCAACTCCTAAAAACTGTATGTTTTATTTCTTGTTTACAAGCTTGATTGATAATTAGGTGACGGCATCAGCTCAACTTGATTTGGCATCTCATTTCTTATTATAGGTTTTTGTACAGAAGAAAAGGCTGCCGTAGTTGTAAATATCGGGCTTTTTCTGAGCCTGGACGAATATTGTGCATCATTTGGACAGGCCAGGCTTGGGCTTCCAAGAATCCAAGCTAGTTTTGGACTTTTTCTCCTCAATTCAGGGCCGAACCAGATCTGTGCCTTCTGTGCCTTATTATTTAGTCTGGCAAGTTTTGGGCTAAAGCCCACCATTATCAAGCATATTCTTGGTAAATTACTAAATTTAGTGAAATGGTCCTTGTTTTGAAATTGATATTTAATATTTCATTGCATGAAACCCAGCAGCTCGCTGAAAATTGGCGGTATTATAGAAAATATACCATAAAAACAGTGCATTTTTGAAAGGCTAAATAAAGACGATAGCTGAATTGAATAAGTCCAAAGGAACTCTGGTCTGATTAAATTTTCAACCCAACTACTTTGTTCCATACAACTTGCCTTCCCTGAAAGCTCACTTTTTTCAATGGCAGACATTTACTTCCAGGTCACAGATGGCATCTCAATCCCAAACCCTCCTCTCCCTGCTCATGTTTTATTACTACTTCTTCCACCACCTCACCCGTCCGATCCACTGCTCACTAGGATCTAATGGCATTGATACAGACTCCGTATCAAAAGAGGAGTTCTCAGAGGAGCTCCTTCTGAAACCGCTACCTGATTATAAGGTTCTTGCGCACTTCCATTTCACAAGCACCTCTCCTCCTTCAGTTTCCAGTGGGAGGCATCACCATCTCTTTCCCAAATCCATCGCTCAACTGGTACAATTCAATCTCTTTTTCTCTCTCTCTCGTGATTAAATGAACTCTTTTCTGAAGCAGCTCTATTCTGAGATATAATTGATCTTATACATGAACTAGATTAAGAAGTATAAAATAAAGGAGCTAGAGCTGTCCTTTACACAAGGCAGGTGGAATTATGACAGATGGGGCGCATCTGACCCTTTGTCAACCACCAATGCGAAGCCACCAGGTGTTGAACTGTGGGCGCTCTTCGATGTTCTTACAAAGGAGGAGATAGACGCCACATGGTGCAATCTCACACACTCACTCTCAGGCCTCTTCTGTGCATCTATCAACTTTCTAGAATCTTCCACTTCCCATTCGACCCCTCTCTGGGGCTTAGTGCCAAGCAATGGAGATCTGAGGTATGGAGCACTTCCACGTGAAGCCGTATGCACAGAAAATCTCACACCTTGGTTGAAATTGTTGCCATGCAGAGATAAAGCCGGTATTGCCTCCTTGTTAGATAGACCTTCGATATACAGAGGCCATTACCACTCTCAAAGATTGAAATTGAGGTCAGATCGGTTAAATGGGATTGTAATCGAGCAAACCCTTAGTGTGGTTCTGCAGCCGAGTGACCATACCAGTTGGTCCATGTACCAGTTGTTTAAGAAGAGTCTCACGGGAAAATGTGCGCTTGCAAAGTCCAGCAGGGTATTTCTGGAAATAGAGGGAGATTTGGGTAAGAATCAAAATATATTGGAGTTGAATGGTGAAGCTGATACGGTGACTAATGACCATTCCACCCTTTACCAGTATAATGTCGAGAGATATAGTGAACATGAACCGCTTGATATAACGGTGAATTGGAGAAACCCCCTGCAACTGAGCTTTCTGCAAGCACCACTTCATGCAAGTCGATTTCTGATGGGTAGTGGCAATGAAAGGGGTTCAATTGCCATATCCCTTCAGAAGGCTAGAAATTCTACCGAGGGATTATATGATAGTTCCAACAATTGTTTTACTAAGGTAGTGGTGTTTCAGGTGGTACCATGGTATGTGAAGGTGTATTACCATACATTAAGAATATACGTAGATGGTGAGTATAGGGATACAAGGGATGTCGTCGAGAAGATAAATATTGCACCTTCAGAGGATAAGATTTCCCCAGGAACCCTAGAAATGATGCTTCGCTTCCCATGTGGGATGATATCAGCTGCTTTGACATTAGATTTTGACAAGGTTACTTTCTGAATCTTACTAAATGAATTCAGTTCTTATCTAGCATGTTACTTTCCATAGTTTTGCAGCACCAACTCATACCAGTTATATGTTGAGGTATCATATACTTCTGCTGTACCAGTCATGTATTCATGCTGCATTTTGTATGATACTTTGATTTACTAATATTTGATAGTTATATATCTCTTTACCTTTTAGTTGATTTTGTTTATCTTCATTGTTAAGTTGCTTCTCTGTAATTTTAGGGATTTCTACATATAGATGAGTACCCTCCAGATGCAAATCAAGGATTTGACATTCCATCTGCTCTTGTTAGCTTCCCTGATTTCATCTCAAGCCGAATTTATCCTGATTCAATTAACTCACCCCTTCTACAAAGTTACAAGGTCTCTCTCTCTCTCTCTCTCTCAAAATCTCTTGTTTATCTTTTTTACTGTGAAAATGTTGGTTCTGACATATAAATACCAGAAACATTTTTGTTTTCTCAACTTTTCATATATGACCCCGATTCAATTAGCACAGTATCAGGCACTTAAACAGCTTTTTTCTTGTTGGCTGTGGATTTAATGTAATTTTCCTAATTGGTCTTACTTGTGAATTAATCTCTTTTAGGGAAGGAATGTTGTGAAATCATATACTGAAGTGTTGCTTGTGCCTCTGACAACCCCTGATTTTAGCATGCCATACAATGTTATCACCTTCACATGCACTGTACTTGCTTTATACTTTGGTTCTATGGTTAATGTGCTGAGGCGGCAAATTAGCAAAGAAGAACGATTAGCTAACAGCAAAGGTAATGCATTACTTGGTTAAATTCTAATTTTTATGTAATTTACCTAATTAACCCCTCACAAAAGTATCTATTTTTTTTTCTTCAAAAAACACAGATGGAAGAAAGCCCGGGCTTATTCCTTTGTTAGTTTCCAGAATTACCAACAAGATAAGGGGCAGAAAAGAAAATTTAGCTGATCAATCACAACTGTCACAACCTTTAATAGGCCCCAAACTTATTTTCAAAGTAGTACTGATTGCGGTTGTAGCAGTTCTATGGCATTATTTCTTGAACACTAGTTGACCTAGATTTTCATTTAGCTTTGAAGCCTTGCCTTTTTCATTTGTGAGCTATATACCTCTTTGAATGAATTTTGTAGCTGATGCATAGATTTTGCCGTATCTCTTTTCTAATTAATTCTTCATTTGTATGTATTTGCATATGATTTTTAATCTTTTATTATCTTTTTGTTCACTGTTTCTTAAATTTGAATTTTTTTTTTATAGATTAGCTTGTTTTAATCATTTTCTCAAACCAGATGATCTATAATAGCAGTAAAAAAAATCTTAAGAAAAATTTGACTTTCAGAATTAGAAAAAAAATATGAAAGTAAGAAGTTATTACAATAAAATAATAAATATGTCTGTGAATTTTAGCATTCTTTTTAATTATAACTCAGTAGATAGTACATTTTTTATAGCATCCAACCCGATTACCCCGTGCTGACTTGGTTACCATATCAGTATATCAGCAAAACACAGCATCTATATATGCTGCATGAATTCTACAAAACTTTGTATATTCAAAATGTAGAGTATAACAAATTGAATAAAAGAATCAATATATCCATCTTAACACCAGTTAAGAAAAAAGAAGAAGATAAAACTCAATCCTAGTTATTTCTGCCTTGAGAGATCAAATTAATTGTATGTTGAAAGCAATGTGCATCGCACGGGACCCTCAGCACGCCTTGCTGGTACCCGTATTTCTCGGCCGCTTGCTCCAGCAGAGCGGCCATGAATGGTTCCTCCAACAACTTTATGTGCACAAGAAACCTCTCCTCCTCTTCCCCTGCCATGTCACTGCCTACAAGTACCGGCACATAACCTTTCGGTACTCTTTTCTTGCACCCATTTTCTTCCGTGAGGAGCACATGATGCATTGAGGTATCTCTCTCCTTCTTCATCCAAACCATTTTTCAGTTTTTCTTTTCCTTCTCTTTTAGAAAGAGTTGGAGAAGGGAGGGGAATTGCTTGGATATTTTGTTGTTTAAATTGATCTAGGTCTTTGAGCGATATACTGATATGTGTGTGTGTGTGTGTGTGTGTGTGTGTGTGTGTAATATAAGTAGGAGAGATGATGATTAGTGCATGGTGGTTCTAGGAAATAGAAGAAAGATTAAACGGTCAAGGGTTTGAAAGGAGGAGAAAATTTCTCCACACTTGATAATGACAAACGATGTTATATCTGGAGACTATCATCTATCTTGTGTAGTATTATGTCTATGCTTGACACTTTGAGCATTGACACGCACATTTATTTGGAAGCACGTGACTATATCTCGTTTCAAGTCAATTTCAAAACGAGCGGCTTCCATTGTTTGTTTGTTTGGTCAACAATTATCTTGAATTTCTAATTTGAAAGAGGTGGGTCTAAATTAGCTTAAAACTGTCTAATGTTTTTTCCAATTTTGAAGCTGTGGATGGGAGCCAAATTTGAATGTACTATTATGTTCGACCATGGTAGTTTGATGAGATATCAAATTCACTGTCTGAAGCATAATGTATCTCCATAGATTGGTAAGACAGAATATATTAATTTTAGAGCAGTGATATTGATAGATTTCTATCTATCTACCACAAAAAGGGCTCAGCGTGCACTTCAAAATGAGCTAATTAAATTCATAATGCATGCACAATAGTGTTAAGCAATTAGTTTAAGACTTCATTTTTTTTTCTAAGACTTACTTTGCTTAATAGCAAAATCCTTGATTAAATTTAGATTTGAGCCATTTAGCTTAATGGTTAAAGACAATAACAAGGACTGATCTCAATTATAATTTCTGGAAAGAAATTTTTTTTTTCCAGGAGTTCAACTTGAATATTTTTTTATTTTTATTTTTATTTTTTTGCAATAGAATCTAATTTCAAATTTGATCTGGTTGGATTAATAATAAAACTTTCATCGGATATCTAAAATGACATAATCTGATTTGAAACGGTATGAATGAATGTGTATGTGGATTTCTAAATGTACCTAATAATAATTCGTTGAATCTGGATATATATTATAAAAGAGAATTTGCCTTGTGGATTCGCATTTGACTCTAATAGAATCCCAATTTGAAATTAAATAAGAATTTGTTAAATATAAATAATCTTACATGTCAAATAATATATTTGATCTGTTTCTAGAACTATAAATCTTACATGTTAAAAAATTAATTACAATTTCCTATACAAGTAGTTTGATTACAAATAGTTTAATTAAATATTTGCTCTTAATTTATATTTTATTTTGATATTTCATGGATTTTAATTAATATATACAAAATAATACGAAACAGATTCGAAGTTAACTAAGGATACTAGATACGAAGTCATATTATAATTCTCAAAAGAATTGATTGAACATATACAATATTCTTATATGAATCTTTTAAAATTCCTTAATGGTAAATTCATAAATTGGTAACTGGAACCAGAAACTGGACCAAGCGTGACCCAACCCACCCAAAACCCCAAAAGCCCAAGCGAACCAAACCAAACCAAATCAAACCGAACCGAACCGAACAAAACATAACCCCCACTCTCTCTCTCTCTCTCGCTCGCTCGCTCGGTGGAGAGCAATGACATCCCTCCGATCCTCCGCCGCCACGGCGCTACCTCCCATCCGGGCCGCACTAACCCGGTCGAAGCGAGAATCGATCCGACGGGAGCTGGAATCGTGCCAGATGCTAGCGGGGATATGGTGCCATGGCCTCACTGTGCGCCAGCTCCAGTCGATCCGAGCCTCGCTCCCTTCCAGTTCCAAGCTCCTCGTCGCGAAGAACTCTCTAGTGGAGAAGGCGATCGAAGGCACCAAGTGGGAGGTGCTCAAGCCCTGTGCGAAAGGCATGAACGCGTGGCTGTTCGTACACTCCGATGAGATACCCCCAGCGATCAAACCCTATAGGTGAAGACAAATGTTGAATCCGGATTCTCTTGTTTATTTGCACAGTTATACAATGCAGGACTGTTTTCCATTACAAGTATCAACTAAGGTCCTTTCTAATTAAATGAAATTTACTTGATTGCCTCTTGGTTATGTGCTTGCTTGTTGCCATCTCAATTGGTCGGTGGTATGGTATATACAGTATGCTGTTGTAATAAGTCTCTGGGTTTGTATTTTATCTAACCTGGTAAATTGACATACTGGTTTTATACCAGATACACTTTTAATGGTCATGGATTCTACTTTTATTTTTGAGCATGAATCAACACTAAAATCATTATTATTTAGTTCTCTTTATATATTTGGCTTAAAGGCAGTCCTTGAATTGGCCTCTGAATATTTCTTTTCCTGTTCAACCAGGCCGTCAGAAATTTTGATTTTCTGTCCAATTGATCTGATTGTTGGTGCTAATTCATAATCATAGTGCAATTGAATTATGACGAAGGGGTTTCTTAGGTCCATGTACCTTCATATCGTCATTTTCTTTAAGTGACAATTATATAAAAAATGAAATGATTTAGCCTGGCTTGCGTGGCTCAGTAACATCTCTTCATACAGGGATTTCCAGAAGGACTGGAAGTTAGCTCTAAATGACTTCACTGGTGCAGTTTATGAGGGGAAATTGTATGGCCCCGATGATTTTCAGGCATTAGAAACAATGCCAACACGCATGGAGTCATACCGATTCTTGCTCGGATGCTTGCAGAGCCCTGCAGTTTCTCTGATAGGGTTGCTTCAGACAAAGAAACAAGAGGAAGGTGGTGCTGAGGCAGTTGCAGCTGGTGCCGAGAAGAACTAAGTGCTTCAGGTTTATTACAAATGTTATCAGCTTTTGCTTATACAATAAAAATCAGATCTCATTGAGGAAAATAGCTTATGTTTGCCACTAGCAGTATTCTCCCTCCATGCCGTTTTCTTTCATTTGTAGTTTTTGTTAGTAGTATTCATTTTTAGTTGTTGGTTAGTGATATTTTTGTTACTGTTCATTGTTCAATGCTTTTTTACTTTTGAATAGCTTCCATTAGCTTTTTTTCAACCTCTCAGTAGATTTACTTTTGAAGGATTCCGCATATTTTTCATCTGTTTATTTAGTCCCTATTAATGCTAATTATATGGTTGAAATAAATTAAGTCGTAAGAAAAGTTTAATTATGTTAGAGCCATTTTGTTTACAATCATATTTTGTAATGCAGAATAGTAAATATAGTAATTGATGCATGGATGTTTGTTGATGAGAAGGAAATGCACATTCTAGTGAGATAAAAATTAAGACTTTGCATTCATGTCAATTCTCCCAAGTGATTGACAAAGGGTAGCCTGTTATTGTTATTAATCTAGTCTCAGATACTCATTAATACTCAAGTTGGAACCGGATTTATGAATTATCTGAAGAGCTACTGTATATTTATTTTCATGTCTGAAGTATCTATTATTTCTTGCAGGTTTATAGAAAATAAAAATGGTGGCAAATTCGACTTTCTGTGCTTTAGTTGCTGTTTGTAATTTTATAATTAGATAGCAACTTTTTTGGACATCTTGGCTGCTTTAGTTGAAATAGACAATCTTTTGTAATTCAAGAAGTTCTTATTTATTTTGTTTCATCGTTTTGCAATTTCTTTTTGTATTTTGACTGCTGGTTAGCATTTTTATTTTTCACCTTAGAGTTTAGCTCTCCATCTAATGGTTTAAAAGATCCTCCTTTATTTTTTCATATAATTGAAACGATGTGGCCCTGCAAATAATATTTATAACTCTTGAATTTTCTTATGATTGTTTTGTTTACGGTTTCTTTATGGAAGCTGCTGCTAACTTCAGTTTTGCAATTAGTATATCTTGGTTGTAGTTCTCCTCAAAAAGCATCGTCGCTATCAATTTTTCAAACTTTTAAAGGGTTGAAAGCTGAAAACCCATTAACGAGTTTTTATCACAGAGAAAAGAATCCACCCCTAAAAAATAAAATGTCAGCAAGAAGCAAACAAGAAGAAGAAGAAGAAAAGAAAATATTGCAATATCTTCACAAATTCCTTGAGAAATTTCGCCATTTTAGCTCAAGTACCACAATAATTACAGAGAATTCCTTGAACCGTTTCTTTACAAGTTTTATTTCCATTAATTGCACAAAAGGAACAAACTCAAAACAAAAAGAAAGGAAATAAAAGTTAGCAACGACGCTATCTGCAAGTTATGTTAATCTTTAGGCTCCGATAAAGAGATGCGAGGGACTACAACCGGCGCACCACGAATCCTCTCAAGAGCATAACTTATCCTTAGTGGCCTTCCTAATAAAACCTGTACATAGTACATAAATTATACAAATATATAATTATCTTAAATTTATCTTACAAGAGCAATTTTTGTTAGAAATCTACAGCACTAATCAACAGCACAATTGTACCACCTTTAACAAAATGATGCCGATATAGAGATATGCAATGTCAAGATGTGCAAAATTACCATGACCATTTGTTAAAATAGGGTGGTCAACTTAGTTACCTTCCCATTCATGACATCTTTGGCATATTTGGCATCTTCTTCACTTGAAAATTGAACAAATCCAAATCCCCTTGACCTTCCTGAGTTCTTATCATACATTATTTTCACTGCATCAACCAAGAAATATATCATTCTTATTACATATCTGTTTACTCATTACTTTCTTTGCTTGTGATATGCATTTCTCTACAGAAGTCCGTTATTAACTTATTACCCTAAAGAAACACAAAATTTGAATTACCCACCTTCAGTTACCTCACCAAAAGAGGAGAAGGCATCCAAGAGAGACCGATCATCTACCGACCATGACAAACCTTCATACATGCACAACATAGCCAAAGTTAAGCTGTGCTATGTGATTTTTCAAACAAATGGTACTATGAAGCAGGTAAAGCAATACCGGTTATAAAGAGCTTAGAATTGGAGGCAGGTTGGGCGCAGAGAAAACGCAAGTGCTGGAGAACCGGCGCATGAGACTGCATGATGAGTCTGAGCCTATTCACATACGGAAGCATCATTCTTCTTTTATCTTTTAGCCTTTTGGCAATTGTCAGTTCTGCACTAAAATTGTAAACGTTCCATGAGATATGGAAGGATTCAAAAGAAAGAAAGCAGGGAAATTGACCATTATTTTCAGCTAGGCATTTCTACAAACACTTGGAGTGCATGAATGCCCCTGCCCTGGTCTGATCAGCATGTAAATGTGCGATTATGTACTCGAAACCTGATTGGAAAGAAAGCGGTGGCTACTGCGTCGGAGAAGGTGGCGGCGGCGTTATGTACCGTCTCTAGTCTCTGACAAAAAGAGACGCACGGAAAGAGAGAGGGAACATCTAATTCAATCCTGATTTCTGAGCAGAGAGAGAATGGGAGACGCTTTGACGGCTTCCTCGCGTTGAGATGCCCATCTAGATCAACTAATTCAGATCCGACGGACCAGGGTATTTATTGATGGATAATTGTGACAGTGATATATTGTTATAAAATATTAATGTTTAAAAGTATTTACATCCGGGGATGTAGCTCAGATGGTAGAGCGCTCGCTTAGCATGCGAGAGGTACGGGGATCGATACCCCGCATCTCCATCACGTAGAATTATATTTCTATTTGTACTTTTTAATTATATAATTTATTGTTATTTTTGAGTAAAGCAAACTAAAAAAAACCTACAAACTTAAAGCTATTAAAAATCAGTAATAAATAGTTTAACCAAACTAAAAAAAAAAATGATGCATAATTGACTTATCATGCTGCCGGTGTTAAAATTCGGTTGGAGGATCTATTGTGAATATATTTAAAGTTAAAAGATTTTGATTTCATCTTTATCTCAAAGAAACTTAATCAGGCTGGTGTGTTCATCTCCATCCTCAACATCAAATGATGCATCATACATTAAACATCTCGGCCTTCTTTTGTCACGGTCGGGCGGGAGCAACCATGCGGTGTATACAATGGAGTGTGCATCTTCTGCCACCTCTTCTGATCCCTCAGCCGCGGCCTCGTCGTGGCTCACGATTTCTTGTGTCTTGCCAAGGCTCCATGGCAACTCTTTAAGTGCGGGTCGACTCTCCGGTGACTGGTATAGCATGTTGCTCTTATTGGCTATGATATTCACCTAATTTGTTTATAAAAGAAAGCCTCAGTATCAGAATATGTAGTGTCAAAATTATATTGGAAAGTTTGTTGGCATTCATCTAATTAATTTGTTTATAAAAGAAAGCCTCAGCATCAGAATAAGTAGTGTCAAAATTATATTGGAAAGTTTAATTATTATATTAAACGAGTTCAAAATGCTTTTCATTTTTATTGTTTCTAGCATGCTTTCTTCCCATCTTTAGTTTTTGAATAAAAAAGTAAAGTGAGAAATCTATTAGATATAATTTATATCATTTTTCTCTACATATATGTAAGGTTTGGTGCTATTTTTTTACTTCATCTTGTGGGTATTAAGAGCTCTTTAATTATAAGTGCCAATGAACGTAGATGATATCTGAAGATTGACTTTTCATACACTTAATATTTAATACAATTAGATCAAAATGCTACTAATTTTTTTTAACTTATGCAAACTCATGTTATACAGTAATGTTATTATGCAATTTAAATGAGTTATTATGCATATAATGATATTTAAATTAAATAATAAAAATATTATACATAATAATTCATTTGATATACAATAAAATCCGTATCAACAATGGTATCAATAATGACATCTCCATAACATTTTCCATACCAAAAATAAGGTATTTGTTGTCAAACCAACAAAATTTCTAGTTCCATCACAAATTAAGGATACAAAATTAAATAATATTTGTTTGTCAAATATTACAAATATAAATAAAGCTTCCAGTTCCTTATAAAAGTATGAATATACATAATATTTTCCATAAATGGGAGAGTGAGCTCTCACCGATTTCATTAGAAAATTTTAAATTAGTTTACAATAAGGATCGCAAATGATTTAGTAGTTCAAGTAGTAGCTAACTTAAATGATCTTTAAGAGATCACGAATTCAAATTCTTATGAACACAAAAAAAGGAAGACTTGAGATCTACTTTCACTTAAAAAAGTTTATAGCAAGGATCCCTTAATCAAAACAAAAAGGGTACCAGATGTCCATATCTAGCTACTGCAAACTGGTACCGGTTTTCCTAGCACATGCAGAAAATTGAAAGTGGCAGTCTACATACCAGTAGCAAACACATATTGATGTGCAGTTAAATGAATAAAGACATAGAACCAGAGTATTACATATGAGTGTTCCCTTATTCTACTTTCTGGTAATGTTTCGGTTTTTCATATGAGAAATAAAGCAAAATCTATCTATGCCATGTCGATCTTTCGAATTGTTGGTCATCAAATTCCAATCTTTATTTTCCAACAACTTGAAAAGGTGAAGTTCATTATGGTTAAAGAAGAGAAATCAAACATTCAAATTTTAAAATTAAGAAATTCAGAAGTTTAATTTGATTCACCTACATTCATGTCCGAAGAATCATTTACTTCTTTCATGACCCTCTTTCTCTTAACGGGCGCATCGCATGCTGCATCAGATTGGATCCTTTTGCATCTGGTACGTCTATAATCTTGTCTTGCCTCATTCCACTCATCATTTTTAACATCTTGACAGTTAATCTTTTTAATGTCCATAAATTAGAGAGAGAGAAGAGGGGGAGAAAGAAGAGAGAATTTGGATCGGTGAAAATGAGAGACCGTAGAGAGATCAAAGAGCAGGGAAGGCCAAATATAGATGGAGAGCCTAATTTAATCTTCTTCCTTTGAATAAAAGAGATGTTTAAAAAAAGATAAAATTTTTGTTTGATGAATATATAGACTGTGAACTGTGAAAGTGTGTGTAACATCTCAGCACACAAATTATAAGTCATGTAAAATCTAGCTCTAAATTTGGAATGCTGTACAATTGACATTTTTTGGTTGATTCTGGTTTGATTATTTGATAGGCCATGAACCAGGTTTAATCAATTGCATGTAATTTTGCCACAAGATCAAAAGCGGATGAAGTCGAGAAGATCCTCTCCGGTTTTGACCCATTTTTGCCGTACCCAATTTACGAAAACCGAAATTGGAATTTCTATGAAATATAAAAATATCAAGTATATATGTTTCTGGTGTCTCAGCTGAAAAACCGTTCTGGTCATTCACCAAGAAAATTTAATGTAAAATTTTTCAAGGTGTAATATATATATAAAGAAAGTTCACCTATGTCAAAATGAAGAATTAAATTTCGACGGTCCTCTGAAGAGTATATAGATGGTGCTCATGCACTAACTTCGGCATCTCATATCATGAGAAGTCGAGAAGTTCAACGAAACAGATGTTATTTATAAGAATGAAAAATTGCTACAAATTTTCTACATATAAAGTTATAATGCCAAACCTTTTCTGGTGTTGCTCTGTTAATCCATTGGAACTATGCAACTTTGCAATGCAAATGGCATTATCGAACGGCATTTTGCCAAGATTCCCGACTTCTGTTGAAGTTTGTAAAAAGCACCATCGCTACAAAATTGGAAGGTCTGTTTGTCAGGGTTTGTTTATTGTCTGTCAAATCTGGTACTGATTTATCAGAAGAACATGCATAATCTCTGCTTAATTGTTTGTCAGAAACATCCTCTGATGATGCATTAACAGCATTACCAGATGTTTTGCTAAGTCAATTAGAGGCATTGTACCATTGCTCGTTTCGACATAGTATGAAGTTGAAGATAACATGCAAACCCTTACTTCACGTTGCACCCGAAACTCCTCCGAAGTCGATGGATATGAACATTACTCTAGGATTCATCGGATTAACTAATTTCCGACTGGTTTGAAACTATATACTGGTACGTATCATCATCTTTAAGGAAGGTGATCACATCGATCGCATGTCACAAATGAAAATTAGCATTATATATATATATAATGGAGAAGACAATTAATTAACGTATTACTTAATTTTCTCGTATATTTATATACTCAGAAAAAAAAAATTACCTGAGATAGAAATCTATGTTTGGAAGTCTCCAAAATCACAGCTTGGCTCTTCAATTTGCATATATTTTGCCGTAATTTTAGTCTCTGCATCTCCTAAACCATCAACTTGGATCGATGCCAGACTCATCGATTATGATAAGCATACTATAATTCGAAATCTAAACATGACAAAAAGAATCATATTAGTTTTTAATTTTCTCCTCTTTTTTTTTTTGGAAAAGAGGTATATATATATATGTATACATGCCAAAAGAACAAGCAAAATAGATATGCACTCGCGTCTATATAAGGCATCTCATTAGGAAGTTAAATAATGTAAGAATTGAAAGTCAAATAACAGAAAAATCGGTAGCTAATTAGGATAAATTACCATATTTTACTTTATTTTAATGGACATGAAAAACATCATGCATATTGTAGATAGGGAAATGTTTGGGAGTAACCATTGTTTATACCGCCGTTGATACTGATTTTATTATTTTGATAAAATGAGTTATTATTCATGTTAATGACTTTATTATATAATTTATTTTGTACAATATTTTTATTATTCAACTGAAATATCACTAATCTGAATAATAATTTACTTTAGATTAAATAATGAATGTACTGTACAAATAAGTTACATAATAAAATTATTAATATGAATAATAATTTATTTAATCTAAATAATAAAATCAATATTGATAATGATATCAACAACGGTATCTACATATCAACTCCCTTATGAATAAATTATCTGCATCAACAAATTTTCACATGCAAGAATTTTAACGCACATAAAAAAAAGAAAAGAAAACAATTTTTTACATAGTAAAACTAGCGTGAGCTTTAAGCTCACCAATATTGTTTTGTGAGTTTAACTCAAAAAATTATCTAAATGAATTCATCCGATAAATCAAAGTACTAAATAAATTCTTCATATCAAAAGATTGTAGGATTCCAAAATTTTCTATTTTTAGAATTTCTAACTATTTTTTTATATTTTCTAAAATGACTTTAAAAATAATAATAAAATAAAGAATATTTATATATTTTGATATAAAAAAATTATTAAATAACTTAAATTTTGATATAAAAATTTTATTAAATAACTTAAATTTGTTATTTCGAACTAATTCGATATATTTTGAGTTAAAAGCATTAGGAGCAATTAAACCAGGGAATAAGGGTATTAAATGGGGTGGTAGGCAGCAAATCAAGTCCAAATTTGGAATGAGCGTATTAAAATGGTGGGGGCAGGGAGGAAAATCAAAGGTCGACATTTGCTGTAGAAAATTCTGTGTAGCTGAAAATATTATAATTAACTGACAGCCGGGGTCCACATTTCTGAGTCCTTCCCGTCCCCTTGGTTTATTGGTGGAATTACTCTTTCTGACATATTTTGTTACAAAGAATTTGTAACATATGATCTGAATTCCCCTCCCCACGCGGTTTCTTGGCCGCCAAGCTACCTTGAAAAGTTGAAATTCCTCCGCTGCTCCGTATAAACCAAAAAAAAAATAAAGAAAAGAAATAAAAAAAAATAGCTGTTTCTACGAACTCTCCTAAGATCATCGTCGATCGTAATTCGTAAGCAACGAGATTCGCTGGTTTTCTGAGTTTCTCTCTCTCTCGCAATCGAGCGAGATTTCAAAGTTGCAAGGTTAGCTTTATCTCGATCAATTTTCCAACAATTTAGATCCGTGCTAATTTAATCAGGAATCGATTGTTCGATTTTGTTTGATTTATTTATTTACATTCGTTCCCTGTTGCTCATTTGCTCGTTTATTATCTATCTCCTTATGGCAGAGATTCAGAAAGATAGGAAATTAAAGGGAATTAATCTGTACCCCCAAATCTCCAATGAAAGAACTTACATCCCCAATTCGCTTAAATTTCTCTCTGGTTCGAAAAGAACCCGAATCTCTCTTGAATGTCCCAATGGGATCATCACCAATTCCGTATACCGACATCAAAAGAGGAAGAAGCTATCAGAGAAAGATCCAGAACCTAATTCCAAGCTTAACCTAGGAATAATTACCTCCAATGTATCCATTACTGATCCATTTCCATGTCCCCGTAGCCGTAAAATTGATGAATTTGAAAAACTGAGCAAGATTGGGGAAGGCACCTATGGTATGGTCTACAAAGCCAGAGACAAATCTACTGGAGAAATTGTAGCTTTGAAGATGCTAAAACCGAATATTGTAAACCGAACGAAGAACCTAAGATGGAGAAGAGAGATTGATATATTAACCTTGTGCCACAACCCGTCGATAGTGGAGCTCAAGGAGGTACTATTCACCTGTAATGGATGTGATAAAAGCATCTATCTAGTAATGGAGTATGTAGGGAAGGATCTCCGTGGTGTGATGCAAAAGAGGTGGCACCCCTTTCTGGAAATTGACGTGAAATTCTTCATGAGGCAGTTGCTTTCTGGGGTTGAGTATCTACATGACCGTAACATTCTGCACAGAGATTTGAAACCCTCAAACATACTGGTTCACAACAACAACACACTCAAGATTTGTGATTTTGGGTTTTCTCGGGTCATCGGATCAGGGCCGTACACCCAACCTGTGGTGTCCCTCTGGTACCGTGCTCCAGAACTGCTTCTTGGCTCAAGAAATTACACCAGTGCCATTGATATGTGGTCACTGGGTTGTATAATGGCTGAGTTGCTCTCAAAGGAAGTATTGTTTCGCGGTAGCACAGAGATGGATCAATTGAAGAAGATAAAGGAGGTCATTGGTAGGCCTGGTGCATGCAATGGATTGCACAAGATGTTTCCCCTTACAGGGTTCTCAGGTTGTCCAACACTTTCAAGATCTGGTTTTGAGCTGCTTAGCGGGCTTCTAAGTTATGAGCCTGGTAAGAGGCTAACAGCTTCTGCAGCACTTAGGCATCCATGGTTTGATGAGGTTCCTTCTAGTCCTATTCTGACAGGGGTGTTTTCTTTTTATTCTGTGCCAGATATGCATTAAAAATTTGTCATGTACGTGAGAATGATGGTTATGAGACTATTTTTTCTATGATTAAGTCTAATTTAGTAGTTGTTTCAAGTGTTTAGGTGCTGTGAAAAGTTTTGTGCACAGATCTGCAGATGTGAAGCTTGACTACTTTGACCTGCTTAGTGATGATATTTTCAGACTAAGGTCTGTCATTTGAAATTTTGATTCAATAAACTTTGACTTGTTTATATTTTTATATTATTTGGTGTCCTGTAGTAACTTGGATCTATTTCTGTATTTATGGTTTCATGGAAATACACTGAACTGCTATCAGTAATTGATGGGTCATTGTTGGATGCCTCACTGTGGTGGTCTGCACTGGTTTAAATAAAATCAAGTTCTACATTGAATTAGTTAGTTTTCTTCTGTGGTAATGACAACATTGTTTTATTTGATGATGCCTTGTTGATCAATAATAGAATCTCATTAAAATTTAAATCAGCATTTAAGATGGAAGAAATTTTACTAAATGTTTAAGCGATAAAAGCAGATAACCAAGGAAAAAGAAAAATATTACTATAGTAAATTAGCTGTTCAAAGTACTGCAGAACTTGAGCTTTTGTTATCATGTTTTGTTTTACTGTTCTTTTTGGTGAATACTTATCCTTAATGAATCAGCTGTCTACTTAGCTAATGATCATTGGTGTTGTTCTTGTCAATATTTGGTCAGTTCTCTGTATCACTCCCCCCCCCCCCCCCCCCCCTCCTCCCCACTGGCGGCAAGTTGAGTTGTTAACTGAAATAGTTTCAATTTAGCAAAAGTTGGATGCATTTGAGATCAGCTGGTAAGAATTTTACATGTTGGGTAATGTGAGGTACTTTTTATGGTTCCTGTTACTGAATTTAACCTCCTTTTATTGTTCTTTAATTATAGCAGTCAAATATAATTCTTAGTGCAAATAATGTTCAATTGATCCTAATTATACCCAGTTGGATTAAAGAGCAAAGTACAAATTAGTTAATATTGCATTGTCCAAAACACTGCCATTTCAGTTCCATACTGACCTTCTGGCATAGTACCATTTTAGTTCGATTTGTGCACTTGTCGAGTACCAACAACAACAGAGAATTTGAACAAACATAGTCCCAGACTGCTGCTGAAAAAATGGCCTTTTCTTTAGGAATCAGACTTTGCCTACTTAATTTTACAAGCTGAAAGGAGGAAAAAAAAAGAACTGGCTAGCTTAGCTGCTAGGGACAGTTTTAGAAATATTTTTATTGGGTGCCCAGAAAAACAATATTTTGGGGAGTGGGGTTTCTATTGGTTGACCCAAAATACAAAAAAGGTAGTGATCAAAATAAATGATGCAAAACAATTTTGAGATTGATAGAGAAAATAACTAATTGGAGAGGCTATCAGAATGTGCCTAATACTGTAAAATACCAGTACAGGAATATTGATTACAAGTGTAATAATACCAACTATAATAATACCAAGATTCAAGATAAAAGTTGGAACAAGCAGCTAACCTGTAATGGTTCCATTGCTAGGAGGATAGACAAGCATGCAGCTATAGCAATCCTGCTCACTGATCCTGAGTGCAAAAGTAAGTAATGACAGTATATATGCAAGAGAAGTAGCTGGCACTACAATACCTAAAGTGGCTAAGACAGGCAATTTGGTACAGGTTTCGGTAAGCGAGCAATCGTTTAATCACACGAGTTTTGAGATTCTTTTTCTAATTATTTACAATGTATTATATATAGGTGAAATCAGTAGGAATGACCCAAGTTTACCAGTTACAGGACACCATTAAGGAAATAAAGAAGAAAATTTGGACCATGCATATTCTTGTGGAGGTTTATATATAGAGAATGGGGCTAATATCCTTTATTCATTTATGAAAATCTATATTTTAATTTCATAAAAAATGTGAAAATCATTTCACCTTCTTAGTATATATGACATGACTTTATGCTTTTAAATAATTAGGGCTGTATTTGGATTCTGGTAATTGTGTAAACCCATAAATATGATCTAAATGTTGTTCGGTATTAATTCAAATCCGTGTATCAAATATTATATGAAAAAAGAAATATATAAAAATGCATTTACAACAACAAGTTGTGCATGTCCGTCCATTCATGCTTTTAATTAATTTGAGTGCACTTTAAATCCAATAATCACAATGACCAACAGATATAATCTATCATGGTATGTATTAATTTCTGTGAATTTACATGCACTTAATTTGAATTGACAATGGATATTAACAATTAGCTAACTGTTTTGATTAATTATTTTATGTAATGATATGAGTTTAATTTAATTGGAGTCACATTTTAAGTCCAATAATCTTGAAAACAGAGAGATACGTACGCTCTAAGTATTGCTCGATCCTAATGAATAATCAGAATTTTGATCTTTTCAATCAATTGCTTCATTTTTATTTTTATTGGGAGTGAAATCCGGGATATAACATCATGGATATCTTTTCTATTTTGAATTAATTGATGATATATATAATATAAAGAGCATCTCTATCTCATTTACAAATAATTTATAATGTTGATGTGATTGCAATTGTTTTGTAATTTAATAATGCATAACATTTTTTAATTTAATAATTTTCTAAATTTATAAGTCTTTCTAAAACATCATATCAATATTTACAATTTATTTGTAAGTAATATGAAATATTTCTTTTTAAAATTATATAAAATTATCTATTTATTCATTAGAAATTATCATATCAACGAATTAATATGAAATTATTAAATTAATGATATAATAAATAAATTTAATTTCTAAAATTATAGAATGAAATTAAAAGAATGGGGACGCTTTTAATTACACTGTCCGCCTTCTTTTTTTTTTTTTTTGAAAGAAGAGTTTCTATTAATCCCGGTATTTATTTATTTTTTCTTTCTATATTAGATATTTCCTTATCTATTCATCACCTTCTCGGAGAGTAAGAGGAAGAAAAGAAAAACAGATTTCAACATTGAATTTTTTAAATAGCTCCATCAACAATTAATAAATCTAATCATGGTGCAAGAAGGAAAATGGCAAATTAAACTTTTTAAAATGAATTCAAACTACAACATTTCTGTTATTTACGATTGCATTATTTCTTTTTCCTTTTCACATGCTTCTTGGAACTTTTTTATTGCATCTATAAATGCTATAAATTAAAATAATCAGAACTACACTATAATTTCATATTTTGTAACTTATCCACATATCTAAACTGCATTATGAATCATTGTTCTTTTAGTCACTGATCTTTTCGTTTGTGGGAGATTATGTTTATAAATATATTGATCATGTATGTAAATTTAATATAAGTATTGAAACTATTTATCAAGTTCTTAGTTACTTAAATTTTTTGGCACCTTAATGTAAGAATTTTTTTTTCTAGCTTGCTATTGGATTAGATACACATATAATTTACTTATTATTTTTTTTATTATTTTTAGTTTGGATAAGTTTGATACTTAAGTCTGAGATGATATATATGTGTGTAAAATATTATAAAATTATTATATAAAAATTATGAGCTGTTCACATTTTAGGTAATCATATATGTGTGTGTGTGTAGAGAGAGAGTGTGTGTGTGTTTGGCTAATATGCTTCCATAAGCATTTCGGCTTGAAACGCTTACGAATCAAATTTCAAAATTCTGTGTCCAAAATGTCGATTTAAGTAGCTCAATAAATTCTTCATATCAAAATCTTGTAGAATACCAAAATTTACCATTTTTAGAATTTTGAAACTATTTTTAATGATTTCTTAAACACGACCCTAAAAATAATAAAAAAATATTAATATTTGAATGTCAAAATATGGACGAGGTGGCAGCCTGACATTAACTACAAGGCCAAATTGGGTGTATATATGGCATAAATCCATCAAATTTCAGCTTTTTAGATTTTTTTCATCAAAAGTGTAAATTTTAAATTATTTATCCATTCAAATTTCAAGATGTTAGATATTTCCTCACAACATGCTTAAAACTAATTAAGTAAACATCAAAACTTTATGAGTAATATTTAGGACGAAAATACCCTTCTTCTCCTCTTTAATATTAATCATAAAATTTTGGTTCCTATTTAATTAGTATTAAACATGTTGTGGGAAAACATTCAGCATCTTAAAATTTAAAAGGATAAATATTTATTCTAACTTATACTTTTAAGGGACAGGCATCTAAAAAGCTGAAATTTGATTGGTACAGCCAACATCGCCTAACTACAAATAGGATTCTTACACGCAGACGTAGCAGACGGTAGACAGTCAATAAAAAACGTGACGTATCGTATAAAAATACGACGTGTCCTATCGTATAAAAATACAAAGTTGGTTCAAACCTTGAGGACTAAATATTATATATGTTTTTTATTTCTTACGAATGGATATATTTGGTAAATAATATAAGTATTGTGAATGGATTAAATATTATATATATTTTTTATTTTTATACAGAACGTCACGATACGTCACGTTTTTTTATTGACCGTCTACCGTCTGCGCTTCTGGAGACTTACTGTAGTGCTTTCTGCGATCTGCGGAGGGCTGCTGCGTCCGCGTGTAAGAATACTATTTGTAGTTAGGCGATGTTGAGTGTACCAATCAAATTTCAGCATTTTAGATGTCTGTCCGTTAAAATAAGTTAGTTTAAAAATTTATCCTTTTAAATTTTAAGATGTTGAATATTTCCCCACAACATGTTTAATACTAATTAAATAGGAACCGAAATTTTATGATTAATATTGAAGAGAAGAAGAAGGGTATTTTCGTCCTAAATATTACTCATAAAATTTTGATGTTTATTTAATTAGTTTTAAGCATGTTGTGAGGAAATATCTAACATCTTGAAATTTGAATGGATAAATATATTTAAATTTACACTTTTGATGAAAAAAAAATCAAAAAAAGCTGAAATTTGATGGATTTATGCCATATATACACCCAATTTGGCCTTGTAGTTAATGTCAGGTTGCCACCTCGCCATATTTTCTACTTTCATCAATCAATTGATAAACTTTTTTTCCAAAAATATATTTATTTAATTTTCAATATGGCGAGGTGGCAACCTGACATTAACTACAAGGAATACAAATTTATTATAAGATTTTTTAAAAAACTAGGGATGTTTTTTTAGCTTCATCCTGAAATATATTTACTAAAGAAAAAAATATTTAAAATACTATAATTTTTAATCACAAATTTATATGCAACAAATTGAAAATTAAATAAATATATTTTGGAAAAAAAGTTTGTATGATTAATAATAATATAATTAGTTACATAAAAAATTTCATACAGGAATACAAAACGCTTGTATCATTTTTAAACATTATTTAATATCTTAGACATATAACAAACACACTTTTAAATAAAGAAAAAATAAAATGATGATGTAGCATGATTAAGAAATCTTAAAACTTAACACCTTTTATAGAGTATAAATTATACTTGATAAAAATCCAGCAATTAATACTACTTAAAGAAAAAAAAATTCCAACAAAAAAAAATACAACTTATTAAAAGAAAAGTTTCTATTACAAAAAAAAAATTATATGACGAAAATGCCCCTTCAGAAACTGTGACTAAGTCAACAGTAGAAAATTTTCCATTTGATTTACTTCGTGATGTTTAATTTTTAAGATGCATTTTATTTATTCTTTATGTTTTTTTAAAAGTGAAGAAAATATGATGCATGCAGTGAAGAAAAACATATTGGTTGTGTCCCTCTTTTAAGTTTTAGAAATAAAAATGAAGATTTTAACAACCAAAAAATAGAAAACAGAAAACAGTTTTCTGTTTTCAGAAAAACCAAAAAACAGCAAAACAAAAATAATGCCAAACTCAAAAGTTTTAATTTTTTTTTTATTGATGTATATATTCTGCCTAGCTTAATTTTGTCTATGATTATTACTATATGGAATGTGAACTTATGTTTAATAACATATTTTAAATGAATATTCTTAATTAAATTTCATGAATTGGAGATAGCACATATATAGTTGGGTCGGGTCGGGGAACTATTATTTTATTATTATTTTTTACCCAACTCTATTTAACTCGGGTCAAAAATACTTTGATCTGTGCCCAACCCATTCGGGTCACGGGTCGACCCTACCCGACCCGAGTAAATTAATTAAGTACTTAATAATTATTTTTTAATATTTTTTTATAATTTAATATTAATTAGTATATAAATAAATCTTAATTGGTGTAAATTTTCAAAATTAAACATAAAAAATACAATTATTTACGTAATTTCGGGTCGACCTGACTTGACCCTGACCTAACCCGAGACGGGTAAAAAATTCTTGACCCATACCTTGATACCCGTCCCATTTTCTCTTGGGTCATTTCGGGTCGGATTGGGTAAAAAATTGAAACCCTATTTTGGCAACCCTCCTTAGTTACTTCATATGACCGTTTTGAGATCAACAAAAATTTATTAGTACTTATTTGTTTATAGTTAATTGGATAATTGCCACAAACTTAAATAATGTTTTGACAAATTTGATTAAACCTATTTGTAAGCTAGCAAAATATTTATTTGATAGAAATTTTTTTTTTAGAATTAATAGCAGAGCTCAAATATAATGATATGAGAGCCACTAAGCTAGTTAATGACAGTCATAAAATATTTTTAATTTTATGTGAAACAAACAATCAAATAATTAAAAGTACTAAAATTAGTATTTTCTAATACAATAATTAATTATTGATCTCTTTTTTGTTTTTTTAAAAAACAAAAACACAATTTGAACCTCACTAAGTATATAATATAGAAATCGAGTCATAAATAATTCTAATACTTTACATGTTAATTTATTGGTACAATAAAAAAACTATTGAGTTTAGTCAAATATACAAAAATCTTATCTAACAACTTATGGCGTTTACGGTTCGCTATACTTGACACGACTCATCATTCTTATTAGTGTTTTATAATTTTATCATGAATAATTGAAGAGGTAAGTAGACCACACCAATGGCCACAAGAATGGGTCACATAAGTTCCACTCTATAAGGAGAAGAAAAATGCCTTTTTAAATGAAAACCAAAACATATCATTTGTCAACCTTGGCTAACTTTTGGATATAAATAAGAAAAGCTCTCTTGTGATTTGATATTGTCACAAGTTTTTGACAAAACAAACACTCAGTTTCTGACATGTTGACTTTTAAATCTCAAGTCTTCTTCTTCTTTTTTTTTTTTGAGGAAAAATCTCTAAGTCTTCTCCTATACAAAGTAACGTGGTAAACTACTAAATATAATAAGAAAGGGTATTTTTGATAATTATAATTTGATAATTTTAATAATGAATTTTTAAATAATTTTGAAAAAATTTAAAAATAGAAAAAAATTATATATATTTTCTCAAATTTATAGATTGATTGTGTTTTAAATTTCATATAATTTAAAAATTATTTGATATTCTATTAAACACCATCAAAATTATACGATATTTACAATGGTCCATATTTAATGAGTTTTGATGAAATATCAAATGATCCTTCAATTATAAGGTTATATTTGGTATGGAGATAACCAAGAGATAAAATTATCACAACCTTTCACATGTGATAACTTTATTCTCTAATTATCCCCATTTTATCCTCCTCCCAAACATAGCCTAAGAAATTTAAAACAAAATCAATCTATAAGTTAAAAAATATGTTTGTCAATTTTTTTATTTTTGAAAATTTTTAAAAATTATTTCAAAATTAATTGTTAAAAAATATTTCAAAATTAATTGTTAAAAATTAATTTCAAAATTAATTATTAAAGTTATCAAACGATCCCCTCCAATATAATAATTATTTCCAACTTAAAAGAACAAATCAAACACGATAAGATAGATACATAGACGAATTTTAAAAATCAAGGGGGATTTAATAGGCTCTTGAGCTTGCTTTTATTAATGTCATTTATCGCGTGCTCGGTCTTTCGTAGACTTGACCATTTCTAATTTACTAACTTTGATTTCTTAATTGTTATCTTAGAAATAAAATTTTAGTTTTCTGTTAAACATCAAGGAAAAATATCTATATCTATGCTCCATTCGAGCAGATTAATTACTGCCTATTTGAGATCCGGATAGAATCAGAAGTTGCATATTTATAAAATTTAAAGTAAGCTGATATATATATATATATATATATATATATATAGATATCGTCATTGATATTATTATTAATGTCGATTTTGTTATTTATATTGAATGAATTATTATTTATGTTAATGATTTTATTATACAATTTATTTGTATAATATTTTTATTATTCAATTTAAATAAGTTATTTTCAGATTACTGATATTTGAGCCGAATAATAAAAATATTATACAAAATAAATTGCATAATAAAATCGATAACATAAATAATAATTCATTTAATATGAATAATAAAACCGGTATCGACGACAGTATCAACAATCATATCTCCCAAACATTTCCCTTATTTTAATTAGAACTTCAAGGGATTATATGGAAAGACATTTATGGAAATAAATAAGTGTGAAGGAGTACTCATGAAATAATTTACTTAATTTCCTAATTAACAACTCCTATTCTAGATGTTATTTCAACAACTGCGCACGCTACAAAAGAAAATTAAAAAGAGAGAGAGAGAGAGAGAGAGAGAGAGAGAGAATTCAAACATAAAGGTTGCATTTTTACCTTGTCAAATGCTAATAATTAATATCTCCTCTTCCTTCCTCTCCAGCTCTCCTCTCTCTGATTTCTTCTATAAACATCTGGCTTGCATTGTTGGGAAGAAATTAAGAAACAAAGTGGCAAGGAGAAATTAAAACAAGATCAACTCTTTCTTGAAGAATTGAATCTGTTGACCATCTGATCATTTCGAAGAATCGGAATTCGAATGGCGGTAAGTTATCGCTCTTATGATTTCATTTGTTCATATAATTGTCATATTCGTGGAATTAATATGGGTTTTCGGAATTTTCGCTTATGTATATGGTTATATGTAGTCTTCTTTCTAATTGGTGCATGTTTCTTTGTTCAAATAGATTGTCAAGAAAAGAAATGAATGCACTCTCCTATTATCAAACGAAATGATCTTTCAAACTTTATAAGTTATTATTGAATTTTTAATTTAATGTTTAATTTTGAGAAATAAATTGTAACATTAAGTGTATTAATGAATTTAGCAGTCTTTTAAAGAATATCATCTTTTCAATTTGGACCTCTTTCAGCAAAAATCTTACCCATTTTTTCAACCAGAGCAGAGAAAAGAATTTCTTAGCATCTGGAAAACCTTCTACTTCAAAAAAATTAAAAAAAAGAATGAATCTTCATTTTTTGAAGTTGAGTCATATTTATTATGTGTCTGTCATGGTTAGACTTGGTCAATTTCTATTAGTATGTATCTTCTTTCTTTCTTTTCTTTCTTTCTTTTTTCCTCTTTTTGAAAGACAGGTGAGAAACCTACTTGCAATTCTATTAGTTTGTATGAAATCATA
This sequence comes from x Bolboschoenoplectus mariqueter, assembly GCA_037678475.1. Lineage (NCBI taxonomy): Eukaryota > Viridiplantae > Streptophyta > Magnoliopsida > Poales > Cyperaceae > x Bolboschoenoplectus > x Bolboschoenoplectus mariqueter. The sequence goes on along the minus strand of CM075258.1, from coordinate 3,242,592 downwards.
CCATATTAGTTGAAACAGTACCATAGCTGGTTCAATACCAGATCCCGAGAAGGATTCAAAACTTCCTATAGGCTTCGATTGATTCCTTAATTTCTATAATCTCAGCTAAGCAATAAAAAGTAATGATGTACAAACTATTCTGAATAACACATGCACCTCGTGTGCAGAACCGTAAGCATGCAAACATACCCAAGTTTGGTGAGTGGAAGGATGGTGGGTCCAGCACGCCATATACTGTCGTGTTCGACAAGGCTCGATTGAAGAAAACGGACCCGAATTTCAACCCGAATGACCCTAGCCAATTCCAAGCATTTGCCCAGGAGAAACCGGCAGCTCCTAAGCCAAATAATGCACCACATCGACAAATGAAAGGTGGCACGGGAGAGCGAAGAGAGGAGAGGAGGTACCCACCGAGTACACCACCACAAAGCTATGGACGTGTAAGGCCTTTTTTTTTTTTCTCCCCTTTGTTGTTCATGTTTATGTACCAGTGCATTACCAGTAATTACTATACTGGTAATGATACAGAAGGGAGAGAGATTATATATTTTTTCTTCAGCCTGGCACAGATTATTGATCATAAATTTGTATCGGACGACCAGACTTCATGATTTCTGCACATTTAATTGACAGCGTAAGCATAATTTTGCAGAAATGCCCTTTTAATTGTGCTTTTAATGGAGAGGTTTGGATTTTTGAAGTTAAAATTCAATTTTTTCTATTAGTTTTCTTTCATTTGATAAACCTCTGTTTAGTTCATTATGGTATCAATCTAAACTTTTTCACTACATTTTGAGAACCAAATATGTTCATGTTGATTTCATGATTTGTGATTTTGTTTATCCTCGATTGTTATTTCTGACAAATAAAGAAGGCACACTACTCACGAGTCTCGCATTCATCTTTACCTCGATTGATTTTCAAGTTATCAATTAACAGAAAAGAGAAAATAACATAAAAGAGGTATGAATATCAGCAAATCGGGGTTCAACTTTGCCTAACCTTAATGGGAAAATCCGGTACCAGTACATACAATTCGGTACCATGTCCGACCATTATGCAGAATTTAGTTCATGCTCCAGCCATAACATGTTTTTCAAAATACGCATAATTTTTTTTCTATGATACAGCCCAGGGAAGATGTACTGGTGCCGAAATTCGGTGGTTGGAACGATCCCAATTCCAAAGCTGGCCAAGATTTCACAAGCCAATTTCAAAAAGTAGGAAATCAGAGGAACCACGACAGGAACCCTGGTGCCGTCACACCAACACACACCAATCAAAGCTACCATCCCTCCAACGCGACGGGAGGAGTTCCGCAACAAAATAACAGCAAACACAGATGTGTGATCTTGTAGTGTGCTCATCAGCTTGTGTTAATACAGAAGGAGAATAGAGATGATTGTCATCTGTGTGATCTCTTTTCTTTTCTTTTCTTTTCTGTGTGTTCTTTTGTGATTTCTTGGATTTATTCTTTCTGGTGTTGGGCTTAATTAAGGTGAATTTGTGAGGAACAGCAATACAAGTACTGTGTATTAACTTTTTTTTATTAGTTTTATTGATAATTTGATATTTTACTAAAACCAGAATATTGTTAATTAAGCCTAATTCCAAAGTAAATAATGTCATTAAAATGAACTATAAGGATGGTAGTACTGAAAAATATCTATATATGAGCTCTCTATTAGTAATCTATCTACGCTATATTAAAAAGCACATAAGAACTGAATATATTCAGTATTAGGATAAAGATGGTCTCAATTTTTCAAAATGCCAAAAATGCCCTTATGTATCTAACAGCTCGGATTAAATTGTATAAGAAAAACAACGGCTTTGATTTGCAGATTGAGTGAAAAGTCTTGTTTTTTTCCTCTCCAGTTCGCTTAGGCGTTCGGCGCTGAGACTCTACACGAAAAAAAGGCTTAATTTTCCCTATACCCTTAAACTCTTCTTTATTTTCTTATTTCTCCCCTTAATCTTACATATTTCTAATTTACCACTAAACTCTTCTAGCTAATTTCTTATTTCCCCATCAAGTCCCAATGGCCCAATCCCATTGACATGTCTGAAAAATTGAAGCCTTGAAGAAAGGGATAGGAAATAATAGGAGCTAATGCAAGGTAATAAAGTAACTAAACTAATAATCGGAACTTAATACTCTTTTTTTTCAATTAATGTTGTTCAGTCTAAAAAAAACCAAAGTTTTTCTTTGTGTATAATGCAATTACGATTTGCACACTATGGAGTTGTGTAAGGATCTCGTAGCTTTCTACAACACTTTAGGTAGCTTGGATATGACTGCCTAAAGGATTGTTGACGAAGGTAATTTCTGCCACACTCAAATTCATTGTGCCATTTATTGCAATTCAAAAGGGTCCCCAACTGAGCAGGGAAAGGGGGGAAAGAAAGGGAAATATAATATATTTAAAAAACTTTTGTTGGAAGCAAATATAATTAAAGATGTATTAGGGACATATACATCCCTACATGAAGTACTTGCAGCAGAGATGTTTATTACTGATTAAATTGTTGTTGGATCCATTGTTGTTAATTCTTTTTGCTAGTTGTCACACATAAGTTGAAGAACCTGCTTGTTGGTTGTTTTGAGATGATTCTCCATCCTTGAAAATATAGGTGGAAATTCTGGTTGCAAACTAAGCGAGAAATGAAATTGATATTATTTTTTGGGGCAGCTTAGCTCATAGCAAACATGTAATTTGTGGAAATTTTCTTACCTTTGTAATTTTGTAAAGAAATAAAAGAATATTATGCATGTTATAAGTACACAGAGTTTATTTGCTGAACTGTTCCGAACAAACGTAAGTTCAATTTATGTAGAGCAGATTATAAAATTTTGTTATGAATGTACCTCTGAAGGCGTTGGGCTAGATCGGAAATGTTTTTATCCCAATAGAATCATGATCCACTGAAGATTTTGAGACCACACTTATCTATAAAAAAATCAAAGCAAGAAAAATCAATCACCACAATTTTACAGGGAAATAGATAAAATGGTAAAATAATCAGCACATACAATGTAAATTATTTGAAGCAGAAAACATACCTTGAAATTATTTTAGTTGTAGTGAGACAACATGCATTAGGACCCAAGCAACATATCAAAAATAGCAACTAACAGGTAAAATAATAACACACCAACTGTAACAACAACAATAATATGAGCTGAACCAACAAAGAATAACAGGAGAAAATCACTCAAACACACGCAAAAAACACAAGAGATGATAACCTGAAGTACTCCAGCTATTTGGATAGCCTAGTTCACTATTTGTATCAACTGTCCTCTTAAGCAGCATGGACACAATAGAAAACACCAGGTAATTAAAACTGAGTGCATGAATGAAGAAGAACAACACTAATAACTTGCATAATAAAGTCAGCAAAGGATAAGAGCACTACAGAGTACAAATCTAAAGAAACAACAAATGAAGTACAACTCTAAAGACAGATACAAAATTCTAAAACAAATGTGATTGCAAAATAGGCCTAAAATAGAAGCTTTGATATGCAAGATGCAACAAACAAATAATTCATGATGGACTACAGGTCAAAAAGAGAGTATCCTTTAAAGAGACAAAAACATTAGTAGAGCCAAAAAAAAAAAAGATTGCTAGCCATAACTAAAACAAATTTGTACATGAATGATGAAAAGATGGGCATATATTAGTAAACAGAAGAAGTAAATTAATCACAAATAGCACATTTGCTAGATAACCAACAAAAAAAATAATGCCGCAATAAATTTTGACACATCCTAAAATTAAGTAAAATAGCAAGGCACTGAACCATAGATACAAAAAAAAAAGAAAGAGAAATGAATCTGAAAGACAACAACTAAGCACACAAACAAAGAAGAAAACCAAGTGAAGCAATCAGAGGAGCTAATCAGAAGAGCCAACCTTACAATTTAAAAAAAAAAACATGGGCATAGTTATGCTGCACTTATCCCAAATTTTCTGAACAGAGCATCAAAATTGTAAAAAATAGACGACATCTAAAAGCAAATAGTAACAATAAAAAGCCCCAAATTAAGTACAGATGAAAGGAAACATGGAATGAAACAAACCCCATGTAATCCCATTGTACTGTTCCTCCTCTAGCCCATTTCCTCTTGCTTAGCTAGAGCAAAAAAAAAAAAAAGAAATCATAAAACAGAAAACACAAAATACAATCCCCCATATGCTCTCCAAAAAAACATCTCTTCTTCAAGTAGAGTTGAATATAATTATAATAACAAAAGAAAACCCAAAGTAGACCCTTGCAAGCCTCATTGAAAAGAAAATCAAAATGAAAAACGGAAGAGAATGGAAAGGCCGTCAAGACCACAATGCAAAAAATTAGCAGCTAGTAGCAGACGTCGACCTTAGTTCTATGGCCAAGGATTGGAAAGAAGAAGAGAAGAAGAGAAGAAGAGAAGAAGAGAAGAAGAGAAATTCTCACTAATATGAACTCCAAAGCCAACAAACACAACAAACGAAGCGAAAGGAAAGACAGAGAGCGGTACAGTAGGTAAATGAAGTCACCTATGACAGAAGGTGCTCACGAAGGCAGAGAGACCGTGTAGCAGGTTTGTATACACTATCGACAACGAGGCACTACAGAGAGGTCCCACTGTCATATTGCAAGGAGATCGGTGCATGGGAAATGGCGAGATGCCGTGCTCAGGTAAAAATGTTGAAAAACAAAAGAAAAATAAAGAGAGATGTAATGCAACACGTAAAGGCAGACAGCAAGAAATCGAATCACTGAAGAAGAGATGAAAAGGAAAAAGTGTGAGCACCTTTTGATAGCAGCGGATACAACAAATCCTTGAGAGAACCAAAAAGCAAGCATATCTCCTCACATAACAAAACTGTGTGAGCTGAAGAAGCCCAAAACACTATATTTTCTAAAGCAGCAAAATGGAAGCAGAAGATGTAAAGAAAGGAAATACATCAATAATCCGAGGGTTGAGATAGAAGAGGTTCACTATTGCAAAACACTTTAGTTTCTACAACGCTGCCTATATCCAAAAATGATATATGTTAATGTCTAATTATAGTTAATTGTATAAGGTTAGTTTAATGGGCAAATAAGAAATTAGTTAAAAGAGTTTAATGGTAAATTAGAAATATATAAAAATAAAGAAGAGTTTCAAGAGTGCAGAGAAAATTAAGCCAAAAAGAAAAGAGACCCCTGCATCCGTTTAGAGTGTGCTCCAAAAAAGATTAGAGGAAATGAATGAGGAGAAGAAAAAGAAAGAGATAAGTTTAATCTTATTCTCAAGTTTTAACTGAAAGATGTGAAAAGAGACGAAAAGAGATTAAAAAAAAATGAATCCTCTGTACATTTATTGAAAAGGATAAAAAATTTAACCCCGTCTTCCGTCCCTTCCCCTCCCGTCCCCTCAACTCCCCCCACAAACTCTGGAGCACAAAAATAGTAGCGTCGCCTCGCCTCTCTCTCTCTCTCTCTCACACACACACACACACACACACACACACACTCATTACTTCTGAAACCCCTTTCTCCTAGCGACCACTCCTCTCTCTCCGCCTCTCTCTCTGATAACAATGGGATCGGAAGCAGACGAAGCGCCAAATAGACTGAAGCAATTAAGCAAAGGCGCTAGATTGGGGTCTTCTTCTTCTCCGACAGTGAAGGTGCTGCTCTTCTCCTCTTCCTTCCGGTTCTCTACTATTTTTTTTTATATATTTGAAATCATTTCTCTTCCAACATTGTATCAAACCGATCACAAAAATTCAATTCTTCTATGAATTCTATTAAAATCATCTCTATTGAAATTCTTCAAAGTTTCATTCCGATCAAAGGGTTAGAAATCACCAGTGCTTTCATTTCGTCTTTGAAGGTTGTAATATTTGAAGAGAGGTTCAAGGAGCTCTGGTAATCATGGAGAAAGAAGACGAGGTTCATGAGGTGAGTTTTGAAAATTTTCTACTTTAGGTGTTTCATTGTACCTAATCCGAATCAATCGTTAGTGCATTTGTATTGGCCTTTGGTTATGTATTCCTAGCTAGCAAATCCTTAATTTTGAGTAATCAAAAGCTTATATACTACCATTCCCTTACAAATTGCAGAGAGCTTCATTAGGTCCCTATGAGAAAGAAAATAAAACACTAAAACCTGTCGTTTCACTTTGTTTTTCTTTTTGAAGTATCTCTCTGCATCCTTACCAGTTTATCTACATAAATGATACATGAGATTAAACAACTCTGTGTGTGACGGGGTTGGGCGGTTGGAGAAGGACCGGATGTGTTATATGCGATTTACCCATGTTTTTATAGGTTTCTGATTGAGACGTAGATGTAGATTTTTTTCCTTTTGTATATATCTAATCCTATTTATTTGGTTGTTTGTTTGTCTTATTTTTGTATAAAGCTTGCTCCTTGTGACCCAGCAAGGAAAAAGAAGAAGAAGAAGGTTGTGATCCTAGACCCAACTGAAGAGGCTGAGAAACCTGCTGAGAAAACTGAAGAACCGCCCGGTATATGATTTTTAAAAAACTTATTAAAACAGCATGATCTTTTCTCTTGCCAAATCTCAATAATAAACCTGCTTATAGCTGCTTGTGCCTGTATGGCCTTTCTTCTGAAATTTGCCAAAACAATCCTGCTTTCTCACTGGCTCGGAAATGACTAATGAGCAAGAACTGAAGAGGGATAGTTATTTTAGTATCTTTTTGCATGATTATATGTAATATGTGGTACTTCACACTGACTTCCCTTCAACTTAGTATTCACTATTTGCAAAGTGATTATCAACATTTCTTTTCCTATAATGGATTCTCTCTTCTTTTTTGTTTGCTCTGTGCAGCAGCCACCAAGGGAGTTGAACCAAACTTTGCTGGTTTTTAAAAAGAAGAAGAGGAAATAGGTAGACATTAGTATTCTTAATTTGTCATGTAATAACTCTTATTGTATTATTTCAAAGTCAGGTACTCTCTCTCTCTCTCTCTCTCTCTCTCTCTCTCTATCTATCTATCTATCTATCTATCTATCTATCTATCTATCTATCTATCTCTATTTGTGGTACTCCTCTCATGCTGAAACCTCATGTTAGCTCTCTACTAACCTGAACTACCAAGATTGAGTTAAAAGATGGCGTCTTTAGAAAGTGAAGGAACTGCCATGTACAGCAGCTCTACAGACATTATCTTCCCTACTTCGCCTGCAATATCACTTCTGTTACTATTTCTTTCTACAAAAGTGTGAAAGAGATAGTTGGGTAGGTTGATGAAACCACACGATTACTGATATAAACTAATATTGTTTAGATGATTTACACCTATGTTCTGATTATGCGGGTTGGTACACTTAGAGAGGTATCAAACAAGGTGCATAATGCTGAGCTGAAGCTGTTCTTAGAAGTAGAGCTTGGGGTGGTAATGCCTTAAAAGTGTTTCAAGTATCTGTTCTAAATATTTTATTTGGGCAGTAAATTTACTCGATAAATTTTTTTGCTCTCTTTGTTTAGGATTTAAGCCTGCTTCCTCTACCTGATAAATCTAGGGAAGATATGTTGATTTTTTTCAAGCTTTATAACCCTGAGAAGGAAGAGGTTCGGTATTTTCTCAATTTTATATAATGTGTATCTTTTTTTTTTAATAAAAGAAGTTAGTTTTGCTGATGTAAGATATTTTTATGTGTGTGTTGAACTTAGTTATGTGGGGATCGAGAATGTTCGTCAAGGCGGCAGGAAAGGCACCGGAGATTCTTGCAAAATTGAATGAACTTGCTGGTTTTCCAGATAATGAAGAAATGGAACTTTATGAGGTGCTTATATTTGCATATGACTTATCATATATTATTATCTATCCGACACTTGCACGTCAGTTTATACATGAAGGTTTCCAGTTTTTGATTTTTGTATTTTGTTCTCTTCATGTCAGGTTGCCATGGTCATTCTTACATGAATCATTAGCATTTTGTCAAGTCTGATGATGTCTAATTTGTCTAATTTGCATTCCTTGATTATAACATTACAGGGCTATTCATTTTTGTTCTTCTCTATTTCAAGAAAAAGGAAAAAGGTTGCTGATGAGACAGAAGCTAAAAAAAGTGAAAGCTAAGGTATGAGATCTGAGGTTTGTTTTTGCAATTTTATTGTTTTGTTTTCTTCCTAGAATTGTAACCTCGGTCGACAAATTCCCTCTGAAACATTTCAGTCTCCGATGATCCTTGCTGCTACTAGGCAATTTAAGTACTGATGTGTTTGGACTTAATTCTCAGAAACAAGTTAGATATACTTTCTATGTGTAGAGGTGAATGTCGATTTCAACTGATGATCTTGATGTCGTCACTGGATGACTAATGAGTAGTTCTTTTTTATTATTGCAATCCTTAATTGTTATGTTGTTATTTTACAATTTTTAAATTCGGATATGCAGATGAATTGTTATGTGAATGTATGATCATTTCTACTAAAAAATTGTCTGATTTAATTGTTTTTGCATTAATTAAGTTTTTATTTTGTTTATTACAATTTGTTCCCAACACTATTAATTTTATGAAATTAAGCTATTAACTACCATTAAGAATAACATATATTATAGATTATATTGTTTTATAAAATAAAGGGTCTTATTGTATGCTTATCTATTTGTCTATATACTACATAGTTATTTGCCAATAATAATGATGGGTTACGATTTATCCAACTGATATGAATCATGAGTGTTTGATTTTTTAAAAAAATATATCATCGGTCCAGATTCATTAAGAATTAAATGATTCACATCTAGGATGAAATTGATAGGAAAAAAAACATGAAAAAGAAAGCTTAATCAATTTTTCAACTAATGTTGGTGGTTGTAAAAAAAATTTATTAAAAATATAAGGGTCCTTACATTAAGGGTTTTTTTTTTTTTTACTAATGTCTTATAATCTCCCAAGTGTCAACAAGTTTTAGCATTTTCTTTATCTACTTTGATTTTTTTTTAGATCTTTAACAACAATATCTCTGGTTTAAAAAGTTTGACAACTCTTATAATTTTTTTGTAAATATAAGTGGTTAGTAATTCCAGGTCACACAGCTGAAAAATATTGGAAGTTTCTTTCTCTGTTTTTTTTTTTCAAATACGTTGTTCACGATTTATTTGAAAGCATCTGCTCAAAAGTCATGCCACTATTTTTGTACTTGGAAAAAGCACAACCTTTTTAGTTGTTTGAGTGTACGGATTTGAGGTGACTTGTTGTAAATAGATGTAGTTAGAAGGTAGATATAGAATTGTCAAATCGTTCAAATAAAAAAATTATTGTTAAATTTTTCAAACACGAGATATGTCAAAAAGTGTTATTTTAATAATAATCTGCTAATGACTTCTAGGGATGTGGTGATGATATTGATCTCGATCTGACAATGCATTTAGCTATTTTATTTTATTTTTCATGACAATTAATGCATCTTTTTTTTCATTTTTTTTCACAACAAAGTGCTGGTGTGTTCTGAGAAAATGTATTGAACCACTTGATATGTTTACTTCCATGCTTAAATTATTTGTTCGTGTGTGTCGAAAGACCACACGATTTGGCATGAAAGTTGATATTTATATGCTGAGTAAAGCTTAATGTGAGCTTAAATTTATTAATATTTGTAATGAATTTAATTAAAAAATATATTAAAATAATTTTAAATGATAAATTCAAATTATTTAATAAAATTTTCATATTAAAATTTTATAGGATATCGAAATTTTTATTATTTTCAGATTTTTTAAGATGATTTTAAAATAATGATAAAACAATGAATATTAGAATATGTTATTTTAAAAAAAATCTGAAATAAATATTTAAAAATAGAATATTTTTGTATCTACAAGATTTTGATATAAAAAATTTATTAAACAAATTAAATTTATCATTTAAAATCAATTTAATATATTTTTAAATTAAACTCATCAAATTTTTTAATAAATTTAAGCTCATCCCAGCCTCACCTCCGTATAGACATATTATTTGTTCATGATGTAACTCAATTTGATGTAAAAATCCACTTTTTCTCGAAATACATTTCTTGATACTCCATTCCCCACCTCTTCGGAGCAGTCTGAGCCTGATAACGTCTCATGACCCCACAAATCAGCGATATATGAATCGTACTCCGTGAGTAGAAAGTTCCACAGCGTTTCCCATCTGGCGAACGGGTCCCACAGGTCAGCGAGACAATGCGCTGGAGCACGAGCGTGGTGTACGGTGTAGCTTCGAGGGTTCTCGCCTCGCCGTGACGACCCTTTTCTCTCTTCGCCTTTTCCCCTAAAAACAAACAATTCTATTTGTGCCGACCTATCTTTCCTCTTCTTAATCACTCGTCTCTCTCTTTTTCTCTCTCGCTCTTTCTCCACTTTCTCCTCCTTTTTCTCTTACCTCGTATCTCTCTCTCTTCGCACTGAATCGTTCGATGCATACGCCCCGCTCTCTTTCTCAATCGCTGTACTTCTCGCACCTCAAGTCCGATAGGTATTGATGATATCTTTTCAAACTTGTTTTTTTTTTTTTTTCTATTTTCGATCTTAAAACTAGGGTTCTATTTTTCGTGCGAGTTCACTTATATGCGATTTTTAGGGTTTTGATCGTTTCGTGAGATAGACGAAAGGGTTTTCCCTTGAGCAGAGATGGCGGCTCATAGGTCGAGCTTTCCTCTCCGGCTACAACAACTCCTAACGGGTGGACGGTCTATTTCACCCTCTCTAAAGCTTGAATCCGACCCGGTAAGCCTGAAGCTTTCTTCATAGGCTGATACCTTGAGGTTTAGGTCGTCTTATATTAATTTGATGATCGATATTACTTATATTTTTTGCACATATGGTCGATTCTGAGTACAGAGATTTACACTGTAGATTTCATCCATTGTCTGGTTTAATATTTTCTGCGTTTTTTTGTATGGGTAAAACATGATTTGGTGTGAATGATTATGTTTTGGTTGCTGGTGCTTCTGAGTCAGATAAAATACAGCATTCAAAGCTGTTATTTTTCAAGAAATTAAGGTTTATCAGTTGTGTAATTTCGATTTGATGTATGCTTTCTGCATGTGCATGCTGGAACTGTTTCAGTGTTCTGAAGGTTTCGTTGGCTAACTTATGAATTTGCATATAGCATGGCTTCATTCCATTCATGTCATGTTCAATCTTGTTAGTGCAAAAATCAGTGTTTGTGCATGTCGGCACTTGGAAAAAACATAGTCTTATGTTGAAGAAGCTTTTGTTCTACTCTTAAAGTTGTTCATCTTGTGTTTCGGGTTAGGAGAACACTATATTTTGGTATATGGAAAATATTCTGACTTCTTATCACAAGTTCATTATCTAAAATCACTTTTACTGAGAACTTTCTGAGTACCTAGATATGTTGGATTATTGCCACAAAATAAAGCTATTATATCTTTTTTTTTTTAACTTACATTTGTTAAAAATATGTAATCAAGATAGAACAAATTTATTATGATGGAATGCTAATTGTTTGTTATGTGTGCTAATTGCAGCCACCTAAAGTAAAGGCATTTATCGATCGAGTCATCAACTGCCCTTTAAATGATATCGCCATACCGCTTTCAGGCTTCCGATGGGAGTATAAAAAGGTATAACCCTTTGCCATATTTCCTAATCGTAACAGTTAACACCAATTCTAGTCACTTTGAGAATCCTAATCCTACTTTTGCCATGAATTAGTACACTTCAGCAATGTAAGTGGGATATCAGTATGCTTTAAAGTCCCATGTTGGGCAATTGAGTATGTTGAATCCTATGAAGTATGCATATTTATCTTTGTAGAAACCTGATCATGTAAATTTTCATTTTTGTGAAATGATATTAACCACTATATTGCTGGAAGAAGCAGAAGTCCTGTACCTTAATATCCTTGAGCATCTAACACATATCATTAGATAATTTTATGGATGTGTTTTAATGGTTCTTTGTCCATATATGAACACAGGGTAATTTCCACCATTGGAGGCCACTGTTTTTGCATTTTGAGACGTTTTTCAAGACATACATTGCCTCTAGAAATGATCTCCTTTTATTGGATAGCTTCTCAGCAGAAGACCCTTTACCAAAGAATACGCTTGTACAGATCTTGAGAGTTATGCAAATTATTTTAGAAAATTGCCATAACAAGGCGTCTTTCCCTGGCCTTGAGGTAAGCTAGCATTTATTTATTGCTGAAAATTATTTGTAAGGATTTATCCTTTATTTGAGTATGCTTATGGCCAGTTCATCCAATAAAACCTGGAAAATTAGATTGAAGCTGTATAGTTGTTGTTACTAACAAGTGTACAATATTTGCTATATCAAAACGGGCTACTTTGTTAACTCAAAACTGTTGATTTATACTTTGTGGCTGGTTTTGTGAGAGGCATCAGGCCTGTATTAGAGTAGCAATGTTCAAACATCCTCATGGGAGAATGAAAAAGTATTATGGTGACCACAAAATACTGGCAGGTTCCTGTTGAAGTATCCAATACAATTAGTTTATTTCACTAGTACGTAATAGAACCAGTCTTTGGATTTTTACCTTCTTAGTGGTTTCTTATGTGCCAAGCAGCAAGATGAAATAAATACTAGTTGATATGTTCCTCTTCAATCTTCAATTCTGATTAGTACTTACTGTTGCTTTTCTTTCTCAGCATCTCAAGCTGCTTCTTGCTTCAACTGATCCTGAGATTCTCATTGCCACTTTAGAAGCCTTATGTGCTCTGGTGAGAGTCAATCCCTCCAAAATACATGTCAGCGGAAAATTGATTGGCTGTGGGTCTATTAACAGCTATCTTCTGTCTTTAGCCCAAGGTTGGGGCAGCAAAGAAGAAGGCCTTGGACTTTATTCATGTGTTGTCTCCAACGAACGAACTCAACCTGGTGGCCTAACACTTTTTCCTTCTGACTCTGAAAACAAGTCTGACACCACCCAACATCGTCTTGGCTCAACGCTACATTTTGAGTGTAACCTACCAGCTGACCAAGCGAAGTCAGGTGGCATGTGTGTAATAGACATACCTGATCTGCACCTCCGTAAAGAAGATGACCTGACCATCTTGAAGGAATGTGTAGAAAGATACAATGTGCCACCCGAACACCGGTTCTCTCTCCTCACAAGGATCCGATATGCCCGTGCCTTTTCTTCCCCTAGAACCAGCCGGGTTTACACCAAAATAAGCCTTCTTGCATTTATTGTCCTGGTTCAGTCCAATGATGCTGGTGATGAACTTGTTTCATTCTTCACTAATGAGCCAGAATATACTAATGAGCTAATCCGGCTTGTACGATCTGAAGATGCGTCGGTACCTGGTTCGATCCGTGCACTTGCGATGCTGGCACTTGGTGCTCAGCTGGCAGCCTATGCCTCATCCCATGAGCGGGCCCGAATACTCAGTGGATCCAACATAATATCAGCTGGGGGAAACCGGATGGTGCTTTTGGGGGTTCTTCAAAAGGCTATACTGACTTTGAATAATCCTACAGATCCCTCTTCCCCAGTGTTTGTGGATGCTCTCCTCCGGTTTTTTCTCTTTCATGTCATGTCCACCTCCAGCTCTGGCGGATCAGTTCGTGCTTCGGGTCTGGTCCCTCCACTATTGCCCCTTTTGCAAGACTCCGACCCAGCGCACATGCATCTTGTTTGTCTTGCAGTGAAAATCCTACAGAAGCTGTTGGAGTATAGCACCCCAGCTGTTTCATTGTTCAAAGACTTGGGTGGGGTCCAACTGTTGGCACAAAGACTGCACATAGAGGTTGAGAGGGTTATTGGCACTTCAGATGAGGCCAGTGCCAGTGCTATGGTTGTCTCTGACACAGTAAAATCTGATGAAGATCATATTCACTCACAGAAGCGGCTTATCAAAGCTTTGCTGAAGGCCCTGGGGACTGCTACCTATTCTCCTGCAAACCCTGCACGGGGTCAGAACTCACAAGATAACAGCAATAGCTCTCTCTCTGGTTCTCTCTCCCTTATATTTCGCCAGATGGACCGATTTGGTGGGGATATTTACTTCTCGGCTGTTTCTCTTATGAGCGAGATGATACACAAGGACCCTACTTGCTTTCCTGCCTTGCAAGAACAAGGGCTACCTGATGCATTCTTATCGTCTGTTCTGGCTGGGGTGGTGCCTTCATCTAAAGCTCTCATCTCTATACCTAATGGACTTGGTGCAATATGTCTTAATACACGGGGGCTTGAGTCTGTCAGAGAGTCCTCTGCATTGCGCTTTCTGATAGACGTTTTCACAACCAGGAAGTATCTTATAGCAATGAATGAGGGTGTGGTTTTATTGGCGAATGCAATGGAGGAACTGCTCCGTCACCAGTCTTCTCTTAGGAGCTCTGGTGTGGAGATTATTATAGAAATACTTAATAAGCTCTCCTTAATGGGTGAAGAAGGGGAAAAAACTGGTCCAGAACATTCTGGAAGCTCTGATGGAGTTGCTGATATGGAGACCGACATGGAAATTAAGGCGGCTCCGGAAGGGCATGACTTGATGGGTGGTGCTGGGGTAGGCTCGGGCTCTGATGGCATCACTGACAACCAATTCATCCACCTTTGTGTGTTCCATGCGATGGTGCTTGTGCATCGCACAATGGAGAACTCGGAGAGTTGCAGGCTGTTTGTGGAGAAGGGTGGTATTGAGATTTTGTTAAAGCTACTTCTTCGACCGAGCATTACACAATCATCAGAAGGGATGCCTATTGCCTTGCATAGCACTGTAGTCTTCAAAGGTTTCACGCAGCACCACTCAGCTCCTCTTGCACGTGCCTTCTCATCCTCTCTAAGGGAGCATCTGGCGAAAGCCTTGACTGAAGTAACCCTGGACCCAACTTCTGACAACCATTCAACACCTTCTCTCTTTGTGGTGGAGTTCCTACTCTTCCTGGCTGCCTCAAAAGATAACAGGTGGATAAATGCATTGCTGGTGGAATTTGCTGATGCGGGGAAGGATGTGTTGGAAAATATAGGTCGGGTTCATAGGGAGGCGTTGTGGCAGATAGCACATCTAGAAGATTCCAATGTATTGGATGTGGATTCAGAGAGTTCTAATATGTCCGGTAGTGATGCCCAGCGATTGGACTCTGAGAGTGATGATGCCCGGTTAGGCTCTTTACGGCAGTACATTGATCCTTTGTTGAGGCGTAGGGGTTCTTCTTGGAGCATAGAGTCTCAGGTTTCTGATCTCATTAACATATACCGTGATATCAGTCGGGTTGCTGGTGCACGTACTGATCGATACTTGAGTTCCCTTGAGCGTTCTTCAAGTTCTTCAGATCGTAGCCCCCGTTTATCAGTTACCAATCCTAGCCCCAGTGGCAGCGCTGCTGGGGCCAGAACAGTTGAGGAAAACAAGAAACTTTCCTATTCTTCATATCATGACATGCTAACCTCTCTTTCATACCACATCGATCATCTTTTCATGGAACTCGGTAAGGCAATGTTACTTTCCTCGCGGCGGGAGAACAACCCAGTGAACCTCTCTCCTTCAGTTGTATCTGTTGCCGGTACCATTGCTTCTATTGTGTCAGAACACTTGAATTTTGGGGGGCATGCACGCCCTAATGAGAGTGAAGTCCCTGTGACAACTAAGTGCCGGTATCTCGGCAAGGTACTATATTTTGTTGATGGTATTCTTCTGGACCGGCCAGACTCATGCAACCCGATCATACTGAACTGTTTCTACAGCCGAGGTGTCATCCAGTTAATTTTAACTACTTTTGAAGCCACAAGCCAGTTACTTTTCACAGTTACAAACCGCTTGCCAGCCTCTCCTATGGAGACTGAGGATTCTAAAGGCAGTTCTGAAAAGGAGGATTCAGAGAGCATGTGGATATACGGCCCGCTAGCAAGCTATGGTGCTGTCCTGGATCATCTGGTCACATCTTCATTCATCCTCTCCAACTCCACGAGGCAGTTACTTGAACAACCTATAGGTACTGGAAGCATTCAATTCCCCCAGGATGCAGAGGCATTTGTTAAAACACTTCAGTCTAAAGTCCTGAAGGTCGTGCTTCCGATATGGACCAACCCCCACTTTGCCGAGTGCAACTTGGAGTTTGTTAGTGCATTGACATCAATCATGAGGCATGTGTATTCTGGTGTTGAGGTGAAAAACATGGGTAGCGGTAATGTTGGTTCTCGTTTGGCAGGTCCACCACCTGACGAGTCTGCAATTGCTCTGATAGTTGAAATGGGTTTCTCTCGTGCAAGGGCTGAAGAAGCTCTGAGACAGGTTGGCACAAACAGTGTGGAGATTGCAACTGACTGGCTGTTCTCACATCCCGAGGAGCCAGAAGAAGATGATGACCTTGCACGTGCACTGGCCATATCTTTGGGCAACTCAGATTCACAACCTAAAGAAGAGGGGAAGAATGAGCCAGAGATTGAGGTAGAAGAAGAAACAATTCAGCTACCTCCCATAGATGAGATGCTTACCTCTTGCATAAGACTTCTGCAAATGAAGGAATCACTTGCTTTCCCAGTGCGAGACATGCTTGTCACAATTTGTTCACAGAATGATGGTCAGTATCGGCCAAAGGTTCTCACTTTTATTATTGATCGGGTGAGAGAAATCTGTGCGGTGCCCAGTCTGACTGGAAACTCTGAAATCTCAGCTTTGTTCCATGTACTTGCACTGATCCTGCATGATGATACTGCGGCACGTGAGGCTGCCTTGAAGGCTGGTCTAGCCAAGATCGCTCTTGACCTTCTATCAGGTTGGGATGTGGAATCATCAGTAAAGAGTGAAACAAATGGGATTCCAAGGTGGGTCACATCCTGCTTTCTGTCAATCGATCAGATGTTGCAAGTGGAGCCAAAGTTGCCTGATATCACTGAGCTTGAATTAGGAAAAGATGACAAGGAGAAACCAACTGGTCAGACATCGGTTGTTATTGATCAATCAGGTAAAGAAGTGGAGGCTGCACCAGAGACTGCTGGGTTATTGGACACAGTAGATCAGAAGAGACTCTTGGAGTTGTGCTGTAGATGTATGCAGAACCATGTGCCATCAGACACCATGCATGTTGTCCTCCAACTGTGCGCTACTCTGACTAAGGTTCATCCTATAGCTGTTACATTTCTTGAGGTTGGTGGTTTGCATGCTTTGCTTAGTCTACCGATTGGTTGTTTGTTTCCTGGGTTCAATGCAATTGCTGCTTCTATCATACGACACATTTTGGAGGACCCACACACACTCCAGCAAGCAATGGAACTGGAGATACGTCACTGCCTTATCACTGCTGCAAACAGAAATGGAAATCCTAGAGTTACCCCACGTAACTTCGTGCAGAGCCTATCTGATGTTATCTCTAGGGATCCAGTGGTCTTTATGCGGGCTGCTCGGAATGTGTGTCAAATAGATATGGTTGGCGATCGGCCATACATCGTGCAGTTGAAGGAACGTGATAAGGAGAAGAGCAAGGAGAAAGAGAAGGATAAGTATACTGAGAAAGACAAGGCTGACAAGTTGTCTTCTGATCAGGCGAAACAGCTGGACTCGAACACGAAGAGTGCAAAGGCGCACAGAAAGTCCCCCCAGAGCTTCGTAACAGTTATAGAGACTCTGTTGGACTTGGTAGTAACATTTGTGCCTCCCCCTCTGCCTAGAGCTGAAGATCAGGCTGATTCAGGTGCAGTGGCCAGTTCGTCTGCTTCTGACATGGACATTGATACATCTGCTTCAGCTAAGGGAAAAGGGAAGGCAGTAGCCAATCCTCCTGAAGAGAGCAAAGCAGCTTTACAGGAGGCCACTGCCTCTGTTGCCAAGATGTCCTTTTTACTGAAGCTCTTAACTGATGTGCTCCTAACCTATGCCTCGTCAATCAATGTTCTTCTCCGCCGGGATGCAGAACTTAGCTCGCGTGGGCCCATCCGTGCTGGTGGATCTGGAGGTGTATTTAGTCACATCATTCACCAATTCCTATCTTGTTCCCCTGCTAAACCAAAGAAGGACAAGAAATCTGAGGGTGACTGGAGATACAAAATGGCAACACGTTCTAGCCAGTTTCTGGTTGCTTCGGCTATTCGTTCAGCTGAAGCAAGGAAAAGGATTTTCTCTGAAATTTCAAGCATGCTAGCTGAGTTCATTGACTCTTCCAATGGGTGCAAGGCACCAGATCTGAACATGGATGCATATATTGACCTCCTTAATGAGATACTTTTGGCCCGCTCACCAACTGGTTCCAGCATATCTGCTGAGGCGTCCTCTACTTTTATTGATGTTGGCCTGGTCCATGTGCTAACACGTACACTTGAAGTGTTGGATTTAGATAACTCTGAGTCATCAAAGGTTGTTACAGGCATTGTAAAAGCACTTGAACTAGTCACAAAGGAGCATGTGCACTTGTCTGATGTGAAGGGAGAGAGAAAGACCAGCTCAGGTCCAAATCAGACAGACCCTTCCACTGGGGCTGACAGGTCTCAGCATACTGAAGCTGGTGACCAGCCTGAAACAGCTGTTGTTGCTCCCTCACAAGGTGATGCGTCAAACTTTGGGCGGGCACCAGATTCCGTAACTGATGAAATGGAGCATGACTATGATGGTGAAGATGATTTCATGCAGGATGTTGTGGCAGAAGATCGTCCTGAGAATAATGATGGCATTTCAACTGTAGAAATCACCTTTAATATCCGACATGGTGAGGAGGACCAGATGGTCGATGACAATGATGATGATGATGTGGATGAGGATGAGAGTGACCGAGATGGCAATGATGATGATATGTCAGGGGATGATGATGGGGATGATGATGAGCGTGATGAAGATGATGAGGATGAAGATGTCGATGATGATGAGGATGATGATGGGGACCATGATGGTTTGGAGGAGGAAGAGGATATGCATCGCATGCACCATCCTGACACTGACCCTGATGACCATGACATGGATGAAGAGGAGTTTGATGAGGATATGCTAGAAGAGGATGAGGATGAGGACGAGGAAGATGAGGAGGGGGTTATATTGCGACTGGAGGAGGGGATTAATGGAATTAATGTTTTCGATCATATTGAGGTGCTTGGTGGTGGTGCTGGTGACACCTTACGTGTCATGCCATTGGATATTTTTGGGACCCGGCGACATGGGCAGAGTGGACGTACCACATCAATCTATAATCTCCTGGGCAGCAGATCTGGTGCTGATCAAGGTGGTCGTGCTGAGCACCCACTGCTTGAAGAGCCGACTGCACTTCGACTTCTCTCCCAACATAGACAGTCAGGTTAGTGTTTATAGTGCTGTTAATCTCTGGAAGTCGGTTTTCTGGCAGGTGCTCCTTTCAGATGCTACTCAAACAAATAGATCAAAGAAGTGAATTAAAAGATCAAAGTCAAATACAGAAGATCATCCAAAATACTGAAATGAAATGAAAAATAGCACACACAAGGGAGAATGATCTATGTTAGGTTATCAATGTAAAGTAGGGAATGTGATTGTTGTAGAAGTTTCACCACATCAATTATTTTTCCTCTAATTGTTCATCATTGGAGACTTTCCAATTTATTTGCATATGCTTACATAATTTGTGTTAATTCTTGCAAAGTACCTGCTTTTTGTTTGTTCTTGAGAACCTGTTAAGAATCCGTTTACTTTTATCCTTTGTGCAGACAACACGGTCGATTTGGCTTTCTCTGATAGGAATCAGGAGAGCAGTTCCTCCCGTCTGGATGCAATTTTCAGGACTCTAAGAAGCAGTCGGCAAGGAAACCGATTCAATATCTGGTTAGATGAAAACCATCCACGTGGAGGATCCACAGCTCCAGCTGTGCCACAGGGATTAGAGGACCTGATCATATCTCAGTTGAGGCGGCCTACACCTGAGCAACCATCTGATCCAAGTGCACCAGCAATCCAGCCAGAGGGTATTGAGGAGCCCAACAATCTTCAAGTGTCTGAACCTGGAACCAGGGAGCAAGCACAAGTTGGAATTGCAGAAGGAAGTGAAAATGCTAATGAGACTGCTCCATCTGAGGGTGCATCTCTTCAAGGAGATGCATCAAATGCTAGTGAACAGGCAACTGACATGCAGTATGAGCGCTCTGATGCTGCATCAACCCGGGACCGTGATGGGGAGGCTATCAGCCAGGCAAGCAGTGAAAGTGGTGCCACCATTGGGGAGTCCTTACGTAGCCTAGATGTCGAAATTGGAAGTATAGAGGGGCATGATGATTCGGTGAGAAGGCCGCCAGGTGGAGGTGCAGCACCTTCTAGTGGATTAGAGAGAGTGAGTGAAGTACCACAAAGCACAAGTGAAGAGGGTGGCCAGACTGACTCAGGCCCACAAGAGGGACAACAAGCAAGTAACAGAAATGGAGAAGGTGATTCATCAATTGACCCGACATTTTTGGAGGCTCTGCCAGAGGATTTACGTGCAGAGGTTCTTTCATCTCAACAGAACCAGGCTGCTGCACAAGGGTCATCTGGAGAGCAGGCCCAGCAGAATGATGGAGAGATTGATCCAGAGTTTTTGGCTGCGCTTCCACCAGATATCCGTGAGGAGGTATTGGCTCAACAGCGTGCTCAGCGGCTACAGCAGTCTCATGAGCTTGAAGGACAACCTGTGGAGATGGATCCTGTTTCCATCATTGCAACTTTCCCTTCTGAGATTCGTGAAGAGGTGAGATGACTTGACGGTTACTGAATTTGTAGTTTTCTTTCCTGCAGGTGTACAGGTTACCAAAAAGGATCATCTTTAACATTGATGCTGATGTTGTTTCTAATTTTAGCTCTGGTTATTTTATTTTAGGTTCTTCTGACATCACCGGATACCCTCCTTGCCACTCTGACACCTGCATTGGTAGCTGAAGCAAACATGCTGAGAGAGAGGTTTGCTCATCGGTATCATAGTGGATCACTGTTTGGCATGGCATCAAGAAACAGGAGAGGTGAGTCATCCAGATTGCTGCCGCATGGTGAAGGGGGTTCCCGTCAGACATCTAGTAAGGTTGTTGAAGCTGATGGTACTCCTCTTGTGGATAAGGATGCCCTCAAAGCTCTTATTAGATTGCTCCGAATTGTTCAGGTGTTTCTTATTCTTCTAACAATCTTGACAATTTTTGTTGCTTATGTACATGTGGATACATGTAAGAATTAAACTTCACTAATGGAGCTTTTGCCACTTCCGTTGGGATGGCACAGTTTTTTCACATTTTATCGATTATTTTATTCAGCCAATTTCCAGTATGTCATTGGCTGCAAGCTATTGGTAAAAGTCCAAAAAGATAAGAAGGAAAAGTGAAGAATGGGCATTCAATCGTGAAATACGAAAAATAAATTAAACTGTTTGGAAAGCAAAAAATAAAAGAGCCTTGTACTCAATTCTTGCTTGTATTATTTTTAATCATGTGTTATTTTCTAAACAGCCATTGTATAAGGGTCAGCTACAGAGGCTCCTTCTCAATCTCTGTGCACACCGAGAAACAAGGGCATGCTTGGTGCAACTCTTGGTGGATATGCTTATGCTTGACCTTCAGGTGTCCACGAGCAAGCCAAACAACTTGGTGGAACCACCTTTCAGGCTGTATGGTTGTCAGAGTTCCATCACATACTCCAGGCCCCAACACTTTGATGGTAAGCATGTTTCTGCTTTTGTATTTATCTGTGAACAGGTAAAACGAAGAAAAAAAAATGAATTTTGAATGTTCCAAGTAGAATTCTGAATTTAACTAGAAGAGGGTCATTGCAGGTACAAAACCATACTGATATATTTTAACAGAGCAATTTTCATACTGAATCACACTAATGTCCCCTTGGTGTATTTATCAGGAGTACCTCCTTTGGTATCCCGGCGCATTCTAGAGACTCTGACACACCTGGCCAGGAATCACCCCAATGTAGCCAAACTCTTATTGTATCTTGAGCTCACCCGACCAGCTGGTACTGAAGCTTGTGATGTGGGCCGTGGCAAGGCTGTACTCATGGAGGAAGATAAACCTGAAGATGATAAGGCTTATGCAATAGTCTTGCTTCTTAGTCTGTTGAATCAGCCATTGTATATGAGGAGTGTGGCTCATCTTGAACAGGTGCTCAATTTGATTTGTAGGGCTTACTGTCTATTTTAAGCAGCAATTGAACTAGTCAGATAGGATCAACTTGTTTGGGCCTTTTGGGGTTTTCCAGTTGTTCTTAGGCTGGAGTTAAATGTTCAGCCTATTTTAAGCACTGATCCATTCTAAATTTCCAGACAGAATAGAAGAAAAAAATAGAATTTTGCCCCTTGTTTTGTATCAACTTGATATTTGATATTACAAGGCCAATTTCTAAAACCCTTATTTTACAACAGCTATTGAACCTCCTTGAAGTCATCATGGTAAATGTGGATCATGAGACTGAACAATCTGAAAAGACATCAGAAGAGAAACCACCGGGCGCTGATAGCACTATGCAGGAATCTGCTCAGAATAAAAATACCGCTGCTGTTGGTGCTTCTAGTTCAACAGGACCAGATACCAGTGGCACAGGGGAGGCAAAAACAGAGCAGCCTCTAAATGATGTCTTGCAGAACCTGCCTCATCCTGAGCTTCGTCTTCTGTGTTCATTGCTTGCACGTGAAGGGTACATATGCATTTTTATTCAAATTCTGTTATATATTAAGATGTATACTTCATTAGTATCGCTCTATGTTACACAACATTGTTGGTAACTTACCATATGCCTCTCTAACAAGAAACTACTTACAAGGGAACAAAATTGAATAATGGACTATGCGCTATCTTTATGTCATGGAATAAGTTCAGATGGACTTGGCTGTCTTAACTTAGGAATGAAAGAGAAATCCAACTTAGCAAACTGCCTTTAACCAAAGATATCTTTCAAATGATTAATTTGTCTGCATTATCTTATGGGCATATACTTTTTTCTTTCTTTTATAGGTTGTCAGATAATGCGTATGTCCTTGTGGCAGAGGTATTGAAGAAAGTGGTTGCACTGGCTCCCGTTTACTGCAGCTTGTTCATTACAGAGTTAGCCCACTCAATGCAAAACCTCACCCAGGGTGCAATGAACGAGCTCCGTTCATATGGTGAAAATAGTGAAAATGCACTTCTCAGTGCATCAACCACCAATGGGACCGCTGTACTCAGGGTCTTACAGGCATTGAGTTCCCTGGTGTCCACGCTGCAAGAGAGAAAAGAAAAGGAGATTGATTCCCTTGGCCAGATAGCTGACATAAATTCGTCTCTTGATTCTCTGTGGCTTGAGTTGAGTAACTGCATAAGCAAGATTGAGAGCTCACCAGATTATCCTGCTGACCAGCTGAGCTCACCTTCTGCTAGTGCTGGACCTATGGGCAACTCCAATTCATCACCTCCTCTGCCAGCTGGGACACAAAACATACTCCCCTACATTGAATCATTCTTTGTGACATGTGAGAAGTTGCGCCCCATCCCCTCTAGCCAGTCAGAAACGCCACCTCAGGACAGCGCATCAACTACCTCTGACACTGATGATACCATCAAGCACAATGCACTCGTTAAATTTTCAGAGAAGCACAGGAAACTGCTGAATGCATTCATTCGCCAGAATCCCAGTCTTCTTGAGAAATCCTTCTCTCTCATGCTTAAGATCCCACGCTTGATTGATTTTGACAACAAGAGGGCATATTTCAGGTCCAAAATAAAGCACCAACATGACCATCACCACCATAGCCCTGTCAGAATATCCGTCAGGAGGAATTATATATTAGAAGATTCTTATAACCAGCTGAGAATGAGATCACCGCAAGATTTGAAGGGGAGACTAACTGTGCACTTCCAGGGGGAGGAAGGTATAGATGCTGGTGGCCTGACAAGGGAGTGGTATCAACAGTTGTCAAGAGTGATCTTTGATAAAGGTGCACTGCTTTTCACTACAGTTGGAAATGAGTCCACATTCCAGCCAAATCCGAACTCAGTATACCAAACTGAGCACCTCTCATACTTCAAATTTGTTGGCAGGGTGGTAAGTATCTAAAAGACAACCTTGAAAAATTAACAGAGGTCCTTTAGAAAATGCATTGCTGTTTCTATTAATTGCATTTTGCTTTTGTGTTAGGTTGGCAAGGCGCTCTTTGACAGCCAACTTCTTGATGTGCACTTCACCAGATCTTTCTACAAGCATATACTGGGAGTGAAAGTGACATATCATGACATTGAGGCCATTGATCCCAGTTACTATAGGAATCTCAAGTGGATGCTCGAGGTGAAGCTCACCTCTCTCTTCATCCTATCATTCATTCATTTATTTATTTATTTTTCTGTTACTACTTTTTACCAAAACTCTTGACTTCCCTTCATTATTATTTGTCGAATTGCAGAATGACATAAGTGATATGTTGGACCTCACGTTCAGTGTGGATGCAGATGAAGAAAAACTCATATTATATGAGAAGAATGAGGTACCATCTGTTCTGTATTCTTCTGGGCTGTTTAGATTTTTGCTAAATCTTTTTCTTATTGTTAGATCAGCTCCTGTAATTGATATGGTATCTTCTAATAATTTACAGGTAACAGATTATGAACTGATTCCTGGTGGGCGTAACATCAGGGTAACAGAAGAGAACAAGCATGAGTATGTGGATCGAATTGCTGAGCATAGGCTAACCACAGCAATCAGGCCTCAGATCAATGCATTCTTGGAAGGGTTCAATGAGCTGATCCAAAAAGATCTAATTTCCATTTTCAACGATAAGGAGCTTGAGCTGCTAATTAGTGGCCTTCCGGACATAGATTGTAAGTCATACTGCAGCCTTGGTACCCTTTTGGAAGTTTATACTGTAAAACTCACAAGTACCCTAATACATATATTTTCCCTATTTTCTTTGTAGTGGATGATTTAAGGGCAAACACAGAATATTCAGGATATAGCATTGCCTCTCCAGTAATTCAGTGGTTCTGGGAGGTTGTTCAAGGCTTAAGCAAGGAGGATAAAGCTCGCTACCTTCAGTTTGTCACTGGAACTTCTAAGGTATGATTTCCTTTTACCTTTCCATTGTATATTACTTTCAGTTGGAAGATCTATAGACAGTAAGAAGATTTGGGTCTGTTGATGCTATTGTGTATATTATGGGTTCTTTGTTTTTTCCAATTTATAGGTGCCTCTAGAAGGTTTCAGTGCACTACAAGGAATATCAGGCCCGCAGAGGTTCCAGATCCACAAAGCTTATGGCAGTATCCATCACCTACCTTCTGCCCATACATGGTATGCCTTTCTATATTCTCTGCAAATGTCATTATCTTTAGTTTTAGTAAAAATCATCTGTTCCAGGTGATCATTTGTGTTCCTCTCTTGAAAAAACCTGTATTATTAGACTTTCTGAAATTAATAGATTTGGATGCTGCTACTATCTGTTATTTGATTTGACTTTCTTATGATCTTTCACCTATGTAATCGTATTTAATGATTTGTGTTGCTGCTGCTGCAGTTTCAACCAACTTGACCTGCCAGAGTACACCTCGAAAGAACAACTGCAAGAGAGGCTGCTTCTGGCCATTCATGAGGCCAATGAAGGGTTTGGTTTTGGTTAAATAGTAACAGTTGGTGTGAGCTGTACAGACTGTTCTTACAAGTGATCATTGATTTGTTCAAGACAGGTACATCTAGTTAGCATACTGATCAAAAAGAGCATGCAAATATGAGGTTTTGGGGTTGTTGGTTGGAGATTAGTGGGCAAGTTTTGGATCTGATGTACTAAAAAGGGCGGTTGTTTATGGTGTTTATAACCTGTTACTCTGGGATGAATTACCCCTTATTTTTTTTTTCGTTTTTCATAAACTCAGGAAAAGAGGACGTCCCTCCCTATGTTGTTTTCTGTGGAGGGCTTTTCTGGATTTGTTGGATGTTCGTGGATTACTATGTGAATTAATATAATGAGAAATTTGTTGATTTCAATTTTGGTGGTTTTATGTTGTAGTATTTGCTATATTAGACCCGGCCTATAATTTCAGTTGAATATTTTGTTTGCATCGTAAGTTTTGGTGGTGGTGTCATCGGTTGCCAGATTAAAGCACTGGATTGTGTAGGCACATTGTGCATCTATCCCTCATGACGACATCAATTAAAATCTTTTAAGCCGACGAACTCAAATATTAAAAATCAAAATGTTGTCATATAAAAAGTACAACAATATAACTTAGAATACAACAAAATCAACAAAGTAGGAAGTGCTTTGGTGAATAAATTTGCTCACTGATAACACCAACTTTTTAAAGATTGAAAAGAATTTTGATGAAATATGTTTCGTTCTATTTCATTTAATATAGCATAAATATGTTTATAATTTTTTTTAATTTTTAAGGTTTTTTTCAAATTTATTTAAAATTCATTGTCATGTAAAAATAATTATTGTTAAGTGACCTCTCCTAATGGTTGAATTATAAAAAAAATACGATTTCGAAGTCTATATGCTTTTAGTTGTTGGACAGCAAATCCCCGTGTATATAACTTGGAAGAGCCATCGGCTTCTCTCATTTCTTCAATTTTTTTAATTTCCTATATTTTCATGTTATATGTACAATATAAATAGAGAAAAGAGTTTAACATATTGCCTTTTGCGAGAGAGAGAGAGGGAGGTGCTTGGTTGCCACTAAAGTTCTAAAATCGTGCGTGCCGTATCGTGTCGAGTTAAAATACAGCGTGCTGTTATACGGTACGGTACGGAAAGTTGATTTTTTTTTTTGGCGTGTGTGCCGTATTGTGTCAAAAATGAGGAGAAAACGGTACGGCATGGATAAAACATGATACGGATAAAGCACGGTACGGTCAAATCACGGCGTACAATACATGTCATATTGATTCGACACACCATGCTAAATGTGACATGCCTTAATCGTGTTGTGCCGTGTCGAGTTGACACGCCGTGTTACACGTGCAAACGTATTTGATGGGAAAAAAAATTCGAAAAAATCGGAAAAAATTGTAAAAAATTCGGAAAAATATTAAAAAAATATAAAAAATTCACAAATTTTAAATTTATTTGCTGTAAAAGAAATTAAACAAACAATTAGAAAAAAAATAATATTTTTATAAAAATTGCAAAAAAATAAGAAAAATCCGATTTTTTTTAAAAAATCCGAAAAATATTTTAAAAAAAATTCAAAAGTTATTTTAAATATTTTTAGAATATTTTATTTTTCAAATTTTCCCTCCTTTTTAGTCCCATTACAAAATCCCGTCAATAAATTACAAAACTAACCGTCTGATTAACATCTAACGAGCGACAATCCATATATACTATGCCTATTCGTACTAACCGCGCCTACCCGTGTCTATTTGTCCGTGCCTATTTGTGCCATACCTATCTATGCCTATTTGTGTCATACCTATCCGTGCTTAACCGTACCTAACAGTACCTATCCATGCCTATCCGTATCTACGCACGTTCCCGTGTCGTGTTTATGCATATCCCACGCCGTGTCGCCTCTTTTATCCGTGCGTACCGTACCGTACCGTATCTATAATGAGAAAAACCGAATACGGTCCGACACGCGACACGCATAATATGACATGTGTTGACACGTCATACCATGCCACATCGTCTCACACATGTAGTATCACGCCATATCTTATTATTTTTAATTCTCTAGTTGCCACCGCTGTCTCACATTTTCTAGAAACATTTATTTAACACAATACAATGAGATTTCGAAAAAAGTTCGGAAAAAATCTTAAAAATAAGAAAGCCACGCAGAAGCAGACGCGCTTCTTCCCGAACTGGAAGTCAATGGGATTGGTCAACACATGCCGTAGACCAGTCCCGCTGCCTCTCACTCCTCACTCCTCTCTCTCCTTTTTTCTCCTTTTCCACCGAGAAACATCCTCACACCCTCCCCACCCTTCTTCCCAAACTCCTCAAAATGTTGGCATCAATCCTCCTGAAGGAGGTCGCGGGGAAGCTGGCGTCGCCTGTTTGCGAGCAGCTTGCGTTGCTCTGGAACTTCAAGACCGATTTGGATGAGATGATCAGCACTCTGGTCACTATCGACGCGGTGCTCTGCGAGGCCGAGAAGCAATTCTTGAAAGACCGAGCTGTGCACCACTGGCTCAAGGAGCTCAAACTTGTTTCTTACCAAATTGATGACTTGTTAGCCGATTTCGAGATCCAAGACCCCGAGCAAACTGAAGTCGTTTGTGACGACGTGCTCAATAAGGTTTGTTGCCTTCGTAGTGTGTTCAATTGCAATAGATATATATACTTAGGGAGTTATACTTCGTAGTGTGTTCAATTGTAAAAGGATGCTTTCATTCCAAAATAATTATAAAATTATGCACCAGTACAACCCTGCATTTTTGCTCTATCCGACCACATATATATATATACATACATACATATATATATATATATATATATATATATATATATATATGTATGTATGCTGACTTCACCCCTGCTATGAAACACCATGACTGTACAGAATCGATACATACAACGAATCCACAAAATAATCCTGCACTGATCCATCCTACTCACTCTACCCAATCCTTCTAACTCTCAAAAGAGACCCATGTCTCAGCTCACATTCCTGGTTTATACAGGCCCCACCAATTCTTAGATGAAGAAATCAAGGGCTGGCCTCAGCCAATCCGTCATTGACTCATCTTAAGACTGCAATATTGGATCCTCCACTGTCGAATTGAAAACCAGTGAAAAGCAGGAAACTGTACCACTCTGAACCAAAACATAACCAATGCACAAAAAAAGCAGCAAACATGC
Organism: x Bolboschoenoplectus mariqueter; assembly: GCA_037678475.1. Lineage (NCBI taxonomy): Eukaryota > Viridiplantae > Streptophyta > Magnoliopsida > Poales > Cyperaceae > x Bolboschoenoplectus > x Bolboschoenoplectus mariqueter. The sequence continues at coordinate 3,213,920 of CM075258.1, read as the reverse complement.
ATACAAATTTATACGCATACCTCCAACTTGAACTGACTCACACAATTCCTTATACGAGTCTTTTCCTTCATGACCTTTCTAAAATGGTACCTGTCCGTCATCCTTGTCTTCAACCTCTTCTAGTTGTCTAGGTAAAGCCTCCACATAAGATGGCACTATCTGGCTAATGAGATTAATCAAAGAAAATCTTATTGTATCCATCCAAAGATGTAATAATCAACAAGTACAGCTGCTAAGAATCTTTCCTTCTTTGGTTTCTTCTAATCAGAAGAAACACAGTTTCTTTCCAAACACAGAAGCCTTACAAGTGTTCCAAACACAATTAGCATTTCTTAGAGGCCCCCTGCATTTCTGAAATCACTAACCATATGCTCTTCACAGTTGAAAATTGAAAAGAACAAGAATTAAAATGAGCCAACCATTTCCAAATCTTTCGAATATATGGACAAGTCAGAAATAAATGATGTATAATCCCAGGTATAATTACAAAAAGCACACTTGTGATCTCCTGCCATCCTTTTTTAAGCAAGTCATTTAAGTCAATATTTTCTTTTTGAAGTACCAAGTACCAACCAACAAAACCCTCTAATGTTTGAAGGTATTTTACAATCCCATTTGGAACTAATCATCATTTTTTTCTCACCAACACAGTTTATCTTATCACACAGGGACTTGGTTATAAATTGACCACAAGCAGTCAATTTCCAGACTAGATTATCTTTATCCTCATTCAAACTTCCTTTATCTAAAAGCATTAGCTTTCAGCTCTTGTAAATCGTGATAAATATCTGAATTCATTCAAATTTAGGATTGACCCATCCCAAATTTGGTTAACTTGCACATGCTGTTCATAGCACCAGTTGTATAAACTAAGCAAAATTATGCATAAAGCTTTATTAGAAACCCAACAATCATGCCAGAATTTAGCTAGAGATTTAGTAGTTCCTGGTTAAGGCACTCTGTTTTGCATGTTACTGATTAGGAAAATCGTGATTGATTTATTTAGAATTATTTCTTTTGGATTGCAAGGTTCTTTTGTTATTCTCCCCGTCCTCCTCATCCAATCCTGCACTCTCTCGCTTTGTGATTAGCCGTAAAATGAAGAAAATACGGAAGAGATTAGACAAGATAGCAGCACAGAGAAGCAAGTTCCATTTCAATGTTTGCCCTGGCTCTGATGATCAATTGGAGATCAGCAGGAGAGAAACATTTTCAGAGCTCGATAAGAACTACGAGACAACAATTATTGCTAGAGAGGAAGAAAAGGAAGAATTGATTCGATTGGTGTTGCAAACAGAAGATGAAGAAGAAATCTCAGTTATTCCAATTGTCGGTTTGGGAGGTCTAGGGAAGACAACCATTGCAAAATTAGTTTATAATGATGACAGGGTGAAAGCAGCCTTCAATTTGTGGGCTTGGGTTTATGTCTCGCAAAAGTTTGATTTGGTTAGCATCGGCAAATCTCTTATAAAGGAGGCCAAAGAGAGTTGTCAAAACATGGATAATCTCCAGGATATAAGCCGAAAGCTTGAACAAATACTGAAATATAAAAAGTTTTTAGTTGTGTTGGATGACTTGTGGGAGGAAGATGGGACAAAACTAGAGGAGTTGAAGGTGATGCTTCAGGCAGGGAAGCAGGGAAGCAAAATCTTAGTAACAACACGCAAAAAAATGGTTGCTATGCAAATGTGTGCTGCTAAGCCATACTGTTTAAAACTGCTGACGGACGATGACTGCTGGGTTTTGTTTTCCCAAAAGGCATTCAGGTCTGGTGTGGAGAATGCGGAGGCTAGGTTTGTAGAAATTGGAAAGAAGATAGTCAAGAAGTGTGGGGGTGTACCATTAGCAGCAAAATCTATGGGATACATGATGCGCACCAAGGATGGGATTGATGCATGGTTAGCCGTAAAAGATAGCAACATGTGGGAGCTTGAGGATGATCACGTGCTGTCATCCTTGAAGCTAAACTTTTATAACATGCCTTCTGCTCTGAAGCTATGTTTTGCATATTGTGCTATTTTTCCCAAGGGCTGTGAAATTCAAGAGGAAAATCTAATTCAACATTGGGTTTCTCTTGGATTTTTCAAGTCAACGATTTGGAGCTTGGAGATGGAAAAGAAAGGAAAGGCATCCATCATAGAGCTTCTAGGCATGTCTTTCCTTCAGTACTCACAATTGCAATCAAGGGTACTTCACATGCATGATTTAGTGCATGACCTTGCAAGATCTGTTGCCGGAGATGATATCCTTGTCCTCAATACCATAAACGAGAAGAATGCTGATCTTGGAAGACATCATTGCCGATATGCATTTGTCGGCTGCGACTCTGACGAAGACTCTTCCTCAAAGAGCTTCAAGGCATTACCCAGCAAGGCGAGGGCACTTCACCTTAAGGTTCCCTTGAAGAAACATCTCCCAAAAAACATATTCACACTTTCCAAATCTTTGCGTGTTTTGGACCTGAGTGGGTCCTCCATTGAAGAGTTGCCCACTTCCGTAACGCAGTTAAAGCAATTGAATTACCTCAATGCTTCAAAATTACCAATGAAAACATTGCCAGTTTCTTTCGGTGACTTGATAAACCTTCAGATATTAAATCTTTCAGAGACCTTGCTCGAGGTGTTGCCCATCTCAGTGTGCAAACTTCGGAAGCTTTTTTACCTGAACCTACAGGGCTGTTCTCAGCTACGTTCGTTGTGTGAATCCATCAACAAACTCCAACTCTTGCAAAAGCTAAATCTATCCAATGCAACAAGTCTTCGAGAGCTACCCTCAATGTTTGGAGACCTTTGCAAACTCCAGGTTTTGCATCTATCAGGTTGTTCTCGGATTAAAAAATTGCCTGAATCAACTGGCAACTTGAAAGAGCTCATCTACCTAGATTTATCAGGTTGTTTTCAACTCAACACATTACCAACATCTTTTTGTTCACATATGAGGCTCAATTTTCTCGATTTGTCAGACTGTGAAAACCTCAAAGAATTGCCCGATTCAGTAGGTAACCTTACTGAACTGGAGATATTAAATATACAAAACTGTAGAAGTCTGTCTTGCCTGCCAAGTGGTGTATGTAAAATGACCAACCTCAAGCAAATAAAAGGTCATGATGGAATTTGGGAAACTTTTCCTTTGGGTATGGAGCGCCTGGTTCACTTACAAACACTTCCCATATATGTTGTGAGACCGAAAGTCAGAGAAAATGACACCAAATGCAGTAGCATCGTCGAGCTTGAATTTCTAAACCAATTACATGGGAAACTAGAGATTCTTGGTCTCGAGAACATTTGGTCTTCAGAGGATGCTGAGAGTGCGAGGTTATACAATAAAGCAGAGCTACTTCTTTTAATACTTCAATGGTCCGAGTGCCCAGTCAGACATGAAGAGAATGTGGTGATTGATGAGGCTGTTTTGGACAAGCTACAGCCTCACAGAAACTTGAGATATATTCAATTTGAAGGGTACAGGGGCAGACATTTCCCTAAATGGGTGATTGATTTACCATCTTCTCTTCCAAATCTTGTGCAAGTGAAATTATGCAATTTGCCTAACTGTGTTGAATTACCTTTACTTGGTCAACTCTCAAATCTAGAAATCTTAGAGATACATATGGCGCCTAGCATTTGCAAAGTGGACATGGATTTTTCAAGAGGGGGCTTCCGGAAGCTTCGAGAGTTGAGTTTGTCTGATATGGAAAACCTGGAAGGATGGTCGATATTACAATCAAGTCCTAATGATAACCATCTCATATTTCCTAATCTTCGAAAAACATGCATAAGCAGATGCCCTAAATTGATTTTCAAGCCCTCTCTTCCTGTAAGTAGAGAGTGGATTATAGTTGAAAGTAGTCAAGTACTCTCATCTAATGCAATGAGGCCCATGTTCCCAGATTCTCAATTTTCTAAAATGTATGTGAGAGGATGCAGTGTCAATTTGGATGGCTGGAACATTTTCCGAGAACTGACTACTCTCAAGAGTTTGGTGATCGAGCATTGCAAAGAGTTGAGCACATTGCCAAGGGGCATGCAAGGGCTAACCTCCCTAAAATCACTCTCAATTTTCAACTGCACAAATCTTGTCGCATTGCCAGAATGGATGGGACAGCTCGCCTCACTGAAGGAACTCTATATTCGTGATTGTTGGAAGTTGAGGTTGTTGCCGCAATGCATGCAACAACTCACTGCATTGCAGACATTGAGAATCATCAATTGCAGCGAGAAATTGCTAACACACTGCTTGGACAATGAACGTAGCAAGATTGCTCATGTCAGGAATGTTGCAATTAAAAGGTATGCTTATTCCCTACTTAATAGATTGCTTATTCAGTTAGATTTACACTGGAGGTAGCAGCACTAGTTGTGCATATTCCCGCTGGTGGAAGATTAGCCTTTTTTAGAAACCAAAAACTTCTTTGTCTATCGTGGTCTATTAGGTGAAGTTAACCAACCCTATACGACACAAGCTGGTTCGCTAGCATTCCATACAGCTCTGTAGACGACAATTAGGTTTAGATCCCTTTAATGTACTAACAGTGGAAACCTTTTGTTTTTGTTTTTTTTCTCCTTTACCAGGATGGAATCAAGCAGAGTCATGGAAGTAGTCAAGGATTTGGGCATTGCAGAAGCAGCAGGGATGGAATTAGGCTCCAGGTCAGGTGGGGCTGGTCCATTAAATGTGAGTGAAATATAGTTTAAAACTTGATACACTCTTATATGTAAGCCGAGGGAAACTATGATGATTACGACTTCCACATCGTAACAGTATCGCTTTCTATTATATTAATATAGCTTGTAGCGCCATAGTTCAGTGTGACAATATCGTGTTTTTTTTTTTTTGGCGTGGAGTTTCTAGAATTTTTAGATAGTTCAAAATGTTTAACGGCTTGTTCATGTATTATAAAAAAATTTAGTATGACTGTATTGTTTTAGGAAAATATTACATATTCCAATTATAAATACCAGTATAGGCAAGTAGAAGTTAACTCATCAATCTGAAGCTGGATATTACAATTCAACTGCCCAATCACACGCCACTGAAATTATTCTCTCTATGGAAACAGTGAAAATCAAAGTTCGATCAAAGTGCTTGAGTGATATAACTCAAACATGCATTCCATAAATAGTGTCAATCAAGAACCAAACTTGGTTCATCCAAAGGACACCGAACAACTATATATTTGCAGACACTATTAGTGATCCAAAATTAACACATTTATTAACATCCCTTTCACCATATATACTTCTATTTTCCTAACTGAAAAACGAATTGCCATTAACCATTGATGAACACTCTGCTTGAATTGCTAAGTTCTTTAGTACCCCTCGGCACGGATCCCCAAACACTGAGTTTGAAACAATAACTGTGCAATCGTTTTTCCCCAGGCAAGCCTGCCAAAAAGGAGGCAAACAAATCAATATCAACTTATATATGAAAATGGAAAAGCTTGTACCAAATGCTTTTAAACTAACCTCAGTTACAAGGGAAAGAGAATTTGCAGCATGGCATCTGCCTTGAGAGAACTTTTGGCAACTGCCACTAGGAGTTCCATAGCTTGCAAAAGTAATGCTTGATATTACAAATCCATCATCACAGTGCAAGTACACTTGCGGTGGAATGCTACTTACACTAACCTCTCCATTTAGTATATTTTGATCAGACCATGCCAAAAGAGGTGGGTAATCATTTTCTGAAACTTGGGAACATACAGTTTTGGTGTAGTGTAATTCGAGTGAAATCTTGGTAGGGTCCCCTCCAGTTTCCTCAAATAGCACAAGCAGATTGTCGGTCGGTTTCAACCATTCTCTTGGGATATGATACCTGTTACCAGGCAAATTATTATAGTATCATTAATATAGAGGTCAACAAATATGATCTTATGAATGGCCATTATTGTGAGTTCCTTTGATTCCCAATAACAACAGGAAATTTCATGTAGCATCCAAAAATTCCAATGTTAGAATTTTATCATGCAGTCATGTACCTGAGATTATAAAACATTTATTTATTACAATTATTTCTGGGAAATGATTTATGACACCAAAATTCAGCATCAGGACGGCATCATCAATCTTCCCAGTTTACAATGCTTGTAATCCTTTGTTTCTTAATTTAACACCTTATTTCATTGATAATGTCGTTGGCCATACTGATTCCAATGACTTTAAATTCAGATATACTATGCAACATCTTTCATTACTTTCCTTAGAAGTACCTTTTTATTTCTTTTGACAGATATTTTTATATAACTTTAAAACTGCTAAACTTACCAATTGTAAAATTTTTTTGTTTCAATGAAATTTTCTAGTAGGCAATTGCTTGCTACCTCAAAATGGAAAAAATTGCTAAACCTATTTTGACTTTGTGAATCTTTTTCCAGTCAATTAGCAAACACCTATCAGAGCCATTACAAGAACCCTTCATTCAGAAGAACAGTTAGCACACACCTATTTAAGCCATTACTACAACCTTCATTGAAAATAACAGTTACCAGCTTTGAGTGGGTAGCCCACAGTTTGTTGAACACTTGTTCTCATGATAAGCACCACGATAGTCACAATAGTTCGTGCAACCACTTTTTGGGGCGACTTGTGACCAGTAGCGGCCGATCGCATGGCCATTGACCCAAGCCTGTCCTTTCCCCATGCTTCCCAGGTCAAGTGAGACAGGGGTGGTGCCTTGGGGTGCATCAAACGAAGTCTGTACAGAAATAATGAAATTTCAAAAGTCTGGCAAACTGAAATAAGATTTACGGGTGTTCGATGGACAATGATCCTACCTTGTACCATGTGAAGGGGGATGAGATAGTGTTGGGATCTATTTCATTCCAGTCGGCATTTTCCTCACCTTCTAGAGTGTATACTTCATAATACTCTCCCTTCAGTCCCACCTAAATGTGTAAACATATATTTGCATTACAAGGATGTCTGTCAAAAAAAAATAATAATAATAAACAAATGGAAAGAGAAGGCAGAAAAAAGATGCCTACTTCAGAGGATTTACCTGATACATCCAAACTAACTCAGAGAGGTCAAGATCACCATATTTCAAACCAGTTAGTTTTATTTGACCTCTGAAGCCGGCTCCATCCTTCTCAAGGAAGGCACCATAGTTCTACAAGAAATAGAACACTCATATTACATACCTCTCGACTATTTGGTTTTGTGAAGGCAACTAAAGTTTTATAATATTTTATACCTGCAAGCCAACAGTTACTGACAACAAGGCCACTTCATTGTATCCTTCAACCAATTCAACACTCTGGTTAACAGGAACCCAATCACCCACCTTACTGCCTTTAGTCAAAAGCATGAAATAGAGATGCAAGAAAGAAATATATATATTAACTTCTATTTTATTGTGATTCTAATATTTGATAAGTTAGCATTGAACTACTGCACTCTATGTGGTTCAATGCGCTTTTGAGAATTTACAAATGGTCCTCGCATTATCAATAAATTGTTACCAAGTGTTTCTGTTTGTCAGCCTTAATTAATCACTGCAAGTACAATGCTTCAATAACATAATGCACTGTACAACATATTGAATCAATTTTTATAAAAGGAAATCTTGGATGAAATTATTGTGCTAGTGCACACTTTGCATTTTCCATTTTTGTCTCTTAGAACTATAGCTCGTTATAAACACAGATGATAATTCGAAAAATCAGATTTCAGTATATACATTAGCATTTATATTTTTATGGTTAATTTTTCTTTGTGGTGTAGTCAAACTGAATTACATAACATAGAAGATAGCAAACTCTGATATGACCAAACTTTTCTTGTTCAACAGAAAATTCACCCTAATTGAGTCTAGAGATGCAAGTGTACATATAATAAGCATACATTACAACAAATCAGAATAAATTTTTTTATAAGCTTTATTAACCAATCTGGAATTCATACATGCCACTAGAGTTATGGTTAATTGTGTCTACAACATTCTTAGCACTTTGTTAATAAATAAGACAAAGTGTTACAAGATAACTTAGTACAGAGAGTATTCTTAACTTAATGAACAATGTATGGTCTTTTTGGCAAATACAAGAAAGGCAGTAGCTCCGTGTAATTTATAAAAAACAGAACGATTTTTTTTTGCAGGTTTAATTATCCATACCTCAAAAGTTTTGGTACGCTAGAAAGAGATTAAATGTACCTCTCAATGGCATTAGCATAAAGCAACTTTGAAAGGGTACATGCAAGCAAATCCACAATACTAAAATTTAAAAATAAACATAATATCAAGCTGACAATGCAGAAAAAGTTACCAGCATATTGACCATTCACGAAAATGCGGACTACATCTCTACTTTTGCCTATAGAAAGTGAGGGGGAAGTGCCATTTTCTTTCCAAAATTCAACATCCTCTTCAGAAATATTAAACCTGGATTGACCTCAAGTTAGGTTGAGGCAGATTAAATATAAATTTGGGGAGTCAGTATCATGGATTTACCTTGTAATATACCATAAATAGTCAGAGGCATCCTTTGTCACATTCAAGTGCTCCAGTATGCCTTCAGCAGTAAAGCTGTCGCTGCCCCATGCACCAATTGGTTCCTTATAAGACACCCAATTATTTGAGAAGTAGTCGTCTCCATCTTTTAGGGCCAAATAGTTAAATTTTATCACATTTGTATTACCAGGCAGAGAGCCATACTCAACAGACTTTATTGAAGTTTGTGCAACCACCTAAAGAAAAAGAAAAGGCTTCAATTTTTCAAATCATTACTTCTGGACCTTCTAATTATTTAATTATGATAATGTGTAGGCTAATAATGCTTAATTGAGGCTTAAAGAACAATTTCTGGTTAAAAATTCTAGCACTACCGATACCGAAACAGAACCGACTAAATACCAACCAGTTATCTTTTTGTGAGATTCTTAATTAAAAAAAAAAGCATGACAAGCATCCTAAAAATAAGCAACAACTAGACTCTCTACAAGCTAAAATGGTGCATCATGATTCAATAGCAGACAGAAGTTATACATGCAAGAAAAGGAAAAGTGAAAGGATATGCTGCAACAACTAGACTCTATAAAAGCTAAAATGGTATATCACAACTCAACAGAAGACATTAGTTATACATACAAAAAGGAATAGTAGTATAAAGGGTATGCTACATCAGTTTTTTTCCTGAAGTACATTTCTCACAAAGAATATGATAAAATAAGTGACTGTCACCTTAGCAGTGTTATAGGCTACAGTTTTACAGTCTGGCAATATGCTGACTGACCATGGGGGCAGGCTGTATGTTTTCCCAAATATTTGAATTGAGACTGTTTTATGTTCATCAATATTAGCGAGAAATAGTGAACAAATACTGATGTCTTCTGGAAGAGTTTTGTTTGGATTTACATACTCACTGGCATATATATGTGCCTGCAAATTAAAAAAAAATAAAAGAAAAGGACAATAAAACTTCAAACATAAACCTTGGCAGTAAAGCCAAAAATTGGTCGTATACTTTTGCCTTTTTAGAAAGGTTACGAATGATATAACTGTATTGGACCAAAAGTAATTCATTCATCACAGCTCAATTTTTTTAATTGTAGTAAATTTAGAATGATAAGTAGTTCAAATCATAAGGAAATGAACACAAAAATTGAAAATCAAAAGCAATAAAAAAGGAACAACCAGTAGCAGTACAGTCTTATATTGGATAGGGTTTGCAGCTAATGAAACAATTTTTGGTGGTCAATATCACTTTACAGAAAAGATAATTAAAATAAATGCAATTTTTTATGTTCAATTTCTCTTCCATAACCACCAGTGAACAAGGATTCATGATAAAAAAATGACCATAATGAAAGAAAAGAACCTCTTGCATTGGACCCAGTTTTACATACTGCGGTGATCCATCAACATTTATAAGAGCAGGTTCGCAAAGTTTAATAGCTGTGTGAAGGTCTCTCAGGTGGCCCCACTTAGGCTCAGTTATAACACCTGTTATTACTCATCTTAACAACATGACATGGAAATTTAATTTGATATGTAGAGTCAAGTTTGTACCATATTCATCAATAGGGGCATCATAGTCATAACTTGTTACATAATTTGGGCCCCCGGATGTCCTCCCAAAGTTTGTACCTCCAAAGAACTGGAAGGTTAAAAAGCACAGAGAGAGGAATGAAAAGCTGATGGAAGATATGAGACTCTGGCCATTTTATATAATTACAGTAAAAATTACCATATAGTAATTATGGAAGCTACCTCCCCGTTGGAAAAACCGAGCAACAGCAAAGGAGTTGTCTTCAACAGGTCTATGAGGCACCCGCCCACCCCAATAAGCAAACCTACAGTAGAAGAATCTATAGTGTCTTATTTGTTGACAAAAGACCTATTCAAGCTAGCTAAAGTGAAACAATTTAAACAAATAAACAAAAAAACAAACAAAAGAGTAACCATCCGTTCCAATCTTCAGTCCACAAAGTTGGCTTCCCATAAGAGTTTGGCTTAAAACCGTCACAGTAAAATCCATTACAGGCGTTAATCTGCAGAACCAAATAAAAAATATTGAGGTATAATGATGAGAATATGCATGGAAAAGGGAATATATGCGAGGCATGAGCACTTACAATATTTTCTGGTGCATCAGACTGCTGACACATTACCCAGGGTACACCAGCACCAAGTCCAAGTGCCATGTCAGCAGCCCATTTTACATATGATTTTCCACCTTCTCCATAGCTCGATTCGATATTTCCATACTCGTTCTCTATCTACAAGATACTCTTTTTCAATCAGTGATGATATAAGAAGTTAATGAATATGTACAACAGATTTTGTACAAGCGCCGAGATAAATAAATACTAAATAACTAAACAATAGGTCCAAAGTCTTACCTGGGCCAATATGATGGGACCACCTTGCCATGAAAATAGTCTCTCTTCTAACATTATATCCACTATTTTCTTCACGAATTTCTCCATTTCCTCCTACGAAATTGCAGCATGTAATAAAGAATAAACTATAATAATCAAGAATAGACAAGTTAAACAATGATCAAAACGATAGAATAGTCTAACATCATATTACAAAAAGCAAGTCCAATCTTACATGAGATTAGGTACATACCTTGAATGGCTCATTATCAGTACGAAATTCAATGCCAGGAATATCTCTCAACCAAACTGGGAAGCCCCTGCAAAAAGTTCAAGGTTAGCACCTTAGATTATTATAAAGTAGCATACACATAGGGAAAAAGAAGCAGTATCTTATCATAGAAAATTAGAAAAGAAAAATGGAAGGGAGAAAAAGCAAATCTGTACCACTAAATATTATAAACTAGTATACAAATTGAAAAACAGAAGCAGAATCTTATTGTAGAGAATTAGAAAAAATGGAAATGGAGAGAATGAATCTTGTGTTCAAAAAAAGATCAAGCCATTTCATTTTCATCCAGAGCCAAAACAAAGTTAAACTCAGGCAACATAATATTTAGACATGATGTTCATATTAATGAAAAAATCTTAGAGAAAATTGGTATACCCAAAGTTCCACTCTGCACAAACATATGGTCCAATTCGAAGGTGCAGATACAGGCCTTGTTCAGCAACCAACTTGATAAACTTCACAAGATCATACCTTTCTTCAAAATAATACTATCCAAATAACAGGGAAAAGAAATTAGAAAAACTATGCTCTTCCCATGTTGAATTTACTGATCAGTACCACTGCCATACCAATGCTCGATTTTATGGTTATGGGTACACCATACAGCAATCCATTATACAAACCTGACCTCTTGCTGGTTCATGCCCATTCCAAAATACATATGTTTGGACCAGATCAGCACCTGCTGCCTTACTATTTGCAATTATGCTCGGCCACATCTGTCACACGTTGAAAAAAGGAAAAAATAAATAAACTGCACCAAAATACTGAAACAGATGGAAATTTTTTGGCAGCTTGATTTTAACATTATAGAGAAATGACTATTACTTTCACTTCTCATCATCAGACATGATTATAACTAAGTACTTAATATATGGTGGCTTGGAACTACTACTAAATATTTGGTGCCAAGTCAGATTAAAAATTTATCATTAAATGTTTGACAATCAATTGATCAAATCAAACGTTTTCCTTCCAAATATGGAACTCCAATGTTCAGGAAGCCCATACAATATTACAACTGATTAATTACACTTTCCGACTTATGAGAAAATAAGCAAAACTACTTCCAGATTAGCACAAATTCTCCGCTCATTCACACAGTAAGATTCAAGAAAACTAATTCAAGGCTTGATAAAGAAGACTTGTAGAGTAAATGCTCCAATCAAGCAGGATAAAGACTTGAATGCAATACCTCAGGAGTGGCACGAGGGTAGTGGATTCCAGCTGAAATCAGCATCCTTCTCTCTCCGTCAATTACAAGCGCTCGATGATCATAGCTCACATTGAATGGCTCGAAGTAGGTCGCCGAGACTCCCCCCGCCGCCACTAGATGCACCACCACCACCACCATGACAACGGCGGCGGCGGTTAGACATAAACTTCGACTGGATCGCATGCTCTTTTCTGGCATCTCTTTCGAATCCTTTCTCGGTCTCGGTTGGAGACGATAGCAACGAAGAAGTCGATTAATACTTGGGAATTGAGTGTGGGATTGTTAGTGAAAGTGATCTAATATCTGACTACAATAATTATAATAATATTTATTTTCGTAATGATTTTATCCGTGAGTGCTTAAAATATGTTTCGGGGGGCGTAGTTTGTTAATCGTGAGCCTGTTTTTCTTGTAAGGACAAACGGGGACCCACATGCAGTGTTAGTGATTCGGATGGACCGAATCCAAACAGAGATGAGACGACCTCATTTTTTTATATTTTATTTTGGATAATGTTAGAGAGAGACGAAGAAAGCATCTTAATTAAATTTTTTTTTTCATTTTATTCTGAAAGTAATGCTGGAGAGATGACACGTTTTGGCAATGTACACTGTAGATTTATTTGGATCAGCACATATTTGGAATTAACAGAAATTGTTTAACGAAAAAACATTTTTTTTCAGGAGGAAAGAAAAAGGAAGTGCAAATAAATATGCAAATCTTTTGGTTTTCTGATTTCTCCGATTTAATAAAATCAAACCCTGCTTATTTCCACATTTATACTTCACTCCTCTTTTGGTAACTTGTCCACTTCTCTCCCACCACCATAAGTTTTCCACATGCTACTCAAGAGCAGTGATTTCTCATATGATAGCTAATATACGGATATGATAGCTAATATACGGATATCATATTGTAATTGATATTAATTTTATTATTTTATATTAAATGAATTATTAACATTTCTCATATGAGAACTGATATACGGATATCATTATTGATGCTGTAATTGATATTGATTTTATTATTTCATATTAAATGAGTTATTATGTTAACAATTTTATTATGTAATTTATTCTATAAAGTATTTTTATTATTCAATTTAAGTGAGTTATTATTCAGATTAGTGATATTGAATTGAATAATAAAAATACTATAGAAAATAAGTTATATAATAAAGTCTCTAATATTAATAATAACTCATTTTATAAAAATAATAAAGTTGGTCTCGATGACGGTATCAACGAAGATATCTTTCAAATATTTCCCTTGTCATATATTACAGCTAAATTTATAATTGTGTGGTGTTGTTGTTTGAGTTTTTTTTTCTTTATCAAAACTTAATTGTTAAACAACTCCAATTGAATTAGATGTGTTCCTCTGGCGAACTTAGTGATTTAGTATTTTGATCATAGACTAATTGTTCAATTTTTTCAATGTTTAGTTTGTTGTTTTTATATATGTAATTAATTTGAAGATATATCTTATTATCCAATTAATGTTCATCTCTAATTGACAAGTTAAAGACATTTTAGAATAATCATTATGTTCTATTATTAAGTTTTACATTTCAGATTCTTAACTCAAAAGATCAATAAATAAAGATAATTTAAAAAATAAAATGAATATATATAGCACATATATAAATTATTCAGATTACATAAACTAAATGTATTTGATTTCTAGATCACTACGCTAACACCAGATACTAGTACCTTGTACATGATACCGATTAAACACCATCAAAACTTAATTATTAAACAACTCCAATTGAATTAGATGTGTTCCTCTGGCAAACTTAGTGATTTAGTATTTTGATCATAGACTAATTGTTCAATTTTTTCAAAGTTTAGTTTGTTGTTTTTACATATGTAATTAATTTGAAGATACATCTTATTATTATTTAGTTGTCTTGAATTCCCATGTTTCTTTTTATGTTGGTGTACCATTGGCTATGAATTAACATCGTTTCCTAAAAAAATGTTTGTTTGAAAATTATATCTAATGAAGATAAATTCAGTATGATGATGATGATGATGATGATGATGATGATATGATTGCAAAAAAGGATATTCCCATAATATTTTCCGTGTTACCAAACATCCAGTTTGTGTTTGTGTATGTTCCCATGGGTGTTTTTTTTAATCTGAGAATTCACAAAATAGTCTCAGCGAGCGAAATCCATTCCCATTAATTCCCATTCCCACAAAATAATAATACGTGGTGCATTGTTTTGGATCATTGCTCACAAACATAATTTACTTTAGGGAAGGGATCCGGTGATAACAAATATTTTGATAATTATTTTTTAAATAAATTTAAAATAAATTTAAAATAAATTAAAAAATAGAAAAAATTTACAAATATATTTTGTAATTTATAGATTGATCGTGTTTTAATTTTCATACAATTTAAAATATAATCAATTTATAAGTTAGAAAATATATTTGTAAATTTTTTTCTATTTTTAAGATTTTTTAAAATTTATTTTGAAATTATTTGAAAAATAATTATGAAGATTATTAAAATATTTATTGTCAGGATCCCTTCCCTTTACTTTATAGGTTATAAGCATATGCGTACACGCATGAACACACAAAACACATGAAAAGCAAAATCACCATTTCATTCATTTCGTCAACATATGGAAATTTTTTTTGACTCTTGAGAGGAGATTAGTTGTAACGGAGGAGTAATAATTATATTTTTTAACTGTATTTTTTATTTGTATATTAGATATATTTATAATTTTTTTAAAAAGTATTTATATTTAATGATAAAAGTGTTTATATCTTATGTTATTGATATTATAAGTTTTGCAAACTATATTTTTACTTGTACAATTAAGTTTTTAACTTGAATTTTCAATAATCATTTAAGAAAGAAAAATGATAAATATTTTTTATATTAATTATAAACACTTATAAATTCACATATAAATAAATTAATTATATAATATAAATACTTTTGATGTACAGATAAGGAGTACATAACATGGGGTGTAAGAATAATTTCTCGATCCAATAATTTCCATGGAAAAATAAGACAAGAAATGTTTTAAAAGAATTAAGAAGGAAACAATATGATTACTATTCGTTTTGCCTGTTCCTGCCAGATCTTACCAGAATTGAACTCAGTAGAAACTAGGAAATATAATAAAGGTGGAGATTAATTGAAAAAATTTGACAATTTTGTCAATAATTTTTAAGATAAATATGGAAATAATTTAAAAACAGAAGAAAAATTTATAGATATTTTCTTGAACTCATAGACTAATTGTGTTTTAAATTTTATATAATCTAAGTGTCGTTTGATATTCAATCGATGACCATTAACACTGTATTCAAATTTGTAATGGTTTAACTTTAATGATTTTTGACGGAATATAAATAATACTTATATTATATGAAATTTGAAACACAATCTATCTATAAGTTCAATAATATGATTATAAACTTTTTTTTTATTTTTTCGAATTTGTTTGAAAAATCATTGTTGAGATTGTCAAGTTTATCTTCATAATAAAATTCCACCTATAAATAATAACTATTGTTAAGAAAATTTTGTTCAAATTTTGCTCAGTGAAGATTTATTCTTTTTTTCTTTAAAAATATGCTAGATTTATTTTATAAATGTATATACTCATTTTTTTTGCAAAAAAAAACCTTTAACCTAGATGAAATATAGATAAAATTATTACTCTATGATAAAAGTGGGGGAGTTCTAACGTCCATTAAACTAGAATTTAGTCCGAAGGGTAAATAATTATTTGATGGTATTAAAATTAGCATAAAAAATTACTTTTATATTTCAATAATCATATAAAATATTAAATTTAATAATTCAACGATGATTTTGCCACTGTACTAAATTTTAGTAGAGGCGTTGGATACTTATTCCCATCAATTTGTGTATTGCGCTAAGCAAACCGGAATGCTCTTAAGCCGGGTTCGCACTCGGACCGGAATCAGACCTACCGTCTCCTTATTTAACCACCGAGAATGCCTAAGGGCTTTTCCTCAAAAAAAAAAAAAAAAAACCACCGAGATTTCACTTTGTCACGGGACCCACATGTCAAGATAAGAAAAGAAAACGGTGTCGAAATTGGGAACCTGTTCATATTTGAATTACCATTAAAAAGGATCCCAATTTCTCTCGCCAAAGGCTTCCTCTGTAAAATCCCTAGTTTAGAACCAAAGAGGAAGAAGAAGTGGGGTATTGCGATTTTAAGGTGCGATCGATATCTATTCGATCCCTCTTTCTTATCTTTACTTTACTTGTAGTTTTTTGTTTTTTGTTTTTTGTTTTTGTTTTTTGTAATTTTTTTGTTGATTGATACGGATTCCGGCGATCACCGGAGAATTTTGCCTCGGATTGCTGATCTGAATTTTTCCTTCATTTTTTCCTTCTTCTCTGTTGCCGATCTCCGTTTTCTTCTCTGTTGCAGATAAACCTCTCTCCTTCACCTCTTCCATGCTCTGGAGCCTCTCTCCGCTTCCTTGCTCCGACGACTCTCTCTCTCTGCCTCCTTGCTCCGACACCTCCCTTCGTCTCCCGACTCCGGCGACGGCGCCTCTTTTTTGTTCTTTGATTCGATCGCCGCATCTTTGTTGTTGTCACAAAGAGGTCGTCAAGATAATTTGAGGTTCGTGATCCCTTCAAACTCTTTGATACGAGTATTTATTGGATTATTATTTCGTTTTTTATGATTTCAGTATTGAGAAAACCCTAATTTTCTGGGTGAAATTTCTGCTTGCTTGGTTCATTAAACTAACGAATTAAGAATTTACTAGACAGTCGGATAATAAATCCTTTCCCTTTCCATTCAATCTGATATTAGAAGTTACTAGCCAGTCGGAAAATGGTCAATCAATGATCCTTATCCATCGGAGGAGTTATGAACCTTTTTTCTAAGCCGAGCAAGTTGGTTTGTTGCCTCATCTGACAATTGATCAGCAGCAAAAGTGAGTTTCACAATATGTGTTGCGGTCCATATGCAAAGTCATTTGTTGGTAAACAAGATACAAGGAGCTATGTTTATTTCAAGAGGTCTTATAGAATTAATATGGTGAATGAACTGATCAAATTGGTAGGTCTCTGTGACTGTGAGGCTCTACTTGCAGTAAGTGCAAATCCAGTGATTTTGTTAATTGTTAGTTGTAAGTAAAAGCCGCTTGAAGTGAATTTTAGAATTTCATCAATCTAAGATCCAGGCCAATTTTCTAAGCACCTCCTTTTTTTTTGGTTATTTGGTAGTGTTATTAGTGTCACTTATTACTTTGATAGTTTAAGGAACTGTCTATGATATGTTTCAGAATCATTTCTTATCAGTAATGCAAGTTAAGACAGAAATGTAAAGAGAAAATGACTAGAAGGGCAAAGTCATCATCTATACTTTAACCAAAGATCAAATTCAGTTTTCCAAAGTTTCGAAGTTTTTGATGGATGAATATCTGATATTGATTTTTTTGTGAGTAAATACTCAACCAGAGATTTTTATGGGTATACATCCAACTTTGCCAAAACTCAAAAGTCAATTTTGTTATCTGGTCATGATCTATTGTTCAGTTGTCAACCTAGTGTTTAGCTGTTATCTTATCTGACTAGCCAAATGTTTTTATATTACTGGATTCATGTAAAGTAATATCACTATTAAGCAATTTGCTGTTTTGGTGTTTCTCATGTGTGACATGAATTTATGCTTTTTTTCTGAAATCAGAATGCCAGGTGAAAACTCAAGTAGTTCAAGGAGTAGAGCAGCATCTGGCAATGGCCGGGGTAGAAGAAGAGTACAGCCAATCGAAGTTGAGGCTCCATTTATTGATGTAGAAGCCATTGATGATGTGGATGATGATGTCATCATTGTATCACCTTCTCGAACTCGTGCTCCGGTTACCTTTCTTTAATTTTAGTTCATTTATTATTCTATTCCTATGTTATTATCATTGCTCTATGGTAGTATCACTTTTGTTTAGTATACTTATTAACTTATACTGTTGTTTAAGAGAGCATTCTTTTTTACTAATGCATATCACTGAAGGATAGTTCATGCTGTTAGTTATTGTACTGTCAGATCAATTATCTGCACTAGTTGTACTTTAGATGACAGAATTACTTTGTGAAGGGTTACTTGTGACTAATCACTGATGCTTTGTCTTATTTTGAAATATAATATCTGCAAACATTATATTTGCAACAAACACGAACAATGTGCTAGACACTTGCAACCAGATTAGGTCTATTACTTACTAACATTTGAGAAGTTAGGCCTACTGCTGCTAATGCTGAGGCATTTGCCCTTACATAAGTTAGCTTTTGTTAAAAAATGCAAATTAAATATGTACAAAGCAAAGAATATTTCAATATGTGTTGGGGCGTTTATTTATTATTTTTCAGCATATTTTTGTTGACTTGAATTCCAATAGTACCTCGAAACTATTTTTGTATGTTAAATATGTTGTTAATCCAATTGCATACTAACCTTCAAAAACAAAAATCTTGAAATGTTGGTTTTTTAACATGAACTTATTATCAATAGATGGTTTAGTTGACAATTTGATGTGAAGGTTTTGGCTTAACTTTGGTACTGTTTGCTCAAGTTAAGCTTGCTCCCTATGGTTGTATGTTATTCGCAGCTAAGACTGAAAACTTTAGGCTTCCATATACATGTGTATGTGAATATTCTTCTCTGCACTTGTAGCTTTATTAGTGATGCTTTATTTTTGGGTGCTAAAAGTTGCTTCTAATTACTTGTCAGAAGTATTATGTAGAACATTTTTTTTCCAAACTGTTCATTCCTTTTTGTGATGTTTTATTTTTGTGTTATAAAGCCACTTTTTCTACATGTTTATACCTACTTTAATATTTTAATTTTGTACATGAAATATCTACTAGGCTAGTAATGTGTCCAGAAGGCGACCTGTTGTATGTCTTGATGATGATGATGATGATGTGGAGGAAGTGAATCCCAGGCAATCAGGTATCCTCATTTATTGTACTATATGGTAATTTGAACCTTGATTGTTATTTTCTGGTTGGACTACTAATTTGTTTGTCATTATACCGTACTACGTAATAATTAATGTACTTTAGGGGTTGCAATAGAGGAAGAGGTCAGGATAGTATCAAGCAACAACCACAACAAGCGTGTCAGGATTTCACCGAGTGCTGGTGGCTCTGGTAACAAGAACAATCGTCAGACCAAGCCAAAGACGGTAAGCAATCAACTGATACAAGTGTTTCAGTACATGTAACATGCTAGAGAAACTTCCTGTCTTTTTCAGTGATTGGTTTGGTTGATTTTGGTGTATTAAGGGCTCTTTGTTCCTCACAAGTTTCTCTTTAGATTTATTCTGCCAATTTCTGTTAGGGTACTGTCTTGTATTGATCTAGCAAACCAGTTGGTACCTGTAATAGGCTGCCAAGAGGCTACTACAGATGCAACTTATGTATATTGTTATTGGTATATAAAATAACTTTTCAAATGATTTAAAGTTAAATTAGCACTGAGATTCTCACTAAAGATGACAGTGCAATTTAGCTGCGCATCTAATTCATATACTACCAAATTGAATTTCAGAGAAATAAGGTCATAGAGATTCAGCATGAGCCGCCACCTCAACCCTTCCCAGTTGAAGTGCCACCACTGCCACCGAAAGAACCCACATTTAGTTGCCCAGTTTGCTTGAACCAATTGACTGAGCCCTGCTCTACAACATGTGGCCATGTGTTCTGTCAGAGCTGCATCAAGGCTTCCATCCAAGCTCAGAAGAAATGCCCCACTTGCCGAAAGAAGCTCAACAAAAATAGTTTCCATCGATTGTACCTTCCTAATACTGTTAATTAGGTAAATAGAAGTGATTGTGTATGACCTGCCTCATTTCTCTGAGGCATGACTTGTATGTGAGCTATATATATAGATGGTCTCCCAACTATATTATTGGCTGGTACTTCATATGTACCATGTCGTCAACAGGAAAAAGTATTAGCTCTTCCTTTTGTACTCATATTCAGTGTTATATCTATTTATAAAAAGTTGATAGATTTGAAGAATTTTCTGTCCTGTTACATGAGAACCTTTTTTTTTGTCTCCTCTCCTTGCGCTTTCTTTTAAGCTGTTGGTTGGATTTCCAGGCATATATCAAATGCTAATGTCAGAAATTCCTCTAGTTGGCAAATTCTATGAAAAACAGAGGGTTCACGTGGTTTTTCTCTGTGAAAAGTGAAAAGGCATGCAGAGATCATAGTCCATGTGTCACATACATTAGCACGTGCCATGTATTTGTGCTTACTGCTCTCTTCCCCATGTCTTTTGGGTTGGATCCACGTAAGTTTGCGTTAGTTTGTGTCCGTAAAGTACATTCTGTGCTCAGTAGGGTTCCTGTTAAGGAGGGTATCGTATCGACACGGACAGATTGATCTAACTGCTTGGATTTCTTTATGGAGAAATTATTGTTATATTTTATATTTTACACTCATTATCTATACAATATAAATATTTATACTAAATAAATAAATAATTTATATTTTTATTTATAAGTATTTATAGTTAGTATAGAAAATATTTATCACTTTTTCATTCCTCAATAATATAAAAAAAATTAAATTTAAATTTTATTACACAACTAAAAATAAAACTTATTTAACTTTTAATTTTAGTAATATAAAATATAAATATTTTTATCATTAAATATAAATATTTTTAAAAAACTAAATAAATATATTATAGTTTAAATAAGAGCTATAATTAAGGAGTGCAATATCACTCCTCTTCTTTATATATCATTATCCTGATAGAATTGTTCCGTCGTGTTATTTTTTCGGATCTCATCTGGGCTATTGGATTGACTGGACAATTAGGCTTCTATTGGGTTTTAATCTGGCCTTCTTATAGTTCGGATGGGATCTCTGAATCTAGACTTGTTAAAACACGGTCATACGAATTATATTTTTTCTTTCTTAGATCTCTTTACAACCTCAAACAAAACAAACCATCACTCTCTATGCTCCTCGTCGCCTGTACTCTACTCTTCCTTTGTTTCTCATGCTGGATCTCCTACACAATCTTCTCAGCTGGAGACAGAAAGAAGCGACTGATGCAGGTGAATGTGAGATGCATGACAAGAATGGATGTCATGGGATTCTCCAATGTAGATGAAAATTTGGGATCGATGAGTGTATGAGTCGGAAATTCCCGCTCGACTGGTCGGGCGGATGGTGTTGATTCGTATGAGTGTAGGACTGCGTAGGTGATCAGTAATGAGGCTTTCTTTCGTATGGTTTCATCACTGCCACAATATAACAGCACTATTTTTCGTTGATGTGGAAGCAAGAGAGAGAATAATAAGGTTTGTTTTAAGCCTATTTTGAATCTCAAATTTTTATTGTCTTTGTACTTCTAAGTTTCTGTAAATGAATTCAGTGAAAGAAAATGAATAGAACTTTTGATACCATCAATCCCTTTCTAGGCAAGTTCTTGATTATTGGCATCCCTACAGCAATATTTGTCTCATTATGTCTTTCGGAAAAAAAAAATATTTGTCTCATTATTATGTATGCCATGAGTTGGTTATCCAATCCAACATGACCTCTATTTTATTTTCACAAATAAATGCTCCAATTCTTTCTTATATCTGACATGTTATCTTGATAGTGTTCCAGGACGTACCATTGGAGATTAAAAAATTTTGATGCCTTTTTACATGGAGATCCATCTGACTTTTTTTAGGTTTATTTTCATAGCTTAACAATGGAAATAACGGTTGTTCTATTAGGAACAAAAGCAAAACAGAAATCTTTTGGTTCTTTGTTTTTTTTACCCGTGATAAAACTCTAACACTATTGTGTTCGTAAGGATGCGTTAACTGGGATTGGGTTTCCTTTAGTTCCTGTACAATTCCTTCTGAATTTCTACTTAATTGAAGAAGTTTACACTTGATCATTCAAAAGATGAAATAATTGCAATCTATATGACAAATGCATCCAAAAGTAGAATCAAGATCATAAATTTTAACATCAAGTGTGTGCCATTGAACAAAACAAACTGATTCTTTTTTTCCCCCCTAATAATTTAGCAAATGTAACTAAATTTATTGTCTGGTTTAGAGGTGCCACACTTGGTAAAGAATAAAGCTAAAAATTACACTATGGTTGGTATTTTGCCTGGATATACAAATAATTAATCCAATTAAGTGAAACTACCCTCAGAGTAATGGCAGCATATCTCTTTGCCATTTCGTTGTCGTTGCATCCAGCAAACAATTAAAAAGGATTGTCACTTGTCGACTTCCTCCTTCACAGCTTAATTTGACCTAATTTTCAGGTCAAGCTTGGCTTGTTTCTATATGGGGCACCTGGGAGGAGTTTTACCAGTAGTAGAGTCCAAACAGTTCAAAAGCTGAAGACTAAAAAGACCAAGTTCATCTAGTGTTCTTCGATCCTGATTTATGTCTTCTAATCACCCTCGCGCTATTCACTACAATTCCTGGATAACTCTTTGATTTACTCTCTAGTTTGAGCAACTTTAGGAACAACTTGGCGTTACGACATGCGCTTTCTACTTTACTCAGTGCTGTTGTCAGTATCTCTGTGGTATCGTCTTCACTGAGGAAAAGTTTCTTAGCAAATGTCTGTGCTACGGAAAGACAGGTCAATACCCGATCCCAGCCAACATAAAGAGGCGATTCAGGAGGCTGCGAGTTGTTTTATACTTCATTAATTTTTAGCATGATTGGTCGGAAGATGCTATATATATTTCATTTGTTACATTTCTTTTTCCCAAGGAGAGTAACTTCATTAAGGATTAAGGCAAAATAACTCACTTTATTTCTTCTGTTCTTTTCGCTTTTGAATTTTGCCCGGTTCGCCATGAGAAGTGCCTTGTCGCCTTGCTCGGCTGCTTCTTTGAGATTACGCTGTGAATGATAACCAACAACTCCTCTAGTCTTTCCTTCTGTCTGATACCATGATGCTTCTTTCTGAGAGAACTGATTAGCTCACAGGCCAAATTGGCAAGTAAACCGCTAGCGGCGCCCTCGAGCACTTCCATGTCACCGGTTTTCTGGAAAGAGGTTCATTCCTAGATCTGTCTACAAATTTACATGTATAGGCTGCTATGGTGAAGATTGAAAAGAAAAGAAACAAGGGACCATAGGATTAATGCAAGTTCTTCGAAAATGATATTTACATTACTTCCACGGGGTCTCAAAAGAGTATAAAACTAAAATGGATTTGGCAGTAGACTTTGACGCCGTCTCAAAGGACTCATAAGCAGCTATGGTTTTGGCACTAGACCTCCACGTGGTTTCAAAGACAATGAAACTGAAATGGATTTTAATTTTGTAATGGATGCCCCACATCCACCTAATGGTTTCAACAGTTCCATAGGACTCGTACAAGTACGTAAAAAGGTACGAAAAAAAAACCTCATAATTGTCTTTGAAGTGAAATGTCCAATTAAATCATCTAATTTGATGGAAAATATTAGAACTTTTGGATTCTTAAGAATTTAAAAGTTTTAATACTTAATGTGTCTTCAGCAACATATTGTTACTTTTTCTATCACAAAATATTAATACTTTATATAGACAAATCTATATATTATCTATTTAAAAATTCAATACTTTCTATAAAAGATCGTCGCTTTATATAATAAATAGGTAGTCTTAATATTTAAATAACAAAGTATAAAAAGTTACTTTAATATGTATTTTTAAATAGTGAAAAATGCAAATTACTAATTTTTCTAATGTTTATAAACAACACAAATATTAGTACTTCATATAAACAAATTTATATATTATTTATTCAAATAATTAATACTTTCTATATAAAAATATCGCTTAATAAACACATGATAAATAATAAAGTACAAATATATTAAACATAGAGTCTTAATACTTAAGTAAAAGAGTACAAATAGTTATTTTGCTATGTGTTCAAAGTCTTATCATATTTCGTCTTTCATTAATATATTAATATTTCATACATGAACGTATTACTCTTGATACTACTGACAGTCTTAATACATCATATGAATATATATATATATATATATATATCACCTATTTAAAAGCTTAATATTTAATTATTTAGACAAAAGTCACTATATGAAGCATTGAATTTTTTAATACTTAATACTATAAATCATAAATTTAAACATAAAGTATAAGGTCATAATACTTCTGGAAAAGAAGTCTTAAGAAAAAATATTCAAAATATTAATAGTTGTTTAACCATAACAACAAACATATACTGTTGGTCAATATATGAAGTATTAAAATTTCATAAAGTATTAATATTTCGTAAAGACAAGTCACCATAGTAATTAAAATAATATTAGTTACGTGTTTATATATCTTTAAAAAGTAGAAAAATGCAAATTTCTATGTTCTTTAACATATTTCAATACTTTTTCACCTTCAGCAACATGCTACTGATCCGCCAACAAAAAGTATTAATGCTAGATATATAGAAATCACTATATTATAGGTTAAAAGAATTGATACTTAATATTAAAGAACGTAAATTTAAATAATACATAGAAGTTGTAATATTTATTTAAACCAATCATAATGTAAGAATATGAAAGTATTAATATTTACAAAATATGTACTTGAAGTAATTTATATCATGCTATTCAGATATAAAGTATTAATATTTGATGAAACAAATCATCAAAAAATATTATGTAAATACTCACATTTACCAAAAACAAAAATTAAATTACAGTTTGGCATTCATATAGGTTTTGTTAACATTATACCACATTAAAAAAATATCATTTACACCAAGATACCACCATAATAGCAATAATCTATACATTCATATAGACTATTATTCATTAGTTGTACGGAGAGAGAGAGAGAGAGAGAGAGAGAGAGAGAGAGAGAGAGAGAGAGAGAGAGAGAGAGCAACAGAAAAATATGAAGATGGAGGCGTAAGAGAAAAAATTAGATTCTTCAATCATCAATTAATTTTTTCTAAAATGAGACAGAGAGAATCGGAGAAGAGGAAGTTGAGAAGATGCAAAAATAATAAAAGGAGGAGTAAGTTTAAAAGCTTAACCGAAAGGTTTGAGTAGTCCGGAGACAAAACTAGGGGATTTTAGTTAGGGGTCTTTTCTCAAAAAAATATACTTGAAATGTTGAAATTAGTGCTTTAGACACCTTTTTCCTTTTTTCATTTTTGTTCGAGTAGAAGGATTGAGGCCCTTTTTGCAACATTTCAGCAATAATGGATCCCAAACCTCTAAACCCCCCCCCCCCAATACAAAAGAAATTATCTGAGTCAACAGTGTCAGATATGATTTATTTCACCGTGCAACAACTGTGTAAACCAAGTACTAAGAAAGTTAAAAAAGAAAAAAAAATGAAAATATTAATTTCTTTTTGACACGCTAAATTTTAAACGTACAATCTTTTATATAAAAAGAATACTATTTTTGTTATTAGACTAAACACTAATCAAGTAAAAACTTGATATAACTGAGGGCCGCAACATTGTACTTACGGAATTAAAAATAACACGGCGTGTTGAATCGATACGGTACGTGTAGCACGTCGTGATTTAACCGTGCCGTGCCTTAACTGTGCCGTGTCTTATCCGTACCGTGCCGCTCTCTCTCCATTTTTAGCACAGCATGGTACGCACATCAAAAAAAAATTTCAATCTCCTATACCATGTCGTGCCATGCCGCGGCACGCCGTGATTTAACACGACACAGCACGGCACACACATTTTTAGAACACTAATCGCACTGTTTCAAATATCAGTTCGGTCCCATATTTGGTAACGTCTTGATCTTATTTAGACACGGATTGATGGAAGTGTTTGGATTTCTTCTGTTTAGTATCTCAACTCAACCGAATTGATTGATCTATGTGGTTATTATCGCACAATGGAATCAGACAGTTGGGCTTTGATTGGGTTTAAATCCGGTGCATTTCAGTTCGGATAGGATCTTTGTATCTGGATTGTTTTGGTTCTATTTTTCTATCCTCTCTATTCAAGATCCAAAGTCCGGGCCTTCAGTTGAGTTCAGCCTATCGCTGGATCGCCATTGTACTAGATCGGTCGCTCTTGCGCCGCTTCACTGTCTCTCTCTCTCTCTCTCTCTCTCTCTCTCTCTCTCTCTCCCCGAGGAAAACTGTTTTTGAGTTTTGACGCCGTCGAAGCATCTCGCCACAGAGTTCACGCCATGCTTCGGCCTTCTCCTCTCGCCTCCTCTGCCGAGAATCACCTTCTCCTTCGCTCTACCTCCTTGTGCAACATCTCTAACCGATTACCTCCGCTCACCTCAGGCTCAGAGCATTTCACTCTGCCATTGAAGCCTCAAGTCAACAATCGCTTCCTCCCATCCCTCTCCGTTTCTTCTCGTCGTTTTTTCTTACCATTGGCCTCTTGCACTCGGTCTTCTAGAGGATTTGATGAGGTGGAGACTGTGAAAGAAGTGACTGATGGAGGTGAAGGTGAGAAGACTGAGGAGGAGGTTGCTGAGATTTCCAATGTGGATGGAAAATTGGGATTCATGAGTGTCGGAGTTGGAAATCCTAGCCTGGTTGGACGTGTCGGGTCAATACGCATGAGTTTAGGCGATCAGGCTTTCTTCCTTTTGGCATTTGTTGCCGCCACAGTATGTACTTCCCCTTTGTATGATTACATAAATATCAGAAGTTGCTATTGGTATCATAAGTTTAACAATCCGGGGACCAGAAAGTAGTTGTGGTTGTCATTTTGCTACAGAGACAGCTAGTAGCTGGGCCAGTATTTTCTAATAAAATGGCAGAAAACTGGATACGCATGAAAGGTGCTTGATGAAATGTCCGAAAGAATTACATCCGACATTATTCTTCTGAGGCCGGTGCAATTTGTTGTGCCCACTCTTTCAATTCTTTAGACGCACATGTTCAATGTGTTGGAAGATATCTATGTGAACGGTGAATCTCAGTATGTAAAGACATTTTGGAATATATTAATTCATAATTAAGTCACTTCCCTATTTGATCATTTATATGTTGGTACATGAACAAAAGGCATACACCACTACCAAAACTTTATATGAAATGGTGAAGTACGAGCAAAAGAACTACGAGTATTCTTGTTATTTAGAAAAATAGTTCGGGTTTATGTTTCCTTGGAAATGCTGTGCATCTGAAGACAATATTTTTAATTTATGCCTTTCAACTTCTTAAGTATTCTTTCTCTATTCTAATAATAACTTATGTTTCTACTTTACAGACTTCAATAGCTTTCACAAGCCTTGTGGTTGTAGCTATTCCGACATTGCTGGTAAGTGAGCATATTCTTGTTATGTTGTCCATGCACAAAATACAGACATTTTTATACTTCTTTCTTTTTCATATTATTCAGGCTTTAAAAAGAACAGCAAAATCTCTAGCAAAGCTGGCTGATACTGCTTGCATGGAGCTACCAAGCACCATGGCAGCTATTAGGCTGTCTGGCCTAGAAATCAGTGATCTTACCGTTGAATTAAGTGATCTAAGGTATTCATTCAGTAGAAGCTTCATTTTTTATTTTTCTTGTACTTTGGCTTTATTTGTCATTGATATCAGTTCCAAATTCTGAAAAGTTTCGAGTATATATCTGGTATTTGGTGCCATAAAATTGGGTTTCTGACTAATGAATTTTACTGGGGCACAAGATCTTCATCATCCTTCAGTAATATTCACTTACGTCTCTTTCTTTGACACCTACAGCCAAGAGATATCAGGCAGTGTTAACAAATCAACACAAGCTGTAAAAGCTGCTGGATCAGGAATTAAGCAGATGGGTGCTGTTGCTCACCAGAAGACCATGTGTATGTTCATTATGAATGCTTATAATTAAATACTATAAAGAGTTATACCTGTGTACCTTTTTCTTTTTTCTTAAAATGCTGAGCAATACAAATTTTTCATTGCATTTCAGCAATTATAGAGGAACGGGCAAACTTGCCTGAAATAGCTATTCAGCCTTTTGTAGCTGGAGCTGTGAGAAAGACTTCTCATGCTGTTGGACAGGCTGCAAATAACTTCGTGGGTTTTCTATCTGGTAATGATGAGTCAAGTAGGAAACAGAAACCTAGTGCTAGTTCGTCGAGAGAAGGGAAATCTAGTATTCATTCATCCAGAAAACGAAGACCTAAACCTAGTACTACTATTGAATCCTAAAGAAAGAGATGTGAATGATCTTTGGGTCTGTGATGTGGTGCCATCTCACTAGTGCTGTATTGCATTCTTGTATTTTAGTAATCTCATACTTCATAACTCCCATTTCTGTTGTTTTCTTTTACTTTGGAATCACTGTAAATGAAACCAATGGAAGAAAATAAGCAATACAGTTATGTTATTATCATCCTTATTCTTGATTATTCATCTCTTTTGGTTGTATTGTTTTAGACATTGCATAGGTTGCAAGCTGTACATTTTTTTTTAAAAAAAAATATTGTTGTAATCTTGATTAACCAGTCCCCACATAAGTCAATTCTGGTTTGCGTCAATGTCAGGTTCATGCTTGGGTCGTTTTTTTTTTCTTTTTATTTTTATTTTTGGTATCTGTTCAGGTTGATTGGGTGACTAAGGTGGAAACCAAATCTACTCAGCTGCAGCATATCAGGTGGAAAATTATTTACTACTGTTTCTCCGATACAATGCATGTATATTCTCATTATCCATTTATAAGGTCAGCTCCTTTTTACACTCAAAGCTTTTAGCCGAAGTCTGAACCCTGTATACGATACTAAGCTAATTGGTGATACCAGAGCTAAGTGTTACTCTGACCTGAAAGAATAAAGATTAGTTTCTTGTTATGGCTATGCAAAACCCTCATTGGTATACTTATTCAGTCGGACTTCTCAATAGTTAAAAGAAATAAATAATTAGAAACAGAATAAACCACTGTAGATCCATGCAGATTTAATTTGTTAAAAGGAGTAAAGGACAGCGTTTTGAGAGGAATAATTTGGTAATAAAGCTATCATGATCTCCTATAGAAACAGCTTTATCCTTGAGTTATAATTCCTTACAATTACTTCTACAGCAGTATATTAAGAAAACAAAGGAAATTCTTTTTATGGCAGTGAAAACAGCACATGCAATTTAATTCTGCCAAAAACATTAATAACTAATAACTGTCTTGAACACACCTTAATTATGATACAACAGTGCCTATTGATTATCTGTGGGCTTATTCATGGGTGGATGGCGAGGCACATGGGACAGGAAAAATGCACCTGAAGAGCTTGGTGAAGAAGTGCCTGATGAAGGTTTTCTGTTCAAAACAAATTTAAATTAATTAAACGAAACTAGCTAGCTGAGAAAAATGGAAATAATTTAGTTATATAAAGTTCGCTGTTATATATTTCTGAAGACAGAATCACAGAAATAAACTCTTTTTAAAGAGTACTTCTGAAAATCAGAAAAATAGTCTATCCAACTAGGAAAACAATTTTGAAAAAATTAATACAGGGACTCACAATAATAATTCAAAAAGACAGATTGTATTTACTAAAAGAAAAAAAAGGAAACTAACAGGACTGAAAAGGAGAAAAATAAGACGTAAAAGATTTTCACGCAAAGCATCCCAGAGCTTCAGTAAAGACAATGGAATTAAAAAAATTAGCACTTGCTGGTGTTTAAAGGAAATATTTAGTGTACTATATATTCAATTTTTATAGTACATCTAAGTTTTATGGTATATATATATATATATATATATATATATATATATATATATGAGTAAAGCTAGCGTGCTCTTAGGAGCATTAAATCCCTCGGTATTCTTAATTCAAAATCCGTTGAAATCGGTTTCAAATAATAAATTTAAGTTGCTAAATAAATTTTTTATATTAAAATCTTGTAGGATACTAAATTTTTTTATTTTTAGAGTTTTTTTAACTATTTATTTCATATTTTTGAAAATAGCCTATTTTTATATGCAAAAATTCATTATTTTGTAATTATTATTACAGTCATCTTAAAAAATTCGGAAAAAAATAGTTAAAAAATCCTAAAAATACAAAATTTCAGTATCCTATAAGATTTTGATACGAAGAATTTATTGAGTAACTTGAATTTTTTGTTTGAAGTCGATTTGATAGTTTTTGAGTTAGGAGTATTGAGGAGCTTTGTGTTCATAGGAGCACGCTAGCTTTGAAAACTAAAATTGAAGATGTGTTTTTAAATATTTAGATTAGGCATATATCAAAATCAGGTCAATTGGAAAAACTTTTAGCCTTCCATCAAACAATTTAAAATTTTTAATGTTTGAATTTTAATGGTTTTATGATGAATGACCAATCAAATTTCAAATTGACTCAAATTTAATACATACCCTAGGAATACTATAATTTTAATTTTTTAATTTGAAAATTATTTCTCAAATATATGTACCGTTGCATGGGGGGCATGGTAAGTTTGATTGGTGTGTGTTGGCGTGACGGCACCAGGGTTCTTGTTGTGGTTCCTCTGCCCTCCTACGTTCTGAAATTGGCCCATGAAATCTTGGCTAGCTCTGGAATTGGGATCGTTCCAACCACCAAATTTCGGCACCAGTACATCTTCCCCTGGCTGTATCATAAAAAAAATTATGCATATTTTTCAAAAGATGTTATGGCTGGAGCATAAACTAAATTCTGCACAATGATCTGACATGGTACCGACTTGTATGTGCTTGTACCTGATCCATTCAGGTTAGGCACTAGTTCAACCTCAATTTGCTGATATTCAGTTTTCTTTTTATTTTCTTTTCTCTTTATTTTTTATTAACAACTCGAAAACCAATTGAGGCAAAGTTGAATATTATTGTGGATGCAAGACCTAGGAGCAGTAAGTCTTCTTTTTGTGATGCAAATAATAATTGAGCATAATCAAGGCTTAACAAAATCACAAATCATAGGTTCTCCACATGTATTAAAAAACCTTGGGTTGATACTGTAATTGACTAAACAGGTTTCTGTTTATCCAATGAAAGAAAATCAATAGAAAATCTGAACTCTTAACTTCAGAATCCAGACCTCTTCATTAAGCACAATTAAAAGGGCATTTCTGCAATATTATCCTACCCTGATAATTAAAAAAGTGCAGAAATCATGAAGTCTGGTCTTCCCATACAAATTTATGAATTATGATCAGTAAGCTGTGCCAAGCTGAGAAAAAAGGATAATCTTTCTCTCCTTTCTGTTATTCTGTATCATTACCAGTATAGTAATTACAGGTAATGCACTGGTACATAACACATAAGCAACAAAGGGAAAAAAACAAAAAGGCCTTACATGTCCATAGCCTTGTGGCCGAGTACTCAGTGGGAACCTCTTCTCCTCTCTTCGCTCTCTACCTTTCATTTGTCGATGTGGTGCATTATTTGGCTTAGGAGCTGCCGGTTTCTCCTGGGCAAATGCTTGGAATTGGCTAGGGTCATTCGGGTTGAAATTCGGGTCCGTTTTCTTCAATCGAGCCTTGTCGAACACGACAGTATATGGCGTGCTGGACCCACCATCCTTCCACTCACCGAACTTGGGTATGTTTGCATGCTTACGGTTCTGCACACAAGGTGCATGTGTTATTCAGAGCAATTTGTACACAATTGCTTTTTATTGCTTAGCTTAACTTATAGCAAGGAATCAATCAAGGCCTACAGGAGGTTTCTGAATTTATTTCCACAAATGAACTAATATTTGCATTCTGAAAAGTTCACTCCATGTTTAATTTATCGGCCAAATAGTTAACACTTTAACACAACTGAAAATAATATTTTCAAAGGAAAAACAAAAAATTATGATTCTTACTGCTCGCTCTCGCTCTTGGATTATCTGTTGTGGTATAATATCCTCTATGTTCCCAATCTCATCATGATTCTCCTCCAATGTAATTTCAGAAATTATGGCGAGAGTACTATCAGTTCCTCTCCGTCCACGGGGAAGCTTAGTCTTTTTGCATTTCTTAAACTTGCCATCTGATTTAAGTGATCTAAGGCAGTTTTTCAGGCGTACCACTGTTGTCTCCAGTTTACCCACCCTTTTAATGTATGTTCGGCGTCGTTGCTCGTTAAGTTCATACCTCAACCTCCGAAGGAATTCCTCACAACCAGAAGCCTTCCTTTCTAACCTCATCACAGCATTATTCAACCTGCTGACTTTCTTGCTCCTTTCATACAATCTTACTAAACCTTTGAACGGATTGATGGTCGTGCCCCCGGCTCCTGTTCCTTCTTCGAACACACTTTGCACTTCTGCCCCTTCTCTTGATGTTTTCTCGAGATCTTGCAGCCATTTGCACAACCAGATGTTTTGAATCGGTTCACGTGCCTTTGCAAACTCAATTGCACTGTTGATTTGAATTAGCAGTTCATTGAGCCTTTCCAGCTTCTGGCCAATATCTCTCTGTTTGTTGACAAAGGTTATACTCTCTTTGATGATTTCAATTGAACTAGCTATTTTATCAATCATTGTTCACTATTCACGGATATACAGCTGAGGATACTTGTAGGAGCATTAGAAGCAAAGGGGAGATTCCGGTGACCGGTTATTGACTGTATCAAGGGGCTTACACATTGTTTAGAACTTTCTTGTGTGCGGAGTGAGGATGAAGACTCTTTAATTTATGTCCTAATGCTCTTTCAAAAACCAGTTACCACGAATATTGTTTCTAATAAATTTCAATAAAATGTGTCAGAAATTTTAATAAATTTTAGTGATGTTAGATAAAGTCCTACTAAATTTTTTAAGTTCAAAGAATACACTAAACTTTTTTTCCCATCATTTTGTATAGAGTTGGGTGAAGAAATGGGATTTGTATCCCAACCAACATCCAAAAAAATTACCCACCGAACACCTATGAAAAAATTCCTGGTTTGGGTTAAATTTTCTACAAAATCCCATGATGTGGGATATCTCCGAACACCCCGTGCTGTGCTTCAATGAGGGTTAATCGGGAAGGAGGGAGGGGAAGGAAAAAAGAATTATATTTTATTTTGTTCTTAAGTTTTAGTTTAGGAGGTTAATAGAGGTGAATGGAGGAAAATTGAGAGAATTGTTCTATTTATTTTTTAAATAATTATTTACATTCAAATTAGGGTGTAACCAATTTAATCTCTTCTCATTTTTTTTTCCATTCCTTTTCTTTTTCCTCAAATTCAGGAGCATAGTGAAAGTTCTCATAAATGTTTTAAAACTAATAAATTGATACTATTGTTGAAATACATCAATTTATAATTTTACCTTCGATGCACCTGCATGAAGAAGCATTCCGGCATATCTTAAGACTTTTTTTACTCAATCATTTATGTGCATAAGAACGAAGAGCCATCCATTGGTATAACTTTTGATAAATTCTTTCTGTAATTTTTAATTTTACTAATTTGTTTGATCAGATTCAATATTTAAAGATCAAATTTTCCAACAAATGAATGACCTAATTTCTAAAGCATTCATCAACAATAAAATGAAAAAAAATACACAAATTTCTACATCCTAGAGAAAGAGAAAGAAGAAGAAGCAAAATGTCAAACAACAAATCTCAATCAAGTTCTCGTAGATGTATAATGTCTTCAAATTAATTGAAATTCTGATAAAAAAAAGTAATTGAGATACTTTTTTTTTGTTTAAATAAGAGCTTCCGTTAGTCTGACATTTATTTTTTTAAAATATTTTTTACAGAATTTAAATCTACAATTTTTCGTAAAAAGATAAGATCTATGACCATCTGTACTAGATCTATTGTCATAAAGTTGTATAGAATTTCTGTGTTATTTTTACGAGAGTGAAATATGCTTGCTTTTATAGGTACTCTTTGTGAGTTCAAAGAATACACTAAACTTTTATCTTATGAGTTCAAAGAACACTAAACTTTATTTTCTGACTATTTTAAACCTTCTCACAACATATTAAGTAGGACAAAAACCTTCTGACAACAACAGGAAAAGTAAATTTAATCATGAATTTTAAACCTTCTGATAACAAGAAATAAATTGAATAATACAACGGCTGACGAAGCACATCTAGAAAAGTATTTTAATCTGAATAATTGAACAATGCAAAAGGTGCGAGTAGCAAACGTAAATCTAATTGGAATAACGGAATAGCACGCTATTTCAACTAATAGTGATGTCAAACATAAATTGGAAATGCGGAATAGCATAGTGAATAGCTGATGTGTGTTTTACAGTGCTTTTAAATTTATAATATTCTAAATAGTGTACTGTAAAATATATTGTTCTTTCTTTTGTAGCATATTGAAAATTTTTGTGTTTTTTTTAATCATTCTTCATTACAAATAGCATGTATGCCATTATTTCTGATTATCAGATTGATGAATAAAAACTTTTCACTGTAAATAACATGTATGCAGCTGAAACTACAATTAAATTGTAAATCAGCACATGATTTCCATTTCTTTGTGGATTTTCCAATTTTTTTAGTGATTATTTCAACAAAAAGAAATTCTGAATTTATTTCCAGAAATGAACTAATATTTGCATCCGGAAAAGTTCACTCCATGTTTAATTTACCAGCCAAATAGTTAACACTCAACACAACTGATAAAAATAATAATATTTTCAAAGGAAAAAGAAAAATTATGATTCTTACTCCTTGTTGTTGAATTATCTGCCGTGGTATAATATTCTCTATGTTCTCAAGGTCATCATGATTCTGAATTCTTGATTCAATTCAGGTTCAGAAATTAT
Source organism: x Bolboschoenoplectus mariqueter (assembly GCA_037678475.1). Taxonomy (NCBI): domain Eukaryota; kingdom Viridiplantae; phylum Streptophyta; class Magnoliopsida; order Poales; family Cyperaceae; genus x Bolboschoenoplectus; species x Bolboschoenoplectus mariqueter. The sequence goes on along the minus strand of CM075258.1, from coordinate 3,178,915 downwards.
GGTGACAGTACTATCTGTTCTTCTACGTCCATGGGAAAGCTTAGTCGTTTTCCATTTTTTGAACTTTCCATCTGATTTGAGTGATCTAAAACAGTTTCTCAGGCGTGCAACTTTTCTCTCCGACTTTTCCACACTCTTAGATCTTGTTTGAAATGAGAATAAATAGGAGGTAAAGTTATTATTTTCTCTTACAGGAGATAATTTTATTTCCGAGTTATTCTCAATCTATCTTGCTCCCAAACGAAATCTTAGAGCTCATTTGATATGTATATAATTGAGGGATAAAGTTATCATCACCTATCACAAAGAATAAATTTATTCTCTAATTATTCTCAATTTATCTCACTCTCAAACGGAACCTTAAAGCTTTAATGTATGTTTGGTGTCGTTGCTCGTTAAATTCATACATCAAACTCCTAAAGAAATTCTTCACAACCAGAAGCTTTTCTTTCTAACCTCATGACAACATTATTCAATTTGTTATGAATTGATTTTTAAGTAAAAGAAAATTATCCACATACCCATCAAAACTTATAAGAGTTAGACATCTCCTTAAAATATAAAAATTTTGTTATTTGCCCATCAAATCTCAAAGACCTTATAAATATTCGATTAATGAATTGAAATATATTAATCAAAAAGAAAAACAAAGACTATTATAACCTTACATCAAATGATTAATTAAAATAAACGTGTTTATGCCTGCCTAAAAAGTTCGCTTCCTCTTTCATCCAGTCCATCTCTCTCTTCCACAATTCTTTGTCACTTCCTCCTTAGATATGAAAACAAAAAATAAAAATAGTGAAGACTAATTCAAACATTTTGATTGTCAATGCCTGCATCGAGGTAGTTATGGAGTAGCAGGTACAGCAGAGGAGAAAGAGTCTTTTTTTCTTTTTTGAATTGGTAAAAACATAATAATTTTGTTCTTTTTGAATGGTAAAGAACATAATAATTTCGTATTGTCAAGATTATTGCTCTGAATGCTCGATATGTTTTGTTACAAGTCGCTTCGAGGGTTTAGGGATTACAGTCTTTTTTTTTGGTTTAATAAAAATAGAGGTCAAGGCATCAGATTTTAGATATATATAAAAGACATGCATTTAAATTATGAATATGCAACTTTTTAAATGGAAGACGCTGTTTTAGTTATTAAATTAAAGATTGATTCTCATTAAAAAAACTAGCTTCGATTGTACCTTGAACGATTTCTAACTTATCATTTCAATTTTAAGATAACTTATGGTGAATTTTGAAAGGATTGTGTGTTTTGAAAGTTAATTAAATTCATATATTTTGTTTATGAGTATGTAATTTAAATATATTACTGTTCCATGAGTTTTAATATGTTATATCTTATGAAGTATTCAAGAAAATGCTCTTAATCTTGAATCATAGAACTCATAAAATGATAATGTATAACTCTAAATATGTTTACAAGTCAAGGTGATTAAAAATAATATTTATCACCAAGATAATATTGTCATGTTATTAAAAGTACACTGAAGTTTTATAAGTGTTGGATATGAGTTATCATTTAATAACATGAGTATGTAGAAATGTATTTCTACATACTGAACAATGATCAAACAGAATAAAATATTATAAAGAATGTGTTATGTATCATTAATGTCTTATTGTGTCTTTAGAGTCTAAGATATGAGATATGTGAATTTCTCACATGAGAATTACATATTATGATTATCATCTTAAGTTAAATAAATTTAGTAAATAGTTGATAATTAATGTGCATGACTTGTGCGGGAGAAATTCATATATTAATATTATCATTGTCCCTCAGAAGAGTTATGATATTACTGGGCGCCTTTGGTAAAGTGGGATTATATAGTGCATAATATAATTGAGGTAGTTATATATATAATTCACTTGAGAGACCAAGAAACGAATATAATGTGAAAATAACACTGTCCTATTTCACATAATATTCATAATATCATGAGACAAGGACAGACACAAATATTGTGGATCGATGTAGTCATCTATTATCATTTGGTGACTGTAATGTAGTGATAAAACCTCTTACAGTCTATGATATTAAATTCATATCATAAGAACATCAAAATGACGTAGATCATTATAAAGGTCACACCAACTGAACGGAAAATAATAAGTATTTTGATTTTTCATAAGATGTATATTATGGAAATACATATGATAAAATATCAAAATAAAATGTCATTTTATGACATGATTTAGATACATAATTAATTTATATAGATTTGTGATTATTATCTGATATAATGATTGACATCATTATAAGAATAATATTATCACATAATAATATTGTATAACATAATATTATTATGCCATAAATTAATTAACCATGCAAGAGGGTTTGTTTGAGAAATAAAAGAGAGAGAAAGACTAATTTACAATTATATAAATTACCATTTAATTTCTTCATATATTATAAATATGAAGAATGATGAAGAGTCATTCTTTCATAGAAGACCTTCTATCTCTCTCTCTCCCTCTCCTTGAGGCTAGCCAAACATAGAAGAAGAAGAGTCTTCTTCTTCTTCTTCCTCCTCCTCAAAAAAAACAAGTTTTGATTGAAGCTAGATGATTGTAACTAAGCCTCAAACTTTGTAACTCTTCTATCAAGAGTTCTTAGTTTGTTGTTTAGGTTCAAGGTGAACCGAGAGGCAACGTGCAAGAGAAAAAGGCTCGGCAAGCGATAAGGACGCGAGAAGGGTTTTGAGAGAATAAGGTTGGTATCCTATAATTTATATAAAGTTAGAATAATATATATATGATATATATTATAGGATAAGTAAATACATAAAATTTCATATTTATCACAAGAACAAATATTTGTGTTGTTGTCAATTAAATAAAAAAATTACTTCCGCTGCGCAATACGTTAATAAAAACCAACATATTCTCAATCAGTTCGTTGTTTAACTATATGTGTTGGCCATGATCGGAACTGGGATGAGAATCGTAAAGAGATGAATTATGAATTATATTGTCTCATTAAATTAGAGAAGAAGGAAGAAGGGCTTTGATTAGATAATAATATGTCTGATTAAATTACAATTATCGGAACTTAGATGAGAATCGTAATGAGATGAATTATGAATTGTTGTCTGATTAAATTAGAAAACAAGGTAGAAGGACTTTGATATTATGTTCAAAAGGAAAAAAAAAAAAAAGATAGGTTAGCAGGAAAAGAGGGGGAGACTGTAAGAGTCATTTCTCTTCTTAATTAATACTAATTATTAAATAAATAAAAATCATAAAATGGGATATCTTTAAGATACTTGAAATTTGATGGGTAAATAACAAATTTTTAAATATTGACGGGGAAATATCTAAAACTAAAAGTTTTAAGTTTCAACTGGTATATAACTAATTTTCTCCTTTTAAGTAAATGCCAGTCTTCAATTAACACTTTTAAATCGAGTTCTCTTTGACCGAGTCTTGATAGGTCTTTTTCTCATATGGTTCACTGTAGCACTCCATTTACCATTGACTTGTAATCTCCTTAACTACCTTTGAATGTTTGATCGATATTTTGACAATAATTAAATGGAAAATATTTGGAAGATATCATTGTTGATATCATTATCAATATTAATTTTATTATACATATATAATGAGTTATATTTATGTTAATGATTTTATTATAAAACTTTTTTTAAATAATATTTTTATTATTTAACTCAAATAACATTAATTTGAATAATGACTCACTTAAATTGAATAACAAATGTATTGTACAAATAAGTTATATAATAAAATTATTAATATGAATAATAACTCATTTAATTTGAATAATAAAGTTAGTATTAATAAAAGTATATCAGTTCCCTAAGTAAATACTAATAATTAAAATGAAATTAGGGTGTTCGCGCTTTGCTGCAATTGGTGTAACCTCTTTGTTTACATTGTTTAGTTTGTCAGTAATGATGTGATATTAGATTGCAGTATTGTATTTATAACCATGAAATCAGACAAAATGAGAGAATAAAAATATCATTAATCCCACAAAAATAATCTGATATGTCATTTTACATCAAATTTATTACCTTTTTTTGAAGTTCTGAATTTGTTCTATCATAAAAACTATAAACAAAAAAAATAATACATTAAACCTTTTTTCTCTCTCTCTTCTCTCTCTTGTCACTGTTATTGATTTTTTCTCTCATATAATTTTGTTTCGCGAGACTCTTTTTCTCTCTCTTATTACTTTTTTTGACGATTTATCTAAACACATGAGTCTTATATATATGTGTGTGTGTTTTATTTATTTCTTCAATCAAACTAATTGAAAAATTTTGTTTTTCATTTTACAAATTATGAAGCCCTTGTCGTACTCAATTTGCGAGTGACATCGAGGAAGTACGAGCTATGATTGCGAGATCTTTTACTTATACTATTTGATTTTGTACATTGAAACTATATTTTATTAACGTGTGAATTTGAAATATGTGATTGTGTGATTATATGATTTTTAATATTGTGATTGTGTGAATATTATTTATATGTTTTTATTAGGATATATCGTATATGTACATTAGGATTTTACGATTGTGTTATACGCATGATATATGTCTAATTTCGACAAGCAATTATCGGGCTAGTCATAGAAAATCAACAGGTCATAAAAAAAAATATATTTAACAATGGTTATTAAAAAAAATAGTGGCTATAGAGTGTTTTACATAATAAAAAAAAGATTTGGCACCGGCGCCAAATCACTATTAAATATTAAATTTGATAATTCACATGACTATAAAATGTGAGAGCAAATTTTAATTAAATCACCATTAAATCATTAAATTTTAATACAATCCAATAATTATTTTATTTATCAAATAAAATTTTAATTTAATAGACATTAAAACTCCTGCTTCCCTGAAACCCACCATGCCACCAGCTGACCTCTTCAGCAAGAGGAAAATGGAGTAGAGAGAAAAATCTAGAAGCTGAGAACGGACAGGAGAATTCAGGATTTATATAGTATTATATATAACATAATATAATAGAATTTCGCGTCACTTGCCTCCCACCTTCGCTTGAATTCCATACCACCTTCCATTTTGACTATATTATATATTACAACTACTTCCTTCCTCAACATTATTCTATTATCACTCGTGGGAATCCCAATACTTTCAGAAGGTTCAGTACTTGTTAAAGCAACGATCAATTAAGGTAGATCCTTCCATCTTATACAGCCAATTTGCAATTTTGAAATGGGAATGAATATTCTAAAGTAGTTATTTTCTTCTTCTTTTTTTTTCTGTTTGGAATTGATCCTAATCCTGAAATGTAATCCCTATGAATGAGGGAGTATGCTTTGTTCCAGTTTTATTTTTGAACCAGAAATATAATTTCCTAAAATACAAGTTCCAGCTTTATAATCAGATATTTATCTTACCTACCAGTGCTCATATTGGCACCAGATACCATATACGTACCATGAATGTCTGTATCAAAAAAATAAAGCATGAGATACTAGGAAGGAAGATTGACGCCCAAAAACATGAGGCTCTAACTAGTATTTGAAGAAAGCCTTTCATCCAATTGTGGAATATTGTACCTTATACCACATTTTTATTTAATTGCATATATTGCATCTATGTTTAATTTTTCTTGTAATAATTCGTGATAAAATTGTATGATTTTTTCTGATTCAAAATCTTATTTAATTTGGATGTAACTATATATCTTTTGTCTCATATTATTAAGATTTCATTCCATTTTAGTTCTTTTATTCAATCTTGTCTGCTTCATCCACTCGGAAATTAATAAGAAAAAGTACACATACGTACATTTCATTCACAAACATGTGCAGTTTAGCTTATTGAAACACATAATTTTCAACAGCAAAACAAATATTGAAATTTCAGAATTAGAAAATTTAATGTTTTTACTTTCACTTGACAATTAAAGTGATGATTGAATTGTTGCTTGCCCTTTGAAAATGTGGAGGCAATAGCACCTTGTGCGCGGGCGCTCACACACACGACACAATTTCTTATATGCAGCCAAATGATGCATGCCAAATTATAAAATATTTGTCTAGAATTAGTGACAATATTTTGCTTCAATATACAGGTTCCAAGCTTTCCAGGAGAAAGTGAGGAGCAAAGCAATGGGGGGCACATTAAGCATGCTATGTTCTGCAGCAGTGGATGCAATTGTATCAAATATAGTTAACAATGCCATCTCCTCTGTTGCCAGTACATATGAGATGCAGATGGAACTAGGTGATACCCTACTGAGTCTGAAACAAGAGGTGCTCAAGATCCAGAGCGTGATTATTGAAGCTGAGAGGCGACGGATCCCCAACCAAAAGTTGCTTGAATGGCTCGCAACATTGATTGATGTTGCATTTCAAGCAGATTATACTCATGATACCTTCACATACTGGTATTTACTTTCTTCATCAGGAGCTGAAAATGAACGCAGAACCCGTTTGTCTATTTCATCCCCGTACCATCCTGCCAAACGCATTTGCACCTCCATCGAAGCTTTAAAAAGATCACTTTTGGAAGGTATGGAGGTTGCAGACCTCCATGGTGTACTCAAAAGGTTGAAAGGCATGGATCTGAGTGTGTTCATGGAACTGCTGAAAGGTTGCGAACCTGTAATGTACAGGCCTGTTAATGTGTATTTATACATGGACCACAACGTAATGTTTGGTCGTCATGTGGAAAGAGAGCAGATTATGAACTTCTTGTTTGAACCGGGCATGGCTGGCGAAAGAAATGTGGATATTCTCCCAATCATTGGCTGTGAAGGAGTAGGAAAGACCGCTCTTATTCTTCACTGTTACTACAATCCAAAGGTGCAAAGTCATTTTTCTCAGAAAATTTACACTTGTTGTAGGGATTTTGGGATCAACATAATTGTTAAACGGATTTTGCAGCTATATAATAAAACATCCTATAATACTGAATATGACGAGAATACTCTACTAGTAATGCTCAAGCAGTACCTAAGCACAGAAAGGTTCTTGCTGATCCTTGAAGATTTTACAAAAATTGATTACATGGTTTGGAATATCCTTTATGATTGCCTAAGATGTGGAAAAGAAGGAAGCAAAATTATCATCACAAGTTGTTACAGGGATATTATAATCCTCGGAACTGTCAAGCCAATCACACTCAACTCTCTCTCTAAGCACGAGTACTGGTTCTTTTTCAAGGAGCATGCTTTTGGCAATGCTGATCCAAAGGATTATCCTGAATTAGCAATAATTGGAAGGGAACTAGCAAAGCAGATGAATGGATCAAACTGGGGAGCAAAGATTTTGGGAGAACTTTTAAGAGAGAATTTGAATGCCAGGTACTGGTCCCATTTCCTGCAAGACGGCATTGTGAGGTCAAAATTCGAAAGAAAAGATCTCAAGCCAGTCATTTGTACCGTTTTGCAGAAACTACCAATGCGTCCAAAGTTGATAAAATGGGCCGTCGAAACCACGTCAAAGCCAAGATGGAGCGATTGTCAAGAATCGAAAACTTTTAGAGAATTAGTAGTGCCTTGCTCTTATCATAGCAGGCCCGGAGGTGAACGAATGTGGAACAGAGTAGAGCTCTTTGTGTCGAAAAAAATCGTTTTATCACATTGTACTTCGGTCTCTGTAGAATTGCAAGTTGCTTGACGAACCTTTCTTTTTATTTCTTTTACTTGTTTTCTTCATGGGATGCTTAATTCTGTATGTATATACTGCTGCCTAAATTTCAAATAAATTGCTAAATGAGTATATAAACCAATTAATGGCCACTGCAATCACCTACTTAAAGGAAGAGTACACAAACTAAATAGAGTCAATCTTTACATGAATAGAAGCATAACAGGAAGATCATGATACAACAAAACCATTTTATTTTATAAGAAGTCCTTCTTTATCTCAAAATTTTTATAAGAAATCCTAACCCAGGATTAGCTGCAGAGGTACAAAAATTCATACTAGGGTAGTTTTCCAAAATTGTAATTAGTAGCTAGATAGAAATCTGTTAAACCTTGGACCTAGTGCAATCATCTCCTCTTTATTTCCTTATTATGAAATGTTAATTGATAAGCACTTTGGTTGCTATCTGGGGGAAAAAAATCTCTCCTAAGAGAATTTCGACAAATAGCCATCTCCGCATACGACCGAGATCGAGGCACCGTGCACTCATCATGTTTGCCCCTGAAAGGGTTACCGGATCATTCGACATCACAGGAACAGCAGGTCACTAGCTACATATATATAAGATATGATCAGGGGATGATCGAGGTTTGTAAAAAAAATTTCAGATTCGTATAGGACTTTCCATATTGCTAAATGCTTTTTTAATAAAATAATTGTAAAAGCCCATGAGATGGAAGCCTGCCAATGTCTGCTTTTGTTGCTTGATCCGAGTATTATTGACTGGAAGCCTGGGAGCCTGGGAGCCTGCTTTTGTTGCCTGCCAAACCCCATGAGATGGAAGCCTGGAAACTATTTACGCGGCAGAACACTTCACCTAAAGAAAACATATATCTTGCCTAAGGTCAATGCTCCCAGCTGTCTCCACCATCACTGACAAAAGGGACCTATAAACTTGAAGCCTTGATTTTGTGTTTCGGCCCATATATGAATGGTTTAAAAATATATTTTATATAGGAAAATGTTATAGAGGTATTACTATTGATACTATTGTCCGTACGGATTTATTTATATACATTAAATGAGTTATTGTGTATGTTAATAGCTTTATTATGTGCAATACTTATATTATTTAATTTCAATATTATTAATATGCATAATAACTCATTTAAATTACATAATGACAGTATTGTATAAAATGAGTTTTCATAATAAAATCATTAATATGCACAATAACTCATTTAATATGTATAATTAAATCCGTATCAATAACGGTATTTGTGTATCAGCTCCCTTTTATATATTATGTCCGAAATATCGATTCAAATTATATAATAAATTTTATATATCAAATTTTTTATAGGAAACCAAATTATACTATTTTTAAGATTATTTAAGTATTTTTTTCAGATTTTTTTTAAAAATGCATTAATTAGAAAATGAAAATGTTTGTATATCAAATCGGATCATCTTTCGAAAATCCGAAAAATAGTCAAAAAAATCTTAAATATTTTAAAACTTAATTTAAGATCTTAATATATATTTCATTATTGTTATATCTTTGACTTCTTTCATTTATATCGTTCCAATAATAACTTCAAAATATATTTCACCTTTTGTTTTTTCATTTATTGAGAATTCATTTCAATTTCAAAGAATCTGAAATTTTTGATTATTGATATTTATTCTCGATAATTGTAACTGTAGTATATTTATTGAGAATTCAATATTAAAGAGTTTTATTTATTATTTTTAATAAGGATAAATGAGGAATTTATAAGTATGGAGTTAGTTTTAGTAAAAAAGATAATATATTGGGTAAATATGATATTATGAATTTTGGTGGGAGAAATATGTAATTTTAAAGTTTTAGAAGGGTATATATGAAATTATGCCTAAAAATAAATACAAAACAGAATAAACAACTATTGGTCCATGCGGGTTTAATTTGTATAATGACTAATAGGAAAATGTTTGAGAAATACCAAAATTAATATCAAAATCGATACCGATTTTATTATTCATATTATATAAGTTATTATTCATATTAACTACTTTATTATACAACTTATTTTTAACAGTATTTTTTTTATTCAACTCAAATACCACTAATATGAATAATAATAACTCACTTAAATTAAAAATAACAGTACTGTATAAATAAGTTACATAATAAAGTCGTATTGACTATAGTATCGATTTTGATATCTGTATATTAGTTCCGTTTAAGGTGGTGTCTTGAGGCTACAGAGAAATAAACAGTTATTATTGTTTTCGGTGAACGTGTTGTTTCTACAGCTATAACTAATAATTCGGTAATGAAGCTATCACGATCTCGGATTAGGAACAAATTTATTCTTGAATCTTGAGTCATCTCCACATAAATACACAGAGAAACCAAAGAGCCACTCTTTGTAATTACCAAAGCAATAGATAAGAAAATAATAAAAAAAAGAATAAAAACAACACATTCACAGAAAACAAATAAGAACTGTTTGAACGCGCCTTAATTACGATACAACGCAGCCTATTGATTATTTGGGGCTTATTCCTGGATCGATGTTGAGGCAGATGAGACAGGCAAAATGCACCTGAAGAGCCTGAAGAAGTGCCTGATGAAGGTTTTCTGCCAAAAAGAAATTAAATTAAACAAAACTAGCTGAGTCTAATGGAAATATTATTAACATTTAAGTAAAGTTCACTAGTTGCATAGTTCTGAAGACAGAAATCAGCTCTTTTTAGTACAACCTTGAAAAACAGAAAATGGTTTATGGAGCAACTAGGAAATCGATCTTGTATAATTACAGAGACTTCCAACAATCATTCAAAAAACCAGATACACTCAAAGAAAAAGGGAAACTAACAGGATTGAGGAGAAAAACAAGATGTAAAAGATTTTTTTGAAAACACGTGCAATTACTAGCAAATCATCCCCTAACAAAGAGGGCTGCAATAAAAACAACAGCACTAAAAAAATTGCATTTGCTGGTGTTTATATGAAACTGAAAGATTCTTTTTTTTTTAATTAAATGGACAATGCTCATAAATCTAGCATTTACATTTATTGTACTTATTGAGTGTGAATTGATGTCCTTGGTACCTTACCAGTTGAGTTACTGGTCCTTGAACAGACCAAATTCAACTCATTATCCCCTAGAGATAAGTGGTTTATGTTCACTTACTAAGAGAAAACTATAATATTTTCTCAAATGTTAGCACAATTTACTCATAAGAGCTATAACAAGTCCTTACATTATGCTTATTGCTTCCCGTTTTGGATACCTCATTATGATCACTCGGCTGGGACATCAGGTTGTTCCTGGTACTACCAGATCGACGAGCTTTGAGGAATGTAAAGGCATTGGCGAATCCCATGGTTGAATGCCATGGATTGGGAGCGGGAGGGACGGATGGTCTGAATGCACAAAGTTCGACGCATGGACTGAATGCACCATCTTCGATGTATGGACTGAATGCACCAAGTTCGATAGATTCAAATCGTGGACTAATGGATTGAAATGGCAGCTGTATTCAAAGAATTTTAGTTCTTAAGAGTTTGAAAGAAACATGCATAAATAACACATACTGGTTGGATCCGTATCCTCTACTCTTCCAACAGAAAAATAAGATCTTGTTATTCCGATTCGGACTGTTGGATTAAAACGGGCGGATGGAATTGATCCGATTTGGATTTTCGAGGGCCTTTTGCTGGATAAATTAAGTCTATTCATTTTAATCTAACAGTCCAAATCGGATTAACAGGGTCTCAATTAATCATTTGACAAAATATGTGATTTCATTTCATTATGAGCGGGGGTGTATCTGCCAAGTCTGACTGGACCAATCTATGGAGCCATATGAGATGAAAATTTTAAAAGAAAGTACAATTTGTGCGAGTTTTAGAAGGAACTTATCATGAAAACCAACTTTCTGGGGTGAACATCCTAAATCTTGGTATACAACATTTGGGAGATTACCAGATTTAGGAGATTAATTACCCAATTAGTATAGGATAGTGCCTGCATGGCGACTAAACTTACGCAGAAATTATAACTGATTTTAAATATAGATTAATCGCCCCTATCATGTTGGAATGGCCATGTAGGCATGTACAGTTATTTACTAAATTGTAAACCAGCACATGATTTCCATTTCTTTATGGATTTTTCATTTTTTAGTGATTATTTCCACACAAATATTCTGAATTTATTTCCACAAATGAACTCATATTTGCATCCTTAAAAGTTCACTCCATGTTTAATTTATCGGCCAAATAGTTAAGACTTAACACAACTGATGGAAAAGAATATTTTCAAAAGGAAAAAGAAAAATTATAATTCTTACTCCTCGTTGTTGGATCATCTGTCGTGGTATAATATTCTCCTTGTTCTCAAGCTCATCATGATTCTTCCCCTCAATTTTGGTTCAGAAATTATGTTGAGAGTGCTATCAGTTCTTCTCGGTCCATGGGGAAGCTTAGTCTTTTTGCATTTCTTAAATTTGCCATCTGATTTGAGTAATCCATGACATTTTCTTAGGCGTGCCACTCTTCTCTCCAGCTTCCACAGCATTATCCAACCTGCTGACATTCGTGTTCCCTTCATACAATTTTACTGAAACTGAATACTGTTCGTTCTTCGAACAGACTTTGCACTTCTGCCCCCTTCTCTTGATGCTCTTTTGAGATCTTCCAGCCATTTTCACAACCAAATTTTTAGAATTGGTTCAGGTCCCTCTTGCAAACTCAATTGCACTTTTGATTTGAATTGGTAGTTCATTGAGCCTTTCCTGCTTCTCGTCAACATCTGTATGTATATCGAGAAAGGAGGCCACGCTCTCTGTAATGCCATTGACGACAATTGAACTAACTATTTTCATCAATCATTATTTGAGTTTTTCATGGATGTACAGCTAGCCGAGGATGCTTGTAGGAGCATTAATAGGAAAGGAAGGTAAATGATATCAAGTACAGAGAGACAGAGAGAAATAGAAGTGAAGCATTGCCTCAATTCTGTTTTCATTAATTTCTGGAACTCTGTGTGTACATTTGAGTATTTATAAACAAAGCCTCAACTAAAATTAGTTACAAGAAGATAATGTTTCTAATTACAAATGATGCCACTACTGAAACTAAGAATCAGTTGTGTTGTTCAATAGAAGCTTCCTGAAGCTCACTGCTATCTTCTGCATCAAGTTCATTACCAGTACCAGTGTTGTCCAGTACTTGGTTGCTAATAGAAGGGAACACTTTGGTCAAACCACTGATTACTGTCGACCGACTCAAGGAACTCATACCTCGTTAGCAAATTCTGAAGTTTTGCACGTGTGGGGTGAGAAGATGGAGACATTTTTGAATTTTCATGTGTTGAGAGAGAGGCCGGATAGAATCGTAGAGACTTTTCTGAGAAGTACATGACTTTCTCTATATAAGAGAGAGAGAAAAGAAGAAGAAAAACGCCAAACAACAGGTCCAAATCAAGTCCATAACATGTAAGCAATCATATATTTTTTTTGTATCATAATCAAGTAGGTTGATGTTAGGAAGGAGGAAGGAAGCAACGCCATTACAGGTTAGTGCCACAAAGTCCAAAACACAAGTGTGTGTGTGTGTGTGTATATATATATAATTCCATTTGAGCTTTAAGGAGAAAGAATCTAGTCCGCTAACTCTTATTAATTGGAGCTTTTGTAGGTGATACAAACTTCATCTAATCAGAAATTATTTATTTAGTTGTTACAAATTAACACCTTAATTTTTCCGCAGTGCCATTAGATAGATACATTGCACATGTCATACAATGTTTTTGGCTTTCTTATAAGGTTGCTTTCAATGTCTTACATACTCTGTACCTTCTAGAAATCTGTTAAATATTATGCTGATAAATGATTTTTTATTTGTTTGATGAGCTATCTTTCTAATGTTCTAGTATGTATTTATTCAAATTTTACATCCTCCATAAAAGAAAGTGATAAAGCACTGTACTTATATATTTAGTAGAGTTTTGTGCAAAAAAAAAATATATGTTTTAGTTTTGGACATGCTCTAGAGCAAATTAAACTATGAATTGTGGTTACCAATTCAATAATTTCAGAAATTTGAGAAAGAAAAGCAACCACCTCTCGATACCAAAATCTCTCGAGCATTCCTTGACCTATTTTTTTGACGAGTGCAAAAAGTAAATTGTTGGAAACAATTTGTGGCTAAAATAATAGAAAAATAAGGAAATAACACAGTACTTATTTAATTTAGAAAAATTTGTTTCATCAAAAAAAAAATTAAAACAAATTGAAAATTAAAAAGTTGCCAAAGTTTAAAAAAAAAAGAGAGAATTCATCTTTTTATCTTTGATTTTTCTTAAAAAATCAAGTTGGTCCGTACAATTTTATTTACACCAAATTGATTCTTGAACATTTTCAGAAAAACTAAATCGTTACTTAAACTTTAAATTACAACAAATAAATCCTTGACACCTCCCCCCTCTTATTTAGCAAGTGGAGTAAAAATGATTTAAATTTTTCAAAACGTTTTAATATATTAAATAAAAATGATTTAATGTAGAATAAGTTAAAATATCTATAAAAATTTGTCATTTTGAAAAAAAATCTCAAATAAATATTTAAAAAATTCTAAAAATAGAATTTGTATTCCACAATATTTTAATATAAAGAATTTATTGAATAATTTGAATTTATCATTTGAAGTAGATCAAATAATTTTTTAAATTAAACTCATTAAATTTTTTTAGTGAGCTTAAACTCAAATTAATTTTACTATTTGCTATATATAATACTGTATAATTACGTTCACAGAGAGCCTTGATTGCTTACGACCTATCTATTTGGTTGAGCTCAATTCCCTAGAAAATAAGGAAAGTCAAAACAATTTCACTGTCAATTTCATTAAAGTTTAATTGGAATACGTTGAAGAAAGAGAGGAGGTCGAAAAGACTCTAAGGTGCTTATATACAGAACTACGCCAACCGAAGGGCAAATTTACGAATCAAAAAATTGGTCAGGTTACTTTCAGTTTTGAACGTGATTACTTTTCATATTTATATTCTTATTTGATCACAAAAATTGGACTATTATAGCCTCTCTGATAATGAGCTCCTGATACTCATTGATTACATAATAGTCAACTGTACGCACCAGAAGCCATCACCGTCGTCGGAGGAGAAGAGAAGATCCGCCTTTTTGAGCTCAGTTTCTCGAGGTAATTAGTATCTCTTTTTCTCCTTTTCTATCAGTCTTTTACTATTACCATCCGCCGATTGTTGTGCTGGAGTTCTCCAATTGGTTCCCCTTATCAGAACCCGTTTATTCCTTGTTCTTTCGAAGGTTTTAATCTATTTTCTCCTTCAAGTTTGCTTGCTCGATCTATTTGATATGAATTTGATCTGATTTGCTTCTCTTTTTTTACCTTTTTTGTTGCATTTCTGGCAAGAAATTCCAGGAGATGACAAAAATGGTGTACGAAATGGCGAAACAGATACTAGACATTGCTTTTACTGCAGCAATTGGTGATCTGACATCCTATGTCATAACTTGGTGTTGGAATCACGCAAAGGTTCAAGAAATGCGTAGAAAATTTGAGGGCATATTATTTAAGGCAGAAAGAGTAAACCCCCGTGCAAATTGTTGTCTCCAACGATTGCTGAGACAACTTGAGGATGAAGCACAGCAAGGTAATTATTTAAACCTCTAACTGTTTGCTGATGAGTTATCTATTAGGAAAATTTATTTACATGGCTACATGGAGATGGTTCAAACTTCAAAGTTCCACTTCCTTTTTCCATACCAATTGGGAGCAAACTGCAATGCTTTTAGGTAGGCTCAGAGCCTTCTGACTTTTTTGAAGCTATGTTGCATGGCTAGACATGAATAGTGCATTGGGATAAGTTATAATTCATCTATATGCATGATCTTTACTTGACATTGCCAATCCTTTTTTACAAAAAATGCTAGAAAAACATAATATGGAATAAGAAATATCGCAACAGAAGTGTTTCCTTTTGATCTTGTGGTTCCAATCACATTTGACAAGTCTAAGTCCTTGCGCAACATCTCTTGCACCATAAACCTCCAAATACTTGCTGGATGGAGATAGACTACGAGATTAATTGAGCCTATCTCTCTGTTCCACAACCCAAGAGCCTCGATTTTGAGTGTCTCGTGCGGAAACCACCTGTTTTCGCTCACAGCATGAAGGAGAAAGGCAGCCTTGGTGTTCTCTCTCTGCTCTCTCACTCTAGATCGTCTAGAAGGTGTGTAGAATGATTTTTTTGTTAAGCACACACTTAGAGAGATGCAAAGAGGTCAAATATATACAAATGCATCCAAAGGGTGCATGTCACACCACATGTCTCCACACCAAAAAATCCAACAAAAAAAAAACATCGTCATTGTTTTCCTTGGACAGGTGGCTAGAAAAGGCCACTTGTTTCCAAAAAAAAAATTTGTTTTCCTTAGAAAATGAGAATATATGTAAATATGCATTTCTTTTTTTTCTTTGAAGATATACTTAATTTAAACTAGCAAATGGTCATTTATGAGAGGGATCAAATTAACAAAGTAATTCCATGTAAGAGAATTGACAAAAAATAGCAATGTCAGAGGGCATATGTAAAAAGTTCAAATTTCAAAGTGACTGAAATCTATCTGGAGTCTGGACTCACTAAAGATCTCCCAGGAAAGTCTAATGTGTGCTTGGCCATTGATATGCAAGAAAGCTTACAAAACCTTGCATGCCAGCAGCGAATAATTGCATCAAACAAACATGTGCTGAGTGCTGGGATTAAATGTGGTGTGATCCATGCTGATATGCTTGTTCTACTTGTATACATTATGTGCCTGTGGTGTCTGTGATACCGGTACAATCTGCACAGGCTATATTACAACTTAGCTTTTCTACTTGTTTAATTTTCCTCAACTGAAAAAAACTTGCTTTACTCGCATATGACATTCTTGAAAATTGTTGAATAGGTAAAGAACTACTCGATGGTGAACCAACAGCTTTCAATCTGAGCAATGCCAAGGAGAAGTTTGAGAGAATACAGGTACTTACGGTGGAGTTAAATCAATTGCTTCTCGTGAATGCAAGAGAGGTCCCCACATTATTCGCTGTTATTCATCCTAAGATCAAGCGGCCTCAATTCAAACCTCGTTATCTTCAGCGTCGCACCAGGATCCAAGGTCTCTCTCTCTCTCTCTCTCTCTCTCTCTCTCTCTACATGAATACACAGAGACACCCTGCACACATGAACATTGGTTGTAATTAAGCTGTGATCTCTATTGTGCAGTTATACGTAACTGTAACATTCATCAAGACGGAAGTAGATGAACGTAGCAAAGCAATTCTCGGGTTTTCAATGAGAAAGAATAGGCTCATTGAATTTGTAATTACTGATTTCTGTACATACTACATATATAGCAGACCAAGATTACAGATCACCATGGCGTATGTACTTCTGTAATTAGCCGGGTGAAACATTATCGGTCTTCGTTGTATAATGCTCTACAGGGACAGAAGAGCACTTAGCCCCCCTTAATTACTGTTCTCTGAAGAGAAATGGAAAAGGAAAATGAGGGGAGCAAATAGCCCTGTGCCTGTTTGTCTATGATATTTGGTGGCACACAAAGCAACCTCTTTTCTTATTGAGTTTTGCTTGATTTGCAATCGATTTTTTTTTCTTTTTTGGGTTTGATGATGTGCCTCAGTATTCGTCTTGAAGAAAGGGGGAAATAAAGTGACTCAAGTATTGAACCAGAACTTATATGAAGTCCTGAATATTATAATTGTTTTGGCATAAATTATGGGTATTAAATGTGTATGTGACAGTGAGAGGACTGAGTGGATTGTGTATTATGAATGTTGAAATAAAAGCGTATTAGATGTTGGAGAATTTTCAAAATAAACTGGTGTGTTTTATTCAGGAAAAATTGGTTGAATATTTGAGATTTGTTTGGTTGTCATAAGTTTGATACATAAATGACTATAAAATTATTTGCATAGAAAATTGAAGAACAGAGTTCAATTTGCTTTGGATTCCTTTGAAGAAGCAAAATTGAAATTCTCTATTGATTGGAATGACTATAAATTGCTAGACATAGGATACAAACTTCCCTTATTTTTCGTTAATTTTCTATCAGATTTGTCCGCAGGCTGTATTCATTTGTGGAGATGCCATCAGAAATGTTTTAATATCTTAAAAAATTATTCGTTATATCTGTTGTACATTAGCTGATATTATAACGTGCATTTCAAGGCGTCAAATTTTCTTACAAAAGATATCTCGGACACCAGCATTAAATGTTCACACGTGTGTTCGACATTAGAGAACAAGATGTAAATTGATCTGGACGAGATAATTCCAACACTACAGTCAACCCTGTCGCCATCCGGATAGAAGAACGGATTTTATTGGAAAAAAACGATCTAAAAAATGATTTAATTATGAAAAACAACATTTAGAAAAGCATATAACACAATATTTCATACAACTTTTTTCTGTTGAAGACCGATACTCACTTTGAACAAATCCTACAATTATTTTGCCAGGATTGGTCTCTCATATATCAAATTGGCCTGAATGCAGAGTAGGTAGGGTTTTAAATGCCACAAAGTTATTTTTTTTTTGCTTATATTTTAAATTTTCAAATTCAAATACTAATTCTAGCCATTGATTTTTTTTTTCATTTTTCTACAAGAGGTTTTTTTAATTTTTATGCTTATGTTTGAATCTTAATTTTGAAATACAAAAAAAAGAAGAAGAATTGGCATCCAATGGCGCCAAAATCTTGTGATGCTAGAACCCTCATTTTGAATAGAATTGAGTTTGAATTATTATGAGATAATGGTGGTTCAAGGATGTTTGATTTGCTTCCTTGTATTCGGACTGGACAATCATCTCCAGTTTCCACCACAAAACAGAGATTCAAACAAACATGAGAGGAACTTGTGAATTGTTTAGTTGATTTTGTATTGTATTGTATTCAAGTTGTTCCCAAAAGAATACAACCCCCTAATAAACCTATAAATAAATATAGAATTGTTTGTCTTTTGTCTCGTATAAAATGAATGTTGCCATTTTGTATGGCAGCGAATCTAATAGT
Organism: x Bolboschoenoplectus mariqueter; assembly: GCA_037678475.1. Lineage (NCBI taxonomy): Eukaryota > Viridiplantae > Streptophyta > Magnoliopsida > Poales > Cyperaceae > x Bolboschoenoplectus > x Bolboschoenoplectus mariqueter. Next base: position 3,160,197 of record CM075258.1, on the reverse strand, counting down.
AGTCTCTTAAGCTAAAAAAAAAATACTTCATTCAACTAGAAGCTTTATTAAACCATGACTATTACAATATGAGCTTTTAGCAAAAAGAAAAAGAAAAAAAAAAGAGTAATTATATGTCTGGAGGTAAGATCAACAACCCCTATAATAACATTCTGGTAATAAGATCAGCGAATCTCCATGTCGAACATGTGGTACATGCTATAGTTTGTTGGAAATTCAGTTTTCGATACCAGAACTTGCAGTTGGTTCGCATCGAGACCCGTTGCGCCCCAATTGTCTCTCTTTTTACTGAATGATCCTGAGATTAGCTCTTCTTCCAAGTTATCAATCCAAATCTCATTTCCTCTCAAATAAGGGCTGTAAGAAACCCGCAAAAGCTGAAGCTGGCCCGGCATGAGCTTCAGGGCCAAACTACAAACATCAAAAACAGTGCAACTAATCCATAATTTGTGCTCTAATATGATTTTTAGCACATTAACCCAATGTTGAAAGCACAGTTTATCTCGGAGTAGCTTTCCGAGAACCTTTGCTGCCAGTGGTGATCCTTGCATTCTCTTTGCTATTTCTCTCCCGATTATCGCTAATTTCGGGTGGTTCTCTGGATTAGCACTACCAAATGCATGCTCCTTAAAGAAAAACCAGTACTCTTCTTTATGAAAACCAGTTAATTCAATCGGCTCGACTGTACAAAATTTTATCACTACCTCCTTTGACGGGCTTGTAGCAATGACCTTGCTTCCTTCCTTTCCGCAACTCAAGTAGTCATGTAGTACGCACCATGTTATCTGATCAACATCCAAAACATCATCAAGCACTATGAGAAATCTCTCCCTTTTCAATCGGTGCTTTATGAATCCCTGTAACCTGAATAAATTGTCTTCATCACGGAAACTGTTATTGCAGCATGATCGGTCCAAGATCTTTCTCAGAACCAAAACCAGATCCAATTTTGTTTCAATGCACAAAACCGAAATGAATATTATAAGAGAGAAGTGATTGCGCACCCTTTGGTTGTTGCAAGCATGGAGAGCAAGTGTTGTTTTCCCCATTCCTTCGGCACCTAACAAGGGAAGAATGTCGATTCTTTGATCATCTCTCGTACTTGGTCGGAAAAGGAAATTGATTATCCTCTCCATTTCCACTTGCCGACTAAAAACTCTACCTTTCTCCATGTAGAGAGGAGTTCTGATAGTCCGATGGACTATCGGCTGGCATTTCTCCAATAATTTTCTAAATTCGCTTATGTCATAAACCGCACGCTCCAGCCTCTGCAAGACATTGCCTAACTGAGTTATCTCCTCATCACCCATTACCATGCTCTTCGCGTGCTTAAAGGAAGTGCGGATACGTTTGGCGATGTTATGAGGAGACGGGACATAATTCTTAGTTTTTTCGTTCACCTTGGTAATCTTGCTCCGAGCCTTCTCTTCAAATTCTAGCATTCTACGGTACTTGAAGGTTTCGAGTACATAATCTGCTTGATAAGCAGTGTTGATTAAGGTTCTTAGCCATCGGAGAAGTTGTTCGTTTGTAATCCACCTCCCTTCAGATTCCTCCATGGTGCTTTTGATCTTCGGTACCAGTTGTTTTATTGTCTCTATGTTCTCATCGACCGATGCGTATTTAGAATACCTGTTGATGATGAAGGAACTTCCTTTGCTAACAATTTCAACCATAAAAGCGCCCATGAATGCACCGATGACAGCCGAACTGAACTCGCTAAATAGTTCATGCATCTTCAATTCTGGCAATTGAGAATCAAATTCACTGAAGTAAGATGTCAAAAATACCCAAAAAAATTAAAGCTAATATTTGAATACAAAGAAAAATAGGGCATCTGATATTAACTCCACCTAGAATAATTTCTGATATGCTAAATTTGCCAGAAATTGTACACTCGATTTCGTTTGAAAAGGCCCTTTAATTGATTTCAAGGGAGAAAAAATAGGAAGAAAAAGGGAATCCAAACTCTTCCTCAAGTAAAATTTTCAGAGGAAGTGTTTTTAAAATGGAGAAATTATGAATTGCAAATGGCACACAGAATTATGCAAGATTCTAAGTTTGAAAAAATAATAAAGAAAGAAAGAAGAAAGAAAAAGAAATAGTATATATAGAATAACAATGACTAAAAGAACTAGATTTAATGTGTGAAAAAAAAAAGCACCTCTCTGTTTATGATCTGACAAGTTGAGTAGCTCTGAACCTTCTTTGCTCTTTTGCTGTTTTTTCTGTGAGATCTGAGAATGAATAATGATGTTAAGTTGAAACTGGTTACATTGTTTTACATTTTTGAGAGGCACATATATATATAAATGGGATATTAAATCTCTGGTTAAGTTTCCTAGAAGTTGGTATGCTAACTAATCAGGTTTAGTTTAAAGGAAAATTAATTAAATAATTGGAACATATCATAGAAGTAGTTTAAACTATCAGTGGGCTGCATGGTATCTGGATCTTTTGTGGCGAGTATGACGAGTACTTTTAGTGTTGTTAGGGAGAACTTCAGTAAGAAGTTCTAATTTCACATAAGCAAAAAGCAAAAGACTTTTTTCTTTTGAGATGGAAATAAGGTTCAAATCTTTCAACTTCAAATATCATAAAAGATCCTCTATCAGAGATTTAAACTTGTGACCTAAAACACAAAAAGAAATTATGAGTTGCATCTGAAATTTTAAGAAGTTATAGCAAAAATATAAATCAATATACAAAAGGGCTTAAATTATTACAAAGAAATAGACACAAAGAATCGCTACAGTTTTCCGTCCCCTTGAATTAAGCAGTCCGACAACGGTTTTTGCAAACCATCAAACAAATGCAAATAATAATAATAATAATAATAATAATAATAATAGTGATTAAAAAAAAAGAACTTTCTTCAATTTTGCGTCGATTCTGTACAGTTTATGCTCTTGAATAAATAAACAGTAGAACATGACAGTCCCATTTTATTTAAGAGAAATTATTCTTGCCTTATATATTTTACATCATTTATCAGCACATTAAAAATATTTATATTAAATAGATAATTTATTTATATTTAAATTTATAAGTATCTATAGTTAGTATAGAAAGTATTTATTATCTTTTTTTTAAATGATTATGAAAAATTTAAGTTAAAAACTTTATTGTATAAGTAAAAATACAATTTATATAACTTTTAATTTTAGTAATGTAAGATATAAATATTTTTATTATTAAATAAAAATATTTTCTGAAAAAATATAAATACATTCAAAATATAGATAAAAATACAGTTAAGGATTGTAATTATCACTCCTTATTTTTAGAATTATTATAAAAAACCAGTTGGCCAAATCTCTTTACCAATAGTCTCTCAGAGATTCAAAGCCAATATTGACAACTGTATTTATTTGATAATTATGACGATAAAATTATTGATATGTCTTCTATAATTTAGATAGGTTATGTATTAAAATTGGACAAATTTGAAAATGTTTGGTCACTAATTAAGAACCTATAAAAATAACTCATTAATCTCCAAACAATACGATGGATGTACATAGCATATCAAAATCACAGAGAGCTTATATATAATTCTACTATTTGAATTTTTTATAATTGTTTAATCATTTAAATAAGTTTGTCGTCACTATAACTTCCGTTGTATAGATTAATGAAATTATGATTTACGAATTTTAATTTTTAAATGAAAATTCAAATTGAAGTATGATATAACCCTACAAATTAATTTATTAGCATCTCAAGACTACAATATTCCTTCAAAAAAAATGCAATTAATGGCTCACATCTTGGCATGCTAATAGTGGAGGATATAAATGGTGGCAACTACCAATTGTTGCCATAATTCTTAATGAGAGCTGATATACAGATACGGTTGTTGATACCGTCGTCAATACGGATTTAATTATACACATTAAATGAGTTATTATGCATATTAATGACTTTATTATGCAACTCATTTTATATAATATTATCATTATATAATTTAAATGAATTATTATATATGTTAATGATTTTATTATGCAAACTCATTTATACAGTATTGTCATTATACAACTTAAATGAGTTATTATGCATATTAATAGTATTTAAATTAAATAATAGAAATATTATACATAATAAAACCATTAATATGCATAATAACTCATTGAATGTATATAAAAAAAATCCGTATCAACAACAATATCAATAATAATATCTCCATAACATTTTTCATTCTTAAAATATATTATCAAAGGAAATAGTTGAAACGGTGTAAAAAAGGCCATTAACGATTATTATATGCGGTTTGATTTTGGTCTCAATTTCAGATCATCAAAAGTACATCACCAATTATATTTCTTGCTAATAAAAAATGAAACGGTTAATGATATGATGTCAGAACAATATAAAATCCGTACGAAATAGCTAAAACAGAAATGGAATGAGAATAATGTCGATGTGTCATCATCTTGACTATATTGAGATGTGAACAGGTGTGAACTAGAAATTCTCTCATTGATACATAGTCATGTAAATTATTATTACTCTTTTCACACTTGATATTTCTTTAAAAAAATGCCCAAAGAAAGAGTTCAAAATTTTCTCTAATTATTCCATGCTTGAATTTCTTTTACCACTGGTTCTGAAGCTTTAGTCTGTTTTAAGCTTTGACCGTATGATTTAGACCTCAAATTTAATTTCGATACGCAATAAGGTAAAGGGTGAAAATTCATTGACAATGATAATTTTGATGATTTTGTCAAGTTTAAAATAAATTTAAAAAATTCTTGAAAACATAAAAAAAGAACTTATAGACATATTTTTGAATTTATAGATTAATTGTGTTTCAAATTTCATATAATTTAAGTATAATTTAATATTTCATCAAAAACCATCAAAATTACATAAAATTCACAATAGTCTCAATTTAATGATTTTTAATAAAATATCAAATGATACTTAAATTATATAAAATTCAAAATATAAATAATCTATAAATTTAAAAATATATTTATATTTTTTCTATTGTTAAATTTTTTTTTGAAATATCAAAATTGTGAAATTAACTGTTGTTGTGGTCATCAAATCCCCACCCCAACAAAAACTGCCTTCCCAAATATTTATTCTATCTCCAAACTTTTAATCCAAAAGTAGTAAAAAAGAACAAAAGTTGATGCACTTTTTGATTTATTAATAATAAAAATTTTGAAACTAAAATATCAAAATAAAACCATTATATTTTTTACTTTCATTTTATATAAATTAATAAATTAAAAAATCAACTTCAGAAATTCTCCACATTAATGTATTTTTTATATGTTATTAATGCCAAACAAAATAATGTTAAAATATTATAATTTTATATGTACATAACAAAAGTGATTTTACAGAACACATCTAACTATTTTATTTTGATATTTTAATTTTAAAATTAGAGTTACTAAAATTAAAAAACAGAGATATGATGAAGACAAAAGACATTTAAACCCTCCTCATTTTTCATTATATAAACCGTTGTACCTTTTGAGTTATTACCTAGGATAAAGATATCAACTGTGAACAAGCATATGCACGGACGGCAACAAGGATCAATCACCCCACCTTGCATTTGAATTTAAACAGTCGTATTTAAATAACAATACTACAAAACATATCATAGATGAGCCCAAAATATTTCATATATAAGTTTGTCAGGCGTCAAGAGGTGACCCACTTTCCTTAGCAGATGAGGTAAAATTAAATCAACTAAAAGAGAGATTCAAGAAGGCACAACTTTAACAATCCTCTAAATCATGACAGATTGAAATATTACATCTACAGACTAAATTGCTCGTTAAAAGCTCATTCAACCAAAAAAAGTGGAATCTAGTTATCTAATCTTTACTGGGTCATTCCTTCCACCAAGTTGTGAAAAATGTAGGACTACACATTTAATGGTACACTGGATCTGCCAAAGAAATTGTCTCTGTTTCCACCATTTTCAGTTATCTCCTTGCTATCTGACACAATTATCTCCAAATCCCTGGCATCTCTCTTCAGTACATTGCCTAGCTTTGCAACTGCTTCAGTTTGTTGTAGCAACACCTGTCAGTTATACGAGAATTGGTATTAATCGAGTTTGCCAATTTAGCATACCAACCAGTTTTTACCAGTACTGCCTGCATGGTAAACACTGTAACATTAGGCAGTAAACAGTATAATTTCTTCACCTCTTGCAAGTCAAAAATGCTTTGCTCGTCAACTTTTGCCGAACTAGGTACATAAACAGGCCCACCGACCCCACCAGAGCTGACAAGCACACGTGACACTGACATGAGATTGTACACTCTCTTTGAAAGTTCTGATCCAGGCCCTTTTATCTGTGGCATACATGGTCAAGATCAATACCAGGTTAAAAGTATTCAAAACTCAAAATCATGATCATGGCATATAGGGAAAAGAAGTTGACAATATTCTTAAAAAAGCAGAAAAAATGCCAAAAACAACGCTAAAAGAAACCTGAAATCAAAAACATGGTCATGGCATATGGGAAAAAGAATAAATAAAAGTTGGGCATACTCCTACAAAAGCAGAAAATGTCTTAAAAACTGCAAAGAAAAAACTGAAATGCGGGAAATTATAATTTATAATAGGTTCCTGGTGAAAAAAAAAAGTAGGAATAATTAAATAAAAATGAAATACCCGTCGTGCCATTGCGAGGAGTTTGTCACGTAACTGAGCCTCCTCATTTGTCAAGGGCACTCTAAAACCCTTATTCTCCAAGGCTTCCACTATTTTCATCATCTTCAAAGGAAAAAAACAAAAGTCAGAACCATTAGCATAATTGCGCATATATATAGAAAAATTTTGGATTTTGCATTACATTGACAACATGCGAGTCGGTACCTTCAAAAGACGCCTTTGAAGAGCTAATTCTTGTTGCTTGAGCCTTTGAATCCATGGCAGGGTATCAGCTTGGAAATGCCTCTGAAGCTGTTATTTAGTTCAATCCCATAAAGTTAATACCATATACTAAAGATATAAATAATTGTTATTCACTTGATGTCATATCCAAGAGCGACTACACAGATGCCATTCAGACATTGGCAACAGCACAATTCCGTTGGACTTTTGCAGGATTCACAAAAGACAAACTTTTTCCATTTTTAACACAATGATCTGCCTCCTCCAAGGGCAAAGGTGTGAAAAGCTATTGCATCCTTGATAATTTCTATGAATATCTCTTCTTTTGGGTACAAGGGATTGTAATGGAAGTCATTGTAGCTCACAAGTGGTTTTGGACAAGAGCACTTCTTTTTCCAAAATCTTATTTTCAAATTTGAACAAGGAGCTGGAACTGCCCTTGAAGGACTGACCATGCTGGTATGCTAAGAGAAAAACTGCTCCACAAGTGGAAGAATGCAAAGAAGTTACCATTTTGACATTTGAATGTGTCATGCGCAATCTCTCGGCATCTGAAGAAATTACTTCATCTTGGAGCTACATCAAATAGGGAAGCCAAAAAAGCATGAGAAATACTTGTCTGCTGCTTCCTGAAATAGTACATCATCTAGAACCTTCCACCTGCCTATCCCCGCTTTTCAAACATTGAATATTCATGGTCCAAAAAACTCCACAAGACTAAAACTGGAACTGAGAACGTATGTGGCCAATTTTCTAGTTTCTGAGGCAACATAGACTAACTGATCATATACAGTTAGGAGTATCTATTTGCTCTTGAACCAGCAATATTTAACGTCCTTTCTAAAAGCAGGTATATCAGGTGAATATTCCATCAGCTTATATACCAGGGACTATTGCAGAACCCTGTTCATACGAGTGACTCCTTGGTAAAAGCTAGGGCTGGTATCATGAGATGAGTAACTACTAAATTGAATAATACAACTGTTAAATTCCACTGAAACGACAATTGTGTTAACTAAACTAATGTTTTGAAAACATAGAGATAATCAGATAATCCCACCGGCAACCAATCATTTTCTTTTCTTTTGTCAAATAGACAACTCACAACAGCAGCAACTACACTAAACTTTCGTAAGCATAGATACTATTCCCAGATCCTTAAACCTTAAGACGTGAAGAGAGATCTTTAAATCCTTGAACAAGCTGTGGCCAAAGCCTCTCCCTATCTGAGCTCTCCATTCCTTCTAGCTTCCTCATAGCCTCTGCCCACATGGTCTACAACACCAAGTCCATAAGTCATTAACCATAGTATGCTCTAGAAAACATATGAAGTCATCAGCACTCAATAAAGGAGAAAGCGAAACGATATGAACACTCACATTTGGTACACTGATGGGCTTTGCCCTTGCTGCAGGTTCTGTCACGCTAAACAACAAATGCTACAGAAAAAAACAAAAGGGCAAACAGAAAGAGTTCCATCAGAAAAATAATGATAGGAGATATTGACAAATTTTATGAACTAATGCTCCAATTTTCATATTTCTTATTTTTTTTTATTTATTGGGAAAAAATAAAACTCATCTATATCTTTTTTTTATTATTTTATTGGGATGAAAAACTCCTTATTAGGTCCCAGAAAGAGATTTAAGAACCTAATCTGTATTTAAAATTAAGAAAGAGAAAAACGGTAAAATTAGAAAAGGAAAATCTCAAGCTAAATTATTTCGAATAATGGACAAAGAGAAAAACTAAATAGAAAGAGAGCAAACCCGAAAGGCGTACTTGGGGTTGTCTGGCTCCTCCTTGTATGCATCCGCTATTGCCTAACAAAAGGAATAAAAGAAATTATTGAAAAGAATAAGACAAATACAAGCATTTTTCTCCCATGCCATTCAAATAGGAGTTTTACAGTTTAATCAACAAATTTTCTTAATCACATAATCAAAAGAGAATAACAATGAAAGGTAACTAGCTCCATGAATATATATGAAGGAGTATCTATGTATTCACAGCACTAAAAACTGAATAAAATATGGTTGTGTTCTAAACCCAACTTAAATAGTAAAGCATTGAATATACCAAGCCATACAGCACTAGAAACATCTACACTACATAATTACCTGGATATCCCGATCAGGAAGGGAATGGGGCAAAGGTGCAACTGGGGCCATCTGTGTTGTGATTGGCCCACCCAGAAGAAATGGTGATGGAGACAATTGCTGTTGCTGCTGCTGCTGGGGAAACAATGGGGATGCAGAAGGTGCACCAAATGCTGGTGTTGATGGTGTCCCAAATGCTGGTGTTGACGAGGGTGCGCCAAAGGCTGGTGTAGAAGGCATGCCAAAAGCAGGAGTAGATGATGGTGTACCAAATGCAGTGGTGCCTGATATATGATTGTGAGACCCTTGCTTCTATTCAATGGAATCATTTCATATATAAAAATGTGAAATATGAAGAATAGCACATGCATCCATTCTCTCCGACGCTCTTTAAAAAGTTTTATTTTTTGCTTTTGTTCAGGAGGGCATAATCGATATGTTGCATTTTCTTTCTACAGGGTACACCTGATACCTTGGTTTCAGAGGGCATAAGAAATTGAACTGCCCATTATTCACATGTTTAGTTGTTTACGGAATAAACATGTGCTATCTTATGATCATCTCATTTAGTTATGATCCTTTATAAATACTTCTTTTTTTTCTAATAATGGTTGAGTCTGTGGTTGCTAATTGATTTAATAGGAGTTACTCCACACTCTCACAAACAACAGGTACCAATACGGTCATGTATCAGTAAGGATTAGCCAGGATACGCTGCTGGTATTCTTACTCGAGGTCTACACAAGGATTGTCCATTCCAGTACAAAATAGACAACACCGGTTAGAAGAAGGCTTCCTACCATAATTAAATAGTTCCTTCATTTCCCTTTAGCACTTAATTTCAGTAACCTCGATGCTCATCCATTGCATATATAGAAGTGTTCATTTCCTGGAAATGGAACCACAATGCCACACTAATTATAGATAGACCTAAGGTTCACCACCGTCAAACACCAACAAAAATTATGTAGAAAGCCATACCAAAAGCTGGAGTTGACGAAGGAGCGCCAAAAGTAGTTGCCCCAAACCCTGGCGTGGAAGAAGGGGCACCAAAAGATGGCATGGAAGGAGGAGCACCAAAAGCTGGGTTAGAAGAAGGAGCGCCAAAAGCTGGGGTAGAAGAAGGGGTCCCAAAGGCGGGGGTAGAAGAAGGGGTTCCAAAAGCGGGGGTAGAAGAAGGGGTTCCAAAACCGGGGGTTGAAGAAGGAGCGCCAAAGGAGGGGGTGGAAGAAGGGATGCCAAACATGGTTGCGTCGCTAGCGTATTCTTCTCCTTCTCCTTCTCCTTCTCCTCCTGCTCCGGCGACGCCACTCGATCGCGAGGGATTTTTGATTCAGTAGGGTTTTAGGCGCAATGAACTATTGACTAGTGTAGTGACTGGTGAGTCGGGTTTGAGTCGGGTTCGGACTTGGGTTTGAGTCCGTCTGGGGTCGGATACGGTACGGGATACGCCCCTCATCGGACTCGTTAGTCGTTACGGATACGTCCGAAGTAATCTCCCAACTTATACATGGGTAATACTAGGGATAAAAATAAATAAATAAATACTGTACCGCAGGTTAGTAGGTGATAGGTCTTTGTCTATCTATTAAAATATGCAGATTCAAATCTTCTAAAAAATATTTTAAAAAAATAAATATTAAAATTAATGAGAGCTCTTATATATAAAAAAAAAATACTGTCTAAGGACCTATTTTACAACTAGGATGATAGATGTTAAAACAGAAAAACATAGTATATTGATAATCAAATAACAAACAAAATAATTATCAAATTGAAAGAAGTATTGTAGATATATATTATTATTATTTTATAAGAGTAAAGCTAGCGTTAGCTTAAAGGGGTTGGTGGGTTTAACTCAAAAAACTACCGAAACGGTTCCAAACGACAAATTTGAGTAGCTCAATAAATTATTCATATCAAAATCTTATAGGATACTAAAATTTTCCGTTTTTTGAATTTTCTAACTATTTTTTCAGATTTTTTTAAAATGATTCCAAAATAATAATAAAATAAGTAATGTTTATACATTAGAATTGATCATTTTGAAAAAAAAATCTGAAATAAATACTTAAAAAACTTCAAAAATAGAAAATTTTTGTATTATATAAGATTTTAACATAAAGAATTTATTGAGCAAATTAGATTTGTTATTTGAAATCGATTTGATAACTTTTTATATTAAGTTCATCAAACCTCTTAATGAGCTTAAGTTCATCCTAATTTTACTCATTTTGTAAAGTTTAGATATATTGTTTATCAAACTTAGTGCAAGTTGAAATGGTTAGTTGTTAATATAATATGTACCGTCAAAATAAAACTATAGTGAATATATAATATCATTATCCATATTAGGCCAATGATTTAAGCTTGCTTCACAACAAATTAGCTTTCTGTTATATGTAAGCACATTCATTCAAGACATTAGTACTTGCATGGTACACATCAAAATGCTACACCGTTTCAATTTGAATATAAAAATTAGAGATGGAATTAGTTCCTATTACATTAACTAAATGCATTTTGAACCTATTGTTACTTATGTTTGTACAGCATAATGATGGTTTGACAATTATTTACATGAAACTTTTTTAGCAGCCCTCTTTCAAGTTTACATGGACCAGTTATATATACTGGTCTTATTTCTGACAGAATTTTATACTTCTTTTCTTGTTTCCTGACTGAAATGGCAAAATTTCTAACAGAATTAACAAGAAAGTATAGATATTCATATACAAAGGAACAAAATATTATTAGATTTGTATTAAAATATGGTGGTGGTCTACAGATTTGAATCAAAATTGAAAAACTGTATCTTATTAGCTAAAAAAAAAAACACAAATACTGACTTTTTAAGCAGTCTCCCAAATGAAGCAATGAACTATGAACAAAACAATAACATATGAAAAGAATACATGTATATGAACATTGATGCTCTTTTTGTTTCCTGAAACTGAAAGGTATATAAACAATCTGTTTTTCTTTTTATATTTTTTTAATTTCTAGTTCTTGTGAGCTTTCTTTGCTAAGTCCGGGAAGACACTCAAGATATTGTGAGCCCTCAGATCCTGCCTTGTCAAGATCCCCACAATTGGTTCAATCTGAAAAATTATGAGAAAAAATGATATGAATAAGATCCAATTTCTCAACAGAATTATAATTTATGAGTTATGCAGGGCTTAATTTTTATTTGGTAACTAAAACACAGGATCTGGTCAAACAGTCCTTAAATTTTTTTCTTGTTATTGTTAAATTGTCATTCAACTGAGTCTGACACAGTACCTTATGTCCCAAATTTTGGTATACTTGGAAAAATTCCAAACAAGATTAATCATGAAATAATTAAGTATTAGTTAATAACTTATTCGCAATTTAAGAAAATTGGTTATGGTGCAAGAAAAACACATACCCCAGGGCCTTGATACTTGGGCACAATAAGCAAATGTCGTAACGCAACTTGTCGGAAAAGCACCATAGCCTTGGCAACCGACATGGTCTCCACGACTGTATATGGCGTTGTATTCACAAAAGGATGCAAATCCACATACATCTCCAATTCCTCTTCTGTCAAGTCCACCTCTAATTTTACTGCTTTCTCAGCCAGCTCGACTGAACTAAACCTCTCTCTCACCTCCCATTCCTCGGTACGCCTCCTCTCCTTCGAAAACCATTTCTTACTTACTATCTTGATCAGGTGTGACCTCAAAACCAAGCCATGTATCTCCTTCACTCTATTTTCTGAATCAGATCCTCGATCGATAACTGGAAACCCGTTATGAGAGGTATGTCTCAAAACATCTACGATTCTTGAAACTTTTGCAACAACCTCAAGGCTTATAACACTCTCCTTAACGGCAGCCAATTCACCTACTGTTAGATTCCTCATCCACGGCTTGGGATTTGCCTCCAAGAAAGGCAACCCCTTCATATCAAGTATTATTTCATATATACTTGGGTTAATTACATCACCAATTGATTTTGCAATAAGCAATACAAACATCATTATCGGTAGAAGCAAAAGGTTATTTGTGAGTTCTAGAAAAATGATACAGACTGACACAGTCATGCGCATTACACCTGCCATGAGTGCTGCGGCACCTAGAACCGCATATAACCCCGGGTCTATGTGTATATAGAGGCTAAAAGCTTTGGCTACGAGTCGGCCATAAGCCGAGCCCATGAGAATAATTGGGAGGAATAGACCTGATGGGACAGCAATTCCAAAAGTGAAGAGGCCCAAAATGCAATAAATTGCGAAAAATATTAGAAGTGAAGCTGTGCGGAACTCATTTGGCGTCGAAGTGGAGAAGACATTTCGTGTTGCATCATCATTAGTTGCATGTAATAGAGTTGCTAAGTCATTATAGTAGCCGTCAGGGCAGTTAAATTGCTTGAAATTGCCCGAACGGCCAATTGTCGGACAGACAGCACCTAGGGATTCATCACATGGTAGGCATGTCGCAAGGAATGGAAGAAAGTAGAGACCAACAGAGGTGAATAGACACACTCCTAGGCTTAAAAGTAGTTTTGCGAGTCGTCCTTTCCTGTAATAACAATTGTTTAGATTTAATTATAAAAAATAGTTGGTATCTATTATAAAGGAAACTAAAAAAAAAAAAGATACTGTTTGTGGAACTTACTCATTGATCAGGTTGTACACTCTGAGAACTTTGGGAAGCAAAATGTTATAAATACCCCCGAGAAGGCCACCAAGGACGCCAACTGTGGTTATGGGAAGTAGATCGTTGATGTGGTAAGTGACTATAACATCACCTACGTCAAATAATATCAAGCCTCCTTTTCCAAAGAGACCGCATTTGCCAGAATTGCACAGCTCGATAAATCCCCTCAAGACCACCACTACCAAAGCTGTGCTAAAAAATGCTCTCCATAGAAGTGCATTTCTCCACCATGTTGCGACCTATAATGAAGGATCAGGATTCAATGGTTGTTTTTGTTTCTGTTTCTTATTTGTTTTATTCGAAAACTTGTGCATTTCTCCACCATGTTGATATTTTTTAAGTATGTTCTCATGTTATGATTGTAAGCATATCAGGGGCCCTTGGTATCAGTGGCATCCTACCAGTAACTTGATCTAAAATATTTTATACTCTTATTGGTTATGTACTTACAGCCAAATGTGAAGTTAAATTATTAAAAAAAATTACATTATTTGTTGTTTCAATTGAAAGTTAATTAGTTCCTTGTAAGATTAATGTTTGCTGACTTTTAGGCTCAAAAAAATTACATCTTTTGTTGGGTGCAAGAATTTTGGGCTGGTTAAGATTATAACTGACTTTCTCCCGTGAATTGTTTAATATTCATGATTTTCCTCTTTCCTTTTTCCTTTCTTTTTTCTAGTGTGTCTTTTCACAATTGAAAAGCTAATTTGGTTCCAAATTACTGCATGAATTGCTAAGAGGAACTTTGGTTCCATGTACCCAACTTTATATCCATGTCCACGTGCTGCTATCCAAGTTAGGGCTTAGCTGGTGCTCGGCTTGGCCAAAGTTATTTCAGTCTGACAAAATATTTCTAGCAGCACAGTGGTGATGTTGCGACCTACCTCTTCTAGAGAGAATAATACACCTCCAATTGGTGCACGGAAGGCAGCACACACACCGGCAGAGGCACCACAGGTGATGAGGTCACGCCGATCACGGTCATTTTTGAAGTATTTGAGCCATTTCCAGTTGAGCCGATACTTATCAGAACCACCTTGGCTCAGCAGTGAGGCAACACATGCACCGATATGTACCAATGGGCCTTCTTTGCCAAGGTCTAGTCCAGCAGCTACTGCCCCAATACTTCCAAATATCTACAAATTTGGAAGAAAATAAAATTCCATGAAAAAGATACAACAGAAGTAGCAAGGCCTACGACCACCATTAGAAGAACAATAAAAGTAAAATATCACCACCAAACGGGAGTACCTATGGGATGTAGGGCAGAACAAAACTTTAAAGTTGGGTATAATTCAATAATTGTATTTTGAAATTCAAGTACATTTTTACAAATTTTCTATGTTTTACAAGTAAATATTTTGGGCCGGGGGGACCATGGGTGTGGTGGGGATGGTGAAGGGGAGCATATGCCCCCCCCCCCCCCCCCCCCCCAACACACACACACACACACACACCAAAAACACCTGCACATGGCTCTGTCTATGACCTGTACATTTCCAAGATATGAGATGGCAATTGATAAATTCATCAGTCAAACGAGAGCATGCTACACTTGTAACAGGTATTTACACCTGTACCGGTGGTGCTGTTCCCAAAACAAGTATGGTAATCCTTTGATGCAACACTTACCTTTACTATCAAGACTGATGCACTGAACATATTAGGAGTGTCGACTCCATTAAGATATGCTTTAATCTCAGGTATGCCGGGTCCTGCAGCTGTTGGCGCAAATAACACACAGAGCGTTGCGGCAAAAGCTGTTAGAGCAAAATTTATTCCTGTGAAGTACCAAAATCCAGTCCAATACCTGCGATGTTACAAAAGAAGTTGGAAAAAAGCACTATATATCATGATAACTTTTTTCTTTTTGTACACTCTAATAGATCCTATTCTTCTTATGAAGTCGTTTAAGTCCTAGTGCAAATTGTAGAAACTGTGCCGACTTTTCTGGATCTAAATCAAACTCAGAGATGACAGAATGCTTGTAGGGAAGGATACTTTTGATAATTTTTGCATGTAAAAAAAATCTTTTGAAGTAATGACAAATTAAGTCAGGTTTCTACCATTCATTATGATATTATTAAGAAATTTTGAGAAATTTCTGAATATATCATTATGAATGGTAGAAAGAGAACGATGTCATGCTTTTACGAGAGTAAAGCGAAATTACCTTTTCTCTCTCACAAGATTTACGACAGTAAGCATTTTGAATCCAGCTATATTCTCAATTGCTAGGTTTATAGCAGAGGCGATCACTCCTGTCAGTATCCCTACTAAAAAGGCCATGCCCCATTTTAGAGTTACATATTGCAACACCTCAATATTTGTTCGATTTCTCCAATCATGCTTAAAGAGATCACTCTCATTTATCCTACATTGATATTAAAAGTATTAAACTAAAATTCATTAATACCGAACAAGGAAGAATTTTTGAAGTTTAATGAGCAAATTACATAGATTATTCTGAGCGCTCTGGCAGGAACGTAACAGAAGAATTTTTTCACAAAAGTCCAAAACCAAGATCATTCTAGCTCAGGATTCTACAATAGAGTTGCAGTTGTGGTTACAGTACATGCAACATGTTGAGATTTCCTTTATGCAATGAGATTTTCTTTTGATGTAATATATACCATGTACTGGTAACCGTATCGCCAACTGACCTTCAAAAAAAAAAAAGTTCCTAATTTGATCCCAGAGTTTCCAGTTTTAGGGTAATAATTTCACTTGCTAATCTGTTCAACTCCCAGCTCTCCCATTAATAGGGACGCACCATGTTGCACTGAAGTGCCAATTCCGGTTATAGTTACCGTACCTCTTAATTATATACCAGATATCATCCCATTAAAATCCATCAAGATGCAGATGGAAATGCACACCATATATCATGATGCCAGCATATTGATTTCATAATGTGAATGATGAAATGGATGGGAGAGAACGCTGAACATATGGTACAGATCAGAAACTTCAAGATGTCAATGGTGGGTACAATTTCAGGGACCAAAATGAAAGTTTTAAACATAGACCAAAATGCAAAAAGAGAGAGTCTTTAAGGTCCATCTTTTTGTAATGTATTGCTAATATAATTTTGAGCATAGAAAGCTTTTTCCTGATTTTTGTGATGAAAAAGTATTTTTCCAAAGAGAATCATTTTTCTCACTGCTTTATTTCTATGAAAAAATAAAAGAATTTTTTTGTGTTATAGATGAGAATTGATCATTTACTTCCTCCACCTGAGGTAAAAAAAAAATAGACAATTCTTTACTTCTCTATTTACAAAACAATTGAATTTTGTTTAATTTCACCATGCCAGTATCAAATTCCTACTGGTAAAAACAAAACAAAACAAATACAAAAAGAACATAGTTTATTTAAATTTTTTATTAGGAAATAAAGACAGAGAGCTCACTCATAGTCTAGGCTCTCAATATGTGAAACCTTTGCCCCAACCATGGCCAAATGGCTTGTACTTAGTGTATTTCTCCTCGTTAGCAATGGTGTATGCATTGTATCACTCTCTATGTCATGCAAATCTGCTTCTCTCTCTTCTTTTCCATCCATGGCTGGTCTTGAGGTCTCCTCCATTAGACTGGGAATAGTGTAGAAATAGGATGTGGGACACGAGAGAGAGAGAGAGAGAGAGATGATTGGTTGGTGGGGTTGGGAGGAGGAATGGTGAATAATTTGACTTGGAATGGATTTGTGATTGATATTTGTAAATTGTATAATAGGGGCCAAATGAAATTATTCAATGCCTCTCTATAGCTTTTAAAGGATCATGTCCTTTTTTTCCCAATAAAAAAGGCAAGAATTTGCGCCCTTTAATTGGAATTTGGGAGTCATATCATCATGTGATGCTGTGATGAGAATTTGTTTATATATATATATATATATATATATATATATATATTTGTTTTATGATAACTGAGTGTACTACTATTTCTTTTAAGGCAGCTGATATATAGATATTAAAATATTATTATTAATATCGTCGTCGATATCGATTTTATTATTCATATTAAATGAGTTATTATTTATGTTAATGATTTTATTATGTAATTTATTTGTTATGGTAATTAATTTATTTTCCCTCCAACATTTAAATTTAATCTTCTTTATAATGTTAGCTAAAGAGAGTGTTAGAAATTCATAAATGAAAATTATGGGTGTCAAGAAAAGTTTTGCAAATTCTAATTTTTTAAGGTTGCATTGATAAATAATTCATTTTTTTTGTTCTTGACTCCTTAATTAATGATAGGTCATTAGCAAAGAGTATAAATGTCCCAAGCTAGGGGCATAAAAAATATATAAATTATTGAATAATTTTGGTCACATATGTTAGCCAAGGGGCATCTTGCATTCTTCTGAAATCAAACAGACAGCCAATTTCTAAACCCCAAAAATCAGGAGAGAAAATAAAATGAAAAAACTGGATGTATTGATGGATTTTTCTCTTTATTTTTTTTCTGATGGACATCCAGATTTAATTCTTTGTAATTATATGATTTCAGTTTAATGGAATCGGTGACTCTCAGAAGTCACTTTTTTTTAAAAAAAAAAAAAGTCCAGATCCAGACTGGGGGCATTTTTGTCAGTGTCACAACTTAATTAATTATTGGTTCGTTTAGAATACACATACACAGCATTTATAAACCGAATTTTGAGAAAATTTTGTTTGAAATTATAATTTATTTCAAATTAAATTAATACAATTCCCGTTACAACTAACGCTAAAATTTTGAAATTTAATTTATTTCGCTGATATTTTAGATGGAAATTTTGTTTTACTTCATCTTTGACTCTTTTGTAATTTTCAGATGAGATCTCTTTGCAAATTTCAATTACTGGGAAGGTAAAATAGTCATTTCTGAAATTATTTAATTGGCAACAGTCAATAAAAAGGAAAATTGTGGATGATAATATGCCAACTAAAAAAATATTAATTCCGTTATGATAACCACCTCAATTAAAACTCTTAATTGGATTTGTATTTTTTGTTACGTTGTACTGTGCAGTATAACATATTATCTATCTGATCACTTTAAGATTCATACAAAATAAATTTCAAAAAAATCATTTATAATCCATCAATTTATATGTTATGCAACACAGTATTATATACTAGGAAATCAAGACCCCTCCTAAATACTCCCTGTTAGAATTTATTTCAAACATAATCACACTGCAATTCATAAATCCTAAATTTATTATGATCCTCTAGTGAACCTGTAATTAGAATTAAAATTAACTTGATCCATATTGTCAGTCTTTCAGAGAGACATAACCCCGTTGATCACCAAATTCCTTAAGCCTTCACAATATTCTTCCTTTTATCCGATGGAAAAATAGAGAGGATCAGTGCAGACAGTTTTCTTCTCTTCTCAAAAACCTGAAAATTGAGAGAAATTGTCTGTTATTTTTTTTATTGGCTTAACCTAATTTGTGCAGTTACAGATCAGAAATTTGTGAACCCGGAAATTTTTGAATTGTTGTGGTTTGGAAATAATTGCAACGGAATATAGATCAAATTTTTGTGTTTTTAACTTGAATCATAAATTTTCGCAATTAAACAGAAATAGTTCGGAAATGAGTATGTTGGCTAATTAATTTCTAAATTCAACATAATTGTCAAAATTGATTTCAGTTTCGGAACTTATAATATAAAACCTAAACATAATAATAAACAGATAATTAAATTTCGAAATTGAATTGCCAATTAATTGTCAAACTTGATTTTGATTTCTGAAACCGAAATTCTAATTAAAAATTTTGATTAAGCAATTTGATTAAACCAACAAATCAAATTAAAAAAAAACAGATGTTATAATACAAATCGAATTATTAAGAAAATTAATAAGCACATATTTCTGAAATTTTCCGAACCAAAATCAGAATTTTAACGGTTCAACTAGAGTAGACTCTGATACCAATTGCTAGAATTTATTTCAAGCATAACCACACTGTAATTCATAAATCTTAAATTTACCACGATCCTCTAGTGAACCCCTAATTAGAATTAAAATTACCTTGATTCATATTATTGGTCTTTCAGAGAGACACAGTCTCGTTGATCGTCGGATTTCTTAAACTTTCACAGTGATCTTCCTCTTATCCGATAGAGAGATAGAGAGGATCGGTGCAAGCAATTTTTTTCTGTAAAAAAAAATGGAGAGAGAGAGAGATAGAGAAAGAGGGTGGTTCTCTAATATATAATGAGCGCCAATAACTGAAAGATTGACAAACTAATAGTTATGTATTAGCGGATCCATACCAAATTCAATTTCTCTCTTATCGGATTTAATTTCATAATTAGAAAATTGCCTATTAATTGTGTTCTCCGAGGACCAATAGCATAATTATATTATTACCAAATTTTATATAATTTAGACCATCACTAAATCATAAAGTTATTAATACGCATTCTACGCATTAAATGCTCTACTTCTCATGACACATATTGAACCCAATAAATAATACTTAATTCGATCACTTCATAATGGGTCTAATTAAATATTCGACAGTCATTACTTAATATATATTTATATTACATATAAACTCATATATATTGTAATTAATAAAAATTAATTCCAACACTCCCCACATAACTTCTTACGAAAATTTCAACTGAACACACATTTAATGATTCCTAAATACTCCCTACACTTGAAAGTACATTTCATTATTAAATAAAGCAAAAGATAAGAAAATTGGCTATAATTTAATTTCTCATGCTCCAATTTTACCACTAAACCCTTTTTCTTTATTTACTTTTAATTTTCTTTATTTTTTTTTAAGAAAAATGAGGTTATGTCCTTATCTTTTTTATTGACGTGCTAGAAAGACAGTACAAAAAAAATACAAAGAAATAAAAATAAGATATAAGTGTAATCTTTAATTAATCAAACAGCTTCCCTTCTTGATGCATTTCTTCCAACACATCCAATATGTTCTTGCAGTCTCCATGGAAGATCCTCTTACATCTCTCTCTCCCCAAGATGAAAGATGTAATCAGGAATATTTTACGATCTTTTTTTTTAGCGTTTTACTCAAAATATCGTATGTTAGCTTGATATCTCGATTTTTTATTGATTTTTAGTTGTCTAAAAGATAAAAGATCATATTACATCTCTCTTCACAAGATGAAAGATGTAATCGGGAATATCTCACGATCTTTCTTTTTGAGTGTTTTACTCAAAATATCATCCGTTAGTTTGATACCTCGATTTTTTATTGATTTTTAGTTATCTGAAAGATGAAAGATGAAAAATCTTTTGTTGATTTTTAATTGTCTGAAAGATGAAAGATCCTATTACATCTCTCTCCACACAAAATGAAAAATGTAGTTAAAAATATCTTGCGATCCTTCTTTTTAATTTTTAGTTGTCTGAAAATATAAATTCAATCAAATTTATTAAATTCATGCATTCACAATATAGATATAAAATTATCAAATAAATCTAGTGAATAATATTACTATTAAATACTTAAAAAAAGCAAGATAGGAAAAGAAATTTGAAAATTTTAACCACGTGCAACAAGTAGTGTGCAATGCTCGTATTATGACGTACAAGCACGTGTTACAATCCATATATATCATATTGTATCATGCTACAAAGATGAGATAGTCGAGCGCGACAATTAATAAAACACGATACGTATCAATAGGTCGTGTTTGTAAGTGTTTTGCTATTTTTTAAAGATTCAAAAAAAAATTAATTTAAAAACTTATCTTATAATTTAAGATATTGGATCCTGACAAATGATCCAAATTTTCAAAGAAAAAAAGTATATATTTGTATGCTCAATCCTCTTCTCCTCTCATCCAATACACGGCTGCCACGTGGCTCTCTCAACCTCCTTATTCAAAAAAAAAAAAAAAAAAAAATCCTCTATGTGTCTGATTGTATTTGTTTTTTTGATGTATTTTTCACCTCCATCAAACTCTCTAGGACGTATTTTTAATGGCACAGTATAAGATATCGAAATTTTTTTTATAACTAATTAAATTCATTAATGATTAATGATCTATGGCTGAGTTTATTTTCGTTAATGATCCAAAAATAATAAATTACTGTTTGCACACTTTAAAATCATTAAAAATATATATTTCATATAAACTGTGTATAAAAAATGATTTTAAAAGACAAAAATATTATTTACGTCCTTAAAAGAAACACATCATTTTTTTTACATATTACTACTTATATATGATGTGTCTGTAAGAATAAAAAAAAAACCGTCTAAGAACGCACCAAATAATTGCGCCCTTTGTTCACTATTTTTTTCGCTTCTTTTGCAAAGATATTAAAAATATTTTTTGAATAATTTTAATTTTTTCCTTAAACTTCATCTTTTGCAGGTCATTTATAAAAAAATTAAATTTAACAATAAATCATTAATGTAAATAAGTTACGAGTCCATTCATCCTATCAAAAAGTTCGTGATATTGACATATATGTGTAGGGTCACGACTGAGCTGCGGCTAGTCCCCTGCAATCCATGAATCTATATTCTTTAAAATGGACAGCTACTCTAAAAAAATATAATGGACATAAATTATACATAATTACTGTAATGATTACTGTAACGGATAACATCGAAATTCGTACGGAATACTTTATAGATAAGAATTTCTCCTCACTATACGTAAAATATTAAAATACCATAGAAGATATAGATCCGCAATCCATGTCCTGCTTCAATGTCTAAGTTTTTGTTTTTTTTTTCTTTTATTTTAAGAACACTAGCAATAAGCCTGCAAGCATCCAAGCACCATCGCCATCATTCGATCAATAAATACAACAGCACTGTAGCATTCATTTCAGGAGTCCATTTTTGAGCGCAATTGAGAGCATATATATATGTATGTATATATATATACTGCTTGTCTCCTCTCTATAAAACGGCCATTGGAGAAATGAAGAGCTTCCTTTATCCAGAATTCCAATCAGTACCAGTTGTCTGTCTGTCTGCTGTCCATTGATCAGATCAGAGCACGTTGTTGTCAAACATAATATAGACTACTGATTCATGTGAGGTTGTTGTTTCCGATCTATAATATAATATAATATAATACATATATATATATATATATGTATATGTATATATATATAGATGTCATGTCCCACTGCTGTCTCATCTGTCATTGTGCCTCTATTTCGGATGTTCCTTCTGCACAGGAATACTGGATATACTGACAAAACAGTAATTATTAACTGATTTATGTGATGACAAAATCAGGAGAAAACAAAAAAGTAATAAAAAATAAAAAAAGTATTGTAGAATTTGGCATAATTATATAATTAGATCGAATCATAAGAGTGTTTATAATTTGAAAAAGTTAATAGAAATAAATATAGTTTGCAACTTTTTGACACAGGATTGACAAGTGTCACAACTCCTGAACAAAACAGTAATTGTAGTTTCAACGACAAAGTTTTACATGCTGACAAGAATACTTTACTGACAATAACATTCTTTCTTTTTTTCTTTTAATATTTTGGTTATTTGAGTAGACAAGTGGCCCAATTTGTGTTAATTATATTGAGTGATAAGGTTTTCAATTTTCTATTTGTATAATTAATTAATTCATAACCGGACAAAATGTCCATATTGCTGTGGCTGATAATGGCCTTACTTTAATGTCATTATGTCATTAAAACCCTAAATTGTCCATAAGAGAAAAGTATCCAAGTAGGATGAGAGTGATGCCATGAGAATGAATGTTAGATGGAATAAAAGAAAATAATATTTTGACTTTTTTCATTATTTTAAATTTTAGAAATTAATATGACAAAATTTTGAACATTTAGATATAAAAATAGAGATGTTGGGTATGTTTTATGCTATATTATTTATACACACATAATTAATTAAGACATTTCGATATTAATTTTATTGACATCGGATGATTCTAAATATTTTAAAAATTTTAAAAACATTTCGATTTTCAAGTTCCCAATTTACAATTTTACGTTAAGACAAATTTACATATTATAACTTTTTCCATGCGTGGGTAAAAAAAATGTAGATCATATTAAGTGACTTCATTTTTGTCATTTGAGTTTTAAATATATTTATTAAAAAATGGATAGAAACATAAAAATAGACATTTGAGTCATGAAAACAAAACTTTTTGACCCAATTGGTGCATAGTTCCTGTTATTTCTTCTAAGAATGATAGGTATTAATTTATTATCCATATCATTTTAGCAACGTTGAATGCAGATAGCAATATTCCAGCCATGGAATATTTAAAACATATTGAAATAAAAAAAAACAGCGAATGCAAAATTTCTATATGAAAATCAAGTGCTACAAAGGACCACACAACCAGCCATAAGCGTAATTATACATGTTAGGTATAGGCGTTTTATTTAATCCAGCTAGAAAAAAGGCAAAACATTCTAAGAAAACAGGTTCTTGGTAGACCACTTGTTGCCATTCAACTTTTCACGTTACTGAAACAAAACAAAAAAATGTGCCTGCATAATGAATAGAATCACAATCATGCTATTTCATCTCAAAATAAAAAAATGAGAACAACAATATTTGCTATATCCAAACCTGAAAGGATCATCACTGTTAGAATAAAAAACTTTTGTTGGATAAAGGGATCAAACTAGAATACAGGCTTACAGCATCTAATTTTTTTTTCTCTTTTCTTCGTAATGATATCTAAGTTGGTTAAATAGAACATAGATTCTCTCTTTTTTATGGATATGTTTGCAAATTCTCTATTACTCTGTAGTCTATATAGGTAGAATAGCTTTTATCAACCAACTATTTTCAATAGCTGACCTCTTACATAAAACAGGGATTCCTATCCTCTGCTACGCAACACCGTGCAAAACAAAATCTGACCTGTTAGATTGCTTTAAGAATCGTGTAGAATAAATCTCAAACGCTCCTCTATAAATCCTCTATAAGAGAATCAGGACCCACAGAGCAGCTAATGAAGTTGTTTGTGAAGATTAAATTGCATAAATGAAACAACAACATAAAACCATATCGACCCTTTACCAGTTCTTCATACGAAAATTCTAAGAGGAGACCAGAAGATTTTATCACAATAGTAAATCCATAACAATAACTAATGTTGAACAACACAGGATGAAAACATGTTGAAAGAAAATGTATAAAATACAGCACCAAAAACATGTTAAGGAGAATATGGAGTCGATAGATTTAGGATGCCGTTACTATCCAAGTTGATTTGGGCAGGTATTAAATTGGTGAACGAATTATCTGCTAATCCAAAGAAACTTGTAAAAAGTAGGAACACAACAAGAACAAAAATCAATGCTAAAAGAAAAGTATAAATAAAGTTTTAAACATAGGCATTAACAGTAATAGTACTGAGATTGGATCCCCTCAAGAGATATATGGTGGTATCATATAAAGGGCCCCATACAAGTGAAAAAAAAGCTTGGATCTGTTAGCCCTGAAGAATGGGCTTCCAGTTAAGATCTTGAAGAAAGATTTGGTCTAATTGCACGATCTTTAACATGCATAACCTTAAAACAGACCTCAACACCAAATCAGGACAAGTAACCCTTCATCATCAAAGCATTCATAATCCGAAGCATATTAGCAGAAAGGTGCAATTATTAATAATCCTCTAGTTCAAGTCAGCTATTGAATACTTACGAGAACAAAGCAACATCCAGCAAAAATCCAGGCATCTAAAATCAGGAACAAAACAAAACACTGAACTGCCCTTCTGGCACCTCTGCTCTTACAAGGCTACTTGTTCTTAGAAGCCTTCTTCTTGGAGCTGGAGAAAGTGTTAGTGCTAATTTGTGGCTTGGGATGCTTCTCAGCCTCACTGGGGTCGAGCCACTTGAGAGGGTGGCGGTTGAAGAAGGGCCAGTTCGGCACTGTTATAAAAGCAGTGAGAACTACTCCACCAGCATAAATCAGCATCATTAGGCGAAAGTCACGCATCAAATAACCAATGGCGAATGCAGCCACAGCTGAGGCCACCAAAAAGATTTGCATCAGCATTTCTGCACGCTTCTGCCCCTGCCAATCCATCTGCAAACAAAAGAGAAGGCTCATTGGTGTTTATTTACATATCCATGAAACATTAAAATCAGAATAACTATTAGGAACACAATTTTTGAAACCAGCCCCTGGAAGTCTAGGTTATTACAATAATATGTTGAAACCACAAAATCCAGGTTGCATGCTTCTAGAATTAAGACTAAATTTTGAAACTGAATTCTCTAAACTAACAAAAAGTTTTATATGTAGAAACTTGATCCCTGATTAATTTAAATGTCCCCTGGAATTCCAAATTAGAAATGTAAGGATAAACTGTAGAAAACTTGATCCTTCAACTAAAAAACTTGGATGCTGTTACAGAATAGAATTTTCAGTTGTAACTATGTCTGAAAGAGAATGGGATATAAGAAGTCACAAGTAACTATAATTGTTTTTTCTTACTTATACAACAACTAAGAAACAATATATCAGTCTTAGTTGCTGTTGAAATAGGTAAAATAAAGTTCAAAGGGGTTTACAGCAAGTAGAACATGTGATACAGAGATGAACAGTTTTATCTATAAGTTGTGACCAGTATGAAAAGAATACATATTTCAATTAAAGGATTGAGGTGTATTTAAAGGCAGAGGAAGTATTAAAGATAAACAATGACCTAAATTTCCATGGAACGAAGCTTTTACTTGGATTTAGTAGTTTCTCTTACTGACTCTTTTTAGTTTTAATTATTTACAGTCAGAATATTCTGATAATCCAATTATAAGGGTTAAAAATAGAACAAGGGTCAACATTTTACTCTAACAGCATTCCCATGGATTAATTGTAATGGACATGGACGGATCGTGACCTCAATTTGGCTTGGCAGTTGGACTGGATGGTTTGGGTAATTGGAGGATGGATCTTTTGTTTTTATTTTCTCCTTTCTTTTTTTAAGATCAGGGAAGAGAGAAGGATGTGCATGTAGAGAAGAACTACCGACAAAGAATTACTCTTTGGTTCATGATTTCCTCCAATGTTTGATTGAATGATTGTGAATTAGAATGCTTAATGAGATGCATATAACTAACTTGTAACAATTATTCAAAATTTCTCACTTCATGTCACTAATTGACTGAAACATTTTTTTCATATTGCTAAAATAATCCACCAATTACCTTAAAAAAAATTATCTAGTCTGCATCTACAACTATATCAGAATAGAACAGTAATGCACATTTTCAGAGACTACTTAGTTATCTTGAATTATAAAAATGAAAATAATATGAACTTGAAAGAACCAACGGTCATAATCAGACGCAGAATCCCAATTTCTACACACTAGCTGGTTCAGATTGGCATAGAATCTAGATCAACAAATGGAATGCGAAAATCTAACCAGCAACAACAATCTCAATTCATTCTGAAGTCTCCAATTCAAACATGAATTAGGAAAATGATCAATTGGCGACCAAAAAGAACGAATCGAGTTGTCAGATTTGAAATACCATTACCATCCGACTTGATCTGGACAGACACGAAACAAGAAGTAAAAGAAAGATTTACGAAACGCAAAGGAAAGAGAGGAGAGAGCGAACCAGTACCTTCTTCTTCGCGATGAGACTGTCGATTTGAGATGCGACACAAGGGATAGAGACTAGAGAGGCGAGACCTGGTCAATGGGAGATCTCTCAGAAAGGGCTATAACACCGTTTCCGATCAATTGCTACTTTGCTAGGGTTGCAAAAGATCAAGAATTAAAGATGGAAGGGGGGAAGCCTTTTCTCCTCTACACCTCTACCAAGTCGAATCAAGATAGAAGGGTTTCTATTTGCCTTTTGGATTTCTAGTTCAAGAGAAATGGGCTTAGTTTACTTTGCGCCTTTCTCAAGGCCTCAAGAGAAAGAAAAGAGACCCGTTGGACCATGTTAAATGGGCTGATAAATAGACCCCGTTCTATATTTTTTTGGGTTTTTTTGTGACAATTATAATTTTGACAACGAATTTTTAAATAATTTAAAAAAATATATTAAAAATAAAAAATTATAAACATATTTTATAATTTATAAATCAATTGTATTTCAAGTTTCATATAATTTAAGTATTATTTGATATGCCATAAAAAATCATCAAAATTACATGATATTTATAACAGTCTATATTTAACGGTTTTTGATGAAATATCAAATGAGCATTAAATTACATAAAATTTGAAATACAATCAATCTATAAGTTAAAAATACATTTGTCAATTTTTTTTCTATCTTTGATAATTTCTAAAGATTATATTAAAATTATTTAAAAATTGATTGTCAAGCCTGTCAAAATAATAATTGTCAAGAAATTCCCTCCCTAATTTTTAAATGCTTCCACTGGTCAACTAGAAGGTTCTTCTCTATTTTTTTTTTGGAAAAAGTAATAAATAGAAGGAGCATAATTTATCAAGAAAAAGTAGAAAGGGAAGAGGAGCTCTAACAATGCAATGCTAATTCACAAAATAACTTTGCTAAATTTTAGATGCTACTTTCAGTGTTTCTAATATTGGTACTTCTAAAAAATGTTAAAAGGTATCTTGAAAAGTCCAAACTGGCGAGAAAAATATATGTGTCACCGAAAATATATAAAGAGAAAAATAGCAAGAAATAAAACAAATAAAAGAGGATATAACTTCTAATCATTTTCTAAGTGTAAAAGTAGGAATGGCTAACTAGTTAAACATATGTATTCCAAAATTTGCAAACCAAAACTAAAGAAGCAAAAAAAAAAAAACCTTCACCTTCACCTTAACCATGAGCTCAATTTCTGATGTTCTCTCTCAAAACAAGACATTGGAACAAGCTCCTTATTTGCTTTACCTTGGAGGTAACAACGACGACGGTAGTTCGAGGAATGATGTATTTACCTTCTTTAACATCCGCACCGGAAGCTGTTTCCATCGTCGCATTCCTGCTCTTTGCGGTATTCGTTGGTTCGCAACATGGCTGGCCGGCCACCGTAAATGATTTCTGTGAGCCCTCCCTCTTCAATCCAATCACAGAAGAAGAAATCACTCTTCCTTCTCTCACTACCTTGTCCAATATCCGTATGTCGTATAACGCTGATGGTTCGGTAGGCGCGTATTTTTACTGTCAGGATCTACCCTTCTTCGATAGATTCCAGATTGATGTACTCATTGGCGGTTCATCTTTTCACAAAATTGTGGTATCGTCTGAACCGTCTTCATCATCCCATTCGTTCGTTGTTGCTGTGATAGTTGGATGGCCGCAGTGGCATCGCAATTGCACGAGCGGGACAAAACAATTGGACCCTTATCGAAGACGAATTTTACGAGGACTTATCATTTTATAAGGACAGTTCAATCATTTGCTTGACTGGTGGAGGTGCCGTACGTTCGATGATGCGGGTTTCACAGTTAAGGAGATCGCTCCATGTTTGCCCGATGAAGTATTTCACGGACACAAGTACATTGTGCATGATGGTCAAGGCGAACTTCTCAAAATATTGAGGGACTTTACCATTGGAGACATGTTTGATGCCGGAGCTGTACAATTGCGGTGTGGGTTTTAAAACTCATGACCAACGACAAAGAAGAGAAAACATGGATTCCGGTTAAATCATTGTGCGGTCGAGCTATCCTTCTTGGCTCCAATGCCTTTGTGATACCATCAGTCGAAGAGGTTTATGGCGCGATCCATCCGGATTGTATCTATTTTACTGACGACTGGCGGGAGGTGATGACCGATGATATTCAGGCCGGTCGACACGACATTGTTGTGTACAACTTAAAATATGATAGCCTTGATTGGATTATATGTCCTCTAGAACATCTTTTGTCTCGTTGGCTTTTACCAATTTGGTTTTATTAATTGTATTGTGTTTTTGTTCAATATTGTAGAACTATAGTCATTTTATTTATTTACAAGTGCTAATTAATGTCATGTTGTGGGAATGATAATATTGTACAATTAATTAGGATATATATTGTATACGAGGACTTTGTCAAGACAAAAATTTGCTTCCTTCAACTTTTAAAATTTGAATGTCATAAATAAAAATATCGATATGAAAAAAACATTGATCTGTATTTGTTTGACATTCAATAGCAAATTAGTCAAAAAATATAAGGAAAAAAATCATTATATTGTATGTTAATCTAATTTTTCATTTCATGCTTTAATAAGGAGTCATAATTTTCTACTATACAACATCGTGTAACGTATAAATAGATCAATTATAAGAATTTTTTTTGAAATTTACATTATATAAATCTTAACACGATCGGATATATAATATGTTAGATTATAAAGTGGAGTGTGACAGAAAATATAAATCCAATTGATTCTTAGTTCAGATTGAAGGGTGTGTGCCGTGTGCTTGACTATTTGTTGTACGACCATACACCAAGCTCAGGCAACAAAAATTCCCCTCCCGCCATTACAAACCTCGAGCGCGCTGCCCAAACCCCAATGATGAGACAGAATCATAGGAAGAAAAAAAATCCGAAATGGAATTAACAGCACCAGCTATGGAAATAAGCGGTGGCGCAAACTGGCGGAGCGATGGAGGCGATCGCCTGAGACGGTTACATTCCTTGTTATTCGGCACTGAGGTCGCGCTCGAGCGAGGAGAAGCCTCCACAGCCCGTACGCTCTCCCTCCGCCTACTCGGATTCCTCGATTCTCAAACTTGTGATGGATCTGAGAACCTGACGGACTCTGCATTCGTGAAACCGATACGAACCGAGGTTGCTTCTAAGCTTGCCATGGCGAATCGCTTACTGGCACCTGATTCTGATAGGTGCTCATTAAAATCCCATTGTTTTGTTTTTCTCCTTATTCTCGCTTATTTGTCTGATATTTTAATGAGTCATTGATTTTACTTACTGGGTTCATTCTATCAGTTTCAAGAATAGTTTGACTATTGGCTTTAATTTTTCAGCCAGGCATTTCATCAAGCAGGTAAAGAAGTTGGCTGTGTGTTTGTGAGGAAAGGAGATGTTGATTTGGAAAGGATAAAGAAATCCAAGTACTTTCAAGCTCTTCTTTTTAATTCCAATGGAAATGGTGATAGCCATATGGTACTCTCTCTCTCTCTCAGTTAATCATTCCAATTTCTTTCTTTTTTTTTTCTTTTATTTGAAGGTTGTTGCACGAATTACCCAACATAATCATTCCAATATCACTGAAATAATTATTTGTAACCCTAATTCGGGCACTAATGCTCATCTCTTTGACCAAAAGATCCTTATTTGACCCTCATATTTGCAAATTATTAATCAATTCACCCCTAAACATGCAATAAGAAATTAGAATAAGGTATAAAAGGAAGTGAAAAATATACAATGCCCCCAACCAAATGCCCCACTTATGCCCCAACTACCATTGACAAATGGGGTCCCTTAAAAAGCATCAGTGCGTGGGGACCGCGTGCAGTGTTAGTCGGTGTAGTGGGGGGGGGGTATTGCTAGGGGCACTGTATCACTACCTGGAAAGGAAAGGAAAAGGGAAAAAAAAACAAACAGAGGTAAGAGTGAAAAATATGTGATTAAATTGGGCCAACTCATTCCTATGACATACTAGTTCCTACTTAAGTACCTAATACTTGTTAGTGACATTTGGTTACTTCTTCTACTCAGGACATAGATGTATCTGCGAATAGCAGGCTGAGGCTGCCTCAAACTTTTATGTCTCACATGTATAGGAAGTCCAATTCAACTCGAGTAGATTTAATTGGGAAAGACAATGAGAAACTGTTTCCCAAGGCTTCAACACTAATGACACAGGCCAAAATAACTTCTATTTTTAACAAGTCCTCAAACCCAAATACCACCTCTTGCAAGGACTCAAAAGCAAATGTCAACTTTTCTGAGAACATGGATGTAGACACTGAAACGAGAAACTATCATAACGGTATGAGTGCAGAACACTACCTGTTGAGTTGCAATATTTATACAACTTAAATCCGCTTAAGCAGACCTGAATTAAGTCACCACCTTTTTTTATTTAGAAAAAGAATGTCAGTATGTTACTTTGCACTGAAGTATTTTGTATACTTGGAAATAGCATATCTTGTTTGTACAAATACTAGAGGTCACCTGGCTAGCTAATTTACAAAATCTATGTTCTCGGATCCTTTGTCTTACTAAATGGCTCATACCTGGTATAATAGTTGAAAGAGGCAATCAAACCAGAATAGAGAATGAGAGGCAACAAGGGTTCTCAGGTTCCAAACAGAAGAGGAGGCACAAGGAGTTTACAAGCCCAATTTCTGAGCGAGCAAATTCTCCAACTAGCAATGACGAGGCTGAGGGGTCCACCAGTGGATTTGTCACAGCAAAGGCAAAACTGGTAGTTTTTACTTATGAAATTAGGTTATGAAATTTACTCGGGGACCTTTTTGGAGGATTGCTGTACTTGATCATTATTTTATTTATTTGGTCAGTTGTGCTTTTGTTGGCATCAAAATTTACTCCCGCAAAGTGAAGTCATTTATTTTTGTTGACTTGCTTTTAGAATAATTCAAAGATTGAAGTATTCAACCTCTTATATGCTGTTATTTGACTATTAGGAATTGGATAACCGGCAGAAATTTGGTATGCGGGCCCCACCTACTACATCTCCTTCCAATGAATATAATAATGCAAGAAACTATGGAATTAGGCCTGGAGGATTTAATCGCCGGGGACCTCGTGGTAATTTTGTACCTCCTATAAGAAACAATAACAGTAACACAAGCACCATGGCTGGGTCTCGAATGCCAGGGAAAGGTGATGATGGACTTGAAGACTCAACACGTAAATGGTACGTTGTCATCCATACACTAGTTTGGTCATCTGTTCTGGTTACTTGCTGCTGGCATGGCTTGTTTTACAGTAGAACCATAAATTGTCGTGGTCTAATATATCAGTACTAAAGGTTTTTTTAAAGAATTGAAAAGAAAGTAAAGAAAAAAAAAGGAAACAGACAATTTGTGTAGAAAAATGTTCAAAATAATGACATGACATCTGATTTTGGTATACCTGGTCATCTTTGTGCAAACAGCTATGGTAACTACTTTCAGTGTGGTACTGACTTCAAACCAGGGTACTGCATTTTAACTAGTCGAGTTTCCAAGATTTAGGTTTACACTATTATCTCTAATAAGGTTTTTTTTTTCAGCATGGAAATGCTATGTGGTCCAGATGGAGAGATTCCTGACAAGTTGAAAAATATTGAGCCTCGCCTTATTGAGCACATTAGCAATGAAATCATGGAGAAAGACCCTAATGTTCGTTGGAGTGATATAGGTATATCTGCTAACTCTAATGTACCAGACCAACAACCAATACTGGGTTTGAGATCGATTTGGTCCCTTTCTTCTGCTTTTCTTGGCTTCTAAAAAGATTTAACCAGAGGATGGAATTTAAACGTGCATTTATTGGTATTGCACCAGTTAAGTTCCGCATTAACATGTACCAGCTGATGGGTGGTGCCAATTCGTCCGGGGAGTCCTGATTCTCCCTGTAGGGTTCACTGTTGTCCATCACTTTCTTTCACAACACTAATCACAAGCAACCTGTTGTTTTCATACCATGTTTTTCTGTAGCTAATTCCAATTAGTTCCATTTTGTGTGAACTTTTATCCTCAACTTGTTAATTAAATCTGAAACTTGAATAGAATGTAAAATCTTTAAATATGATTTACATTGATTGCTCTACAAGCATTTAACATATTGTGTCATTTCTGCTTCGCTTTAATGAGCGTCTAGGAGTTAAATATCAAGTAAAGTGGAAGATTTCTGTGCATTGGTTTTTTATGTTCTTGATGCCCATCAAAACGAACCCAAAATGCCATGATATTTCATGTTCTTATTTTGAATTCCAAGCTTCTTATTGTTAAAATATTGAAGAAGAGGAGGAATGAAAAATGGAGGAATTTGAACTGTCTAATTATTCTTTTTGGTGTTATTTGCTTATTCGACTGTTCTTCTTATATAGCTGGATTGGAACATGCGAAGAAATGTGTGATGGAGATGGTGATTTACCCTCTCCTTCGACCTGACATATTTCGTGGTTGTCGCTCTCCTGGCAGAGGACTTCTTCTATTTGGTCCACCTGTATGAAACCCTGAACTACGATTTTATATTTTTTTTTACTTGCTTTTTGTTTTTGGTTTAAATGCTACTTTTGCTTGTATTGGCCAAAACTGCTGCCAAAATACCGATACTCTGTAACTATATTTATAGTATGATATATGCAACCTTCTTTCAACTATATAGGGTACGGGAAAGACAATGATAGGAAAAGCAATTGCTGGAGAGGCAAAGGCAACTTTTTTCTACATATCAGCTAGTTCTTTGACCAGCAAATGGGTACGTCTTTTCATCACTCCATTTTCGGTCGAAAAGTGTTAATTTGCAATATGCCATCTGAAGTTAATGTGTTTGAATATGTTCAATAATAGATAGGTGAGGGAGAGAAACTAGTTAGAGCACTATTTGGAGTTGCTAGCTGTCGCCAGCCTTCTGTTATATTCGTAGACGAGATAGATTCTCTGCTCTCTCAGGTATGAGTTCCTTTGCCCCTCTCTCTCTCCCCTGATTTTTATTTAATATAATCCCATCATGCTTTCAGAACATTCTTATAATTGACATGAGGATTTTATTGGCAGCGCAAGTCAGAAGGGGAGCATGAGTCTAGCAGGAGACTTAAGACTCAATTTCTAATAGAGATGGAGGGCTTTGATAGTGGCAATGACCAAATACTACTTATTGGTAATTCCTCTCCTTAGTATGTCTGTACCAGTGCAAAAACTTTTTTTTTATTAGTTCTTGTTCAGAATTATTTTTATCATAGTCCCTTTAACTGATGAAATTCTAGTGGAGGATGGTCATACCAGGGTTATATGCTACACTATAAACTTGAGAGTTCTGTATTGGTATATGCATTGAGAAACGGAGAAGAATGACGTATTCAAAATTTACTGAGTTTTATATAAATTCATAAGCTTGTTTAGGACATATACTAGTCTTTATTTTAGTTATGTGTATGGAAATAACTCTAATTTCCACTTCTGTTTCTGTTCATATTCCACAATGTGTATGTTCCTTGGCAACCTTGGGTTGTACAGTACCTACAAAAACTTTTCTTTTAGTTTTTCCTATTTGCACGAATTTCTTTCATTTTGAATGGCTAGTATTTATGAACATGTTTTCTATCTCATTAATGCCATCACGACTCAACTGGTGGTATTGCAGACTATACAGTGTAATAACCATTGTATCAAATCCATTTAAAATATTTATGCCTTACTGAAAACTTAAGGTGCGACAAATAGACCTCAAGAGCTAGATGAAGCGGCACGTAGGAGGTTAGCAAGGCGTTTATACATTCCACTCCCTTCATCAGGTTCCATCTTTTTCATCTTTTGCTAATAAATTTCCAGGCTGATGATGGGTTGGTTGGATCCAATAGCCAATTAAAAAATTGAATTTCATCTAAACTAACAGGCCTGCTAGTCGGGTATGTCAAAACAGCATTTGTTTGGGCTTGCCTACTGGCATCCTCAATGGCCCAACAAAGCAGGAATACCTTTTTTTTTTTAATTTTCATTCTGTTCTATCTTGAAATTAGAGTACCACATTTAATTATGGTACTCTAATTTTTAATAAAATCATTTCACTCTTTTTCTACAAAACATTAAAGTACTGAACTTGGATTTGTCTGCCAATGTATATCATGGTTTGTACCTGACCTGACTGACAGCGGGTCAAGAACTCCAACCTGCTATCTTGATAGGACTGTCCATACCAGGGCAGGTCCTGGTTTTGTTGAATTGTGGTTTTGCACCAACAGCTACACTTAGAAGTCAGATAAATAATTTCTAAAGTGCTGTGTGTGTATTTTTGTGAAGAGGCAAGGGCTTGTATAGTTCACACTCTGCTGGAGAAGGATGGTCTCCTAAGGCTCTCACAGGATGATATTGCAACCATTTGCAGATTGACTGAAGGTATACACTGACTTTGTGAAAGCCTACTGTAAAGTTGGTAGGGAAAAAGTAATCAATTTAAACTTATCGCTGATTTGGTCTTCTCTGGATTATGGATCATGCAAATGGGATAATTTGATGTTTAGTTTTATTGAGTATCAAAATTGGATAGACAAGAATTCTCTGGATTGTGGATCATGCAAACTTACCGCTGATTTGGTCTTCTCTCGATTGTAGATCATGCAAACTCGGGGTGGATTTTCAAAAATTGCAGCAGTCAAATTTGAAACTCTGACCTTTATTGTAATAGCCAAAATTACATTTGAGAAAAGATGCCAGTTGCCATATATGAGTAACCACAGGTTTAATTTTAAAATTTAGAATTTTGTTTTAAAAAATTTGACAATTTGAGTTTGAAAGTATTATTTTAGTAACTATCACACCATTTTTCCATGTAAAAACCCTAATCTGATAAAATGGACCATAACACATTTCATTGCGTGTATCTATATTTTGTTTCTATGATGCATTTTTTTTTTTCCATTTGAAAAGTAACTGAAAACCACCCGTCACTCTTTTTTCTCATGGAGTGCACGGCAAGTTTTAGTTTGGATAGTATCAGAAAGGTGGGAGATAAAGGGTATTTGGGTCTCTAAATATTTGGGGGCACAAAAATTATTAAGATGTCTCATTTTACTGGGATGTTGCATGTATTTCAAGGATTTTCAGAATTGCATATGAATGTTTCATTCCGTAGCCGCCTTGTTCACTAGTCAAATACATTTGTTTCCTCCATGCATTTGTTGATACATAGTTACATGCTGTAATTCATTTGCTTTGTTGTCATTTTTTATTTGAGTCTAAACCTAACTAAAATGTCAACATTTAATTGGAAAAGTCCCAATTTAAACAATTTGTTGAATTTCAGGTTATTCGGGTTCAGACATGAAAAACCTAGTAAAGGATGCATCAATGGGCCCACTAAGAGAGGCGCTTATGCAAGGAACTGAAATCACAAAACTTAAGAAAGAGGATCTCAGGCCGGTAAATCTCAAAGTAAGCAAAGCATTCAATTTATTCAATGTAGCATGTTTATTTACCTAGTCATATTTTTGGGAGCATTTCCTGTTCTACCTTGCAAAAGCTTTGAAACATTCATAACTTGTGCAGAACATGAAGCATCCAGAAACCTTCTCCCTCAATAATATTTGAAAAGAATTTGAACTAATTCTCTTTCTTAACAAGAAACAGTGATGATTTGGGCAGGGGCTGGTGGGTATTTTCAAAGACATCATCTTTTGTTTCTTAGGTGATATATGAATATTTCTCAATCCTGCTGGGGGCATGGGGGGTGTGCATGATAATCTCTTTCTTTTTTTTTTTTTGCAGTTTTCCTTTAATTTTGTGAAGACTTATACTTTCTTTTATTTATTTTTCATCTGATTGAAATATCCGTTTCATACTTTTGTATCTTTAGGATTTTGAAGATTCTCTACAGGAAATTAGGCCATCTGTTGCCTTAAGCGAATTAGGTATCTATGAAGAATGGAATAAGCAATATGGTAGCTCTAAGGCCTAGGCCTTGGTCTAGGTTTGGAGATCAAACAAAAACACCATTTGGTTGTATTTGATGCGAAATATGAGGCAACGACTTCTCGAAAGAGTTGTGTAGAGTATCTAGAGAGAGAGAGAGAGAGAGAGAGGTGCTAACGTGGCTCAACCCATATCCCATGCCCCATTTTCATAGCACAGGATGTGAAAAGTGGATTGGAAGACTTGAATGAATGATTTGACCCATGTGGGGGCAATATCTCCATATTTAAAGCATGCGCAATTGCACATAATGTCATAATCCCTATTTAGTGATTGGGGGGATATGGAAATGTCCGTGCGTTTTTGCCTTTCATTTTGGAATATGCATTCATACCTTGATTGATAAAGACGCCTTTTGTGGTCTGTGTTTTTTTAATGAAAAAGGCAGTCTATCATTTTCTATGCTTTTTTGTACCCCATAAATCAAATTGTGTCGTGGCATAGATCGGTCTCATGTCAGAAAATTGGTGGGGATTAACTCATTGATGGGAAACACTGTATGTGCCGACAATAGCGTATTTTCTGCGAATTAATTATTGAAAGGAAAATGTTTGAGATAATCATTATATTTTTTTATTATTTATATTGGTGATTTTATTATGTAATTTATTTTATATAATATTTTATTATATAAGTCAAATGTTATTAATTTAAATAATAACTCATTTAAGTTAGATAATAAAAATATTATATAAACAAATTGTATAATAAAATTATTAATATGAATTATAATTCATTTAATTTAAATAATAAAATTGGTATTGATGGTGACATCAATGGTGATATATGTATAACAATTCTCTCATTAAAAATAGATAGACATTATTTTTTAAAAAAATAAATTAAATATGTCAATGCATCTTTCTAAGGAAAACATCTTAGGAAATGCTTTTTTTTTTATATTTTTTGACCACAAGAGAACCTCAACAATTCTTACCACTATACTTTAATCAGCTAATATAGTCGCTTTGGCATATTTTTTGGCAAGTTTTTTGTGTTTTCTTTTTCTGTGTATTATATCTATTTTGTTCATATTTCACTAATTTGTTTTCTCTAAATTTCATATGATGGATATCTGATTATCATTGTGATTTAAGCTAAAAAAATGTCATGAATGGAAGTTTTTGGAGAATCAATATTTAATTTAGTGATAAAATCAGCATTTCATTTAGTGATGAGAAACAATGTCCCTCAAATGAAAAGTTATAAGTTTAAAATCGAGACAATATTTTTTGTGAATATCTAAATTTATATATCTTGACTCTCATCTTTATTTCAATATATGTGGTATATTCGCACTCATGCGTCTATTTAACCATCCTATAGCATTAGTTGTCATATATGATATTTCTTTGAAATATTGTTCAAAACTTGTTTGCTATTATGTTATAAGACATAGGGAAGACAATAGAAGCTTAATTAGTAAGAGATGGGATTATAGAAACTATCTATGTCAACATATATTATCGTTACGTTATTATGATACACAATTTAAAAAGAGGAGGGATCTAATGTCCATGATTATTTGTGCTACATTAATGATCATGAAATTAAATTTCAAATAACTATTTGTTAAACTCTTAAATAACAAAACTAATTAATTGGATATTTTGTATATATCATGCTATATAGATATATAAAAAAATTACACTATTTCAATTTTATTTTGTTATGCATCAAGCACTAACAAAAATCAACAGAGCAAATTTTGTAATTTAATTCACTCTCTTGATGACCATCGAAGTAAAATTAAAATTCAATATTTTTTTATATGCATGTTATTGAGATGTATTAGAATATATCTAACGATTTATATATATTAATTAAAATATAAATGATAAAATATATATATCTTGAGCACTAACTCTCCTCATTTAAAAAACCATCCGATTCAAAAGAAAACTAGTATATCACACAATTAATAGAGAGCAGAATTTGTGTGATTAAAGTTGAACTATTCAGACTGTGTCATAGTCAAAATTATAAAAAGTAGAGGTCATATTCATATGTTTAAAATTTGACAAATTCATAATAAATATTTAAAGGTAAGACCTTAGGAAGTTTAATTTCCATATTTATCTATAAAAAAAAGGAAAATTATGAAAACATAATAATAGTCAGAACAGTTCAATTAATCTGCATTGCAAAATTTGTAGCGTAGTAGGAATTGTCAACATGAAAATCTTTGCTTATTGCTATACAACTCAGTCTGGTAGCTTTCAAGAAATACTTGTTAGATTTATATATGCCATGTGATTATATCTGAAATCTTGCTTGTTAATTACAGGCACTGATCATGTACTAACATGTTTCATTTTCATTATTTGATACATAATTGCACGCCACACTATTCCAGACAGATTATTACACTGTGCTATTGTAGGCTAGTTTTTATTAACATAAGAAAGAGCTGGCAACATTTCATAAGAGAAATGTTTAAGAGATACCATTGTTGATATTATTATCGATACCGATTTTGTTATTCATATAAAATGAGTTGTTTTTCATGTTAACGATTTATTATGTAACTTATTTTATACAATATTTTTATTATTCAATTAAAATATCACTAATATGAATAATGACCATTTAAGTTGAATAATAAAAATACTGTATAAATAAATTGCATAATAAAATCATTAAAATGAATAATAATTTATTTAATATGAATAAAAAAGTTAATATCAATAACATTATTATCTGTATATCAGCTCCTATTTCAAAAATATTATATTGCTCTTTTTTTTAACAAAAAATAACTGGCAGCCAATTGAACTGGTGAATTTTATTATAGTTTGAACTCAGATGTATTTTATATTTTTATTATAGGACAGCTGTGAATCTAATATAATAAGAGTTAATTTATCTAATATAATAAGAGTTAATTTCTCATGTATCCATCAATACTTTACTTTCAAAATAGTCAATATCTCCATCAAAATATTGAAATTGTTTATTTCCCCCATCAAATTAATATATTCTTTCTTTTATCCCATTTTCTCATTTTATTTATTATAAACTTTTTATCAGAAAATAAATTGACCAGATGAGCCTTTCTAATTTATATTGTTGTTTGATGATTTCAATTTATATTGTTTTATTTTGATATTAATGAATATCATTTGCAACTGAAATCTATATTTTTCACTATAATGTATTTTAATTTTATGAGAAATTTTTTTATATTTTATATAGGGACTAGAAATTAAATGGGTAGCAAGGATATATTGATCAACTCTATTTTTTTTTATAAAAGTTTATCATAAATAAAATAAGAAAAAGGGGATAGAAGAAATAATGTGTTATTTTGATGGGTCAATAAACTATTTTGATGTTTTGTTGGGGATATTGGCTATTTTGAAAATTTTATGAGAAGCATGTATCTTCTTAACATTTTAACATCCTGATTAATTAATTTCACAAACTAAAAATTTGAGATTTGTTTGTTCAGAAATCTGAACCTTAAACTTGAAAATTCTCCAATTGAAGGCCTCCAACATGAGTGTATCTATCATCTTTATTTTTAATCACAATTTACTTAGATGTTGTACTGGCTAATTATTTAATTAGCTAATTAATTAAAGAGACGAGACTTATCACCATTGTACTAGATCTGCGGTTTTTCTATGCACTATATTTACCCGGTGTACTTTTGATTGTGTATCATTTTTGTTGTTGATCTGAATTTTTTTTTTGCACTCATTATCAACTTACAAAAAC
The DNA here is from genome assembly GCA_037678475.1 of x Bolboschoenoplectus mariqueter. Taxonomy (NCBI): domain Eukaryota; kingdom Viridiplantae; phylum Streptophyta; class Magnoliopsida; order Poales; family Cyperaceae; genus x Bolboschoenoplectus; species x Bolboschoenoplectus mariqueter. Next base: position 3,119,288 of record CM075258.1, on the reverse strand, counting down.
AAAAAAAATAATTAAGATTAAGCTAAATTTTCCCTTTCTTTTTTTTTTTAAAATCTGTTCAATGAATAGATTATGATATGATAAGGACCTTTTGACTAAGAAAAGACAAATGGGACCTCAGTTTGTGTAAAAGTTTGGATCTAAATTAAGTAATTGTCATGAGAAAGTTTGAACTTGCAATGTATTCTTTTTTTCAAACTATAATGTATAACAAGTACACCACTTGCAATGTATTCTTTTTTTTTTCAAACTATAATGTATAACAAGTACACCACTTGCAATTTTGTATTATTATAATTAAAGAAAACAAAATGTGTTCTGTAGAAATTGGCTACGGATAAATCCAAGCAACATTTGAGATTAAAGAAATTTTATTTAGCATGTTTTCCTCAAGTATATATAATTGAGTAAAGTTAACGTGCTCCTAGGAGAATCGGATCTCTCGATGCTCTTAACTTAAAATCTGTCAAATCGGTTTCAAACGATAAATCTAAGTTGCTCCATAAATTCTTTATATTAAAATGGTATATGATACTAATATTTTCTATTTTTAGAGTTTTTAATTATTTGTTTCATATTTTTGAAAATGACCTATTTTTATATGCTAAAGTTCATTATTTTCATTACCAAAAAAAATCATTATTTATTATTATTATTATAATCATCTTAAATAAATCCTAAAAAATAGTTAGAAAATCCTAAAACTAAAAAATTTCGACAAGATCTTGACATGAAAAATTTATTGAACAATTTGAATTGTTCGTTTGAAGTCGATTTCATATATTTTTGAGTTAAGAACATTGAGAAATTATGTGCTCTTAAGAACATGCTAGTTTTACTCTATATAATTTATATTTATTTTTTGACTAAACTATAAACATGTTGGAAATTGACCTTATATGCAAATTTCTAAACCCAAACACAGTAAACCTAAAGGCGAACTATTGTGTTTGACCTTCTGCAATATTTTGATTTAGATCATATTTATTTATTTTTTTCTTTTCTAACTATAGGGAATTGAAATTTGCACCAAGTATCATGCTAAACAAAAATCTTAGACTCTCTTTAAGCATATTTTCAAATTATTGCTTGACATTAAATAATTCAGGTCTAATTTAACTAGGATTTTAGGTTAAAGTTTGAATTTATTATTTTAGTTTGGATAGTTGAGATAATTAATCCTTAAACAAATCAAAATTGGTACTTTATCTTGCTCTTAATAGAATGGCATTAATTCATAATATTAAAATGACAAGTTGTGCACTTGTAACTATGTTTTAATCAAATTGCGATTAAAAAAATTCTAAGTACATCTAACCTAACAAAAATATACCTAGTATTTGTTCATAAAATAAAGCAAAATTTGCAACATGTTTCTTTCTAAAACGTGCTTTCCTTTCCTTTTAGAAAAATTGTTAATCCATCTCTTTCAAGTTTCAAAAAAACTAAAGGATTAAAATATTGCCACGTCTATTAATGAATTATAATTTTTGCTGTTATTCTATCATAATCAATTGTTTCAGTATTGGCTCACCACCAACAGTACCTTTATGTATTTATAATTTTTTTAGGTTTTATTTCGGAGCGAAATAAATTGAAAATAATTAGAGGATAAAATTATCTTTTTTTTTGCAAACATAATTTTAGTATTATATTGCACAAACTGGTTATACAAATGTAATAATTTAAATTTAACAAATTATCTACCCTTTTGGATAAATTTTGTTTTTTTTTTACAACAAGAACCTTGCAGGAACTAGATTTATTTTTATTTGGTTTTATGTTCAAATAAATTGGTTTTCAATAAGGGTAGAGATCTTTTAACAACTATTGTCTTGTTAATCTTAATTTCAAAATAAATTGGTTTTCAAATAATTTCAAAATAAACCTTAAAAATAGAAAAAAAAATTTATTGACGTATTATTGAACTCATAGCTTAATTGTGTTTCAAATTTTATGCAATTTAAGTATTATTTAATATTCATTCAGAAATAATCAAAATTACAAGAAATTTACAACAATCCAATTTATTGGTCTTTGATAAAACATCAAATATCCCTTAAATTCTATGAAAATTGAATACAATCAATCTATAATTTAAAAAATATATATATGTCTATAAAATATTTTTTCAGAATTTTAAAAATTATTTGCAAATTATTTAAAAATATTTTGTCAAGATTGTCAAATTAATAGTTGTCAATGATCGCACCGTTTAAATAATTGGTACAAACTTATGCCAGGTAAGATAGTTCTTGGCCTTAGAAATAGCAAAAGAGAAAGCATGATTAGGACTCAGGAGGGACCTTAATTTGGATAATTAAATTGCTTCATATTAAAATCAAGTTTGTCATATAACATTTTAATATATTTTTAAAGTTATTTAACAGCGACATATATGTACAAGCTTTTTATGTTTTTTTTTTGGGGGTGGGGGGGGGGGGGGGGGGTTCCATAAAATTGTTAAATAATTTACGGATAATTAATTATGTTTTTTAACAAACTTGATTAAAATTAATTTTCTTTCAATTATTTGAATGAAGTCACCTCGTCAACTAAATTTTCCCTAAAGACTAAATGCTAATATTGTCATTATGTATGTCATGAAGAAGTTATAAAGTTTGCAAAATATGTCCATATATAAATTAACCACACTGATATTTTTGGATTTTAGTAACATAATTGAACAAATCTACATAGTGCAGTCTGATTGGGATTTGAGGGAAATTTTTTTAAATCATTTGCTTCAAACCTCATTTAACTTCTTTAATCATTTAATTATTTCGAACACATATTTCTTAGCGTAAATTAAAAATATTTTTTTTAATCTCCTTTTGCTCGAAATTTTAATCTCTGCTTGTGCCTTAAGACATCTCCCCCTGAATTAAACTTCCTTAATTTTTATTCACTAATTAAGATAATTGAATATAAATTCTTTAATGTAAATTTAATTTAATTTTGATAACATAATTAGAATCCGGAGAAATTTATTATTATTATTAATTCTTTTTTTGTAATATGCCCGTGGGCAGATCCGGAGAAATCTGGCAGGGATCAAGTGCCTCTTCTTCCCTCAAAATTCCAGAACGAATTCCGTGTGTTGCTTCATGTAGCGGATGACAACTGAGAGACTCATGATGAATATATTCGTGACACAAAAATTTCACCACGGAGAGCCACATTTAAACCCTACCAGAAAGCGCGTTACAGCACGTGGTGGGTCCCGCGACCTCAACGGGTAGTTGGGCACCAACGGAATGGATTCGTTGTGTGTGACATAACTGAATTAAACGGACACAGTTTCATCCGTTGATTTGGTAACTGTCGGAAAAGGAGATGGTAACAGCCGTTGGATTGAAACAGAGATTTTTTTTATTTTTTAATACCTCCACATCCCTTCACTGCGCGACACGTCTTGCAAGTAAGCGCCTGGTTCTTTGTGAATTATCTTGTGTAGCCATCTGTGTGGTTGGAGTTTTCATCTGTGTTGTTAAAAAAAATTAGCTAAATTGCGTGATTACGAATTTAAGATCGGGCTGTGCATGATCTTTTGATGTGATTTTGATTAAATCATATATAATATTTTATGAGCAATTCTATTATAGGTCTAAATTTGTAGTGATTAATTAATTAAATTTGGTTCAAGTATAAAAATGTGAAAAAGAAAAACGAGCATCATATTTAATTAAAGTAAAGAATTAATAATACAAAACATGCAAATTTATACTTTGATTTCAGTGCAAATTAAACAGCGAATAGCATGTGCAAATAGAAATTTGGGGTTTGACCCCCATTTTTCGTATTTTAAATAAAAATATATATAGAAAGCATGTGCAAGAGCAAATTAAAAAGATTTAAATTGTCTGAACAATTTTATGTATACGGTCAAACTATGTCATGCATGTGTTGTCAAGTATTCTTATAAATATAATAAATTGGATGAGAAATAATATTTGTGCCGACATCGATATAAAATCTATATATATGTAAAATGTCATTTTGAGAGATCTCTTAATTAATGATACAATGGAATATTTCAATAGAAGTGTATAGGAAAATTTTAATTTTTATAGCAGAAGAAAGACTGTTTAAATATATAATTAAGGACAAAATGGTGAGAATAAATTGCAAACAAAGAATTTGAATGAATTAATATCTTGTGTATATGTGTTAGGACTGTAAATAAGTCGAGTTCGAGTTAATTTATTTTAACTCGTAACTTATATATTTGATTACAAATCGAGTCCGAATCAAGCTGAAAATCACTCGATCGAGTATTTTGATTTGAGCTCATTCAAAATTAGATTGAGCTCAAATTTTGCATGAGTTCAATTATTATAACTTTATATTATTTATTAGGATTATTTTTCGAATTTCGTCTTGAAAAATATTTAGTAAAAAATAAATTTTAAAATAAAATAATTTCTAATCATAAATTTATATGCGACAAATTAAAAGTAAATATTTTTTTATTGAAAAATAATGTTATACATAATTAAAAATTACACAATTAGTTATGTACAAATTTTTACATAGGAATACACAAGAGATGTATCATTTTAAAAAAAAATTATATAACATCTTAGACATACAAGCATACTTTTAAATTAAGATAGAAGAAAGGATTTATGAACCATTCAATCAAGATAAATAACAAATCGAACAATTAATATTGAATATGAAGTGACATAGTTAAGAAAATTTTCGAAATTCAATCGCTTTTATGAAGTATAAATTTTCATATTATCTTAAATAATTAAAATGTAATATAATTAGTTTTATTCATTTCTTGATTATATCCCTTTACTTACCAATAATTTATTAATTTAGAATAAAATTGAGAAATTTTACAATATCTAAAAATTAAGTATATCATATGATGTTGTATTAATAGATAGATACTTCACATTAAATATAACATAATTAATATCAAGATGAGCTCTCAATGAGTAGATCAATCAATATCAAATTGATTTCAAATTCAGACGAACTTGAGTTGGCCATGAATTTGTTCAAGTAAAATCAATCTCAAACTAGATTCAAATCAATCTTGATCAGCAAACAACAAGAATTTTTTTTGCTGTTGTATGTGTTTTGGTGTTGGTGTGGATGTTTTTGGGGGTTGTTTGTGGAACTTTTCAATGATAGTGCCACGTGTTGGCAAAGAGAAGGACTTGATTTTGTTGCAATAATTATCAAAATATACGAGAATCAATTTTTAATTTAGTAAGAAAGAAAATATTTTTTATATAAAAAGTCGTAAATTTGAAATTTAAATAGAGATTTTTTTTATAAATATTTAAGTTGAATAGTTTAGAGAATATTTTTTAAAATATAAATAATTATAAGGACATACTCAATTTCAAAAATAATTACAAAATTATACTTTTAATTTCAAAAATATTTGTCACACTCTGACTCCGTACCAATTGTTTTAAGGAGACCGTGACACATGATCTAGCTGCTGGTGCATCGCTGTTTCTCCAGTTTCAGATGTCGTGTTGCTAGCTAATTAATTATATATAATATATTAATTACCACTGCCAAAAATAAAATATTTTCCAACACCTTGTAATTTGGAAATCTATAATCTGAGTATATGACTTTTTGAATGGATCTACGCACATGTTGTATATGTATTGCCAACTAACGGAAATATAATTAAGCATCCATCGCGCATGCGTCAAGCTTATTCAAAATTTCGAACTATACAATATTAATTTCAGCAACCAACTGTGTATATACATATAATTAATTATATATAACAACCATGTGGAAACAACATCTCCTTTTCCATTGAGGAAATGGAGAAGGAAGATAGAGTTCCAGCTCAGTAATATATATATCACTCCGTATCGATCTTCCGTATCGATCTGTTGTCATTATGAGACTATGACACCTTAATGTTATAAAATTATAACAGTCAATTTTCATCATAACGATTCAGATTTTAACTTATAAAAAACTTTTTAATAATTAATTTGTGGATTTCATTTATCATTGACTTAATGACAGCAGATGTGAATTTATATATATATATATATATGTTTTTTAGCGACGAAACTTGACTAAAATTAATGAGAGACTAAAATATTACCTTCAGTATAATTATATATTTCAATTTTTTTGAGAAGATTGACTGCAGTATAATTATAATAAAATATTTTAAATCTTAATATATATAATTAATTTTCTAAATTTTTGGACTCTACTAAACTTTGCCCTCAATATTTTTATTCATAAAAAATATAGTTTGTCTTTTAACCCAAAAAAATAAATAAATAAAATGTAGTTGTCAACAACGTCAGCTGTGATCTGCTAATACAAGTATGAACTAAAAGGATTAGGCCCCCCTCCCCACCAAAAAAAACCATTCTCTCAAATGGCATATAATCAACCAAAAACTGATACCTCTCTCTTTCTCTCTTTTTCCCTCTCTCCATCCTGCTATTCACGTCGCCCAAAAATTTGACTAGAAAGAGCTAGCATATACACAATCTAATTTTGTTGGCCTCTCTCTCTCTAGCTAGTCTTAACAATGGATCTCCTAGACACTTTAATATCTATAGGACTATTCTTCTTTCTAATTCTCCTCTTAATTCTAAAGCTCATATGTATATACTTTGACAACAAGCCTCATCAACACTATGCACCTAATACTTACCCTATAATTGGATGTATATTTGCATTCTACAATAACCGGCATCGCCTCTTGCATTGGTACACCGAGCTCCTCGCATCGTCTCCCTCTCAAACCATCATAATCCAACGGTTCGGCGCACGTCGTACAATTGTGACGGCCAATCCGAGCAATGTCGAGCACATAATAAAGACCAACTTCTACAACTACCCCAAGGGGAAGGCCTTCACTGAAATTCTCGGTGATTTGTTAGGTCAAGGGATATTCAATATAGATGGAGCGCTGTGGCATGTGCAAAGGAAGCTTATAAGCCATGAGTTCACGGCACGTGCAATGAGAGAGCTTCTCGTTACAACGCTAGAAAGCGAGGCTAAAGAGCGCTTATTACCGATTCTAGAGTTGGCGTCGAAGGAGTCTTTAGTTATAGATATGCAAGAGGTGTTGAAGAGATTTACATTTGACATCACGTGTAGGATTTCCCTAGGCAAAGACCCGGAAAGCTTAGACCCTGCATTTCCAATTTCACGACTTGCGAATGCATTCGATGCCGCATCACAGATAATTGCAGCAAGGGGATCAGTGCCCGTATCAGCAGCATGGAAGATCAAGCGCGCGTTAAACCTTGGCAAGGAGAAGCAACTCAAGGAAGAGATTAAGTTAGTCCATGAGTCAATAATGGAGATAATCCACAATAGGAAGAATGAAAAGGAAGCAGTGTGTAAGAAAGACTTCTTGTCAAGGTTAATTGAAAGCGGTTTCAACGATGAGGCAATACGGGATATGGTTATAAGCTTCATAGTAGCGGGTCGGGACACCACTGCCTCGGCTCTCACATGGTTCTTTTGGTGTATGTCTCAACACCGGCAAGTCGAGGAAGAAGTTTTAAATGAGGTAACATGCAATTATCTACATAAATTCATTTGAATTAATTTAACTCGCAAAGACTAAACCAGTTTATGTTTAACTTATATATATTAGATCAGTGTCATGTTAAAAGGAGGAAATTTTGAGATAGAAACTGCAAAGAAGATGCGGGTAGTTCATGCAGCATTCTGCGAGACCATGCGGTTGTACCCGCCAGTCGCATGGGACTCGAAACATCCATTGCATGACGATATATTACCGGACGGGACATGCGTCAAAAGGGGTGATAGAGTCACCTATTTTCCCTATGGCATGGGAAGAATGAAGAACATTTGGGGTGAGGATTGTGCTCAATTCAAATTGGAGAGGTGGTTGTTATCATTGGAAGAGAATTCCATCACCTCAAACAATGGTAATATCATATACTCTGGTGTATCTCCATTTAAATATCCAATATTTCAAGGAGGGCCAAGGACTTGTCTTGGCAAGGACATAGCATTTGTGCAAATGAAATTTGTGGCTTCTGCGGTGTTGCCGAAGTTTGAATTGCGACCGGTGGACACCCGGTCGCCGGTCTTCATCCCGCTTCTAACCGCACAGATGGCCAATGGATTCAAGGTCTTAGTAAGGAAGAGAGAAAGGAAAACATGTTAATTAATTTAATTTAATTAGTCAATTTTAGATTGTTAGTTGTATGTAGGTTTTAATTTAACGATAGAGATGGGAATAGTTTTATATGACAGGCTACTTTTCCTGTCGTTCTTTATTTGAAAAAGCATGTTTTTAATGAAATTTGAATAGAAACATCCGAGTACTTTCATTTCATGACATAAGAAATATATATATATATATATATATTTATACTGTTTTAATTTCTTTATGTGTGGATTTTGGTGGTTGGTTGGTTGTTTGCAAATCATTGCTTAATTGTTTATGTTGCATCTGCCCAAGATCATATCAATCAATCATGTATTGAGCATGGTCATAAAAAAATGGGGCTAGTTGGTGTGGGTCATGTAGTGTGCTAAAATCGGGCACGGCACGGCATGGGAGGTTGATTTTTTTTTTGGCATGCGTACCGTGTCGTATTAAAAATGGAGGGAGGGCGGCACGACACGGATAAGGCACGGTTAAATCACGGCTTGCTATACGTGCCATGTCGATTCGACACGCCGTGCTAAACGTAACATGTCTTAACCATGCCATGTCGTGTCAAGTTGACACGTCGTATTACACGTGTCTTAACCGTGCTAAACGTGTTTGGTGGGAAAAAAATTCGAAAAATCGGAAAATATTGTAAAAAATTCGCAAAAATCTTAAAAAATATAAAAATTCAAAAATTATTTTAAAATATTTTATTTTTCAAATTTCCCCTCCTTTTTCCGGACTTGGGACTGGCTATGTTAGAAACATAGGCGGAATTAAAAACTTAAAAATAGGTTAGTACAATTTAAGAAAATTAAAATCTAAATATTTACATTAAAATTAAAATTTATACTTTATTCCTTAGTGATACAAGTATTGGTTGTATGAGTATCCATATTCTTCATAGTTGTACATATATGAATTCGACCCAAACTAATATTAGTCCTCGTTGGGTTGGGTCACCTCTGGCTCTGTCATCTCCTGACTTGGTCTGCTTGGATTATAACCCGATGTGCCAACAACTTCTTCTGGTTCAAACGCGTGCATCCAAGACTTGTCCTGAAATCTCATTTCTGCATCTAACCAGTCATTCAGTACAACTAGGGTCTCAAATGTTTTAGGACCTAATCTAGTTCTCTTGTCAGTTAAAACCCTGTTAGCTGTGTTGAAACAAGATTCAGAAGCTACTGTGGAGATCGGAACGGCAAAAATATCTTGAACCATGAACGCTAAAATGGGGAACATGCCCTTGACTTGATGTCAGAATTGTAGAATGTCGAAAGTTTCATCGTCGGGACTTATGTTGGCATAGTCAGACACGGAGGCTGCGTAAAGCTGGATCTCTGTGTTGCTTTCACGCGGAGTCGAAGATGTAGGTGTGTCGGAGTTTCTGCGGAGGATAGACTGGATACGAGAAATGATACTCCTTCCTCTTGTTGCCGGATTAGATCTAGATGGTATTAACACGCCTGAAGCCACCCTAGCCTGATTGATGAAAAGAAATAATTGTAATTTAAAAATTATAATTAAAGATTAATTAAATATGGAGACAAAAAAATATGTACCTCATTATGACGCCGCTCATATATTTTGTATACACTTTCAAATAGACTATTCACTTTATCATAAATATTTTGTACTTCCAATCTGATGTTTCCCATAATTGTCATAAGCATTTTAGCTGTTGCATTCCACTTCCACCTATTTTGGAAAAAAATTTAGTTATTTTCTAAATTAATGCAAATATTTTTATGAAATTAAATATTATTAATTAAAAATATAGCACTTACCTAGGGTCAAGATAACTTACAATGATAGTGACAGTGGGTATATCCTTCCAATACTTAAGAAACTTAGACACAATCGATTGCAGTACAAGCCTCAAAATACAGTTGTTAGGCAAAGATGTCACTTGTGTGTTGTACCAATCGGAAATAGTCACAAGCTCTTCCAATAGTGCACTCGCCGTCGGTGTGTAAGATGCGAAAAGTCTTACAGTTGCGGTATAGAAACACTTTAAGAATGGAACTAGTAGCTCCATTGTATGCCACTCGTCCTGTGATAGTTGATACTGTTGACTCTGAACACTCATGCTTAGCGCATGATCTAAAGCTGGTCTCAAATATAATGTTTTTTTTAAAGTCGGTACGTGCTGTTCCAGCGGGTCTCGACATCCCAAGGGATCTTAACGGTGGGATTGCCCATACGAGCGCACAACTCTACAAATGATTGTTTTTTCCGGACGCTCGAATCGACGTACCGAAGGGCATTCTTGTACTTGTCGAGCAATGCCTCAATTAGGGCAACCTCCATGCCGTCTTTTACAATTAAGTTTAGAATATGATAAGCACATTTTGTGTGAAAAAATGTACCATTCAATATGGGTTGGAGAGTGTTGGTTTAAAGTCAAATGACGGAATTACAGTTAGCGGCATTATTGAACGCCACAGCAAAAATCTTATCCCGAATCTGAAATTCCTCTAGGACCCCTAACACGTACTCAAATATGTGGTTCGCGTCGTGTGGATAAGACAAGACGCGTAAAGCAAGCAATCTTTTATTTAAAATCTAATAAGCAGTAACAAAAGAATATGATAGGTTATGTTTACCGGCAGTCCAAATATCGAACGTTACAGACATTTTATATTTGGCCGACTTAAATTCATCATATAATTCTGAACGCTTGGTCCAAAAAAAATTAAATAATTCATCTTTGGTCTTTTTGTGGTAAGATTTTCTAAAATGATGATGTAAAGATTCTTTAACAAATTCCTCAAAAAAGGGTTGCAAGTCATTGACAGTGGTTTTTCAGATTGGACGCAGTACTTAATAAAATTTCTCATAACTCGGTCGGGGTCATACCTAAAGTACCCCCCCAACACCTAACTAGGTTTGGGTCATCTGTACTCTATGTTCTTCAGGTATCACATCACTTTTTTTATCATGCATGGTCTTATGTCTTAAAAATACACCGGTACCCTGGGCTGAATTGTAGTTATATATTTTTTCACAAATCAAACATTTACTTGCAATTACCTTATTCTTGTCATTTTCAATCTTACAAAAGATATCCCAACATGCGGTCTTATGTTCCCTCAAACTCTTGTTGTTGTTGCTGCACTCATTGCTCGTGCCTCCTTCCACGTGCATGACTGGGGTCGACTCACCCGACGAAGGTGGTATCAGAACATTGCTGATGTGTTCAATTTGGGGCGGGAGACCATATGTTACATTTAAATTTACATTAGGGTTGCTAGGGTCCGCAGCATCATGTTCAGAACTAATACTCAATTGTGCGCTAGTAATATCTAACCAGGTTCGGTTTGCATCCATTTAAAATTTAATTTGGAAAATAAAATTTAAAGGGTTTTAAATCAAAGATTTATAAAAAAAATATTTTTTTGGATTTTGGCTTTTTGGAAAAAAAAAACTGCATTGAAATTTATCATAAAATATTAGTTGTGTCAAAAAAATCTAATTTTCAGATTTGGATATCAAATTTATCAAAAAAATGTAGAACATTAAAAAAAATTACAAATCCATTTTTCTTAAGTTCATTCGGGGTTAGGGGGAAGCCACAGAAAAAATTCCACCATTTTTGGGATCATGCATCTATTTTTAACCATTTAATGTTCTGTTTTGGGTTAAAATTATCAAAAAAAAAGGTACAACAATAAAAAAAAATTACAAATCCATTTTTCTTAAGTTCATTCGGGTTAGGGGAAGCCACAGAAAAAATTCCACCATTTTTGGAGTTGTGCATCTATTTTTATATGCATATTCCTATTTTCTACAAAAAAACAAATTAAAAAATTGTCTAACCTCTAAATTGCTATTAAATTTCAGAACCGGGAGGGGATTTGAGCAAAATGCGTATGAAAATATGAAAGCTCAATTGAGAGAATGATATTGAGAAAAGAGATTGAGTTGTTTGGATGAAATGAGTTTGATTGAATATGAGAGTATTTATAGATGAATTGTAGTGTGAAAATTACAAAAATAACCTTCAAATATAACTGTTTATAACTGTTCAGGGGTTATTTTTGTCATTTCCATCAATTTACAATTTTACCCCTGAATATAGCCGTTTATAGCTGTTAAATGAGGGTATTTTGGTCATTTTCTTATTTTAAATTTGAATTTTAAATTAAACTGTGTTTACCGGGATACATTATTTAGGAGGTGTTTAACATTGCTAAAGAGATGAGGTACAGCGGGGTACACAAATTGGGGGACAAATATCATATTAGCTTTTTTTTAATCCCCATTATAAAATCCCGTCAATAAATTACAAAATCAACCGTCTGATCAACATCCAACGGCCTACACTTCATGCATATTATGCCTATCCGTGCTAACTGTGCTAAACGTGCATACCCGTGCCTATCCGTGCCGTGCCTAACCGTACCTATCCGCGCCTATTTGTGCATATCCGTACTAAACGTGCCTACCCGTGCCTACCCGTGCCTACGCGTATTTCCGTGTCGTGCCTGTGTGTTCCATGTCGCCCCCCTGATCCATGTATGCCATGTCGTGTCTACAGTGACGAAAACCGGACACAACACGACACGCGACACGCATAACACGGTAAGTATTGATACGCCGTATTGTGTCGTGCCGCCTCTGACACGTACCGTATCGTGCCGTATCTTGATACGGCGTATTATTTTTAATTCCCTAGAGTCATGCCATTGGTTATTTGGGAAATTAATTGCTTCTTTCACCCAATGTGTGAGCCTCTTGAACGTGTGACAATCAGATTTTTTTTTTTTGACGTAAAACTTTTATTAACTCTGAAATTTATTTTTTTCAAATATTTTTTACAAACAGACGTATAATTCGGTTCAATCAGAAATGAAAACTAATCGTACAATTATATACCATTAGCTCATATAGTTAATGAGTAATAAACTATTTGCATAGGAGTCAGAATTTTTTTAATTTATTTTTTTTCTTTTTGTTTTTGTTGATATTGGTGCAATGACATATACATAGTAATTTTCAATGAAGAAAGGTATATGTTTCTTGTAACTGGTGAGTATTTACTGTCATAGTTTTCTATGGTACATTTATTATCATTAAATTTAAACGGTTCAGATTTAATAATAGAAAGTATTTTTTTTATTTATATTTTAGTGAGTCTCACATATCATAGATTCAAAAAAATTATGACACCAATATATTATAAAAAAAATACGACGGCGGAGGTAAAGGAAGGCCATCTAGCTACATATATATTACTGTGTATAATATGTCGCTAAACATGAATGAACCAAATAAGCATGATGCTTCAGTATAGTAAAGAAATATCATGATACATATTGAGTTTATTGAACAGTTATAATTTAATTAGAAAGTTCGTTATTAGAGACATTAGTGTCATTTATTTAGTCTTCAAAATTAATGAAAATAATATGAACTGAGCTCCATGCGTGCCTAGCTCTCAGTTATCATAATTTATATTTTCATCGAATTAAGAAGTCAAATCTGAATACTTTTTGTTAATCAACCATTGAAAATTAATTCTAATATTTGTCCTATTAAAAATAGATATGATGGAGCAAAATTCTAAAAAAAAATAAAAAGAAAATAAGAAGTTTATTTATACCAAGTAAAATGAATATGTTGCTATTAAGAATAATGTTGAAATGTCTTCTCACTCAATATACATAAGATGTTTAATTTGAGTGATTTCAGTACAAATCAATAAATAAATGGTACTAAATTTTCTCTCTATTTTTTTTGGTTAGATGTAGTTTTGTCAAGCTCATATGGATGCAAAGCTGCGTCCAAATTAAAACAGTTATTGTATCAAAGTTATTCGGTGTTATGATTGCATATTGAAGCATTTATTGATAGAAATTTGTCTCCATTTGCTGCTAGTTAATTGATGAGCACAGTAGGTGGCGAGCTTTTCTTATATATTGTGACATGTAGTTTTGTCAGGCTCTCTTAGAGCGTTGTTTGATTGATACATTAGGTGGCGGAGTTTGGTCGTGGTAGATGGCAATTGGAAAGCACAATTCAATCCCCTGGAAGAAAATTCTCTAATTTTTTTTTGTCCTTTTATATAACAGTAAGTAAATCAGCACTAGATTATCAAGTTCCTTACTCAATTTTATGATTCGTATTTGTTCATACCACATTTAAATTTTTTCAACCTTTATCCATTTTATCATTTATAAAGTGTGCTGAATGCTGATCCACTTGTTTCCAATAAAATATGGGCTTGAATAGAAAAAAAGAATAATTGGGAGAACCTAGAAAATAAAAATGTTAGATCCAAAATCACGTGATTGTGTCTTAAGAAGTGAACTTCCACAACTAATGCATGGATGCAGCTCCAAACCAGCATATTATATGGCGATATATGTTAAATTATTCAGAGTCAATGCGTACATTTAATATGCAATTATTCTGACAAGTTGTGCGAGATATACATGCAAGGCCTTGTAACTAAACTAAATCGGTACACCTAACATTCAACATGAGAACCTCCCTAAAGAAGAACGTGATCATCTGCTGATCATGATCAAATGTTAATTCTTGCTTGGATGTCTTTCAAGAATGACAAAATGTACTTACACCAATCTGGTATAAGATTATACCACAAGTTCCTTCCATCAAAACTGGTTTAACAAGATAATAGGACTAATTATGGCCCCAAATCAGGTATAAGATCATACCAGAAAAATAAAACAACTGACGACAAAGACCTTGATTAAAAAAATGCAAAGATAAAACCACAACCTTTAAACTAGATGAAGCTAATACCACATGCAACTAACATATAAAATAACAACATAAGTATAGGTAGCACTACATAGTACGCTGCTCCAAAATCCTGAGTTAAATGACTGGATAAGACAAAATTACTATTAGGTGAAACACAAGCTTGTTGTACCCAAAAGTAATAAATATACAAAAAGTTGAGGATCGGCCAACACTTAAGCCTCATGATTTTTCAACCGTGAGATCAGTTCATCCTGAAAACAACACCGCAAAGAATTAGTCTCTCAGTATCTTGTCAAGGGTAGTTTATCTATTTATAAAAAAAATTGATGGCCAAATTCCTTTTTACATGTGAGGAAAAAGGGTACTTGGACATTGTTTAAACAAGAAGAGATGATTATGGATATTTTTATTGCGACCTTGAGGAAAGCACAGAACAGTAATTTGGAAGTTCTTAAGAAGAAAGAACAGAATGGTACTTTATTTCAAACAGTGCTTTGGCAAGCCATATCATTGATAAGGTTTGAAAACAGAATCAATGGAGAAGGCCAGAAGGGTACACTCTTTCAAATAGATATACCCAGGACTTGGTCAATATAGTTTTTCTATATTCCATCCTAAACACTAAATTTTGCTTTCCAGAAGCATAACTTCAAATTTAGCAGAAAGAACAATCGGCTTTTAAGAAACAATTGTTAAGACCACAGAAAATTTCAAACTTCAGGACCTGGTTTGCAATAGCATTAGCCACAAACCGAAATAGCTGTCTATCTACTCGGTGCAATTTCAGTACAAGATGATAAATTGATAATAGCTGAACCCATTCAACCACAAACCGAAATACACAAAGCCAATCCTAGAGAAAACTAAAGTCTGGATCTGACTGCTATGATTCTAGACCTTCATAGTACAGAAATCTGGGATTCCAGTCCATGAACTATTTATTACAATTTTAGAAAGGGTAATGTCAATTAGTGCATCAAAGGCACTCATAAAATTGACTTCCCCTCCTTTTCTGAATATGTAAGTACAATTTTTGAAAGGATAATGTTAATGATTGCATCCAAGGCGCTCATAAATCAACTGCTCAGTTTTCACAAACATTGCTCGCCATATTTTTGTTAGATGTTATGTATGGTCTGGCAGATTTAAGTGTAATGTTTGGGGGTTAGTTGATCCCCATCTTTTATAAAAAATACACTCATGTTATATGACATTTAAGTGAAATACAGTTTTTAAAAAGAAGTAAAATTGACCCAATAATTTTCACAAAATTGCTCACTGTGACCCCCATATTTCAAAAATGTTAAATAATATAGCCAGAATTGTGATATAAAATCTGTAAATTAATGCCATTGATCCCCATATAATAATTTTCTAGCTCTGCCTCTGATAGTCTGTTAGTAATACTACTACCTAACTAACTGGCCTGTGTGGAACCACAGAAGTATATGCAATATCATTTCTAGCAAAATGAGAAAAAGACGAAAACAATCCAAATATGCAAACCAACCTAGAAAAAGAGCACAATATGTGACTAGCACACATCACTGTTACAGCAACAAAATTGAAAATCATATTAAAACTTGCCTTTCGGCCTTTAGGAGAGAGGCCTCTCTCTTTGAGGAGGGCCCGCAACCGCTCAACTGTTAAAGATTGAAGTGTCTGCTCTGAAAACCCTGAACTTGATCCTAACAACAAAAAAAGAGATTAAAAATTACAATACTGCATTATCAACAGAAATAATGAATGCCCACAAAACAGTTAAGTGCAGTACACATCCACATAAACAAAGGTGCAAACCATACCAAATATATTATGATATTTGCAGATAACATCGAACAATTTTTTTAGGCACAAGTCATACTTCTAAGATATTTGCATCTCTTTATTGCTGAATATTTTGTGCTAATTTCCCAAGTCATTTTACCCTAAATCCATTAAGATGAAAGAACAAGGATGATGTACATATCAGTTTAAACAGATATTTATTTGAGTAAATATGAAAAGGTCGGAGGCATTAATTTAACTCTTCTTTAACATTTCACAGATATTTGAACGTCATCCAAAAATTTATGATGTCAGCAAATATGAGAAATGTGAATTTGTCTTTGTAAAAAATATAACATGGGAACAGTTTCAAGAACACCCATAAAATTGATCTTATCACTTTCCTCAAATGTTGCAAAAATAACCATTCTTTCTCACAGCTTAATGCTATATAACTGAAAAAATATATATAAGTTAGATATTAATCTAAGAAATTAGGATAACAAATATTCAACTTATAACACCCATGTTTTTACAGTAAATGATAATATCCATCATTCAGCAGGTATAGTTTGATCTTTCAAGAATTCACAGCAGCAGAGATAAATGCTGCCACAAAGGCTTTCACTTCACCCTTTCTTATTTAGATGTTGAAGTGAAATCTTCTTTCAAGAAATACACTATATTACAACTATAGTATTTAAGCATATTTTCATTTAAAAATTTCTAATAAATTGTGCAATTCATATAATATTTTTTTATGTAAAGGAGAAAAGTAATGAATTTACCTTGTCTAGAGGAGCTAGAACCAGTATTAAGCCTTTTTGAAGGTACTTTGCTATCCAAATATCTTGTTGGAGTTCTGATCAAATTGTATAAGGGAAAGCAATCAAATTCAGACTTAATACAACTAATTGTCAGAGTATGTTGCATATACATTCTGCCCCATTTTATCCTTAAACCCAAAAAGTCAAGCAAAAAAAAGAAAAGAACCTACAGAACAACCTCACTTGGTAATGATTGGCATGTACCAGTACCAGAGTTGTCAGATCGTATATGGATGTATATCATAATAGTATTTTATCTTCTGTAAGAGACCTTTCTTCATAGAGTTGAAGAAAAGTAAAAGTGGCCGCTACCTTTTTCCTTTAGGAGTTTGTTCTTTTTTCTGTTTGTTGAGTTGAAGAGATCTTATCAAGATGTTTGTTGCATCTGTCTTTATTATTTGCCCCTCTAGAAAATGTAAAAAAGAATGGAAAGAACAAAAAAAATAACTGAGTACTTTTTTCAACAGAACAAAAGAGAAAGTAGGGAAATTATTAAACTAAGCAATTTTCCAAAAGAAATTCCTTATCCAACCTTTATACAAGATATTAAAGGAAAATATACATCTCACACGTGAAAAACATTTGTGGGTGTTGGCATTTGCACTTGCACACTTAAATAACAAGTAAAAGAACCCTTTCCCTTAAAACCAAAGATGGTACCTAAGCAATTAACTTAAAGTGTGGAATCATAAGGTTTCGAGTGCTTTAATGATTCAGGGAAGATTATTTAAACTTCTAAATTTCTGAAAATATATAAATTGAGAATTAATTAAGAATTGGAGATAGAAGTTGCAGTGACCTGGGGGAGAGGTATCATGCAGACACAAATGTGTCTTGACATCCTGCCAAAACAAATAAAAGAAAAACAAGAAAAGAAATTAATCAGCAATACCTGAAGAAAAGGTCATTTCATTTTGATGTGAGTATAAGAATATAATTATAACAAACAAAGGCAACAATAAACAAAGTTTGAAAGGTGCTGATTTCAACAACACCCCTTGTTCTTCAAGCAAACTATAACTGATAAAGTATAAACTCAACTAATGGAAAATTTTCACTTTTAATGTATATATTCCAATGTCCATTCTTGCAATACCTAAAATCCTCAGCCATCAAAAGCATTTTTCAGAAGATAGCCTACAAAGTTCTCTAAATTTTAAAAAGATATAATCAAAAGACAATCTCCTAAATTATACAAGGGTCTTTACTTTATGTCCCAGTTACTGTCTCTTAAATTTGCCGGGTACAAAAATTCAAAGGCATATCCCATGAGTCTCCTCAAGAAGACCACAAGAAATAGACTATGATATTCTAGGTTTCTAATTCACCATGAGTCTCATTGCATGATCATCTAAAGACAGAAAGTACAAAAGAAATTTCAAGATATCGCGGCATTATATTAACCAACCAAACTTGCCATTACATACAGCATTCCCCTTAATTTTTTCACATTAATTTCTTCCAAGAAATCATCTCCAAAACCCTACCATTACTCAAATTCCTCTGAGGATTTGCCAAAACCATTCCCCTCTTTGCATGAACAGTGCAAAATAAACACAAATTCCACACAATTCTTCAATAATTGTATCGTTTACATAAACACCCACCCTGATATAATATAACCCTAGCGAACTGATAATGACGATTGACGAACAGTAGATAGGTAGGTATTCGGTATTCCAGCCTAGTGAGACGGGTCTGATCAAGAAACCAGCATTCTAGAGGGTTAAATTGCAAAAGAAAGATAGAAAAAGGTGATCAATTCCTTTTTAGGTTACCAAATTGGTATTCAAGCCGAGGGTGAAGTTGCCACGGGAAGGGAGGCCGGGGAGGTACTCCGATGCTCCGGCCATGCTCGCCACCGCGCGCCGAGTTCCGCTGGCGGGGCCGCTAGAGCTCTCAGCCACCATTTTTCGCGCCAGTTTAGCGAAGGAGAGAGTGTAAAAATGTATCTTTCCTTTTTTTTTTTTGTTCTCGTTTGTGATTTGATTTCTCTCGTGTTTCGATCGGAGAATGAAATGGGACTGTCGGAAACCCTTATAAGGGGGAATGAGACAGGGATGAGGTCATAAGGCCGACATATGGGGCCCACGCGTCAGTAAGCCCCGAGATATTTTTTGTCTTTATTGGCATGGTTCGCAATTAGTTGTGTAATTCTCGAGATTTATTGGACAAATTTGCAATTAACTAAAATTGAAAGATTTGGGATGTTTTTCAAGTCTTTGATCAGAAAGTTTCGTACGACAAAACAATGAACTCGAAAAAAATAATATAGTTCGGAATGGATTTTTATATTGCAGTATTCTAACAGTATTTAATTTGAAGATGAAAAATGTCAAATAGTGAGAAAGTAATAAAAGTACTAAAAAGTCGGTTAATGAGATAAGATTGAGTCGGCCAGAAATAAATAAATAATAAATAAGACTAAGTCTATGGTATAAAATTAAACTCATAATTATTAAAAAGATATTCAATATGAATGATTATTTGTGTTAAATTGATGCCATTAAATCTTATAACTACTTTTTAAATTATTAGATAACAATACTAATTGACTGAAATATATATATATATACAAAAAAGTTACATCAAGGTTAACAAAATCAGCGAATAAATTTTGTCAATTTAACCCTCTTGTCGGTGACTATCATAATAAAATAAAATATCATAGCATTATATATACATGTATTTAAGATTATTTAAAACACATCTAATTATTAAAATGTTCTAATTGAGAGTTGAATTCTCAGTACTTTTTTTTTCTGTTATTTCAGCAGCATATCAGATCAATAGAGAAAATGCTCACCACTTATGTTCAGTTCCTAATTTATGAAGTAACTGAGCAAATAATATATTGTTACATAGACTTATTGTATCTCTTTACATATTGTATGCATAACAACAGATATTATGGAAACAACATATTATGTTTTGACACTGAATAATACTTCTCCTAGCAATTTGCAAATTCTAACACAGCGCCAACAGAAACTTAATTATCCAAGATGATCTAGATTAGATAGATGCAAGATATATGAGATAAAATCCTGACGGAAAATGTTATGGAAATACCATTATTAATACTGTCATTATTGATACCGTCATCGATACGAACTTATTTATATACATTAAATGAGTTATTATATATGTTAATGATTTTATTATGTATAATATTTCTATTATTTAACTTAAATATCATTAATATATATAATAACTTATTTAAGTTACATAATGATAATATTGTACAAAATAAATTTACATAATAAATTCATTAATATGCATTATAATTCATTTAAGTTACATAATGATAATACTGTACAAAATAAGTTTCCATAATAAAGTCATTAATATACATAATAACCCATCTAATGTATATAGTTAAGTTTGTATCGATAACGATATCAATAAGCGTATCTGTGTATCAGCTTCCAACACTGATTGATTGCCTAATGGATCTGTAAAAATATTTAAAAAAAATAAATATTAAGATTAACGAGATCTCTTATATATAAAAAATTGTAATTATAATTATAATTATAATTGATTATTAAATGCAATACCAGTTGGTACATTTAGTCTTACATTAGTTCCCAGCTCTAGTAAATCATTACTTAACTAATCTAACATTATTTTTTTTAATTCTATAATGTGTGCATAACACAAATCGGGCCCTTTTGATGTTTCCTGTTTTATGGAAAATCAGCGAATAAAAATGAAACCAAACAATGAAACAAAGTTTTAAAAAATATTTTTCGAGTAATTCTTCAAATATTACAAAATTAGAGCCGCTGTTGTCAGTGTACTGAATTGTTTTCTTTCTTACATCCTTTTATCGATGCAATCCAATTTTTATAAATAATAAAAAAAATATCTGAGAGATATTAATTTTATTATTCAACTCAAATATCACTAATATGAATGATAACTCATTTAAGTTGAATAATAGAACTACATTATAAATAAATTACATAATAAAGTCTCTAACATAAATAATAATTGATTTAATATGAATAATAAAATCGATATCAATAACGATATCAATGACAATATCTGTACATAGTGGCGGATCCACGTTAGGGCATGTTAGATTTGTGTTCTAAAAGTTATCATTTGTTGATTATCTTTTATATATGTTATATTTATGAATTGAATGTGATTTACATTTTGTTCCATGAGTTTTATATTTATATTTAGAAGTGTTCAAGAAGATGCACTTGGTCTTGAACTGCAAGACTCTAAGTAAATAAATATACAACACTAAAATGTTCACAGGTCTTGCATATTAGCAGGAACACTAATATGACATATAAGACTGTCGTGTTAATTAAAAGTACGTTGTAGTTCTGCAAACGTTGATAAAAGATTATCATTTAATAACACGAATATATGAAATGCTTCATATATTGAACAGACCTAATAGATGAAACATTACATGGATTGTGTTAGTGTCATTAATGTTTTCATGGTGTCTCTGATTTTAAGATTGAGATATATATTGTTTTCACATGAGAAATGTACAACGTAATTATTATTAAAAACTACTTGTAAGAAGTGGTGATAAAAATAATAGTTCTTTATATGTAACTTGTGCGGGAAAATAATATATGTCAATAGCATCATTGCCACTCATTAATAATGAAAAATGATATTTTGGACCCCTTGGTAAAGTAGAATTATAAATGGATCCAATATAACTGAAGTGCAGTTATAATTTTATAATTTGCTTAATAGAGATCAAGAAATGATTATAATACAAAGATAACATAGTCCTACTTTATATGTTAATCAGAATATCATAAGGCAAGAAATGGACACAAGTAATGACAAATGTTACATTACTGTAAGGATCGCGTTTCATAAAAGAATTACTAAACGTCTATGTTATTTGAGTAGCTGTAATGTATAGCTAGAATACCGCTTACAGTTTATGAAATTAAATATTTAATTTCATTGCCAACATAATATAGATCCTCAATATAGGTCACACCAACTGAACGGGAAACAAGAAATAAATATTATGTCACATGATGTGGCTGATTAGTAAAGAAATAAATATATATTGTAATGTGCATATTATGAGAATAATATTCATTGCACATATCGTAATATGTGAATATTATGAAATATAAATTTATTTCAAGCCCAAGCCCAAGCCCAAAACATATTTTAGCAAATTGAGAAGAGAATAAGCTCAAACAAATATTGATTATGACCATTAAATTCGGATTACAAAATGGACAGATTTTAAGGTAACTTTGAATGAAAATTTGAAGGGGCAAACATCAATCAATCTGAGCATATGATATATGAATTCTGTAGCCCTTCGAATCTAGAATCCAACGGTGAAAGTTTCAAGTCGTTTGGAATTCCCTACAGAAAATTATGATAGTTTTAGTAACAAAAGGTGAGAAGTTGATGTGCTGTTTCGAATTCTGTTCATGGTTTAATACGAATTTAAATAGTTTAATTATTTTTCTTAATGGCTGAAAATAATAGAAAAGATATATACATCAGGTTTTTCTCTCTCTCAAGTAAGTCTAGAGTTTTCCTCCAAAACATATTGCTAAAATATATATCGATTAATTATACAATCGATTAATTGACGGGTGAAAAAGCTAGACGCGAAAGAGAGTTCGTTAGCACGAATTCGACACCGTTCTTGTTTCGGATTCAAGGTGAACCTCAGAGGAATCAAGCTACCTTAAAGATCATAGGTATGATATAAAATTCCCTCTTGTAAGAATATGTATATGATTACGACATGGATAAATTAGCAATAATAGAACGATCTTAAATGTTATCGGATTAAATTTTTTTTATTTTATCCGATTCGCATCATGAAATCCTTCAGAGCAAGCTTAGGTCAGTATCCACCCTTAATTTTCAAAATCAATAACAATTATATAAATATATATTTTTTTAATTTGATAAATTAACTACAAAATATTAAATATATCTAAACTTAAATAACTAACATTAAAAAAAATTATTATTAAATTTAGATTAAGGTTTATCAAAACTCTCTGGATAACTACTATCTGTATATCAACTCTCTTTTATAAAAGAAAATTGTTTTCCTAGCATTTCCCCATTCGTTTAGATAAAGTTCAAAGTATAAAAGATATGCTCTAAAGCCCATAGAAATCACACACTCCAAAACCACCTTGTTTTGGAAATCCCTCTTTAACATCTCTCACTTTCACAGTGTAAGTTAAGTTAAGGTAGCAACAAAAGATCAGTGATGGTTATTTTCTGGAGATTAATTCAATGATAGGTGATGTCAGTGATGACATTGCATTGCTATCTTATTGCTATGCAAAGATTTTCTATTGCAATGAGATCATATGATTGATTGCATATAATATCAAAAAGTAATAATATTTGTTATGTACTTTAAAAAGTTCAGGAGTTTTTGAATCTTGGCATTAGTTTAGGGATTAAAATTCTTTTGAAATGATTAACCTTCAAAATAACATGATCAATTTGATGCAGTTTCCTTTATTGAATTTTTATTCCATGTTATTATATAAATTGCCTTTCTTGCAACAAATATACAAACAGAATGAATATTTAATTTTCATCTTTCCTATCCATTTCTCTATTAGTTACAATTTTGCCTTCTTCTTTTTTCATTTATTCAAGAAAAAATGATATATATTCTCTTCATCATTACCCCATGGATTGTGGAAATGAGAAAACTAGTAAAAATAAAATAAAATAGAATAAAAAAATAGTGTTGATATGTATTTGTTTTTTTACAGAAAAAATTAAAATCAATCTAATTATTGCTTATTTCCATGCTATTCTTATTTTCTGGAAATAAAATTGCATGATTAAAAAAATAAAAATAAAAAACATCTCAATTAAATGGCAGTAACTATTACATTCACACTGTTGAAGGTTAGCAAGGTCATAATTTAAAAATATATTTATTCAAGCCGAAATTAAATGCCAGTAACCATTCTATTTTCTAAACGACTGCATATTACGCTACAAAGTTTTGGTCACAGAAAATTATATGAAATCACTCAAAGCAACCTGATTTTAAATTATATGATATAACTCCTCTCCGTTTTAACTTATAACTTATATGCCTACTTGTCATAATATATCATAAAATTCGCCACTCTTATGTGTCCCCATTTCGAGGAGTACGAAAAAAGTAGGGTTCGTTTCACAAATAAAAAAATTAAATTAAAATAGTGTTATTGGAAGAGCACATATAAAAATATTATTTTATATTATTTAAAAAAGTAAAATATTATTTGATAAAATATTATTTAAAAATAATATTATTTCGATGTATAAAAATATCATCTTCGACTATTTTAATCAAATAACCAAATAGATTATTCATCACATTATTTTATATTTGACACTATATATTATTAATTAAAATAACATAATATTATGTTATTTCAACTTAAAATCAGTTGTCAAATGGACCCCCATGATTATTCTTGTTGAGCGCACTATAAACAACATTCTCTTTATAATCTCAAGAGAGAGTAATGGAACATTCTTATTGAAATAATATAAATAACTATATTTCTAAGCATATCATCAATAAATCATCATCATCATCATCATTTCTCACTATCTGGCTTTTGCGCTTCTAAGTCAAAAATGAAAAGATATATAAATCATGCCTGAAACTATCAGTCCAGTTCCTTTCTGCTCTTGCTGGTCCATGATAAGGAAAAAACAAGGACGGGAGGGGATAACTTATCGCTCTCTTTATATAGCCGCTTATTAGCGAACGGTGCGGGGTGTCCCATTTGTAAAGCAAACCTCACAGAGAGATCCATTGAAGAGAGAAACGGAGAAGAAGAGAGAGACGCCATAAACAGAGAATGCGAGGTTTAATAGGTCCATCGGACTACGCTCAAGAGCCATCTCGCCATCCTTCGCTGAGGATCAATGCAAAGGTATAACAACACTACACACTTCTTTCACACCTCCTTGTTTAAATATACTCCTGAAAAAGGAGCGGATGTAAGCAATTGTTGATGACGAAATTAAGATTTTTCTAGATATCTTTGGAATTCTTCCATTGAAATCTCTACTTGAAATGCTTAAAGAGATTCTTTCCCCCTTTTCTCGACTATAGGAACCGTTCAATGCTGAGCCAACCCGAAAGGATCTCATATCATCATATATCACACCAGTTGAATTCTTTTTCAAGAGAAATCACGGTCCGATTCCCTTGGTCGATGATATTACTAGGTGGATTTACCTTTACTGTGTTTAGTTGATTTTTTGAGATATTAAAACTTGTTTTTATCCTTATTTTGTTGAGCTTTTGTGACGCTCGCAGTTACTCCGTTTCGTTTGGAGGTCTACTAGAGGAAGCAAGCCAATTTTCTTTGGATGATATCAAGTAAAATAATACACTGCTATTTTTCTTCTTCTTCTTTTTCATTTAAAGAGTCTATAATTTGTACGATTAACTGATAATTGGATCCATTAACTGTATTTTTTATCCGAATTTTAATATATTTATATTTTTTCAGAAAATATTTATATCGGACGATAAAAATATTTGTACTTTATATTATTAGAATTAAAGCTATAAAAATTTATTTTTACTTGTACAATGAAATTTTTAACTTAAATTTTTTTAATAATCATCTAACTATAAATAAATTATCTATTTAATATAAATATTTTTTATATGTAAATAAAAACGTAGGGTATAAAAATAATTTCTTTAAAAATTAAATGTAAATGCCTTGATGAAATTTAGTTTCATTCTTTCTGGAATGTAGGAAGCTTCCCAAATACAATGTAACTGCCACTTTACAGGTCAGTCCTAAATTAGATTGTCAATTTCCAATCATGCCCTTATTATATTCAATTTAATTGGGACTTGCTAACTGAAATAGAAATGAAGGGATTTTGTATACCAAAATTTTAACACAAATTTGTGTACAAACTTTTAGTGTGCAGGGAATAGAAGAACAGCCATGAGTAACTTGAAGGAAGTTCGAGGGGTCGGTTGGGATGTCGCGGCTCTCAGCAATGGTTTATATTTTGTTGTTTTACTAAATATCATTTGCTTTACTTAAGGATTGCACCAGACATATACATGTAATACAAGTAGTATAAAATAATTAGTATATTATTTTGGTCCTTTTTTTTATATAATTTTGTGTTTCTTCTTTTTTTTCCTTTTAATTAAGATGTGCAATGTATTATTTGTGTAAAAATAGGAAAGTGTAAATATAATCTCTTTTTGTGAAAATGACAGCAACATGGGGAGGTGCAAAGCTGTGTGATGCACTTCAGCTTGTAGGAATAGAGTACAACACAAAGATGACATTGTCAGGTGGCAAACATGTCGAATTCATCAGCGTCGACCAATGCAAGGTGAGTTTAGATCATTTTCAATTGAAAGTTCTTGTCATTTTTCTTATTTGTATTTGCTAAATACATTTTAGGAAGAAAACGGCGGTCCATACAAGGCATCGATCCCTTTGCACCAAGCAACAAATCCAGTGGCAGATGTGTTACTTGCATATGAAATGAATGGCAAGGTAAATATGGATCCTTCACAATTAAATTACAAGCAATGCGAAGAAAAATATATCCTGATTTTAAATTGCTGCATTTTGATACGTTTTTTTTTTCTATGAGAAGGTACTAAATCGAGACCATGGGTATCCTTTACGTGTAATCGTTCCTGGTGTGATTGGCGCACGTTCAGTTAAATGGTTAGATCAAATAAACATAATTGAAGAACAAAGCCAGGTATGTTCAACTAACAATAATACTTGGATGGCAATACATATAATTTCTCATGCTAAATGCAAGCATAGTTTTTCATGGATATTTTTCTTCTATTATAGGGATTTTTCATGGCGAAAGATTACAAAATGTTCCCTCCGACAGTCGATTGGGATAATATTATATGGTCTGCTCGAAGGCCACAGATGGATTTTCCTGTTCAGGTACTAAATTTTTATCATATCAAACCTATTTAAAGGAGAGTATTTATTATTGATATCTATGCTTATATAGTTATACCAATGTTTCTTCTGTAGTGTGCTATCTGTTCGTTGGAGGATTTCAACCTGGTTAAACCGGGACAGGTCAGAAATTTTCCTCAGCTGTGTACCTTTCGTTTCTTTTACTGATTTACTCAAACAAAATTTCAGAAAAGCCCCAAGAATAAAAAAGAAATATTTGTTTAGGTGACAATAGCTGGTTATGCTTTGTCCGGAGGCGGGAGAGGGATAGAGAGAGTCGACATATCAGGTGACGGTGGCAAGACATGGATAGAAGCTTCTAAATACCAGAAGGATAATGTCGAATATATACCTGATGATATCAGCAGCGATAAATGGGCGTGGGTCTTGTTTAAGGCGGTAATCAATATAAATCAGAACACAGAGATAATTGCAAAAGCGGTACATATATTTTGTTTTTTTTTCGAATAACAAATTGTGTAGTGCAAATAGGTGAACAGATTATAGTAAATTGGTGACTGGTAAAATTGGCTTTTTATAGGAAGTCAGGTGGGAAAATAAATATATGAACCTTCATGTTTATGCAAATAAAATATCTAAAATTATAAAGCAAAAGAGGTAGAAAAATCATACTAATAAAGAGAATAAACAAGCCGAGCAATTGCCGGATCAGTACCTGCATACATCAGTATAATTGTTGCTAACCATGCCTGGAAAAAATTTAAACATCAAGATTAGTGAATAAATACTAATTATTTCTACTTTGGTGTTTCAAACTTCAAATTGTTACTTTTTTTCTTTTTACAAGGTGGATTCAAGTGCAAATGTCCAACCAGAATGCGTAGAGACCATTTGGAATCTGAGAGGCATTCTTAACACTTCCTGGC
This sequence comes from x Bolboschoenoplectus mariqueter, assembly GCA_037678475.1. Taxonomy (NCBI): domain Eukaryota; kingdom Viridiplantae; phylum Streptophyta; class Magnoliopsida; order Poales; family Cyperaceae; genus x Bolboschoenoplectus; species x Bolboschoenoplectus mariqueter. The sequence goes on along the minus strand of CM075258.1, from coordinate 3,090,955 downwards.
ACCGCATCCGGCTCCAGATTGCCCCTTTATTTTCTCACATTTAGAAAATATAATCAGGAACTCTTTATTGAGTTGCAATGTGGATGTGAATGTTATAGAAGAGTTGTTGTATTTCCATATGAACTTTTTGCTTCTTTTGTTATTTAAAGCTCTCCTTCCCTCAATATGAAAGCATCTATATAGATTATCTTTCTCAGTCATCATGAAACAATTCTTACCTAGAAAACTGGATATTAAATTAACTGATGATTCAAACAAATAATTAGTATGAACAACATATCACTTTGTTTCGCAAGCGTGCTTGTTGAATCGAATTGCACACTGGAGTTCAGAACAATCAGTTAATCTTTTACAGAATCAGACAGGGTGTACGTACCAGTATGTCCTGGTTTCATGCCAGGTTGATAGTCGATAACTTTAAGGCTGATGTTCCGGCCAGCTCGACAGATTGGCACAGGTTGAGAAATTTATGTCTTGATTTACATCCTTAGGTAGGAGGTTACTTCTTTTATCTAATTAATTTCATTTCTCTTTAAAACATTATCTGTGCCTCTTTTTTCTCTCAGATGCAAGGAATCAAGTAGTTGCAATGGAACTATACTCTTTCATTTATTTGATTTTTTTTGTTTGGATATCTAGTTTTAGTTTTGGATTGAAGTATACGGGTCCTGATCTTCTACCACGTAGCACTACACTGAATAGCATACGAATGAATAAATTATAAAGGAGTTTTTTTTTAAATTTATTTTATATGAATCGTAACGCGATTGGACAGAGAATACTCTGCGCTCTAGAATTGATTGGTGGCTATTGGGTTCAAATTGTGATCCAAATCATAGCCTGGCCTTATATAATGAGCCTCAATTTGCTGATGCATTCAAAACTTTAATTTTATCCCCTTTCTTGCCCTTTCCTTCTGTTATAGATATTCTTTTTGTGGAGCATAGAGTAAAAGACCGAAGAGTGAAAGAAATATTGTATAATTGTATGAAACAAAGTGACAATATATTATGACATTGGGTTTTCTTCTTCAAAAATAATTCTGCTAGAAAATATAGTAACAACTTGTAGAATTATTTATTCAAGGTGATGATATATAAATATCATCATTGATACTGTCATTGATACCGACTTTGTTATTTAGTTAAATGAGTTGTTTTATACATGTTGGTGACTTTATTGTGCAATTTATTTGTACAGTACTTTTATTATTCAACTTCAGTGAGTTATTATTCAGATTAATGATATTTGAGTTAAATAATGAATTATTGTACAAAATAAGTTGCATAATAAAGTTGTTAATATGAATAATAACTCATATTATATGAATAGTAAAGTCGGTATCGATGATGGTATCAACGATGGTATTCCTCTGACATTTCTCTTTATTTATTTATTTATTTATTTATTTATTATACAGTATAGAGGTTTTTCAGAAAAAGAATTCAGCACACGGTTGCATTATTATGATGGTAGAGATCTCTTGACAACAACATACTTTGATAACCTTAACAACGGATTTTTAAATAATTCTCAAAAAAATCTTAAAAATAGAAAATGTTTATAAACATATTATTTAATTTATAAATTGATTGTGTTTCAAATTTCATACAATTTAAGTATTATTTGATATTTTATCAAAGGCCATCAAAATTATATAACATTTACAACAGTTTATATTTAACAGCATTGAATGAAATAACAAATGACTTTTAAATTATATGAAATGTAAAACACAATTAATCTATTAGTTAAAAAATATATTTATCAACTTTTTTCTATTTTTGAAAATTTTAAAAATTATTTAAAAATTAATTATCAAAATTATTAAAATAATAGTTATCCGCCGTTCCCCTTATTATAAATCAAGCATATATAGCTAGTAGTAGCGTGCAATTTCTTTATTATAAATCAAGCATATATAGCTAGTAGTAGAGTGCAATTTCCAATGAGAAGGCAATTCCAAATTTGAAATTTCCAATCCAATTCAACTCTGGTTGTACTCGTTTTGTAGCTTTCTTGATTTATTAGCACAAAACGAGACTATGACAACCTCAGCCTCATCAAGTTGCCATCAGAGTCAGCACCAAGCAGTCAAAAATTAATAAATAATAAATATAATATAAATATAGTAATAATGCACCAATCAGACAACTGATTTATAGCGAGGCGATCTATCATTGTTTTTTATATTTTTTTAAGGTTTTTAACTGCATATGGTCAGACAAGCATTTTTTTTTATCTGTCCAGAATCTTTTCAAAACAAATAACAATAATATTTACATATGAAATTATATTTAAAATTAAAAGCATATATGTTGCTTGAGAGAGAGAAAAAATCTAGAGATGATATGAAAGGATTGAACCATCTTTGTTACTATCTTGTTTTCTAGTTGATAGACATCTATCTATTTTTAGAGCAGTATGTAGTAAATAAAATTATATTTTCACCATAGATTCATATCATGTGATTGAGAGTCAGGTTGAAGGTGTTTAAAGATGGAATATAAGTCTTCCGTTGTATATTCAATTTATTTCTATATAGATAGCTCTTAAAACTTAACTTAGGATAGTGATAAATGCACCAACAAATAAATCTAAAAAAAAAGATATTTTATAATACATTTATTCGTATGTTATACTGTGCAATAGAAAATCAGAACCCTTCATCATAAATATGTAACTTCAAGTCCACTTTTTTTTTCTCATTTGATATTAACTAACTTTTCATATGTTTAAAATGCACAAAAAATTCAGTTAGATATATTAAAATTGATGCATTAAAAACAAATTCCAACATGCTATTATACTTAAGATAAAAAAGTATTATTCATTCAAACAAACCAAGATATATTTATATATATATAAAGCGATAGACTGTTGTGAAAAATATATAATATAATATAATATATATTGATTAAATTTTAACTTTTAACCATTATATATTTTCATTTAACAATTACATAATAGTTAATAAATAAAGATTGTTCGACAACTAAAAAAACATTAAATTAGTGGACTCTTAGCTGTAACTCAAAGAATTTTTTTAAAAAGTAAAATTTCAAAAAGATACACTAATAAAAATTAATGTTCCTTTCAGTCAGAAAAACAAAAATTACAGAACCCATTGGGGGGGGGGGGGGTCTTAATCTTCAGTTATACAATAATACGTCATTAGATATATGAATAAATAAATAAATCATAGAATGTTATTTTTTTAAATTTTATTTCATATAAATCATAATATAATAAAATATATATTATATTACGTTGTACTGTATAACACAACAGTGCATGTATCAGCTCAGCCTGTACTTGTGTTTTTGCCAAGTGACCAACAGATAATACACAACACAGGGACCCACATATTTCCAAAACCATGATTTTATACAACAACATATTTCTAATTAAAACAACATAGTTCAGATCTATCTACTCGTGAACAAAATATGGAATCAGGCCAGACCACTGCAATCCAAATTTCTTAATAGTTGATCTCTGGATTATTTGAATTGTTTTTTTTATGTTAATTGATCATCTGCTGCATTAAGATTTAAACCATCATCTAAAATATTGAAATGTTCATTAAGATTTAAACCATCATCTAAAATGTGACCTGATTAATGTGGATTTATATCATTATACTATGCAGCGTAATGTATTGTCCGTCCGATCAAATTAAGATTCATATAAAATAAATCTCAAAAAAACCTTTTAAATAATCTACACGTTGCAACACAGTAGAAAATCAGGATTTTGATTACTATGGTGTCACAAATAGCAAAAGGGAAAGAACTGAAATTATTTTTGTACTCCAATATAATATAAAGTATAAATATTTTTTAAAAATATATATTTCAAAATTTAAATTAGAAATTATATTAAATAGTTTAAAATACATGGGTGCAATTATCCCTTCTTATTATTTTATATCTCATCGATATACATATTAAATTATTAATGATAGAATTGTTCAAGCGAAACTGATTTTTTTATGGTGATGTTTAAATAAGAAGATCCATTAAAGCATTGAATAAGCAAAAGTTACGACAATAAAGTATAATAAATTGGGTCAAGAAATTTTGTTATACTGTCTAAAATTGGTTGTTGACTTTTAATTTGTTTCCCAAAAATTATTGAATCTTTTTTTTGTCTTAATTGTATTACTATAGTACATAAAATTAAAGCTAGGATTTAAGGTAAAAAAGCATATTCATTGACATTAATTTTTTTGATGTTGAGGCCAATATTTGTTACTAATGTGGATATATAATTTTGCTAATGCTGACACTTTCTAGCAACCATAATAATGACATTGACACCAATTTGGTTTAGGAAAGAAAATTTTACATAATAAATTTATCAGAACAAAACATGTCTAATTAATGTATGACCCACAATAATTTATTCAGGGGTGAAAACAAAAAAAAATATTTTATGGGGACCTCAAATTCGGAAAAAAAAATGAAATTTTTACTTAAGAGAACACAGAGAGTTTTTGAAATAGCAATTTAACCAAATTTTTTTTTATAAATTCAGTAAATTATGTTGTTTGAATAAAATAAATTGTTACCTAATAAGAGGGATCATGTGTAATTTTTTCTTGAAATAAAAAAAAATGTGCATGTCAATAATAATTTTATTCTCATCATAAGGAGGGTGGTCCCCACTGCACTCCATTAAAACCACCATTGAATTTGTTCACACTTGTACCAGATTGGGATAATAGAAACAAAATTGATAGCTTTTTTTTTTTTGCATGAGATGGATATGAAATACATTTTATTTTATTTCCCATTTTTTTTCCCAACTAATGTAAAATTATGGGAAAAAAATAATCAAGTCACATTATTTTTTCCCCCACAAACATATGATGTCTATAAATGCTCTCTCTCTCTCTCTTTATCTTTGTTTAAATGTTGCAATACTTGTTATTAATGTATTTAAACTTGGATCTCATTTATTATTAATTGTTATTAGCGCTCTCTCTTGTAAACAACATCTCTTTTAAATTTTAATAGGAAAATTCAGCGTCATCTTTGTTTAAAGTAAGTCAAATTTGTTATATAAGAATTGTAAGCATAATTTTATTTAATATTAATATTATTATTTTTAATTATATATGTAAATCATTCATTAAATTTTACTCCATTTATGTAATTTTTGTTCAAGTAAATTACATAGTATTTAAAAAAAATTCAATTATAGTAGACTTTATACTATTTATTTTATTTTATTAATTGAGCTATTACTATTAATCCATACAACAATTAAAAACGATAACCTTTTCAAATTTAAGTAAATCGCCATTATAAATCCCCCATTACATCCAAATGGTGTATTTTATACTTCTCCACAAATTCTCTATAACGATAAAATCCCATTTATATTGTATTGTGGATTTCATATCCGTTAAATTACATCTCGTATATTCTCATGACAAATTAATCACATTTTAACAAATTAGATCATATACAACCAATGATGTGGAGAGGTATTTTCATTTTCCTACCATTTTATTTTCAAATTTAATATCAAATAAGACATATCTCATCCTATCAAAATCAATCAAATATGAACCAAATCTAATAACATAACTACTAGGTCAAGTTCAATTTTTAAATCCAATAGACATCAAAACCCATGTCCGCTTCCATTTCATAAAAGCCACATAATTTGATACAAGAAGACCGTCCACAGAAGACCACAGAGACAGATGGAGACGTGCCATCCACGTACTCCTTTATGGAGAGCACGTGCCGTCCCTTTTGTATTTTCGCCACGCTTCAGACACACAGAACTTTTTCTCAAAAAACCTCATAAGTTTTCATTATTACAGAAACACTTAGAAAAAAAGAACCCTTGTTCTAATCTTTTCCGTTGCATGTTATTACATTACATTACGGTAATTAGTGTAGTGTTGAAATATATAATGATATATTTTCTTTTGAAAAATTAGTGTATGTTACCTGTTTCATTAAATAATAAATTTTACTTAAAATCGATGAAGCTAATTATGTATTGTTAACTTGCACATACTATAAAAATATATATGGTTAAACTACTCCCACTCTTTTAATTGGTTTGAGGTTAGCTCTGATCGAACAACATTAACGATCTAATCTGACATTTAGATTTACGATTATAATTAGTTCATTAGAAGCTATACTTGTTGTTATAATTTTCACGTAGGATAAATCCAACAAATTGGTTATTCAAAATTGAACAATGCATCCGCAAGAATATCTAATATAGTATTTTTCGATATTTAAGGTATAAAATTTTCTCAGAGAAATTCAAAATCAGTATTTTTAAATACGGCCACGTATGTTTATACAGTGCAAGACCGCATACATAAGAGTATGCACCCGCATATTAAAAAATACTAATAATACATAATTTTCAAATTCGTCATTAATTAAGATTATAAAACCGATACATATCTGTATATACCATTCATATATCAAACTGCAAATACATTCGTATACCTATGGCTAACCGCCGCATATTAAAAACCGCATTTTAATCATGATTCAAAATCGTTTTTTTTTCTTATAGAACTATTTGTAAATAAGAATATTAAACTCTAGGAGGGCAAAATTGGAAAAATACATTCAAAGAGAAAGACTGAAAGAGGTCCCTACTCTACCGTCTCCATCTATCCATCAATCTCCGAATTTTTCTGCTCTAAAGCGTAAAGGCGCCAACTACACGACGACGAGCTAGCAGCGCTACAGCAACAGCACTGCTCTCTTATTTCAGCCCCAGTATTCCAAATCTTTTTATATTTAGAAAAACATAAATATCTTTTAATTAAATATAAAAAATACGAATTTTTTCATGATGTAGAAAAGACCGTATCAAATATATCATTTTATTTGGATTCCTTAAGGAATCACACACTTAATGTGGTTTCTTTTGCTGTCACACTACATCACACTACAAATCGCCATATGGATTTTAGAGACTCAAAGGAACTGTGAAAGATATACAGTTCCTTCAACTTAGGGTTTACTTTCAAATTTATTTCTGCAACTCTCCCTCTCTCCTCAGAAACTCAGCATTCATCTTCTTCCTCTCTTCTTCTTCTCTGTTTTTATTTCCAATTTTTTTTAATATTATCTAGAGATATAATCTTCGAATGGATCGCTACACTATTTTAATCAGCATCTTCATCTTATTCTCATTGTAAGTTTTTTATATATATTTTATATAAATATTGTATAGATTTTGTAGTTTTAATAATCAAGCGAATGTCAGATAGAAATAGCTAAATTAATCTAATTTTAATTTTTCTACAGGATTTTTTTGGAAGAAATAATAATAATTAACATTTATCATGGAGGATAGACAGTTGACGGATCTTTTGGCGTAGGATCTAGTTTAAATGCAAAATATTCGTTTCTTGTAATTAAATAAAACAGTTTTGATGAGGTAAAAAGACAAGTTCATGTTGGTCTTGGTTTGCTTCATAATCTGTTTAAATTAAGCATAATCGCACGATTGAACATATCACAACATGAGTCACTTTTTTATACTTTAATGCTAATAGACTGTAGTATAATTCGGAAGTTAATTATTCGAAATGTCACTTTAATAATCAATTGTCGCATGTTAAAAATAATGGTAGAATCAACATCAATTCTAGATGGCATCGGTTATGATCCAACTCCAAACAATATTTTTGATAGTAGCAATATACCATCTATAAATCGGAATTTACCCGAAATGAGCTCCATGCAACAACTAAATGTAGATAATGAGTTCGATGAGGAATCAGAAAATGATCCCAATACTTATGATGATAATGAAGAGGTTACTATAGATGATATTGAGATAGAATTAGATGTCCATGCTATTTTAAATCAATAGCGACAATCGATATCATTCATTAATCGAGGTATGAAACATCCATGTATATCATTCAATAATCAAGAGCCAATGCCATATAAAGATCGTTCGTTTTTTAGCAATACCCCTAGGTTTGATCATCCTTTAGCTGAGTGTCAGACCTTCGATTCTAAAGATCATTTAAAAGCTATTCATATTAAAAAAAATATATGGAACATGATGCAAAATAGCAATAAATCAATATATGTGATAAAATGTAAGAACATACAATGCACATGGAGGTTATATGCAAAGGTAACTGGAACAATAATACGGATTATATCCACCAATCCGGATGAACACTCTTGCTATGGTAATCCTACTAGATTGGATCATAACCATATGACTGCTAGGATGGTTACAAAAGTTATTAAAAGTTCGTTAAAAAATAATATGGAGATGAAAATGAATGAGGTTTGTAGTTTGGTCCGTATAACATATCCAATTACAGAGCACTCGTATAACAAGTTATGAAGAGAGAGAAAACTAACAATTATTGATTTGTTTGGGAGTTGGGAGAAGGTATACGAGTCGTTGGCACCTTTATTAATTATTATTCAAGCCTCCAATCCAGGTACAAAATTCTTGCTTGAGTCAGATCCTTCTGATTACTTCGGTGTGCATATTTCAAACATGTTGCATGGGCATATGGTCCGTGCATTCAAGCATGGCCTCATCTGCGACCAGTGATTAGTGTTGATATCGGACATTTATCGGGTAGGTATGTTGATAAACTTTTTAAGTCTTGTGTTTATGACGTTGAACAACAACTCTTGCCCTTTAACATTTGCAATTGCTGATGAGGAGTCAGCAGCAAATTGGGGCTGGTTTATGAATTGGTTACATATAGAAATTATTGGATCTGGACGTATATGTCTTATATCGGATCAATTTGTAATTATAAAGGGTTCGGACCCTCATTAACTATAGGGAGTCCATATAATCCTCACATCAAAATACATTTGCAATTGCCTCGTTGTTATCATTGTCATTTAATTCTTGAAATTTATCTCACAATCAAACAAGTCTTACATGAAATTTTGAATTAATTACTGATTCATCGGGCTCACCTCGAAGTTTGTATTTGAACTTCCAAAGTCTAGAGCCTGAATCATCTACTGTAAATGCTAGGTCAATATCTATGCAATAAAAAATTAGTCAACTCTACTCATCATCACTAATATCAGTGATTGGTTGACCTAAAAATTATAATTAATATAAAATTAGGTTTAAATTATATCTTAATCATAGATCAAATCTAAAAAAAATAATATTGATTATCTCGTATAGATAAGCACCAAAAACAACTAATATCCTCAAGCGTCATTGTCACCTCACATGCAGGAAAATGAAACGTACATGTCTTCGATCTCTATCTCTCAACTAAAGCAGAGACTAAAGAATAATTTAGTACCACAATTAAACAATTACAATTTTGGTTCTCCAATTTATACAAATTCAAAATAACACTAACTTATATTACAATAAATAAATTATATTGGATTCTCGTTATTGCAAATTTTCTATTATACACCTAACAATTTTAAAATTGACTATCACAATAACAATTTGATATAACAAATAAACAATAACAATTTCATAATTTAATTTCTACTCATTTAAATAAATCAATTCGCTTTATCAAATTGTAGATCTAAAATTATTTGTGTTCTCTCTCAAATAAGAAATTATTTCTGTAATTATATTTTTAAATAGAGTAGAAATGAGATTGAAAACAAAACTCTCGGTCCGCCATTTCCTTCCTCTCCTCTCTTTCGTGAGCTCGCGAGCTCTGTCTCTCTTCTCTCTCTCTCGAATGCTTTTGACGCACACTTTATACAGTTCTATCTACTGCATAAAAAAAAGAATACTCTTTCCGTTTATTTAAAAAAATTATTACTTTTCTAAATATAAAAAAAAATTGCCAGTATTCTCTCTGACACCCCCCTCTTATTTCAACTATTCTCTTTATATTTCTTTCCCACCATTTACTGACTCGTTCCCTTTTCTTCCTTTGTCCCATTCCAGTTACCATTTACCACCTCACCACACCACAGAGCGTACAGAGAGAGAGAGAGAGAGGCAAGCGATAATGGGAGCAGAGGAGAGGCAAAACGGCCAAGGCGGATGCATAGCGATTCGATCCTTCCCACCTCCGTCCATCTCTCGTTGTACCATTGGCGGCTCTTCTTCCTCTTCTACTACTACCGCTGGTAGACTTTTGCGTTTTAGTCCCTCAATACTTCCCTTTTTGCTTCATGAACTCGTGCTAGTATAAGCCAAATCCACCGTTTCTCCATTTTCTTGTTCTAATTGAAGTACATGTCAGATTATGTTTTTTTTTGTTCTATCCGGAATATATATATTTTTTACATTCTTTCCAGTTTAAATATATTGGTTTGAAATCATTGAACTTAATCAGTTGTTACATTTTTATTATGTGCATTTATTTTATTTTATTTCCTTTTTCTTTTGTACAATGATTTAAATGAGCTAATTATCTGGATTCCATTGGATTGATTCTGACAGATTATAGATTGAATTAAGGATAAAGACTGGACCTTTTATTGTAACTTTGCCACATAATTATTCCTTTCTTTTTCAGAAAAAGACAATCTCTCTTATTTATGTGTTATTTATTAGACAATATTTAAAAGAAAATTAATAAGGCTGTACTGTAGGATCAATGTCCCACACCTAATCTGGTATGGTTTGGTGCTAGATCTTAACCTGTCCTTTTTGAAAATGTGTCCGGGCCTTTTCAAGGATTTGTTCAACTTATTAATGTGATGGTTTGGTGGGAAATATAATGCCAATAATTATTATGGATATATAGTGATGATATACTGCTATTTTATATATTCCAAATTTCCAATTTTTTCCCCCTTCCAAAGAGGCCAACTTTACTTTGGACAACTTTGCCAATTTTCAATCTTTTTTTTTCCCTTCTAAATTGCTGGGGTTTATCATTTATGAGAGATATTCTGTGCTAATAATTTCTTAGGCTAAAGTAGGAGAATGTTGTTGGGTAAGAGCAGATATTTTTGAAAAAACAGTACTATGGTTTTCGGTAATTTAATTTGCCATTTTTCTAAAGTAATGGTCTTATTTCATCTAAAATTTATGGTTTTTTCCATATTTTATTTTGAACATTTGGACTTTTAAACTATTGCTAGATGATGCTACATGTGGGTCACCGAGATGGATTGGAAAGAGTCTATCTTGTGTTTGTATTAAGAGAAAAGGAAATTATGAGCGCATATGCATGACTCTTACACCTCTACAGGTAACATTTTTCTCTTTTGTTGTATTTTTAAGGAAAAAAAAGCTGTATAATGACAGCTTTCATGTTCTGTTCTTTTTTGCTTTGTTAAATATAGGAGGAAAGGTTACAGCGGCTGAAACACCGGATGAAGGTGTACTTTGATCCCTCTAGGCGGGATCACCAGGTAATCTCGGTTTATACATTTATTAGTTGCAACTAAGGGCATGGTTATCTCTGCGATTGTGATTACAAAAGATGACATCTTCCGCCACATCAGCAGCATTCATAATTATCCCTTGAATAATATAAGCCCATCTTCATCACAGAAATTCATCATCCCAATTTTCAATTTCTAAGAACCATTCCAATTTTTTAATGTATTTTATTTTTATATCCTTGCAATAGGGCTTGCAAGTGAATCACAAATGATGATGTGGCAATGCCAGCCAGATTGTTAAATGAGCAGTGTTATATCCTGCAATTTATTCGCAATTGAGATGAACATGCTCTAACTAACTTGTTAAGTAAAATCATATTTTATATGATATCCCTGTAATTACTGAAAATCCATATTTTCTGAATTAATAAAATCATAACAGGAAGCATTAAAGGCTCTTTGGCATGCTACATACCCAGATCAAGAGCTTGAAAGTCTGATTTCTGACCAATGGAAGGAGATGGGTTGGCAGGGGCGGGACCCATCTACTGACTTCAGGTGCCTAATTATAAAGAATGAATAAGTAAAAAGTATACTGGTTCCTTCAAATACAGGTGTATAATGTTCTAATAGATAGATTTATACATAATTAGAGGTGCTGGTTTCATTTCATTGGAGAACCTACTCTTCTTTGCTAAGACATTTTCTGTAAGACTTGTTCTTTGCATGAAGTAATTCTTTTTCTTAATTTCTTTTTTAATTTATTCTTTGTGAAGTTCTATTAAGTGTTAATAATTATTCTTATTTTCGAAGACGTCATTTCAAAGACTGTTGAACAAACAAGGAGGGAAGAGGGCTACATGGGAGTATCCTTTTGCGGTGGCCGGGGTGAATATAACATTTATGATCATGCAAATGCTTGACCTCCAATCTAGTATGTGATAGTTTAACCTAATTTACTCAGCTATTTCTTTTTATTGTCATGTTAACGAAACTCGAGATTTTGCCTGCTGACCAGCCTAGTAGCTCCAGTAGTACACAACTAGGATGGCTTCCCTAAGGTCATGGTTTAAGCCTCCACAGGCAATAAATATGGATTTGGGACTTAAGCCTTCTTCATTTTCTCTTCTTTTGAAAATTGGTGCGAAATTTAAACTAAGACTTACACAACTTCCATTGCCAAACTTTGGATTACTAATACCTCATGTTGGAACCAGTCAATAAGTTTGGTGTAGTCATCCTGGCCTTGTCCAGTATTAGTTTGTCACTGGTTATGTTAGGGTTTTACATTGTAAGAGTCAGTGCAATGGTACCTGGTGGCCAGGATTATCATTTTGCTTCATGTAAGGCACTGATACATGATGTAACTTCAATACCTTATCAGTATTGGTATTAATGTATAGTTGAGTACCATTTGACATCTATTAAGTTGATCCGTTTCTCTGTAACTTCTTTCTTACTGCAAAATGAGCTCCTTTTGCAAGACCACCTGTGTTTTTGTTCCAGTTTGTAAAAGGCCCTTGAAACTAACCGCATTGGGAAATATATACAAAACATACTGGTATCCAATCCCTTATTAGTAAGATTAAGAGCTGTGATCTCTATAGTGCCTCTAATTTGAAAATGATCTTTTTCTAATTCTTTTCCTCATGTTATCTCATATCTCAAAAATTGAAGCATCCTCAGTGGGTTCATGGGATAAAGAATGGAGTTTTATATTGATTTTGCCCAAATGTTGTCAGGTGAACTTGTCCAATGTAAAAAATTTAACATGGTATGATTTGCCATTGTTTTTTTCTTGCCTAACATGGGTCTGTTTCATAAAGACACCAAAATTTGTATATGGCATGCCAATGTGGAAAAATAGTGGGTGTCTTTTGCAAAGAAACCTAAAAAATAATCATATCTTGATAGAAAAATCACTTAATTTTGATTTCTTTTAACCTATGTAAATTGCAGCTAAGCCGAGAACCTTTGTTAGAGCTGTTTTTGTTCAAATGCTCTCAGGTAAATAGATGCAACTAATATATTTTATCAAATATGAGGACGTTCTTCAATTTATCTCTCATAATATTGCTTTATAAATATCATCTCATTTTTTAATTTGTATTTTTTTTTTCAGAGGATGAGTGGGCATTTGATTTACTGTATTGTGTTGCATTTGTGGTAATGGACAAACAATGGCTTGAAAAGAATGCCTCCTACATGGATTTCAATGTACTATTCTTTTCCTTGTATTTATGAACTCTGTATGTCCGTACCAGTTGTTTCTTCTCATTACCGCAACGGACTGATATGGTATTGTTCAACTGTTGGATATGGTATTGCAAAGCAAACCAACATGATGTTATTCGATAAAACCTTTAACATGGTTTTGAAGGAGAAATTTCATATGATGTGAAAGACATGTCTGCACAAAGTATCAATTATTCAAATGTGCTCATTATTTTTATTAAAGTTTTGTTTGATTATGTTTCTTAGGAGGTTTTGCGATCGACACGAGTGCAACTAGAAAGGGAGCTTCTATTAGATGATGTAATGCGGATCGAAGATATGCCTTCTTATAATCTCCTCTCTTAGTTTCATCTTTTCTTTTCTCCCACTGAATTGATTCCAAAATTGTACAGTATTCGTGGTCTCTGTTTCATTTTCTTTTAACCCCTTTGCTTTGAGATATGTTTTATGGTGAATTGGGGCAATCACTCTAATTCTGATTGTAATAACTAACTAATGCTATGCCCTTAAACTAATTTTTGGCTCACTTCAATTTGTTTTCTGTTTGTACAAAATATCCAATTTGTTTTTGTTAGTACAAAATGATTTGGACTGAATTCTTCTTTGAATCCCACTAGTATCTTATAGCTTATAGACTATGCAAATCAACTAAGAAATATAATTTTCAAGAAAAGAAAGCCAATGAGAATGGGGTTTGGAGTTCATAATAAACTAAAATCAATATGGGGAATAAAACAGAAGGGTACAACTAAGAAATAAATCAATTTCAAATTGCTTTCATGACAAGACAAAAAGAAACCACTGAAAACTTTTTTTACATATGATTTACATAAAATGAAGTTAATGTCAATTCTCTGTAATTAATGATGATTGTCAAAAGGCAATATACAATTTAATGAAGCAAAATCTTAAATATCGCAAAATCTTAATTCATAAGATCTAGCAGTATTGCTGATTCATTCTAACTCCGCTGTATATTTTTTTGTTAGCTTATATGCTATTTGGATATTAAGTTGGTTAAAAATCATGTCTCGACGAAGTTTGACATTTCGATTTAGGAAATGTTCTATTGGGTATAGCTTTATCAATATTTATTTGTTCAATTATCCTCCAATATCTTACAACGAATCCATTTTATTTAGCAATCAAAAGAAACTACTACCCATATTTTCCATATTTGTCTTATAAAAGCTGCTATATGTCACCAACAATTCTGAATTTATAACCATATATTAGTTAGTTGAAAGTTGATACATCATTGCATTTACATGAGTATGACAGTTTAACACCACAAAGTCGTGCGCTTGTCATTTAATTGCATGATCCTATATGAATTCATGCATTGAATGATATCAAATACCATATGCAAATAATGACACTAATATATTTAGCTGGTTCACTGGTTCATGTGCTGAAATGTCTTTAATGGTAGCATTGCACAATCCTACCTGAAGAAGTACTACGATACACCATCTGGAATATAGTTCTTTTCGATAATTTATGTTTTCAGCTTCGTTTAATCCATTTTTTTAGTAGCGCTATTTATAAAACTTTTATTTCAATTATTAAGTCTGCTTATATATAATTTTGTAGCTTGAGTACCGGCTATCAATTTCTTTTAGGTGGCTTATTTATCTCACATAAGTATAGGAAAGTGTTGCCATTCAGATGGATGGTTTATTTATTGCATTTCAAGAATTTGAACATAGTTTAATAAACTATCAAAACTCATAAAAAGTAGTATGACTAATAAAGATTCCAAATTTTGCAATGCACACGATCTCATCATTTTTTATATGCATATAACTAATTCCATAATGTTGGAATTTAAAGATTTAAGTTTAATTTAACATAACTACAACTTATGCTGAGTGTTAACTCGTCAAATCGGTTAAATTTTGTCTAGATAAGATTATCAATGCAAGTTATAATAGTCAGATTACGAATTTTTCAATCCGTGACTAACTAATTACAAATTAAATACCAATTCACTTTTGTCTTTCTTTTCTGATGAAACCAGAAAAAAAAGGGGGAATCTTCAACCAGTAGAGAAAGTATAGTAGACTGGTGTCAAATTCTTCCACGGATTTTCACAAGAACTGGTACAAAGGATGTGTAATTAAACATGAGCATATCTAATCAATACAAGAAAGACTTGCTATAGTTACCATAACAAGAAAAAGGCTAATAAGCCGGCACTCAGCATCACTAGATTCGCTACCACGTACCAACAATATTGTTTTCATTTCTTTTCTTTATTCTTTCTTCTGATTGAAGATGCCGGCCGTCTTTTAAAGAATGTCAACACTGTTCTGGTTTCTTGCAAGCTAATCCTTTCACTGCATGCCTGCACTGGAACCTAGAAGAGGGAAAAGGAACTTGAGAAAATAATTACAGAACCAGTATAAAATATAAGGGCCAAAGACTAAATTAGAAGATGCAACACAGTAGAAGTTACAGGGACCCAATTTGGGAGCGCTATTACTTGTAATTACTGTGGCTTCATAATGACTTGCTCATCGCATTTGGGAATACACATAAGCACACACGCGTATATATACACAACAAAAGGAAAAGAAAACAGAAAAGATAACTCAGTTTTGTTCTGCTACAATAGGACTAAATATGTCCTGCTCAGAACACTGTAGATACTGTCTGACATGTGCAAGTTGTCAAGTTGCGTTATTATATCCTCACAATAGAAATGGCACTAAGCGAGTTAAGAAAAAAATAAAAGAAAAAAGAACATGTAAAAGCCATTAACTACTGCTAACTGTAAAATTAAGCAGAAAGTACATACCAGATCACATCATTTGGATCTAAAAAATTACAGCAATTGTCTTTATCACTCTTTTGTGTAGCCACAAATCTACACTTTATGTGCAGCCCGAATTGTGTAGCCTGAATTGATAAAGTCCAAGTTTAATAACCTATTATTGTCTGGTATGTAAACACCTTGTTCATACCTGTACTGGATTCAGCCATGAACACCCAATCAAACATGAACCAGAGCACAAAACAAAAGAAAACGAGTAAAAAGGAGAAAAAGAACAACCTTTTTGCTGTACCGAAAATCACGCTTTGGTAGGAAATGAAGAGGCATGTTGAAATTAGAAGGGCACTTGATTAAGAGAAATAACTTTGAAGGTCCTTTAGGTAAGAACATGGAGTAAACAAGATAAGATTAAGCATGACAGAAGAAATAGGGAAAGACCATGGATGTCATAAAAATAAAAAATTTTGTAACATAAAACTTCACTATATTCAATATTCAATAGAGTTCGCCTTTTATTTTGTGATTGTTGACACTGGAAAATACTGACACAGTACTGGTTTTTGGCAGGATTAGAGTTCCCTAAATTTGACTACAGTCCTACATTAGGCCTGTTGACAACAAGACTTAACACCTTAAAGAGGGTTTTTGATGCCCTTATGCTCACTATTTACAGTGTTGAATAAAATTGACTGTAACCTTATGAACTAGCAAACCAATAACCGGTTTGTATTGGAGTTTATATCAGGAATTCAGTCCCAATTGATATAGACATATAGTCAATTTACCCTTAATTCACAAGCACATATATACATTGACAACATGGAAAATCAGTCCAATTGGTAATAAAATTATGGTTCTCAAACTTGAGGTCTCATATCCTTGCAATTAGCTAGTTCATTGTCAAATTCTTTGAGTTGAAAACATGAAGAAAAAATAACAAGAACAACACAATAACATATGTGGATGGCTATGATCTTGGAATCTCTCTGTGTCCAAATAATTTCACAGTTGCAAGGGGTAGAAAGGTGTCTTTGGCATCAGGATATGCTAATTAGTAGTTATCACAGCACTAACCTGTATGTGTAGAGCTTCCGGCACCATTGGATACTAAAGAACGAATAGCCTGCCATAATCCAAGAAAACATATTTTATGAGTAGCCAACTATAACATTGCAGAAGGAAGCAATGATTTTTCTAATTTTGAGTAGCCAACTATAACATTGCAGAATTTACCAGGCGATAGCTTAGAACTTTACATATAAAGCCTTCAGTTTCCCTGTCTCTTTTTTCCAAAGGTCCTTAGTCCTTTTGGATGGGAAACCTTAATTTGACTACTTCAACCCTAATGGGCCCAACTAAACCTCATTTGAGATCAATGGTGCAATTTCAGCCCCAGTTTTGTTCCGAATTTGTCTAATTTAAGACAATTAGTAAGTTTTCAACAGTCTACCCCAGCTTCCCAGTTTGCTTTGATGAAAATCAATTGAAGTATTATACATAAACTGACATTTTTTTTACATGAAGCCCACCTTCTTAGAAAGAGTTTGAGCAACCTTGCTAACAGCCCCATCTCTTGCAGTGCCAGAACCAAACTTCCCTACAGAAAATCGCATGCTGTAGACATATAGTGGCCTCACAAGACTGCCTCCAATCACCAATCTAACTTCTTCAATGACAGAGATACTATCAAGAGCTTCTTGCAAAGCTGAGAGCTGATTTGAGATCCCCTTCATTAATTTCTCATGTTTTTTTATCACATTCTTCACCTCCTTTTTTCTCATGTTATGCTTTCTTATCTCAGATGGCTTTGACTCTGCTGGTGTTGGACCTGATTCCACCTACGATTTGAAATTCACTTTGGATGTTAACGTGCTAGATGGCAATTCTGGTATATAGGACCTCAAATCCCAATTGTATGTACGTTACAGTTCTGCAAATTAGCCATCATTTTAACAAATTAGCATAAAGTAACTGTAATTAGAGAATCGAGCTTCTATTGTCTGCGATTTCAACAAGAAAGCCTCAACCTAACAAAAAAGAAGACATTTCTTTAGGGAGTCAAACTCAATTTATACATTCGGTAACTAAAGCTTCATATGGTGCATCACTTATGATAAATATTGTTTCTGTTAACCAAATCAAATACCGCAAATTGAGGTAAGACTTCAATCAGAATATTTATTAAAATATGAAATTACATACCAGACTTTCAAGTTCTTTCTTGTGAGAATCGAATCCATTTTCCAAATCTTGCAAAATCCTGATATAAAAGAAAAGTTGTGATATGAATTTTAACAACTAAGAGTCACATTGAGAGGAAGAAAAAGGAGTCATCTGGCAATTAAAGGCAAGATCGTGCCAGATGGAGTGTCAGCAAATGCTTATCCCTTCTCTTTTCTCCTAATTTTGGAAGCCTAAGAGTTTTTTACTTTTCAAGTTGTGCCAATAGGAGCCTTTTTAACCTCAATTGTCTTTCACTTAGACAGTGAAGGACAAGTGAGAATCAAATAATCTAAATTGAGCCATGTAGAATAATTCAGGGTAAACTGGAGACTTGACTTGGACAAGAAAGCTTAATCGACCATAAAAGGTGCTAATTTGACCAAATTACAAAAACTCAAGAACCTTTTGGTCTCCGCATGGGTGCGAGCGTGCGTTAGGTGTGTGTTTGAGAGAGAGAGAGAGAGAGAGAGAGAGAGAGCGCACAAAGCATACATTGGGATTTGGTTGTGCATGAAGAGAACGAATCCGATCAGCTCCTTGACAATGTGAAATACCTCGACTCTGGCAAGCGCCTCCGACTTGGTCTCTATCTCCGTGAACCCTAACCCTAATCCACCTTGGCTGCCACCTTCGCCGCCTCCTTCTCCTCCAGTGGATTCCATCACCCTACAGATGAGAAATTTTGAATTCTCGCGGCGGAGGGAAGGAATGGATCAATATTCAATACTAAATAGTAAATGTATCGAGATTTTCTTTGGAAATGATTTGCCTCATCGAACCCGAAACATATCCAAAGCATGGACTGTCACAGGAAGAAGAAGTGAATTGTATAATTTGTATTCTGTTGCCTTAGATGGCATGTATACCTATTGAGATAGGAAAAGCTAAAATGTTTTTGTTTTGTTAGACAAATCATCGTTGTCAACTATACTCATTTTATTATTATTGAGATTAAATGAGTTATTATTAATATTAATAATTTTATTATATAATTTATTTATATTTTATTATTGAACTCAAATATTATTAATATGAATAATAAAAATATTGTACAAATAAATTACATAATAAAATCGCTAACATGAATAATAACTCATTTAATATGAATAGCAAAGTCGGTATCGACGATTGTATCAACGATGATATTTGTATACCAACTCTTTTTTTTTATTTTAGAAAAATATTTGGAAGATACCAAAATCGATATCGATTTTATTATTCAGATTGAGCGAGCTATTATTTAAATTAGCGATTTTATTATACAACTTATTTTGTATAAATACTTTGTTATTAAACTCAAATATCACAAATATGAATAATAATTCATTTAAGTTAAATAATAGAAGTATTATACAGATAAGTTACATCATAAAGTCGCTAACATGAATAATAACTCATTTAATTTGAATAACAAAATCGGTATCGATGATGGTATCTGTATACCAACTCTCATTTTTTTTATTTTAGGAAAATATTTGGGAGATATCAAAATTGATACCGATTTTATTATTCAAATTAAACGAGTTATTATTCATGTTAACGACTTTATCATGCAACTTATTTTATATAATACTTTGTTATTAAACTCAAATATCACTAATATGAATAATAATTCATTTAAGTTAAATAATAAAAATATTGTACATATAAGTTGCATCATGTAGTTGCTAACATGAATAATAACTCATTTAATATGAATAACAAAGTTGGTATCAATTATGATATCTGTATACTAGCTCTCATTTTTTTTATTTTAGAAAAACATTTGGGAGATACCAAAATTGATACGATAATTTTATTATTCAAATTAAATGAGTTATTATTCATGTTAACGACTTTATCATGTAACTTATTTTGTACGGTACTTTGTTATTGCACTCAAATATTACTAATATGAATAATAACTCATTTACGTTGAATAAATAAAAGTATTGTACAGATAAGTTATATCATAAAATTATTAATATGAATAATAACTTATTTAATCTGAATAACAAAATCAATATTAACGACATCAATAATAATATATGTATATTAGCTCCCATTTTTTTTATTTTATTAGTGTTCCTTTGTAGTGGTAACTGATGGGTACAAAGACAAACAAGTCTGTTAGCTGAACCCATTTAAAGTGAAGCCAAGCGGGCCCTCAGAGTGGCATTTCTGTAATTTGTTTTGAGAGGAGAAATAATAACTTGTTCCTTTTTTTACTTATTTATTTTTGGATGAATTTCGTCCGAGGTCACTCAACTTTGCTCTTTGTTACAAATTGATCACTCAAATTTGATTTGTCTCTTGATAGCCACTAAATTTTATATTTGTTCCTAATTAAATCACTCTGTTAATATTTCCTCCAAAATACTAATAGAATATAACATGGAACACAGCTCATCACATTTGATAAACTGGATAACTTATTTTGAGGACACTTAAATATTTTCATCCATTGCCGACTCTTTCTTTTCTTTTTCGTTTTGCCACCTCCAGTCTATTTCCTTCATTCTTTCAATTGATCCATTAATAAGCATTCTCTTTCATTGAAGCAATTCTTAGAAAAGTCTCTTCATTGTAGTTCATCCGTAATTCACAATTTTATAATGCTTTCATGAAAGCTGAAAAGTACTTCTTTTTGCTCAACAAAAGTTGGAAGGTACTGAGCAACAAGCTAATTTGTAATATTTTATAACACTTTTTTAGAAAAACCTTGTTTTTAAGGAAATAATGAGATAATTTATATTATTATTAGTTTATTTTTTTAAAAGATATAGTTGGAGATATCTAAAAAAAATTATGATATATTAATACAAAATTAATTTGTGATATATATTCAGTTCTAATCTTTTTCTAAAAGAGATGAACTATTAATTAATCACAATTCATAAAAGATAGTTACACAAATAGCTCATTCATTAACCTGTATTTCAATTCAAAAGGTGAGCTTAAATGACAAGATGAAGGTTAGGAACCAGTTTAACTAATTTACAAACAAAAGAGACACGCTTGCCCACAAAATGCAAATTAGTGACTTGTCAAACAAAAAAAAAATGCTTAATTAATGTGATGATTGAATTGTTTGTTTGTGTCTTCGTTGGATGCCTCTAAACCTGAAAAAAGGTATCTGAAGATTCTTGGTTCCTTCTCACCTTCAAATTAACCAATAACACAACAAAATTAGTTCCCAGATACAATAATCCTTAATGAATAATAGAATGATAATTAAAAAAATAATGAAATAACAACAAGATTTTAAATTTATCTTACTGGTAATTTTTTCAGTCTTGCTGTTGGAGCTTCAATCTGTTGTTGTGCCGATTGGGTTCGTGCATGTATATCACTGACACCATTTGTCCCTGGACCATGCTTTCTTTTATTATGACCTTCTTTGTGACAGATTGAGCAAATATTTTTTTCCTCCTTTCTTGAAAATTTTAGTTCCACCATTGTTCTCTAGCTCTTCGTTATTATTTCTTCAAACCTTTGTGGGTCTGCCAGGCTTAGGAGGATCAATTGGTGGAGGTGTCACTTCTGAAAAATCACATTTTTCCATTGCTCTTGTCCAGACATGGGGGTGATCACATGATTATAAATTTTCAAAATGTTTCTACTTCATAGAAATCATTTACATAGTTCTTTGACATCAAACCATTAACTCTCATGCTTGCACAAACATGTTGGCATGGAATACCTAATACAATTAACATCTGATTAATAAACAGACTTACAAATAAAATATCAGTAAGTAACATCAATATTTGAAACATTTTAACCTGTTAAATCTTATTTGCGGCATGAACAAGAGGCAGCTGCTATATTAACAACAAACTGTCCACTAGGACCCGTCACTTGATAATGAGTACCGCCATTCCATACAACAGTGTATTTGATTGATTCATCTTTCAATTTATCAAGCTTTTTTTGGATTTTAGGACTAATAAGACCCTTGTATTTCTTCATCACATCTCTCTTCACTTGAAGTCTTCACATAAGTTTGGTTCTTATCATTTCTAGCATGGTTAAGATGGGTTTGTCTCTTGCATCAAGAAAGAATTTATTGAAACATTCAGACAGGTTGTTCAGTAACATATCAGACTTGAACCTTGTAGAAAACTGAGATTTAGACCATTCTTCAGCCGGCTTACTCTCTAACCATGTATATGCAGATTGTGAAAGCCTTTTAAGTTTACACATCCACTTCTTATAATCAGCATCGCGTGTTGTCACTGCAGCCATCCAAAGATGATTCTTGAGTGTTTTTCCTTTGTGTCCAGCATTGAAATAATTTTGGTACATATGACATACACAAACCATATGCTCAGCCCTAGGAAAAGTGTATTAAGGATTGGTACAAGACCCTCAATCAAAATTAAACCAAAGTGAGTGTTTGAAAAAAAATATATAATACATTAAGAAATCAATACTTTAGAGAAAGAAAGAATAATAATCTATACCTTTTGCCGATCTGACATGAATCTCCATGCATTACTATTCACAATTCCAATATCAGTTGCAAGAGGCTGCATGAATCAGCGCCAACTCTCTGAATTTCCCCCTTCTACAATAACATATGAAATTGAAAATATGCAATCATTAGCATCAATTGCCATTGCAGCTAGAAGACGACTGCCATACCTAGTCTTCGACCAACGACCATCTAAACTAATTATTGGCCTATAACCGACTAAGAATCCATCTCTACATGCAGCAAGACAAAAATATGCTCTCTTAAAAACTTATAATCTAAGATCATAGATTACAGTACTCCCAGAATTGGCCTTCTTCAGCTCATGAGCATAGTCTTGCAATTTGGCATATTGGTCCCCTTCATTGCTAGCTAAAATTTTGAGGGCATTGGATTTTACCTTCCAAGCCTTTTTGTCTTGTAATTTCCAAATACAGGTCATTAACGAACTCAATGTATAAAACCTGCTAAGGACTGTGTTGGATCATCCATAAATGTTAGAAGGTACTTACCAACAAGATAATTTATAGTGAGGAATTTTATATTATGCTCATTCACACAGATATGAGAAGAACTGAAGATTTTGACTTGTACATTTTCAGTCCCTTTCCCTAATCGTGAGACCCATATGGTCCATGGACAACCCTTCTTGCACATTGCTTTAACTCTTTTAGTATCATTTTTCTCAAAACGAATGTTCGTTCTTGCCTTGATTGCGTATTCTATCACTGCTTCCTTGAACTCTTTAAAGGAACCAAAAATCATACCGACTTGGAAATGCGGATTAGTCATATCAACTATTGCATTAAACTCAGGATACCTCCTTTTATTTCCCACTTTGTCATCTGATTCATTCCCACTTAGTAGCTCGTGAGAAGGAGCATAATAAGAATCTTCTAGTTCAACAGGTTCAGTTTCTATGGGTTGTGCCGCCGCCATATCGTTCTTCATATCAGGTGTCACATTCAACTCACAGTTAAGATCATTATCATCAACCGCAATATCATTGTCGGTATCATTAAAATCACTATCTTCTTCACTATCCTCATCATGATCTTGACCAATACTCTCAATAAGGTCATCATCCTTGCCACGCTTGTCTTCTACAGCTACATTTATATCTTCATCTGACTCGACAATAGCTTTTGATTTTTCTACTCCTCTATTTACATTACTACCATGTAAATTCTCATCTTGAATTTCATTACAATTCACATCTTTAATCACATTATTACCCTCTAAATTTTGATTTCCCAAATTAGCACTTGCTACTCCAGTATGTCCCTTCCATCCACTGTTGTCCAAGAAACACTCTAGTATCATGTTCTTCTTTTGCAATTTATTAATCATCTCCATTAAATCTTGATCAGACTCTAATAACTTTGGGTTAATGTTCTTGTTCCCCCCTGATCTACACCAAATTCGAGTCTTTTCAGAATATCCTATTTTTTCTACCATTGTAAGCAGTTCAATTAGAGACATTTCATCAAGGTCTAAGCAGTCAAAGTCGTCCATTTTGCCTTATGTATATCTAATTCTTTTATGATCCATATAAATGGTGCCCCATGATACACTTCACATGTAAATAAAATATATATTCACCTGGACCTACAAAGCATATAAAATAACATCACTTTAGTACTAAGACTTTAGCATTGTAGCAGTAAACGAAGTTGGCTTTTTATCCACATGCTTTATTATGACACTTGTCAAAAAAAAAAGAATACAACAAATAAGTCTCATACCATAAATAGGCCACACGTGCAAGTTTTTCCTGAGCTTCATTATAGAAGAAATAACAATGGCAAACCTCTTCAATTCGGAGCAAATTTGGGCTTTGTGAGAAAGTATTTGTTGATTAGAACAGGAAAATAACTCTATTAAATTCTGCTATGAAAAGATTCTCGAGTTACTTGCGAAATTTTATGAAGAAATTTTTTCTAGGAGAGCATTATAAAACTTAGCTTTAGTGGACGAAAGAGTCCATTAATGGATAGCTAAAAGAAAAATGAAACAAAATGGAGGTGATTTTGTTATAGAGCAAAAAAGAAAAGGAAGAGTCGGCAATAGATGAAAATATTTAAGTGTCCCCAAAATAAGTCACCCAGTTTATCAAATGTGATGAACTGTGGTCAATGTTATATTTTGTTAGTATTTTGGACGGAATATTAACAGAGTGATCTAATTGAAATAAATATAAAATTTAGTGGCTATCAAGGGACAAATCAAATTTGAGTTACCAATTTGTGACAAAGAACAAAATTGAGTGATCTTGGATAAAATTTATCCTTTATTTTTCTATTCATGCCTGCCCATTTTCCATGGTTGCTCCCTTATTTTCTTCTCCTCTCTTCCTCTACCATCGTCTTTCTCAAGTGTAACTGGAAGGCTGTTCTACTTCGAATCTATTAATCGGTTAGTGGGTTTAGCTCTCCTCCAGCTAATTTTTTGCCATATTGTCGCAGTTCTTCTTTGTTTGGTAAGATAATAGTTTCTTTCTAGTTTTATTTTATCTATTAGCTCTTGATTTTCTGCTATATATATATATATATATTGGGTCGTTACCTTTTCTTTTAAGTGCTTTATTTTTGTTTTGTCTCACAGGTGCTTGCTTCATGTAAAATATATTGTGGGTGATTTGTTCACTTACTTATAGGCTTCAGATATGTAAGAGTTTTTTTTTTCTTTCATAGTTGCTTCGTATAATAGCTGCTATCATTCTCATTCATATTTTTGATAGCTTGATGTCTATTTGATTTTTTTCTTTTTTTTGGAAATAAAGGCTCATGTTAGTCTAAATATTTATTATTTTTTAAATGTATTTTACGGGATTTAAACTTACATCTCTCTATAGAAAGATAAGACTTATCATCGCTATGCTAGATACTACAGTTCAAAAATACTATTTGGTTGTATTTAGTGTAATTGAATACTTATTGTTTTGATTTTTCGTTAGAAAAACATTAAGTGTCCACCATCTTACTGTTTATCCATCTATCCACTCATTTATTTATTAATTATAATTATGTATCCGTCAACTAGAAATACATCATTGTTAAGTAACGAAGTTTAATTATTTTATGTACAAAAATGTATATAAAAAAAGTATTTAAACTTTGATAATTAACAATTATATATTTTCTATTTACAGATATGTAATTATAAATAGTAAATAAAAAGGTGGATAGATGGGTGAATAGTAAGGGGGTGTCCCCTAGCATTGCTCTTTTTGTTATATGGTGTTGTCCAAATTAGTAATTGTCCAATTATAAGATCTGTTTGAATTTGTCCAAGAAAAAGTAGGTATATGAAAAACTAAATATAATGTTATAAACTAGATGGCATTCTATATTTTTTTCATTTTCTAATCACGTGGTTTTTTGTTAAAGTGCAAAGAGGAAGAAAATATTAAGGAAACAAAATATTTTCTAATAGTTATTTTTTCTTGTAAGATGCCTTCAATATTTATCAATTTGTTTATTGTGGTTTTATTTTTTATCCAATAAATTATAGAAAATTTTTAATAGTTGTTGGAAAGAAAATTTATATATTTATAATGAGAGTGACATTTCTGACACCAAAAAAATATTTGGTATATTGTCAATATATCAGAAAAAGGGGAGTTTATATTTTTGTTGTTCTCATGCTGCTAACAGTAGGTTTGGAATGTGATATTTATCTCTAAATAGTTCTATATCATATTTTTGCTATTCTCATGAAGTTAACAGTAGGTTTGGAATATGATATTTATCTCTAAATAGTTATGCTATCATTAGTGTTTAGTTATTTTATCAATTCAGTTTTAGTACCATAATATATTGTTTACGAATTTGGTTACAAATTGTTGTTTACCAAATTTATTGGATTTTAGATATATATATATTTGAGTAAAAAGAGGGTCTTATATATTTAATATATTTTTGTTGATCAGTATCTTGGATGGCTATGATGTACGTTGGTATTAGTTAGTTTTTTATTGCTGTATTTTGTTTACATTGTAAGTCGATAGAGAATGAGATTGTTGAGTTGAATGAGCAATTCCAATCAAATGAGATGGTAGATTTGAAAGTATCTGTGGTTGGTATGGTTTTTGGTTCTCCCGATGAGGCTTATGATGTTTATAAAAAATATTCTTGTAAAGTTGTTTTGGGATCACTCATAGAACCAGACACAATTTCTATGATATTAAGTATGATGTTACATTTTCTTGTAATAAGAATCGTCGCCTAGTGAGTGATATGGAGGAAGAAGTGCACTGTTCCCGAAATCGTGGTATTGTCGGTACCAATTGCAAAGCTCGTATAATAGTTAGAGATCGTGTGCTTAAGGGTAGTTGGTGTATTAAGGAAGTTGAATTAGAGCATAATCATGAATTGCAGCCTGATAGTGTGAGGCTGATGCGTTGTCATAGAGAGCTGTCTTTGTTTGTTAAGAAGCAGCTAAAGATTAATAAGTGTGTTGGGCTTGCACAAAATAAGTCTATATGTACTACTTTTATCCAGGCTGAGAAGGCACATGGTTGGAAGCGTAGTAAATCTGGTTCTGACAAGTCACACGGTTGTCATTCTGATAATCTGAATATAAATCTTATTCAGGTTAGTATTTTATTATAGAATTATATTAATTAATCAGAAAGTTTATAGTTAATTGTTCAGATTATTGGTATATTTATAGTCTTCGTTATTAAACTGCAGGTTGAACCTGTAGTTACTGTTGATTTGGAGGATGCTGAATTGTTGATGCATTTTTCGATCAGAATGTATTTAGGATTAGTTATGTTAAATTTATATTATATATTTTGATTTTTTGTTTTAAATTTGTTCCCATTCAGGATGAATTGTTGACTTATTTTGTATGTAGTTGAAGCCAACCAATTAAGCAGATTTTTGGTTCTTAAATGTTGTAGTTTAATTGAATGCATTATATCGTATATTTTTGTTGTGAGTAGGTTATAATTTGTATTTTTATGGATGTCGTCAAGGCTTTGAAATTAGAAGTTAGAAATTGTGTCTTTTTATGGTTATATTTTTGGTGGTTGTAATTTGAATACAAAATTATAATATATCATTATGGTTTTGATATGTTGAGTCATGGTTGTACTGGTAGGAAGCTATCATAGTTGGTGGCCATGGCATGCTTTTGTTGATGCTAATGATTTGTAAATCAAATGCTTAATTCTTGTATATTGAATGGAAAGAATTTTGGATTGTATTTGATGTTATGTCTGTTTCAGTATTCTTAACACTGACTAAGGTTAATTTTTATTTAATTAGCTGTAGTATTTTCTGTATTATTTTGGAATTGATTTTATATCTAGTATTCAAGTAAGTAAACACTATAAAATTAATATTTTGTTAATAACTATAGGAATGCAATTCGTAATTAATTACTATAAAATTAATAATTATTATTCAATAGATGTCATTAGTATTATGATATATTATGGTTTTGTATTTCTGCCAGTTTATTTGCTTTATTCATATGATAATTAAGAGAAAGGTTAATTTTATTACTAATTAGTAGTATTATTTCTTGGACCATTTTTGGATTATATTTTTTTTTGAGTTAATTAATGGTGATATAATACAAAGTTAATTAATTGGTTATTGCTGTTTGTTGTTTATTATTAATAACTAATAGGAATATTCTCAATATTATAAATTATATTAGCTTATGATGGCAATATATATTTTCTCAAAAGTATGGTATTATTACCAGTTGTTTTTGTTGATTTGGTTAGGCATGGGGATGTACTTTGACTGCCATGCATTTAATGCTAGAGATTACGTTAATATAAGGTTTACTAATTTTTTATTTATTACATTAGTATTTCTAACTTCTTCACCAAAGTACATGAATTATTCGACAAAAATTCATGCATCAACGACGAACATTGTGCTGTCACGTATCATCATAAGAGCATTGCTTAAGAACTAGAGCTATAGAAATAGAACAATAGAACATTTGACTCGTGTCAAAATAACTTGTACACGAACCCTACATCGAGGACGAACATTGTACTGTTACACACAGAATATATGAAAGTATGATTATCTATTATTTATCCGCCATATAATTAGAATAAACACCAACTCGTCTACTGAGTACAGAATATGACAACACACCAAGTAATCTCTCTCCAAATTGAAGTTCTAACAAAATTCGTCGTACAAGCCAACACAAAAAAAAAAATCATATAACAATGAATATCCAGAAATAAAAACCTTATCAGTACAAAAACATATATAAAAAGCTAGTCTCCTCACTCCTCTACCTCTGCCTTTATTTCCTTCATTAATTCATCCTTGTATTCTTGGAAGCTACCTGGATATCTGCTCACAGTACCATCTTCAACCACCCAGATCTCGCTCTTCTCTTCATCCTCGCAAACCCTAGAAATCAACCTAGAGTCATGACTCACCAGTACGACTCCTCCCGTGAACTCCTCTAGAGCCTCAGCGAGTGCATCTATACTTTGCATATCAAGGTGATTGGTCGGCTCATCCAAGAGCAAAATGTGAGGTTTGGACATAGAAATGGAGGTGAACACGACTCGTGACTTCTGACCTCCCGACAATTTCGCAATTGGAGTTAAATGGTTGTGGCTTGCCAAACCAAACTTGCCCAACTTTGCACGTACAGTCTCTGCTTTACTACTTCCTTCTTGATCTGGATGCAACCTAAGTAGATACTGAACTGGGTTCTCCTCCATTATCAAGAGATCCACAAAATGCTGAGAGTACCGCCCAATCCGCAACTTCTGGCTCCGTCTCATCTCCCCTTCGGTAGGTTGTAAATCACCAGCAAGTAAATTAAGCAAGGTTGATTTACCAGCACCATTTGGACCCACGATGGCAACTCGAGTGCCCATATCAATGCCAACATCAATATCCTGTAACTTAAAATCAGGTCGGTTAGGGTAGCTGAAGCCAACGTCGATTAACTGAAGAAGCGGTGGGGTCAGCTCAGTTGGCTCTGGGAAGTGAAACTCAACACTGTAATCTCTCCATTTTTTAGGCACTTCAGGTGGTGCCTGTTCATCATTGTCCTGTGACGCCTTCCCTTTGCCTTTGCTTTTGGCAGCCTCTCTGGCAGCTTTTGACAGGGCTTGGCCTTTAACCTTGTCTTGCTGTGCCTTGCTTCCACTCTTTCTTGCGGCCTTCATTTGTTTTTCATAAGTTTCATATTTTTTATTCATCTCTCGCCTCTTCTGCTCATACCCTGTCTCAAAATCATCAAAGTTGCCTCGATACACATGCAGCTTGAGGTCATGGAGGTGGATAATCTCATTGCATACAGTGTTCAAGAAGTCACGGTCGTGGGAAACCACAATTAGTGTTTTCTTCCACTGGCAGAGGTATTCCTCAAGCCAGAGCACTGCACGGAGATCAAGGTGATTGGTTGGCTCATCCAACAATAACAAAGTTGGTTGCATGAAAAGAGCACGAGCCAGGGAAATACGCATCCTCCAGCCACCACTGAAGGATTTCGTGGGCCGGGCTTGCATCTCTTTCGTAAACCCTAGACCAGCAAGGATTTTCGAGGCCCTGGCCTCAGCTGCATCTGAGCCTTTGAGCTGGAGACTCTCGTAAATCTCAGCCAGACGGTCACCATCTCCATCAGCAGTGTCTTTATCGTCAGCCTCAGAGAGAGATTGTGCCTCAGCTCTGAGTTTCATGAGCTCTTCATCAGCAGATACAACAGCTTGTAAGGCAGATCGATCATCACCAACTATTTCTTGTTCAACTAGTAGAACATCTATGTTGCGAGGGACTGGGACCTGTGGTCAAACATATATACAAATGAGGATTTAGGAAATAATTGATTTTGGCTCTCAGATGGGAATATTGCCAAGAATCACCAAACTGCCTTATGCATATGCACGGGTCTTCAATCACAGATTTTGTACTTTTACAGTGACTTGGTGGTTTCTCGGTTCAGGCCTAAACTCGCCGTCTTTGCAATAATGGAAAATCTTAATTCCAATGAAAAAAATTAATTTACTTAAAACGAGGTCAAATTTTGAGTACTAGTTTTTTACATCAAACTATTAAGATTCAGTTGCACATTTTAAGTTGCAAAAATATTTGCCTAAATTTAAAAAAGGAAAAAGTTTCCGATATTCCACCCCTAAAGAAATTTGAGATATTTTTCCACCGCCCAAACCGCGAGGAACTTTTACCTTATCAAGAAATTAAGAAACAAACATGACGTATGTTATTTAATTACAGTTTATAATTGCATATCAGCTATCAAATTAACACAAGGCTATCACCAGAAGTGTGTCAAATAATACAATTATACAGTAATACTGCTTTTGGAATGGGTACAATTACAATATCAGACTTGTACAGCTAGTTTCGCAATTTGATTTCTCATTGCTATAAACCCTAATCACACCAAAAATCAGAACAAACCATTATGAAGTTAGAACAATACCTTGCGCCAGGCAAGAAGCTTGAGCAGCGTAGACTTCCCCTTACCATTGGGCCCCACCAATCCATACCTTTTCCCATGTGAAATTCTCACTGATGCATTCTTAAACAATTCCTTTCCTCTGGCGGAGACTGAGAAATTCTCCACCACTATGTCCTTCACGTTATCCATTGTTGAATTGTTCCCGGCCAAATCATCATCTGCCATGTTTGCGCGGGACCCGCCCACAATGACTGAGAAAGCATCCCGATCATCCTTCAACGCCTCCCGCCTCGCCGCCTCCGCAGCAAGGGCCTTCAACTCCTCTTTCCGTTCTTTCTTCTTAGTATCCTTACCTGTTGGAACGTGCTCAGACAAAACCGCTCTCTCTTTCGAAGCGGTTTTAGATCCGACCATGGGTTTCGCGTCGGAATCATCCAGCTCGATTGGAACCTCTTCCTCCTCATCGGACGGGGGTAGATCGAAATCGTCCAAGTAGGAAGAGGCGGCGGATTTGGCTTTAGGTTTGGGCTTAGAGGAAGAGGGTTTGGCCTTGGCGGATTTGGTCGGGTTGTCCATGGAGGCGAGCACGGCGGAGACGACGAGCTTCGAGGGTTTCGCGGCGGCGGAGGATTTGGATGAGGATTTCGCGTCGTCCTTTCGACCCATGGTGAAGGCGAAGGCGGCGGCGGCGGCGGCGGCGGCGACCAGCTAGCGATGGAGAAGAGAAGAAAAAGAGAAATCGAAAACCAAAGAAAGAAACAGGTGAGAGTTGCTGCGACTTGAAAGGTGCCGCTTGGGCTTGAGCTCGGGTTCCGATCGAATCGGATGAGGAATAAATAGAAGAGAGGGGAGATCAAGTGTCAAAGAGAGAATAATAATATATATATACATACAAGAAAATATTTGAGAGTGATATCAAAATCGATATTGATTTATTATTCATACTATATATATATATATATTATTTATATTAATTATTTTATTATTCAATTTAAATATTATTAATATAATGATAATTTATTTAAATTAAATAATAAAAATATTGTATAATAAATTATATAATAAAATTAATATTAATTATGATATTTACGTGTCAGCTCTCATATAGATGTTGTGACTTCTTTTTCCTTTTCTATTCTATGCTACGTGTATTTATATATAGGAAATATAATAGCTATGCCAATTGCCATTTTGCATCTTTCTGCTTAATTCCCTGATCTTTTCTCTTTCCTGAAATGCTTTCAATTTGAAGCGTTGATGCACGAAATTAGGCACCGCCTAACTGTGCTGATGCACACTTTTTCAAAACTTATCAGGTCGATTTTTCTAAGTTGATTTTTTTTTATATAAAAAGTAATATTTATTTATTTTTAAATAATTTTTATGAAATTTAAACATAATTTTAAGTTTGATGGTAACAAAATTCTAATATTTCACAACTCTGATGTGAGGCCAACAGTGTTATCTGTCAGTTGTTATACGGAAGTAGCTTTTTTTTTTTTTCAGAACTGAAATCTGATACCAGTAAATCCTTCTTACTTCAAAACTGTGGCTAAATCTTAGAAGTTTTTTAAAACTTTTTTTTTAAATAGTAACATGGATTGGATTACTGATTCCATTAGATCATAAGTTTTATCTTAAAACTTAGATGCGTATTTTCTGATGAATTTGAATATTCCAAAACTCTGACAAGTGACAACAAAAATATAATCCATTAGTTGGTAATACAAATTCGAAATAGATGAAAACTAAGGTGAATTTAAAACATGTACATTTCACTTATAAAGCAATTGTTAATGTTAATGTAATACTTGTAATTTAGTAATATTATATTTTTTAATTAGCAAGATTCCTAAAGAATAATGAAACCATGCATATTTAAAAAGTAAACTCTACACGATTTTTACATCAAAAAAAAGGATTCACCATGTATTGAATGGAATTCTAGACGATATTTAATAACCCTCATGCCTAAAATTAAGAGCCATTTCAGCTCTTAATTGGTTGTAATTGACAATCATGGAATGCACATCTTACATTATAAAAATTAGGATAATTATTTCGGTTAGCCAGAAAACTTACTTCATCCAGTACAGAATTATACTCTTAATTACATGACATGTATAAAAAAAGTGTAAATTATGTTCAAAAAGTTTTATACATAAGTCACTTTTTCTAAAATTTTAGGAGGCTGCTATATTAAATAATGAGAGAGAGCTTTTATTTTTCGTTTAGAACATCTAATTTTTATGATATGTTCAACTCTTATGATACATATTTTTTAAAAATATTATTCAAATTAAAATTACAGATTTATTCTTAATTATTTAGATAAGGTGGGTGTTAAATTTTGAGTCAATTTAGAATTCGATTAGTCAGTTATCATAAAATCATTAAAACTTTAATGTTAAAATTTTAAATTATTTGATAAAAGAGTAAATATTTTTCAAATTGACTCAAATTTGACACATGCACTATTCCAATAATTGAGAACATATCTATAATTTTAATTTTTCTAATTTTTAATTTTAATCTTTTTAATTTTTTAATTTTAATTTTTAAAAGATATATATTGTAAGAATTGGATATACCATAAAAGTTGAATATATGTTAGAAATATCCTTTGTTTATACTTGTTTTGAGTGACCATATTTAAGGTTTTATTATGCATGTCAAGTTCTAGTGGCTAATTAATGCGCTATTAAATAAGAAAATTAAGAATATATGAAAATTATTATTGTGTTTCTTATCATAAGATTTGTCAATTTCTACTTGTGCGTTTTTGCCAAAATTTGCATGATTTTTTATCCAATATAATTTCTATCGTTTAAATGTATTTTTATAGATCATGATGAGATAAATCTCAAATGAGTCAAATATTACCAACAAAACAGAAAATTAATAGTTAATCTGACATCTATTTATTTTGAATGTTTATTGCGAGAATTAAACTAACATATATTCCTCCGTAAAGAAATGAATTACATCACTGTATTAAACTTGCAATTCTTAGTTGATTAAAATTATAAGTACACTGCTATATTAAAGCTGAATAACCTTCATAATTTAAATAAGTTAAACTTAGCACAATTCAAAATTATCTTACCAAATAAGGGTGAATAATAGCGTATACCTGACATATAAGAAAAATGTTTTTTTTTTGTGCACTCTATACTGTAATTTCAGCTTTTAAAATAGTAGCTCCTAAAATTCTATATAGAGTTTATCCCCTTGCAATCTAGGTCTAGCTAGCCTTTGCATGAAGCTATTTAATTAAGCGAAAAATTGCATTTAATGTAACATAATACATGTAAAAGCAAAGACTGTGAGGCATTTCTCCCAATTAAGAATACTACATAATCCAAAACCAGCATAAAGAAAAATCTAATTAATTAAACACCTTTGACTAAAAGTGCATAAACTGAGGAGAAAGCATTTCCAATTAACTAATGAGGACCATGCTTCATAGTTCATACAACATCAAACTAAAGAAAAGAGAAAAATAAATAAAAGCTAAAGTCTTTTTAATTATCTAAAGACAGAAACAACTGAAAATCCTATTAAGCATCCATTTCGGCACCTTATTCCTCTTCTGCCCCCTCTATTCGATCGATATATAACTCCCTTCGACTGGACATTACGCTCCCATCTCTTCATCCGTCTCCTCGAAAATCTGAGGTAAGCGTAAGCCGAACATCACATCTCGTGCAGAGGCCGGTTGATGTGCTCCTCCGCTGGAGGCCATCAATACCGACACCTCATTAATGGCCTCCACATAGTTTGACGCACCAGCTGTAGCAGTGCCCGATATGTTAGCTACTAAGCCAAACTTCTCATCGTCCTCGTCGCTGCCATTGTCATCGATATCGTCAACCTCTTCCTCCTCCGGAATAAGAGGGAGGCGGGGCCTCCACATTACATTGTTAATAGTAACCAAGAGACCTCTAGCTGTCACAGTGGCAGGGCTGTAAACCTTGCGCACGACACCTCCGCTCTCAGAACTTTTGTCATTTACAGCAGCACCCCCCCTGCTCAGTACACCAACTGACATCGACTGTAGCACAGAGCACAGATACATGAACCAACGCTCTGTCCCATAAAATCCTGGCTCGACCTCCTCACTGTCGTCATCTTCCTCATGCTCCTCATCCTCATGGTATATGAGGGAATTGCGTGACGGCATCAGAAGACATTACGACAGGCATCTCTTCCATCACCGGAAAGAGCATGTCACTGCTCACTGAACATGCATCTTTGCTGCATGACCGTCCGCATATCAATTTGTCCATGGATTCGAGAAGCTGTAATCACAAAATAAATTTTGATTAATTAGAACTGCAGTTCTTGCGTTTCTCAACTGATAATGACGCTTGTATCTGACAGCGACAACATATATCGGGTTCATAACAAAATCAATTTGTTTGACCAAATTACGTACCGACTCAAGAAAGAGATTGTTTTAAGAGGTGAATGATTATCACAGAAACTATAAGGAACTGATGTACTTTGCAGATGCATAATATATATAGTTTCCTTGATTAAAAAAGCTTGGACCCCGTAAAAGTCAAAACCCTAAAGTATCAAACTCCAAGTTTGCTAGAGGGAGGGAGAGAGAGAGAGAGAGAGAGAGGCACTTGCATGATGGGATTCTCGTCTCTCGCTGACTTACGATCTAATCACTAACAGACTGCGTGATTGTGTTCTTTGTAGGATTGAAGATGGAGAGAAATGGTGAATAGAATTCCGAGGGGAAAACAATAAGAGGTCGTATAGAGATATAGATATATATATAGCGGAGAGCGAGAGACGATATGAGAACTATGTCGGTTAGTTTTGGTTAAATTTGAAATTTCCAGAAAGCCAACGGTAAGGGCTAGGTTATTTTTGGGTGCACAGTGTACATGCTTTCCTAAAACGAAGTTTAATCTAATCCTGTCCGTCGAATTTGAAAGAACTCTTTCCAGTCATAGAGACTAAGGTTGTATAACGATTGTTGCATAGTCTATCTCAAAATCTATATACAGCACCAAATTCTTCAATATAAGGAATGTGTGTAAGTAGGATATTTATGCGTTACTAAATGAAGCCGGATGGTTATATCAAGTTGTTCATAATTACTCCCAACTCAACAATTTATTTTGAACACCAAAATAAAAGGAGAGCTAATATACAAATACTATCATTAATATCATTATCAATACCAATTTTATTATTCAAATTAAATAAATTATTATTCATATTAATAACTTTATGGTATAATTTATTTTTACAATACTTTTATTATTCAATTTAAGTAAATTATTATTCAGATTAATGATATTTAAATCAAATAATAAAATACTGTACAAAATAAATTACATAATAAAATCGTTAATATGAATAATAACTTATTTTATATGAATAATAAAATCAGTATTGATTATAGTATGAACGATATATCTCCCAAATATTTTCCAAATAAAAATTCGTGCTTAACAAAATTAGGTAGTACTTACTGAAGCCACTTGTTTTCCATTTATTACACATCCTTATCCTGTCCTTAATCGGCTAATCCTTTCCATTCCCAGAATCTAAAAAGGATAACAAAACCCCATTTTTATTCTTAAACATTTTATCCCAATTCTATATATGGAACAGCAAAGTTTCTATATCCAACTAAGGTCTGCATTGGTTATCCCCCTTGTACCTTCTTTTGATAGCATAGGCCGCATTACATACAATAATGCAATAAAGAGACTACACAATGTTGCCCATAAAATGCATGACATTGTTAGAAACTATTCTGTTCCCATAGACTTGGCAATCATGTAAATGCCATAACCAAACAGATGCAACAAATGGAAAGTTTTGGTCAAGAAAGTCCAGGCTGATTCATATTTCAGTAAATGATGTGATTGTCTTAAATCCATGGTCAGAAGGGAGAGGTGCATTGCCAGGACGAATTGAGATCAAAACTTCAAATCCTGAAAAAAACCCAAGAAAACTACAATTATTGCTAAGAACATCAAAGGCCATGAAGTAGAAAAATGAACTAATGCCTCTCAAGTCCTGCAATGTTAATTTTTATGCTAATATGGATATAGGATCATCCAACTCCAATACTCAAATCCAACAAGATGGTCATATTCTTTCACTGTGATGAACATCAAAATCTAGTAGGAATTGAGCAGTATGTTTTCTTGAACCTTTTTCACTGTTTCACTGGATTAAGGAAAAAAAACGGTGCTTGTTGAAACGTCCAATTTTGCTTTTTTTTTCCTTCTCATCAAATAAAATAGCAAGTGGATTTAAAAAAAAGTACTTTATCTGCAGCTATGATATTTTATTGAGATCCTCAAAGTGGGATTTGATTCGCCCAAAGGCCTATGGTGTTCCAAAGACCATACTAGCTTTATTACAGTGTCACCATCTATTTCTCAAGCAACAACACTAACACTATTATTCAATATTCATGTCTTTTCTCATCTGCACAAGGTTGGGACAACTAAACTTTTTCTAGATTTAACGTAAAATAAGAAAATTACTTACCAGCTGCCTTAGCAGCCACAGCTTCTTGATAAACGTCAGTAACAAACAGGATTTGGGACTCATTGTCCACTCCAAGTGATTGTGCTATCTCCAAATAACTACGAGTCTCTTTTTTGTTACTGCATATATCAGAAGATGAGTAATACTCATTATACACACTACAACCATAATATTAGCATAAGCATCATGTTTTCTGCACAACTGTCCCATAGAAATGAAAAGAACCATCAAAAACCACAAAAAAGAAACAAATTAAACATGAAAAATCCTGTACCCCTGCTTCTAGATGAATGCCACCAAATTTTGGCCACCACAATTTGAGCTCCAAAGGACAAACAATTAAATTCAATTTACATTACTCGCCTTGTATTATTATAGTAAACACATCATATCATTTCGGCATTGTTTCGGTACTTTTAGGGGGTAAAATAATCAATATAGCCCTTACTTATTTTTCAAGCACCTTAAACAAAAATGAAGACAAAATGATGGAACTTTGTTTGAAACATATATGAAGTGTGATATAGTTTCTGTTCAACAACTTTATATATCACTTTGCTTGCTGAATCTGCACACCGTGTTGGCAATAGCTAATGCCAATAAAAGGTTGGCAGAACATGTACTCCTGTATTAAAGACTTCCAAGTTGCAAATCTTTATTTTTATAAATGCATCACAAAGCTTACCCGACTGTTGTATCGAAAAAACCACAAAGATATCTCCTGAGGTCTCCATACGAAGTGTTCCCAAATAAAAGCCTCTGTGCTTCTCTACTTCCACTTGAGTATATGTAAACCTAAAATCAATAATGCATGGCAATTTCTATAAGAAAAAGGAAAATTTGGAAAAAAAGAGACTTCATACGTCACCAAATGTACACCAGTTTGATCTCCATTTTTAACTGCCCAGGCTTCTCTTTTCTTCAACTTTCTTATAAAAGCTAATGGTTTTAACATGCAAATCAGTTTTTTTTTTTCATTTTTTTTTGTTAATCGCAAATCAGTTTTTTGGTATAACATCTGAAATATTGCCAAGCTGTAAGTTTCAA
The DNA here is from genome assembly GCA_037678475.1 of x Bolboschoenoplectus mariqueter. Taxonomy (NCBI): domain Eukaryota; kingdom Viridiplantae; phylum Streptophyta; class Magnoliopsida; order Poales; family Cyperaceae; genus x Bolboschoenoplectus; species x Bolboschoenoplectus mariqueter. Next base: position 3,051,960 of record CM075258.1, on the reverse strand, counting down.
TACTCAGATCATATCTCATAGAAGAGTGGAAACAAAATCCTACTTAAATCAGATCTCTGCTCAGCCCAAAATAGTAATTTCAGACACATTAACAAGATAGCTAGAGAAAGCAAAGTACTTTTTTGCCCTCAGAATGCCATTTCTGTAGTGCACCAGGAACGTCTTCAAAGACAATTCCTAGCAGGTCCTTAGACTCAAAACCAGTTCTCCATATATGACCCTGAATATAAAAGTAAATGAACAAGTTTATTTTAAAAAAAAAATTGAATTAGACCAGCATTAGACTTTCAAAACGTTCTTGAAAGGTTGGGTAAGGGATGAAACTCTTATTTCACAAATATGTTGTAACTTGAAATCTCAGATCTCACTACCAGTTAGGCTGGTATCAGCTTCTATCAGCTCATCAAACAAATACTCTCTTTTTCTAGCCGTTAGCTTTTAATTGACTAAACCCAACCAGTGCTTCTGATATGGTGACATCCACCTGCTGTCAGTTTTTACCAAGGAAATAGTACCAGAAACACAATTCTTAAAGCACCTAAAACCATCTCTTTGGGTTTAGTATTTTAAATTCTACTGGTGAGAGCAAATACCTGCAACTGCTTAAGAGATGTTATCTTTCGGTCTGCTTTTATCATTGCTTCTACATTGGTTACAATAGCATCAATTACAGAATCTCTCCCACTATTTTCAGCTGGAATTGGCACTGCTCCAGCAACCCCATTTTTACAATCCTCTTCGACCTTCAAATTAAATTTAATATTCTTCAGGTACAAATTATATGGAATGTGCTTAAAATTTTACAACTAGTCAAAAGAAACCGCCTTAAAGTTTTTTCTTCATACTGAAAACACCCAACATCCCCACTGAAAACAGAAATAACAAGTTAACAACAGTCCTTCAACAGCAACAAACAATAATGATCTGACATTCAATTTTGCCCCAAAAATAAGTTCAGTTGTACTTTGTAAGAGCTGAAACATAACTGCAGAAGGTCTCTTTCTGAATTTTTATTTTTCTTTTATGATGATAAGAAAAACTTACCTGAACCCATAATAACTCAATATCCTCTTTCGTTTCCTTGGTATCAAAAGTGGAGATGAGGTGCTTGCGCACATTATCACGTGCATAAGGGAACAATATATCAGTCACAAAAGATATTGGAGTCGTTGTTCCTTCTATGTCTAACACAATGCATTTCTGCATACAAAATAATTGTCTATTAAAAGGTAATTAAAATTATTGAAACAGAGCAAGTAACAAAAGTGGAAATAAAGATCGAGTACAAACCAGAAAAAATAATATAAATGAGCATCAATTCAAATATTTTATATTTTGGTTCTCACTGAAGCAAATATCAGACTGTACAAGACTTATACCACTCCACTCCAAAAATGAAAAAAAAAAGGTCTAAGGTTCAACTAGAGGATAAAAAAGAACTAACTCTTGATGATTCAATGGCATAATTGTCATTTTGCAAACCTCCTGTCGCCGATGTTTGCTGAAATGCTCTCGGAATGCTTAAGGGGCCATGGTCAGGGGTGGTCCAATCAATGCCCAGCTGGTACAGTCTTATCGCAGCATCAAAGAGATAGTGATAACATTCTGCCTGGCAAGGAAAAAGGAATTATTATTAGTATTAATTTGATGAACACATTGTTGCTATAACATTAAGATTTGGAAGGAAAGAGAATATACTTGTGTTTTGGCACTAATCCAAGTGTCACCCCATACAAATATTCCATGGTTTCTGACAAGAACTGCTGTAGCTTTGGGATATGCCGCTATCTGTTCATTGATTTCAAACTCATATAATAAAGATCCAACAGGCAATAAACTCAAGATCTAAGCAATTACTGAAATTAGTGGATATATACTAACAGAAGTTGTTAGAGAAAAGATAGTGGTGGATTACATAGTATCACCCACTTGTCATTTGGATTTCAAAAGTTCTCCCAATTAACTCAATCTTTCTCACTAGGACCAGTTTGATCCGAAGTCAACAGACTGATTTGAAACCTTATTCAGTGTTGATTGCAGAATGAGTCACCTCCCAGTTAAAACTTCCCCGCTAGAGTTTTCATAGATCTGTAGATTAAAAACCTCACTCATATTTTGAACTGAATAGTTGGAGGGAACAAAAGTACCACCAATAGAAATGATTACAAAGTTGGTACTGTAAACTCAACAGAAACAAATGACAATTAGGTTATACTTGAAAACATTTTTCGTATTTTACTAAAAAATGACCAAGGAGAGACTCAGCTAGATCCTCTGGCATCCATAGAATAAGAACAAAAGTAGCACAAAAGATACAATAGTGTGTCATCAGACTTATCTAAGGATAATAAAATGAAGCAAAGATACAAGGACATACTGCTTCAGCAAAAGAATCAGTGAGCTCCGACTCCTGCGGTTGATTCTCAATTATAGGAACTACCAGTTCATCATGATAGCCATGCCCCTTAATTCCTTTAATCATCTCCATATGGGTCATCTAAGAAACCGATTAAAATAAAATAATGTTGAAAGAGCTTCCAGAATGGAGTTAAATATGATAAGCACAATATGGAATGACATTCACCCAAAAAGTAAATATGAAGTTATGAAAACTTTTTTTAAAGAATACGTATAAAGCAGCAAAACAAAACAAAAAGGAAAACACATTATGCAATCAATCAATTTACCTTGAACTCCTTTGCAGAGGGATTCATCATGGTGACAATACACGTTTCCATGCCATGGCTGTGTATAACTGCTCCAGCACCACGCATTTTGTAAGCCTACAGAAGTATAATTATTAAACATACAACAAATCAACTTATATTTAGTTGGAAATAGTTAATACAACTACTCGAAAATAAGTGACTACTGGATGCTGGTACCAGTATGGTAAGCAAGCATGCAAAATAGCACACAGTTATACACTGCTCGCTTAGTATTATTGTGTTGTCAGTTTATAAATTGTGGCGAATGAAAGGGAAAAAGATCATGTATTTCAAGAGGGTAAATCAGATAGCAGATGTTGCAGTCACTGAAATTACTCACCAATGGCAAAGTTGATAATGGTAAAAAAGAGCAAGGAAACACCAATACCTTCATGAAAAGAGGTCCACAGTCTGTACACTTAGGGGCCTTATATGGGTATGGTTTCGGAGATGGTTCGATAAGCATATCACCATCTCCTGACAGCACATACATGTCTTCAGGTTCCATGCGCTCCTTCTGAACCCCTGATTACACACCACACCACAATACCACATGAGCAAAAGATCGATTGCCTTGGGAGGGGCATGGATGCAAAATACAATCTATCCACGGGATGGAATGAAAAAGTACCATACCTGAAGGAGACATGACGATGATCTGGTCTGACTTGAGCACAGAATCGTCGTGAACCTTGACGGTGATGCTACCGCCGGTGCCCGTAACCCATCCCTGAGGATAAAAGAGGCGACACAGCTCCGCGACTAGAGAACAAGCTTCCTTTACGCGCGGGCTCTCGAGGTACGCCCGAGTGGAGAGAATCGGATCCGCCATTGATGGATGGAAACTCGCTCTCAATTTTTCTCGATGAAGTACTGAGAGGAGGGGGTGAGTGCGCTGTTGCTCAGTGAATTTTTTTTATTAGAAATAGTTAGAAAATTCTCAAAAATAAAAATTTTCGGTAAGCTATTCAGATTTATAAGTTATTTCAATCATTTTTTAAATTAAATTTATCAATCTTTACAGTGAATTTAAATTCACGCTAATTTTATTCGAATAAATGTTATAATGTTATAATATGAGAATGTTTTGTCCATCTCGGTGTATGTGATATTTGGCTAAAGATTCCCATCTCATTCTTTTTTAGTCTTCTCAAATTATTACAGCAGAATGGCTACTACAATTTAATTTTTGGATGGTACTTTTTTCAATGTTGTCGCCTCAATAGTGTTAATTTGGAATTTGACAAATCAAATTGTTGATGTTGTTACATAATATTTCGAAGTAATTAGTGGTTTGAATGACAAATTCAAATCAAAGAAATTATATATCAACTTTTATAATTAAATAATCATTACATCAACATTTATTTATAATCAATTTAGTTAGAATATGCACTCTATAAAATAGATTTATTCATCATTCATCAACTCTTTAGGTCTAATAAAATTAGTTGTCGTATGAGTAAGTGACTCTCATTTCTAACACATTTATACCATATTTTTTTTAGGAAACGCGTGGTACATGAATGATATTTATTTATGTTTCTAATAAATTATGATATTTTAAATTCAAAATGATCAAAACTATCAATAGTTTTCTAAATGCTACATATTGTTTTTAATTGTTTGTACTAATACTAATACCATCTGAAAAATGCATTTACATTATGTTGCATTCAATAATTGATGCTTTTAATTAATTTATCATGTCAAGACACAAATTTACCAAAACTGATTTTATTTTTAATACATCATCTACAACTTCCTAAAGAAATTAATTTTGCTCTATCGAATTATATCAATTTTGTGCAAATCTATTGTAGAAATGTTTTTGTAACACATTATATGCACCTATTAATGTATTCGAACAATTCATATCTCATTTAAAATCATAAAATCATGAAAAATTATAAAATTATAAAATTATAAAAAATTGTGATTACAGAGATTAAAATTTTTATTCTATAAACAGAATAATAAGAAAAGGAGTAAATTACAAAATTGATACTTTAAATTTCACTTATTTGTTATTCCGGCCTAAAGTATCAAAAAGCCCCAATCTTTTTGCACTCTTTTTTATTTAATGGTGCAAAAACAAGAAGAAAAAAGTTCCAAATCACAAAAAATCACAAATAACTACCCACTTATTTAATTCACATATTTTCTGCAAACTCGTCATACACAATATACAATATGACATAAATACATTCACAAATTGATTTGCAAATCAATAATTGCGATCTTTTTGCAAAGAAAAAAACTATTTTGTGGTTATTTCCACCATATTCATTCTTTTGCGTTACCACATATCAGACAAAAAACAGAAGTGATATTTTTGTAGTTCTATTACCTTAAAAAGATCGTTATCATATGAATCTTTTGGATCAAATTTGAGTCTAATGAATATCATTTATCAACATAACATTAAATTTTATATTTCATATGAATATTAAAATTTCGGAGCGAAATTATGTCAAAAATTTTGATATCCTCAACACTCATTTTATCTATAAAATCAAATTTAAATTCGACGGACATCGGACCGACCCACTTCCATGCGGGCGTGTGATTCTCGCACACTAGGCTATAACAAATACCACAAGCGCATCTGTTCCCTGGACAGATACAACCGGGCCGAGAATGATGGGCCGCCATATCCCACAAACTCTCCTTCCTCGTGAAAGATATAACCGGGCCCGAAAAGATGGGCCTACGAGCGGGCCCATACCAATCTAGGGTTTTCCATCATTTAGGAAAAAAAAAAGAAAAAGTTACCTCGGTCACGTGCCATCCACGCGCGAATCCTGAGTTGCTAGGGAAGCCAATCAGCCACAGAGCTCTGGCGCGAAAATTTCCCGCCAATACTACCCCTCCAGTACGACAGTAATAGGGTCCAAGAGAAGCAAAACATACAACACAATAAGATAACAAAAAGAAAAAGGATTGAAGAGAAGGAGAAGCAGCGAAACCCCAATTCGTCGCCATGGTAATACCTCTCAGTCTCTCAATCTCTCTTCCTCTTTTCCTCTCTCTTCTACTAAACCCTAGACATCGTGTCAGAACCAACGACGAAGCGAGTTTATAGCTAGAACTCTGGCCTTACAATTAATCTCCGAGCTCTCTCTCCTTTGATCTCTTTTTGTCCGCTGTTTTCATCCCTTCTTAGTTTGAAGACTACACATCGGTGGCAGTACCAACTCTATACGCCCAAATCAATAGAAATAAATTTTCAGATCTAAGAGGAAATAGCCTTATGCACCTTTATCTATCTCTACTTTGTAATAATTCAACTTCCCCTTCCTTTCTTTAGGATGACTCGGAGAACAATCCGTCAACTCCCATCTCCCCGGCCTCAGCTGGATTCAGCACGGACCGACTACCTCCTACTCGCAATACGGAATCCTACTCAGATGAGGAAGCTGCCGAAGATCCGCACATTGTCGATGATGTCGCTGATGATATGGCTGCTGGCACTCTGGCTGATGGAGAGGATGAAGAAGGGGAAGATCTCTACAATGACAACTACCTCGAGTGAGTTCTGTTATCCAATTTTTTTTATATTGGATTTTTATTATGTCGTGATGATTTTCATGTTCATCATTGTGTAAGACATTATTGTCAGATCAGCCCTTTATTTCACTTTTTTTTTAAATAAGTAGCAATTAACGGTCTCTTCATTACTGAAACAAATGTTTAGGCGCTTTAATTTATAATATACAAAAGTTTGGGCAAGAGAATTGGTAATTGTTATACTATATCCTCGCAATAATCATGCTTCATGATCATTACGTTCAATTATCAGAGTTCTGATTTTTCACCTCTTTTGCTATATCTTGAAAATTTGATTGATCCAAAATTATCTTAAAAACCACAGCACATAATGTCAGCAAGGCAAATTCAAACTAATTGGTATCATAATGGTAAGTGAAAGCTGGTCTTGGTCTGAATTGAGAATTGCTTCTGAACTTTTTCTCTGCTTGCTTGATGAAGGGATTACCGGCGATTGGATGAACAAGATCAGTATGAATCACTGGGTTTAGATGAGTCGTTAGAAGATGAGAGAGACTTGGATCAAATCATGGCTGACAGGCGAGCGGCTGAGGTTGAGCTTGATGCGAGAGACATCCGTACTGGGGTCACAGGGGGTGCCAGAAAGCTTCCCCAGATGCTCGACCAGGGTAATTTTTTTTTATTTAAGAGGAACAGTATAAATTTCACATCAAGTCCAACAATATATGCTTGCCTTAGCAAAAAAGAAGTTTCGAATCATCCTTGCACTAAGTCTTTTTATGCAAGCAAACAAAATACTTCATGCTGGGAAGAACCAACATACAATTGTTCCAAAATTGAAGGTCTATTTGTGTAAGTTGTTATTTTTTTTATAACTCTATTTGCCTTTGTCTATTTTGACGTACTACTGTAGACACTGATGATGAATCAAGCTTCAGGCGGCCTAAGCGTCACCGGGCTCACTTCCGACCACCACCAGCTGGTGGTCCCAGGAGTGATGATGATGGAGATGCCGGTACACCAAGCTCACCTGGGCGATCCCAGCGTGGCTATCCAAGAGAGGATATACCAATGACTGATCCGACTGATGATGACCCCTATGATGTAGTAACTTTATCCTTTACAAAAGCACCCTTCTAATTTATATTGATGCTATGCAATGTTGGTTTGTTTGGTTCAGCAGCTGTAATTTTCTTGTGTTTTTTGCAATCATGATGCATCCTGCCTCATCTGACTAACCCCTTTTGTTCATATTTTGGTGTCTCATGTAATAGGATGAGACAGATGATGTGGATGAGATGAGCATGTACCGCGTACAAGGTTCACTGAGGGAATGGGTCACAAGAGATGAAGTGCGCCGTTTCATTGGGAAAAAATTTAAGGAGTTTCTTTTGACCTATGTCAACCCCAAAAATGAGCAAGGGGAGTTTGAGTATGTCCGCCTCATCAATGAGATGGTTCTAGGTAAGGAGCATGCTAATTTCTATATAATTAAGCTGACAAATTTAGAAGGGCACTTCACTGAGATTGACTGGTGCATGCATGATATTTATTTGGTTGCCAATAGGTATAGTATCATGGCGTTTTTCTTTCCTTTAGTAATTTTTAAGGGGATGTCATGAAAATTTAGATTTTCTTGCTAACGAGGGAGGATTGTGGCAAAACTCACCCTGATGTTTGTATTATTTAATTTTTGTTATTTTTTGTTCGCAGCGAACAAATGTAGCTTAGAGATAGACTATAAGCAATTCATATATGTCCATCCAAACATTGCCATATGGCTGGCTGATGCACCACAATCTGTGTTGGAGGTGATGGAGGAGGTTGCAAGAAATGTCGTTTTTAACCTGCATCCGAACTACAGTAAAATACACCAGAAGATCTATGTCAGGATAACTAATCTACCTGTCTATGACCAGATTCGCAATATCAGGTGAAGAGATTGATAACCTAGAATATTTTGTCTTGTCTTGTTCCACTACCAATTTGGCCAATGTACCATTAATGAGCATAGCTGTTGGAGAGTGCAGACTATTATCATTTGCTGAAACTCTTTTCAGAATATAACGCTGAAGTTTTTGAAGATTTTTGTGAGGATAAATAGCCTAAAAAGGCAGAAAAAATCTCATGTCACTTGCTGAACGTCAAGTTTTTGACATCCTATATCCATCTTTTTCTTTTTAAATTTCCAAACTGTCTTCCTCAACTTTTTCCCTCAAAGAGTTGGTAAATGGAAAATAATTTGGGCATTATTAAATGGCTGAAGAGAGCCATGCAAAATGTTTCTCAACATTTAGGATGTGTATTTCTCATACAGGGGCTAGCATTGTAAATAGCTGCTATTAATAGTTTGTATTCAAAGTAACATGTGCAATGTTTTTTTAACAGGCAAATACACTTGAATACAATGATAAGGATAGGAGGTGTAGTTACACGTAGGTCAGGAGTATACCCACAACTGCAACAAGTTAAGTATGACTGCAGCAAATGTGGGACTGTGCTGGGCCCCTTTTTCCAGAATTCCTATTCTGAGGTCAAGGTTGGTTCCTGCCCTGAGTGCCAATCAAAGGGCCCTTTCACCATCAATGTTGAACAGGTACAATTCTCTTCAAAGACTTTCATGCTAGTGCAATCATGCATTTTATGGGGTTCTCTTGTGGCTGGTAATCACTAAAGCGAGATTTATGCAAGCGAAAATTAACTTTAGTTTAGAGACTTATCATGCTCCAGTACACTGTTTGAATATATCCATGAAATCAATATAGACAATATAGGCTAGGCTCCACCAGGTACCATGTATATTTGTAGCTGATAATTATCTCAATCCAATTAGGTTCATCACCAAAAAGTCAAAACTGGATCTATTTGACTTTCACATATTGCCCTTGTTTAATTGAATGGTTGAAATCAATCTAATATTTTCCTCTTAAAGGTAGTGTATTTAAAATTATTTAGAAACTAACTGCAGGATCATAAGTTTTCTACGTTGTGTAAATATAGTATTATTCTGACATGTGTGGGTATTTTTAAATGCAGACAGTATACCGAAACTACCAAAAATTGACACTTCAAGAGAGTCCTGGTACAGTGCCAGCTGGCAGGCTCCCCAGATACAAAGAAGTGATTCTTCTAAATGACCTCATTGACTGTGCCCGACCCGGCGAGGAGATTGTAAGCCAAAATTGCATATACCGCCCTGAAAAGTAAGGCTTGCACATTATAACTTCCTCTGATCCACCCTTATTCTTGTTGTTTCAGGAGGTGACTGGGATATACACGAACAATTTTGATCTTTCCCTAAATACGAAAAATGGGTTTCCTGTATTTGCTACCGTGGTTGAGGCAAACTATGTGGCCAAAAAACAAGATCTCTTCTCAGCTTATAGACTCACTGATGAAGACAAGGCTGAGATAGAGAGGCTGGCCAAGGATCCAAGAATTGGTGAAAGGGTTTGTTTCTTCAGCTTTCACAGTTTGCACATTCGACTCCAAGTAAACAAACTTTGTTCAAAGATAATATTGTATGTACAAATGAACAAAACTTTGTTGTTTGACAGATAATCAAGTCAATAGCACCATCAATATATGGCCATGAGGACATAAAAACAGCAATTGCACTGGCTATGTTTGGTGGTCAAGAGAAATTCTCAACCGGAAATCATAGGCTAAGAGGAGATATAAATGTCCTTCTTTTAGGTGATCCTGGCACGGCTAAATCCCAGTTTCTCAAGTAAGGCCTCTAATTCCATCCATAGTAATGCCCTTTGCCCCTCCAATCACATGAAATGTTTTCTTTAAGTGCTTAACTTTGGTAACTTACTGACAGGTATGTAGAAAAGACTGGGCACAGAGCTGTTTACACAACAGGCAAAGGTGCTTCAGCTGTCGGTCTGACAGCAGCTGTCCACAAGGACCCTGTGACACGTGAGTGGACCCTAGAAGGTGGTGCTCTTGTGTTAGCTGACCGTGGTATATGCCTCATTGACGAGTTTGACAAGATGAATGAGCAAGACAGGTTAGAAGACTAGTTCTGGATTTGATATTTTTACTTTTTTAACTTTTAGGTCCTGTTGTTATTCACAGCAATAGGTTCATGTAATCATCTGTAATTGCAACTTTCTGTGGCATATACTATAATATCTGTATAGGGTGGACTACGTTATCTGTAACCACTATCTTGCTGGTACTGATGCCCATATTGTCTTTCTTGTTTTTAACAAAGTGCAGAGTGAGTATTCATGAAGCAATGGAGCAGCAAAGCATTAGCATATCAAAGGCTGGGATTGTTACATCTCTACAAGCTCGGTGCAGTGTCATTGCTGCTGCTAATCCAGTTGGGGGAAGGTGCTTTTTTTAGTTCTCAATAATATAGATATTTTACTACTTCCATGAGTGGAAATATACTTCGTCAAAACTCTGTCTTTATATTAACACTTCTGTTGATAATTAGGTATGACTCGTCAAAGGCATTCACTGAGAATGTTGAGCTAACAGACCCAATCATCTCTCGGTTCGATATCCTGTGTGTTGTCAAGGTGAGACTCAACTTAATTCCAAAACCATCAAAAAAAAAATACTAAAGTAACAAAAATAATGCTTACTTTACTGGTAAATTATCTTCTGCATTACAAGTTGCCATGTAGGCAGACATGAGCATACGATCTTCTAATAGTGCTTTAAAAAACTGTACTGTGAGGATTTGTACCTTGGAAAGAAAAGTCCTTCCGTATTTTATAATGGTAATATTAATATTTATTTTTCATTTACAGGATATAGTTGACCCAGTGACGGATGAGATGCTTGCTCGATTTGTAGTGGATAGCCATGCTAGGTCAATCCCAAAGGGTTCCAATTTGGAAGAAAGGGCACAGAGTGGCAATGATGGGGCTGGACCAACTGATCCAGATGTATCAATCCATCAACATGCATGTCAATTCTTTTTTTCTTTTCATTATAATTCTTTTTCTAATAAAATATTTATTGAACCAGATATTGTCACAAGATATGCTCAGGAAGTATATAACATATGCAAAGCTAAATATATTTCCAAGACTCCATGATGCTGACACAAACAAGCTGCAATATGTCTATGCAGAGCTGCGTAGCAAGTCATCGGTTAGTGCGGCCCACTTTTTCTTTTTTTCTCATGCAGAGGTTATATTATTCAGAATAAGTTTTTAGAGAGATGGTTAAGATATTTGTTTTAACTTCTTTCTTGATAAAGCCCTTTTATTTCAAAGATTGAGTTTCTTCTTGTTAATAATATATTTATCCTATGCATTTTCTTTTTCTGATGGTTAGTATGGGCAAGGTGTGCCGATAGCAGTTAGGCATTTGGAATCGATGATAAGAATGGCAGAGGCACATGCTCGGATGCATCTCCGGAGATATGTATCACAAGAGGATGTTGACATGGCAATTCGAGTGCTTCTTGACTCCTTTATCTCCACCCAGAAATTTGGTGTACAAAAAGCTCTTCAGAAGGTGCCAAAATGCAACTTTTGTTTAAATCCTTTTTTTTTCATGAAGTCTGGTGTCCATTGAAATTAGATTTGAATTGAGATGATTGACTTGTTGTATCTATAACAGAGCTTTAGGAAGTACATGACCTTCAAAAAGGATTACAATGAGCTGCTCTTGCATCTCCTGCGTATGCTTGTGAAGGATGTGTTGCATTTCCAAGGGACCCTCTCTCGGTCACGTAGCCCACACCTAACTTGTATTGAGATTAAGGTGGCTGACCTACAACACAAGGTTAGAAAGTTGTACCCAATCTCCTGATTAAATAATAAGATTAAAGAACTATTTAAATCAGCTCTTTTGCAACTTGATCTCCACTTTAATAGTTATTAAATAAGACCTGATTCGTATAAAAAAGACTCAGTTGAAAATATTTAACCCCACTTACTATAAACAAGTCTAATAAGAGCTAGAGCTTCTGTAAAAGGAATTTGCAATGATTAATTTTGCATGATTGTAGCATTCCCAGATAAAAATGAGTACGAAGTTGATAATCTCCCCTCAAAATAAAATCGTCCAAGATAGCTAGCTCTTCCAAACAAGTTGGAAAATGAAGGGCATTTGTGAGCAAAAAATTGCAATCAGGCCATTAAATGGACCAACTAAACAGAGGTTATGCTGGCATACTTGAGGTGCCTGATTTGGCTAGCAAAAATATTTTTTTCAAATATGTAACAGTTAATACTTTTTAATTGACTTAGGCGCAAGAGTATGAAATTTTCGACTTGAACCCGTTCTTTTCAAGTGCACACTTCAAGGATAACAACTTCATCCTAGATGACGTGCGTGGCGTTGTCACTCATCCAATTGCTGCTGATGATTTTTAAACCGACATCAAGACTGTTTAAGAATATACAGGGCTAAGAGCTTTGTATGAAACATTGTAGGAGTCTCTTTGTTATGATCATCTGTTTCTATGTCAATTGTGTGATATATTACTAGAGGTTTAGTTTAAGGTTTTGTCTGGTATTTTCTCCATTTTCTGATAATGTAACACCGTATTAATCTTCCCTGGTTCTCTGACGTGGTAAATGACTTTAATTTAAAAAACAAACATGTGTTCCAATTTGTATAAATAATTTTTAAGGAGTTGAAATATTAAAACAAGAAATTAGAAATCTTTCACTCTACAAATAACTGCCAAATTTCAGGCAAGGGTAGGAGGATCAAACTTTTTTATTTGTATTTTCTCCGCACATTCATTATTCTTTATATTTCTCCTTAAATTTAAATTGTCTCGGAATAAGAGTAGTCATCGGTATCAAACATTTTTATTTAATCCTACTTAAATGTACAAACTTGAACTGTGAAATATATTTTTATATTGTTTCAATATTTTATGTATATAAAAAATTATAGGAGTTTTGACTTATTTTGATAGCTATTAGAGAGGGGTCGTCAAAAATTTAGATCATTAATTTTAATAGTTTTTAATACATTGTTAAATTCAGTCAAAATAATATAATTGTATATGTGCATATCGTGTAGTGTATGATGCTTATAATATATTTATATTATATTCAATTAATATGTTTTGTTATTTAAAATAAAAATATTTATTTAAATTTCAATTTTATTGACACTGATTAGTCCTAAAAATATATTTTTTTAAGCATTGAATCCTCTTGGATTTTACTTCCTCTGTTCCCCTTGGGCCACTTCCGATATGCTCGCATGTTACTCATATTGCAAATAAGAGATCCTTCCGAATTAATATCATCATTGTTTTAGAAAATTGTGAGTACAAAATGCGTCATCGGCTAACTGCCAAATTGTCTAATTCGGGTCGTGTTGTTATGAAATACAAAATATTGTTTGAAATATAAAAATGACTTTAATCTTTATTTTATTTCAGATATATAATACTTTTCTGAAAAATATTTATACTTGATGATAAAAATATTTCTACTTTGTATTATTATAATTAAGAGTTATAAAAAATATATTTAGTTATTTGATAAGTAAATAATTTGAATTTTTTTTATGATTATTCATAGAAGAATATGGTAAATATTTTATAAATATAATTTTTTTATGAATTAAGTTATGAACAATTTGCTTCATAAAATAAATTATAAAATAATTTTTATAATGATGATGATGATAATTAATTAATAATAATAATAGGCTTTTGACTTTTGTTAATTCATAATAATAATAATAATAATAAGTTTTTGACTTTTGTTAGGCTTTTTACTTGGTTTCTCTTTTGAATCTGGTAAAACCTAAACCCCTCAAGTACCCAAAATAGTATCAGACAGCTCTCCTCTCTTCCCTCCACAATTTGACCATGGGAACCTACTTCCCAAGCTCTTTCGGGAATACGTCGTAAGGTGCCGATGGGGAAGCCGCATGCGATCTTGAAGAATAAAGGCAAGCATTTAGTAAGTGCTTCAGTAATCAGAGGCGGATTCAAGATGTCAAACAAGCCTTGACACATCAAATAATTAAACATATAATCAATCTAATTTTTCAATTAAGTTTAAATACAATGAATATTTTTACTATAAGTTTATAACCTTAAAAGAAAAAATTACTACATTAATAACAATTTTTAAAATATAAACTCAGATACTTATCTGAACTTGTCTATACTTGAATCCGCCTCAGCGATCCTTTGTAAAGAAGACATGTTTACCTCATTGATCATTTCCTTGTGCATTTATTTTTAGATAGAAAACATGCATACCTGATCAGGCATCCAGAAACATGCATGGCTGCAACATGCTCTTCTCTTGCTTTGACCTTCTGATTTCTGAAGGTGAGTATAATAAACAATTAAACTGGTTTTTTTAAAAAAAAATTTCCCTGAATTAACTTTGATCGACCATTGCGCAAATGTCTCAATTAACTTAATTTTTTTTTTCAATTTATCCTCAGTTTTCCAAATTTTCAACCAGTTACCCCCATCATGCGAAGTACTATTTGGAATAGCGGCATGATGCCAGTACTTTTATCCCTGTGAATCTGAGATGAAACCAGAAGCTGGTGTTGCAACTTTGTAGATCACTATTTCGACCATAATATATATCCGAATCCGAATCCGACTATGGTTTTCATTTTATGCAGCTTGAAAGAATTGTCGGTATAGCCGGAGCAAAGAGAATGCTTATTCTGCACAAAGATGTGTTTGTTTTCTCTTAGATTTTTATCATGGTTGGGTACGACAGTGTTAAAATTTTACGTGCATCGATCATTTTTGTTGTTAATTTTGACAACTGACAGGTGAAGGTTTTGAAATCCATGATAGCCCAAATTTTAAATTAGTATTACTGGTGTCGCTTCTCACCAAAAATTTACCAAGACAGTTGGGACAGGATCTGAGATTACAACTATTTTTTGGTGTATGTTGAAGCATTAATTGAATCCAAAATGGCGTCAAGGATGTGCAAATCTGAGAAAAGAAAAGGCAAATATTAATAAAACACATTATTTTTTTTTTGAAATTAGGGCTGCCGTTAGCTCTAACATTTATTTCTTTTTAAATGTCTTTTACGGGATTTGAATGTGAATCTCTTTGTAAAGAAACAAAATTTATCACTGTACTAAACCTACAGTTCTAATAAAACACATTATATTTTGCTTTAATTGAGAGCAGAGGATGCTACCAGAGTTTAATATGTATGTGTTCCAGAATTCAAAATTTTTTACTAGAGAATTTCTAAAGACACAATTTGTCAAGGTTGTACACCCTCCAATTTTGGCTGTTTAATTCAATCCAGTGGTTCCCCTCCTGATACTCCTCTCCGTCTCATTGCCTCACATCCCCTTCTAGTCAAATTTCTCTAGCATCCACCAAATATATGTTGGGGTGAACTGGTACTCAACTTTTTATAGAATTTGGCACTATCATGCTTGGTTCTGAACAGAACACCTCCTATTCTGTGTAAAAGAACTTGCTTTTGTTACTCCGCCTACTAAAGTGAAAAAAAGAAGATAATAATCTAGTTAATTAGATTATATAAAATGAATTAATGCACTAAAGAAAGAGCTAGTGAGATATTTTATCATGTAGTTTTGTTCTATATAATAAAATATAGTAAGAACAATATATAGACATCTGAAGACAGATGGTTAGTTTTTGAATTTCCTGGTGCTTCGATGTTTATTTTTATTATCATAGTGCTTCAGAGAGGCATGTGAAAGGAACTTATTTTCTTTTAAGAAATATTACTGGTATAGTAGTATATCAGTGCTGAATATTTTACCTTAGAAAAAAATGCCATCACTCTGCTATATGTTTAAACTATCATTCACTAATTAAGCATATTGAGAAAAGAAGATTTATGGCAACTAATTCATAGTATTATATTAGGAGACCATGCCATCTGAAATTTACAAGTAGGATTGCGCCATGTTCTGGTATACACACTTGCTTCCACGCTCTATTTGTGCGGTCACTTTGTTTCTCCATTTTTAGTCTCGGAGCGAGGCGAGCGAGACGAACGAGCCAACCGGCATTTACTAGTTACTGTGCAACCTCATCATGCCACCTAAATGCTTACATTCTGGATATCTTGGACATTCCTAACTTTGTGCAAAGCCAGCCAACTTTCTTCACCATTTAACAAACTCAAGTTACAAGCGGAAATTAAACACACTAAAAATAGGTATTAATTCTTCTCTTCTCTACCACTACCCTTTGTGTTCACTTATTTTTTTTCTAAAACTTAGACCTCTCATTTATTTTTGACCCGTGTTTTCTTGTTATAAATAGTGTTCTCATTCCTTATCTAATACTTCAGCCACTGCTGGTAAGTCTTAAACACCCCCCCCCCCCCCCCCCATCTCTTTTGTTAGATATCCATGTATTGTGAAAAACGTTTCTTTTAGTGAAATGGAACATGAAGAAGAAGGGAAGGAAGAAGAATGCAGAATGGGACTGATCCCGAAAGGGAGACGCACAAAACGCTATAGATCCCCCTTCCCTCCTGCTCTACAAGCAGATTATCAAGGTAACTGTTTTCCATCGCCCGTTGTCGGCTCCTCATCTCCAAATGTTGACTCTCTCTCAACTCCTTCACCTCCATGGTCTCAAGAATCATTATTTGAACATACCGAGGAGGAGCAGGCAGTAGCATCTTACCTACTACTACTTTCGAACAGTCACGAGTCTCCCTGTCAAGTAACGCCGATCAATGAGGCCACGCCAGTTCAATTTGCTGAGGCCAAGTCCAAAAACAACACGAGCAAATGGATTGGTCCAGATGGTCAGGTTTACTATCGATGTACCACCTGCGGAAGGGACTTCCTTAGCTTTCAAGCACTTGGCGGGCACCGTGCGAGCCACAAAAAGCCGAGGTTAGGTCAGCCCAAAAATGAGTACAGTGGCAAGACCAGCATGCATGAAATTAGAGAAGTTGCTGAGGAGGAGAAAGAAGAAGATATGCTGAAGCTGAGCATGAATTCCTTCTCTATGGCCATTGCCAAGACGAGAATTCATCAATGCACCATATGTGGTTCTAAGTTTGCCTCCGGACAGGCACTTGGTGGCCACATGCGGCGGCACCGGAATCCAGCCATGACCTCTGAAGCAGCATCGTCAGACGGGGCCGTACCAGATACAGACATAAAGGAAGAAATCGAGATATTGGAGGAGAATCAAACCAGTCCGTTAACTCTTGATCTCAACCTCCCGGCACCTTTGGACGAAAAACGAGCAACTACTCTGTCGCTCTCACCGGAGGTGAATTTTCATTTCTGATGGTAGTGGGGAGTTGTAAATATATACTTATAGGCTTAATTTTTGTACATTTTTCTTTTCACGCCACTTGGACTATACAAACACAAGGGTCTACAAAATTTTGAGGAGGCCCCCAATTAATTATATATAATATTGATCAGTGTTAAGTGTGAAGGAGATGCATTCATGTCCTAATTTCTCTTTCTAATAGCTTGCTAGCTTACCAGTAAGATCACCAAGCTCATATCATGTGCATCTCTGTTGTACTTGTATCTATTGCTAAAGAAAAATAAATTAAGTGTCTGGATAGTATATATTTACAATTTTATGTATTTTTTACCTTAAAGGAAACACCTAGAAAATGATATATCCTAGCTAGGTGATTGAGCTTAGAGAGTCGGAGACTCAGAACTGATTTTACTGTTTCATTTATCTTTTTAATTATAGTACTAGTGCTTTGACCTTTTCTATGGAGGCAATGACAAATAAAAAAATAACTTAATTAGATTAAGATGAGGTCAACTGTCATCCATTAATTTATTTCTGTTCTGTTTTTGGAAAGAGCAATACTGGGAAACAAAGTTAATACTGTAGGCATGTTATTTATAATAACATGTAGAAGGGAGTTGATATACATATATCGTTATTGATACATCGATGTCAATATTTTTATTCAGATTAAATGAATTATTATTCATATTAATAATTTTATTATGTAACTTATTTATATAATATTTTTATTATTTAGATAAATGGTATTTTAGTTGAATATGAATGTACTATACAAAATAAGTTGTATATTAAAGTCGCTAATATCAATAATAACCTATTTTACTTGAATAATAAATTTAGTATTTATGACGGTATTAATAATGATATCTCTAAAATATTTTCCAATGTAGAAATATCTTAATTCATACAGAAGTTGATTTCTGTAGTGGAGGGGAAAAAATATCTGTTAGATTAACAATTGTAGGTTAATTAACCGATAGACAAAATTGCTTAGTTTTTTTACTGACACTTGATTAAAATAATTACTATTTAATTTAGGCTTGTTTGTCTTTTTCTTCTTTTAAGAATGTAAGATGAATAAATCTTTAACTCTTCTACTTAGTACTTAAGTGCTGAGATTGAAGAAGGAATACGGAGAGTTTTAATGCTCATCGGATCAAATTTGAATTCGATGAGCTAAATTATCATTGGATCATCAAATCTGATATTTTGTATAATTATTGAAATGTGAGAGTGAAACTTTTTTTATGAGAATTTTGATACAATCGAACGGTTATTTGTCTCATCAAACTCAAATTTAATTTAATGGACATTGAAACACTCCCGCTCCCCTTAAAGAAAATTTTTTTATCGCATGTCTAAGTTGCCAACTCTCTTTGTCGTAATTCAGTTATCATGTATAACACTTTTCATAGAAAAAGTTTTATTGCATGTCTAAATAATGATTTTCTATAACATATTTTATATAGGAAATAAATTACATTAAATGCCATTTCATGCTCGCAACTTATCAAGACACTGTCACCCAGACAAATTCATTTTAATTCATGTTAATTTTTTCTGTTTAACTAGATCATAATATGTACTTTGTATAGGATTCGGATTAGATTCGTTAATCCATTTTCTCGTGATAATGATATTAGTATAACTATTTGTAGTGTATAGAATACAAAAAGTAGGTTTTGTAATGCTATTTGATATCAAATTTTATAATACTTGTAGAATTTTTTTTTGGTGTCAATCTTGGTCTTTTAAAAGTTTGGCATCAATATTTTTATTCTTTTGAGAAATTATTTTTGCTCCTCATATTTTGCACATTTTATCTGCACACCAAAAATATTTATACTAAATAAATAATTTATTTATATCTAAATTTTTAAGTATTTATAATTAGTATAGAAGGTGTTTATCAGCTTTTCTTTCCTAAATTATTAAAAAAATTAAGTTAAATATTTTATTACACAAGTTCAAATATAGCTTATATAATATTTAATTCTAATAATATAAAATATAAACACTTTTATTATTAAATATAAATATTTCTAAAAAAATATAAATACATTTAACTATAAATAAGATATATAATTAAGAGGTGCAATTATACCGAAACACTTAATGGAGTGCATGGATTCTTAACACATGTATTGATCGTTTTCATAGTTAGTAAAAATTTTCAACATTTTTTAATTTTCCGAATGCACGTGTTTAGTGAACGTATGTATGCATTGAGATAATAATGTTAAATAATTCAGGACATGAATAGTGCTGTCGAATTACAAAAAAAATCCTTTGTTTTAGCCTTTTAGGCTTCACTTTTTATTTATTTAACAATATAAAAATAAAAAGTAAAAAAAAAATTTTCAAATCATAAAATTTTATAATTAGAAAATTCGCAGATAATATTTATAAACCAAATTATTAATTCCTAAATATTATCTACAAACACACTATATATATATAATATAATATAATATAAATATATTCGTAAATATTATTCCCGAATTAGCAATTCAATGTGATCTTCTCATCTTAAAAAAAGAAAAAGGTATTTTTTGAGTTATCCTAACTATTTAAAGTTCTGCGTTATCGGATAAAGAAAAGAGTGTTTAGGCTTTGCGTCGTAACTATTCGGATCGAATCGGGTATAGTCTGATCCGACCCGTTAGCACAACTATATAGTACCTCACCCAATTTAGCTCTTATTTTCTCATAACCGGTTCTCTTCATATTTTTGTCTTCTCCGTCTCCTCCGACCAGACTGAAAACCCTAGCGCAGCCTCGGTGTCGTCCGATCATCTCCTTCGTCTCCTCCGATTGCTTTTATCTTCGAGGTATCTCTCTCTCTCTATATATATATGACTCTATCTCGGCTCTCTGGAGCTTCATACTGATATATTTTTGCTTGTGATCGGGTTCATCGGCTTCTTAATTTGTAGGTCCGAAGTTATCCTCTTTGCTTAACTCCCTTTTTTGTTTTTTGATATCAAGAATTCAAGATTCACGAGATCAGTATCGTAATTATTGTTAATATTTTTTTAAAAAGTAATTCATACTGATATATTTTTGCTTGTGATCGGGTTCATCGGCTTCTTAATTTGTAGGTCCGAAGTTATCCTCTTTGCTTAACTCCCTTTTTGTTTTTTGATATCAAGAATTCAAGATTCACGAGATCAGTATCATAATTATTGTTAATATTTTTTTAAAAAGTAATTCATTCCTCTGGCCAGTAAAATCCTTGATTGGTGATAGATTAACGCCTTAATTGACTGTTATTTTTTTCTATTGCCTAATAATGGGGTCAATTTCCAGCAGATAGCAAGCCTAATGGTGGGAAAGGAAGTTACTGTTGCTGCTGAGAAGATTGAAGAACTTAAAATAGCAATGCCAGAAGAAAGTAAAGGCACGGGTTCGAGTTCAGTTAAAGTGGAAATCAATACTGGTTCTATTGCTAATGGAGAAGGTGGTGATGAGGATGATGATCAAGCCCAATCTCAAGATGCTGCCCCTGGTAACTTATTTGGAAAAAAGAACAGATAGCAGATAATATACTGGTAGATTATATTTTTAAATTTGTTACCTTAACTTACTTGCCAAATGGTTTCCTTACGGCAGGAGCTGCTAAGAAAAAAAAGAAGAAAAACAAATCAAAGTGAGCATCCTTCTTTATATCTCCATTATCTTCTTGATTAATGTTTGGTATTATTCTATTTGGCATAGTTAAAAGTATAATTGATGTCCTGTAGAAAAAAGAAAGATCCTCTTGAGCAAACTGACCCGCCATCAATTCCTGTTGATGAACTTTTTCCTTCTGGTGAATTTCCTGAAGGTGAAATCCAACAGTATAGAGATGAGTATGTTATTCTTCCCTTTAAACTTTATTTTCAGTTAATCTTTTGGAGATCATTGCAAATAGCTATTTTATTTTCCTTGAAGATGAATTCCGCAGGTAGCAATGGCACCCAATATTTTCCTTTCTTACAAGTAAACCTATAGTTGTTTGCCATTTACAAATAGCACTCGCATTTTCTAAAATTCTACTAATTGTTAATGATTTTACCTGTACTGTTAGATGAGTCCTCTCGTCAAGGTCAGCTTGTGCTAATATGAAGGTCTAAGAAAATTTTGCTGTTCTCATAACAAGAACACAAAATTTAGGGTGAATCATTTATCAAGCAGTTTGACTGAAGTAAGAATGGCAGTGTTGGTAAAATTTGGAATGTATATCTGAATCGTCCTTTATTTTTTTCTAACAGGTGTTATTTGTGTGTGTATGAAATATTTAAAATTAGTTGCATATGGCAATTGCTATGATATCAAGAAACTTAATCAAATAATGGTCATAAATATCTTCAAAAACTCTTTTTTTGTAGATGGTTTAAAAAAAAAAAGACAATAGTTCAATAATAATGTTTTTTTTTTTTTTTGCTTTTTTACTTGGATTGGTAGTAACTTGTGGAGAGTGACATCAGAAGAAAAGAGGGATCTAGAACGCCTTCAAAAACCCATTTACAATTCTGTCCGCCGAGCAGCTGAAGTCCATAGACAGGTTCTTAACTTCACTAAATATAATCTCTTCTTTTTGAGATTCTCCTTAACAATCTACATTTTCAAATGCATCTTTTGCGACAGCAAAACAAGAATAGTTAAAGATTCTCTTAATGCATAATATTTTTTAAAGCATCTTTTGTTATGCTAAATGGGATTTCTTTAAAATATAAAGGTGAGAAAATATATGCGGAGCATATTGAAGCCTGGAATGCTAATGGTGGATATGTGTGAGACTTTAGAGAATATGGTGAGGAAGCTTATTAAAGAGAACGGTCTTCAAGCTGGCATTGCCTTCCCCACTGGTTGCTCTTTAAATTGGTATTTATTTTGACTTCATCTTTTTGCAGTTTTACAATTAATGTTCTTTAAAGAACTCTATTGATTCAATTTTGTATGACTTCACCCTTTGTTATCTATATTTGTAAGGGTGGCGGCACACTGGACTCCTAACTCTGGTGATAAAACTGTATTGCAGTATGATGATGTCATGAAGCTAGATTTTGGCACGCATATTGATGGTACTATTCAATTATTAGCGTCTCTTATAATCATTGTGAGCATAGTTAATGCTCATTTGCTGCCTTGTAGGATACATCGTTGACTGTGCATTTACTGTTGCATTCAATCCCATGTTCAATCCATTGCTCCAGGCTACGAAAGAAGCTACCAACACTGGAATTAAGGCACGGAAACATAATTCCTTCGATTTGAAGCACATTTCATTCTTTTGGTTTTGTGTGTCTGTCCTCTAAAATATGAATTTATATTGTAGGAAGCTGGGATAGATGTGAGGCTGTGTGATGTAGGTGCTGCAATCCAAGAGGTCATGGAATCCTATGAAGTTGAAATCAATGGAAAGGTCTTTCAAGGTTGATTTTCTTTTTTCCTTTATTTCTTCCTTAATATTATCTCAGGTTTTAGTTGTAATTAGATGGGATCTTTTTGTAATTTTATTGTAGTGAAAAGTGTTAGGAACCTGAATGGACACAGCATTGGGCCATACCAGATTCATGCTGGTAAATCGGTTCCAATTGTGAAAGGTGGGGAACAAACAAAAATGGAGGAAGGCGAGTTTTATGCTATTGAAACTTTTGGCTCTACAGGTTAGTCTTTTCATTATATAATGAGAGTGTGTTTCTATTGTCTTAAAGTGAATTGCAGATTTTATAGGAAAATTTACCATTTGGTGAAAACAAATATAAGGATTATGAAATTCAGTTTGACCAAAGTTTCAAATGGTGGTAGAGAGTTGATCCCTTTGCTTCTTAAAAAAATAGAGTCCATTAATTCAATACAGCTTTTTATTATTTGAATTAATAATTGTTAACCTCCTTTCTAGTGCATTGAGATTGATTACTATTTACTATTCTACAATTGTATGCTTGAGAATAATTTTATTGTGTATCATAGCAATCAGAGATGGTTCTCCATTTCTTTTTCTTTTTTTTTTAAAAACGTGACATCTAGTGGTGGAGACAATTACCGATATCCTTTAAATAAAATTTTCATACAAAATGAACTTATGATGGGTAGGAAAATGTTATTTATTTATTTTTTAAATCTGTGTTTCTGTTACTGACTGGAATGTCTTTTCAGGCAAAGGATTTGTAAGGGAGGATTTGGAGTGTAGCCATTACATGAAGAACTTTGATGCTGGGCATATACCACTTCGTTTACCAAGAGCCAAGCAACTCCTTACAACTATAAACAAAAACTTCTCTACCCTGGCTTTTTGCCGACGCTATTTGGACCGTCTTGGTGAGACCAAGTACCTTATGGCTCTGAAAAATCTCTGTGATGCTGGTATTGTCCAGGTAAGGGTGACTAGATTATTCCTTAGAAACATATGATCACTGCTTATTATGAAATGACTTGTAATCACTGAGTTCAATAAAGTCAAGTAAATATGAGTTGATTGTTCATAGTCAATACCTACTAACTTTCTTATGGCTGGTATATATGCCAGCTATTCAAAATCTGTCTGTTCGTTTCGCCTTGGTAGTAGTTCAATATTGACTCATGTTTTTTATTCTAAACACGGGAGAATTTCAGATTTGAGATTTGAGCAGTTGGCTGGGTTTTTTGACATTTTAGCAAGACTATAGCAACTTCCAGCTTTCACCACAAATCTTTAAAGACATCAAAGATATTACAAGTGTTGCAAAACACCTTGAAGAGCCACCTGTATATAGCATGCATAATGCATGCCTCAATAATTCTCTTCCCAAGTTATATAGGAGTGGGACCTCTCCATTAGTGTTGCTTGCCTAATCTGGAATTTGAAAGGGTTCAATATGGGCTGTGAAGAAATTTATATTATATATAGGCAAAAAATGCCAGCATTAGGGGACTGTGTTATTTAGGCCATACAAGTTGCATATCGTTCGGTGCATGTTGCAAATAAACGCCCTTTGCATAAACAGAAAAAAGTTAGGTACTTGTTATTTCTTTTGTGAAGCATTGACCTTGGATCCCTGATATGTATTATTTTTATTTGTCATGGCAGCCATATCCTCCTTTGTGCGATGCTAAAGGAAGCTATGTGTCACAGTTTGAGCACACCATCTTGCTTCGGCCTACTTGCAAAGAAGTCATTTCTCGCGGAAGTGACTATTGAGTCTTCTTTATGAAGTCTTGCAGTTTTGCATTTTAAGATGTATTACAAGCTGATGTATTTATATACCATATAAGATGTGGTCTGTAATCAGGCTGTCCTTGTTGGATTTGGTTACTTTCTGTTGAGGATGTGTTGGTAATTATTATTAGAAACTTGACCAATAATTTAAAGTAGGATATGATATTTATGTTGCCCTTTAAGCTGTTGAAATAGTGCTCCTAGGCCCCGTATTATTCCAGGTGGATAAATAGGCCAGTAAACTGATTTATAAGGGTTGCGTCAGATTTGCTTTGGTTCAGATTTAAGGCCATTTTGGTTCACGTGGCGTTATGTGGCATTAGAGATTGTTTTAAGTCATAGTGTCTTATTGGGGCCATCGGTTGTTTCGGAATTGGTGATATATTCTATCGTTTCTTTGATAAAGGGCAAATCTGATGGTCTACTTGAGTTAAGATATCTGATTCATATAATCATATATGATGAATTGATATTAACCCCTTTGGTTTTCCATGCCGCACTTGTCTTGTTACTATCGAGTTGTTCAGGTCGGGTTTTGGTTTACTTGCTAGGTGGCTCGCTGTGTTGATTTCGCATACGTTGTTAAAGTTTGGTGTCAGGATGCGGATTGTGGAGGCTCAATCCCTTTATTAGACATCCGCCTGAAGAACCTATCAAAGGGAATTCAACAAAATTTTATTTGTTGGGGGATCCATTTATAATGAATAAACTTGACAAATCTTGATAATCATAAAAAATAAACCAATGGTGTTAATTGGCTATAGCTTGGTATTAAGTTATAGTGCTAAACTATAATTGAAAAAAAAAGTCTCATTATGATTTGTTAAATATGGCCAAAACATTTATTAAGTTATTCTTTTCTTTATTATATGTTATTATTACATTACTTCTTTAATGAAAGCTAAATTTCAAACCACAATCTCCATATGGAAAATAATGTTTAAGACCAATTATACTAAATGTGGTTTCGTTTTTCAAGCAAACTTGGGTAAGTAGTGTGCCCTAAAAAAAATTAGTATATTAATCCATATTTCAAAGAAAATTACTCCTTATGTTTGTCAATTAACTTAGAAACCTCAATAATAATAGATGACAACCATCCAAAAAACTTGCTGAAGGACAATCGTCTAAAAATTTAAATTCGGAAGGGCTGATCAAAGAAAATTATATATTTGTCAATTAACTTGGAAACAACAACGATGGATCACAATCAGAAAAAATATTTTCTAGAACATAAATAATCCGGAAGTGTTGATATAACTAAAAATATGGCTAAAACCTGAACAATTCAGTAAGGCCACAGACGGAAAGGACTCAATCACAATCAGAAAGGACAAACTATTAATAAAAAAGGAGTACAATAAATAAATGAATAATTCTTTGCTAGTTGACTAAACGAATATTTTTTTAGACTCATATGAAATTACAAAAACTTCTGTTCGTTTTTTAATCAATCTACAATATTTTCAATTAGATACAAAGATGCTCTAAACCCTGAGCTGTAATCAAAACCAAGTGTCTTCAACAAAGAGCAATATATATATATATTTTTCTTTTTTTGTGAGATAAAATGGGATCAAGCCTCCCAATTTTAAACATCCACAAAAATCCTCCAATCAGATTTCGGACTTGCAACCACCCACATGGAGGCATGCCTTGGCCATTAGACCAAAGGTTAGTTCTCAACAAAGAGCAATACCTTGAAAACTATTACCGAGACCTAGATACTTGAGGTGCTTAAGCACAGCTCGAGCTGCGAGCTTTTTAGCTGTCTTCTTGTTTGGTCCTGTCTCCTTTTCACTGTACATGACCCCGCCAGCTTGCACCTCTGCTACAACATATGACACGCCGTTCTGCACAGTGGTCTTGTAATAGCAGGTGTAGCTTTTGCGATCGCACAATTCTCTCAGCTCTCTTATTGGATTGTACTCCATTGTTTCAGGGCTGACAATCGGCTCCAGCATGGGTCGGATGCATCTCCATACAGTGTCCTTGTTGCACCCACTATCCAGGTAGATAGCGCCTGCTAATGACTCAATCACATCCCCCAGCACCTGTATTAATATCAGATTTCCCAAATTCAACTGGTAACATATGAATTCAAAAAATTTAACTCCATTGTAATAAACAAACAAATAAATACATAACAAGGTTGATGGGTACCTTGGGGAGAGCAATACCAGCATCCCAGCCATAGGAAGAGCCTGAGAAAAAATTGCCAAATCTTTCAAGGTAGGTGGTGATTTGACGGTGCAGCTCTGATGAGGCATGGAGGATGTGCTTGTTTAACCCTGCTTTGACAGCTGCATGAGCATAGCAGTCATTGTTGGTCGATGCAGACCTCAGGTCTGTCAGTAACCCAGGAGTCATTGCAGGGTAGTACTTGTCATAGAGGTGCATTGTTACACAGTGGTCCAGCACAGCATCTCCCAGAAATTCTAACCTCTGTTAAAACAAAAACTTCATTAAATCGTATTTGGATATAAGAAAGGAATTTTTGCCAAGAGAAGTAGGCATAGTCAAACTGTCCCAGTAAAGCATTCTGTTACAATATCTCATACCTTTTTATGCAATATAACTTGATAACTTGATACCAGTATTGTTAATGCTGGGAAAAATAAAATTATCCAAGAAAACAAAAATACCTGATAGGATCTAGGCACGTCAGGCAGCTGGTAGGACCCATGTGTCAGAGCTTCAACCAACAGAGATTGATCATTGAATCTGTAGTCAAGAAGCTTCTCCAGCTCGTTGATGTTTACAAACATCTCCGGCTTACCTAAAATCGGCCTCTCAGCAGCCATCCTTTTGTGGAATCTGATGCCAGTACCCAAATTCTCCAGAAAGAGAAAGGTAGCAGCTTCACCAGCTGTGCTGAGAGATGCCCCAATCAAAGCCTCCATCAGATCGGCTATCACCTTGCTTTTTATCGGCCTTGTTCCCCTTGTGTACACCTCATTTGTTGACGTCTGGGCATATGTGTGGGAGTGCAAACCAGGGATAGCCCACTGCTTGGGATTGAACTCCTCTGTACGAGCATATCCCTGCCACAACAAAAAGAGAACAGAAAAAGGATATGACGGTAATTAACATAAATCAAGAAAATTTCGAATACAACTCTGATGAAAAATTTGATACAGCACTAGACAACATGTTACAACCAGGCATATATTAAAATTTTGAAAAAGGGCCAAAAAGGTCCTAGATCAAGATTGTTTTTAGAAGTTTTGGACATAAGATCTTGGTTTGGATGTCTGATCTATTTGACAGGGCTTTTAGCTGGTATAGCTAGCAAAATATACTCACCAAATATCTCAGTAACTTTTAATAATAATAGATGCTGAATGTTAAATAAAATTAGAACAAAGCATGATTTTTTATAATAATTTTTAATAACCATAAAATGTCCTTTACCATGCAATATGCCAAAAAAATTGACAATTCGGCCAGAACTTCCCCGTAAACCTCTCCCTCTCTATCAAATGAAAAGGTTTGATTTTTGAAGAACAGGGTTTTCTATGGCTGACAGTGCATAACTGTTATGAAACCCTAAGACCATACTTGCACTTTTTATTGGGACACGAACAATAATACAAGCATACAATCAAAGAATCACATTGTTAAATGAACACCACATGTTGGATCCTACAAACCCCAGCACTATAGTAATCAAAACCACAGGCAGACATGACCTAACAGTCTTGGTGCTTATGGGCCAAAGTGGGCCCAAAACCCCTAAATTTGAGACCTAACCACTTCACTATTGCGGTCATCAGAACTGAGGCCTTCCCTTTCATCTCATTATGGATTTAACTCTTCTTTTTTTTTCAGAGAGTGAGAGGGAATCATTTATATACTATGTCCATTAGATTGATTGGAAAGAGTAATAAAGTTCATTGTATGCAAATGGATTACATGCGAGTTCAATGTGCATTCCTTGTATGTCCTTCAGATAAGAACCTCCGCAAAAGAAGCTATGACTAAAATTAGGATGAAAGGTTGCATCGGTAGCATACAGCAGATCTCATAAAACACACACATGTACACAAACTAAGAGAGAGCAGCCACTACTAAGGTTTTTGGAGAAAAAAAGAAAAGAGAGAAGGGGGCAGTACCGCTAGGTTATGGAGGCAACCAATGCAGCAAAGACGAGTGTTAGAGACCAACATGTCCTTCTTGTTACTTAGAATGCCTTCATGATGATGCTCATATTTCGCAAAAAGATGTTGGCTGGCAGCATATTTGAGAAAGGAATCTCCAAGTGTTTCTAGAGACTCATAAGAAAACTCCTCGTGACATTTCTTAGCGGTGATTGCCTCCAATATCTGCTTTACCGTGTTTCTAGTACATTATTTATTCCTCACACTTTAGAAAGAAGGAAAGAATTTTACGATAGAGCACCTTAGTTGATGGAATATTCACATTCTGCATGAAGCAAACCCACTGCCTGTCCTTCAATGCAGAGGCAAGAGCCATGCACTGGACCCGGTGCATTATGGTCGGCATTAAAATAAAAGAGTCTAATGTCTGGATTGATAGTGGGCACAGTATGACACTGCATAGTTCGGGCGGTAACTCGACAAATCCATTGCTTTCTC
The DNA here is from genome assembly GCA_037678475.1 of x Bolboschoenoplectus mariqueter. Classification (NCBI taxonomy): domain Eukaryota; kingdom Viridiplantae; phylum Streptophyta; class Magnoliopsida; order Poales; family Cyperaceae; genus x Bolboschoenoplectus; species x Bolboschoenoplectus mariqueter. Next base: position 3,022,746 of record CM075258.1, on the reverse strand, counting down.
CTGCTAACAGAAAAGACAGATAAATGTTTAACAAGTAACTGAAATGCAACAGAGTAAAATGGCATGCATAAGAATATTACCTTTTCCCTTTCTAAAAGTATGTTGAAGCAGGTAATTATGAGGTCTAGCAAGATGTCGACCAGAAAGAAAGGGTGTGCTCTCACAAGTCAAATCAATACCATGCCTAGATTGACAATAAACATAATCAAATTTTGCATTGCAACTCAAGCATTCCGAACATCAAAGACCAATAAGGAAAAAGTTAGTCTCAGTAATTACTTTGACTTGTAGTAGCTCTTGTAGGTTACACTCTCGCCTTTTCTCAAATCAAAGTAAGAATTGGCGTTGATGGACTCGAGAACTCCATCAACAAAGTAGAAATGACCGTTGTGGGCTGTATACACTATCGAATTCTTTAACATGCATGTAAAGAAAGGGGCATCTTTTGTTTGTACAAAGCTGCACCCTACTTTGCATGAACTCAAGTGGTGAACCTCCACAGTTTTATTTGACATTTTGTTGAAAATGAAGGTTGGAGAACTGATGGTTGCCCAGTCGATTCTGCCCTCTTTGCATGGTAGGAGCAAATAACAAACTTCCTTTGAAGGAGAGAAAGAAGAAGAAGAGAGTTGCTTTTCAAAGGAAAGTAGCTGGCCCGTCAGTTCCTCGAGCTTAGCAAAATCGTGATCCACAAGCAGACTAAGAAGACTCATTTGAAATCGTCTGGCCATTGTAACCTGTCATGTCATGTATAACAAGTTGAAGTAATCGCAAAATTCATTAAAAATGTTGCAACCTGTGTAATTTTTTTATTTTGCAAATAATATGATGCATATACCATTTGTAAGCAATTCTATTATAAATTAAGGGAAGTATTGATATGGACCCGATGTTCTATACATAACAGCAATAATCCTACAATCTGCTGCAAAATACAGTACTACTACACAATAATGCAACTACAATATGAATGATTAAAATTTAGGCATAAACCATTATTTATAATTTCATGAATGCACTATTCATAGCGATTTACAAAAGTTATTAGGCTCAATGTGTAAATTAAAATTTATATAATATTAAGGATAGTACTTGACTACTATGCAGCTAAATATTTAGCTCGTAATTATAAAAACTCACTTCATTTATAAACAATAAATATTTTGAGTCAAAATGTACCATGCTATATGCAAATGGTATCAATTTCAGTTTTTCTGATTTAAAGGATTTAAAAGAATTTGAAGTCACCTGGTATGCACTTAGAGTGATGTTGCATATACGTTGCAGAGTAACATTCAAAGACCCCTGTCCGACCTCCAAATTGAACGAATAGGGAGAGAAATCAGATCCTAAATCAGACCTCAAAGCTAAGATCACATTTTCAACATGACCATATCTGCCAAAACCATGTTGATCAAAGGATATCATGTAGCAACAGTAAATTCCCCTATATGTGAAGGTGCTCCAGGAGTCCAACAGTACTCCTGGGAAATAATCAGGATGCTCCTCTTTACACAGTTCCATAGCTACAAAGAACAAAAACACCAACAAAATCCTTGAACTAAGAAATAAATTCCCATCTTTGAATGAATATAATGGCTTTGGTTTAGGTTTAATATTACAGACTTAATTTTTACTGCATGTGCAAATAGCATCTGGTATGCATCATAATTTCATATATCAATCCTATTATTCCTGGGTGTTTGGAAAAATTGATCCAATGGTCCCAAAGAACTTTAGTGTAAACAAGACAGGTTCTCTTTAAAACTATGTCCATAAAACTAGGAATCCAAGATTTAAGTGTGTGGCATGATTGTCAGATAACTGAGCAAGTCAATGTGAGTCCTTCGAGGTACCAGCAAAAATAGTCAATGTTTTGTGAATATGTGCATTTTCCATTAGAAGGTTAGGTTTATTATTGCAAATAAAGCAAAAACTAGGCTTATTTGAATAGAACTTATCCAGCATAGGTAATAGAAAACTTTAAAAAAGAAGTACAATTTTGTAGGCCAATGGCATCATCGTCGTCAATTGAAGAATCAGAATGAGGTAACAAATTGTCATTCAATGCACCAACTTGATGCAACTTCTTGCACGCCTCAAGACAAACAATTCGCTTAAGGGACAAGTTGTCCCTTCCCCTAGCACTAACCATTTGTACCGCACTGTTCTTTGGAAGGTGCAGTGTGGCAAAATTAGCTTCCTTGTCTATTACAAATCTGGGGTTAGGTTTGAAGTACCTATGTCATAAGACCAAGAGGATCATAATTTATTCACCTTAATTAGTCTCAAGTAAATAGTAAGAATTTTCCTTTAGTTTACTGTTAAGTGACAAAACATTATGTTAAATACTGAAAACTTGCCCAGTAACTGATCAGCTACTTCTTTTCTAAGCCCAAACTAAACAACAACTAAACCAAGAGGATTTCAACATTCATTTCAAGTTTATTTTTTGGAGGATGGTTATTAATTGCATTTGTTTGCTCAAGTATTCTGTTATTTTTTATTTCTGAACAGAACTGATGCTCAATCATGGCTTTACTTTTACTTGTAAGTATGGCAGAATGCTGGTACAATTTTTCGGCCACACAAAAAAGAAAAAAAAATATACCGATCAGAAGGAAGCTTGGAGCAGTATTTATAAATTAAAGAGACGCAAGAACTCGAGGTAACAATCGCCCCAGTTTTTTCCACAAGGTAGAAACCTTCTTCCAGAAGTTTGTTGTCCAGGGGTTCACAAGGTTTGGATGCCAATTTGAGAGATTCCTCTCTCATCTTATCTCCAACTTTTAGAAACTCCTGCACCTTGTTCTGCATCAAAATGTCGTCCCTGAAAAAATTTTGTAAATAAAATTCACTTAGGCCAAAATAGAATGAGATGAAATGCTGATGCTTTCAGTAGGTCTAATTCATTCCTAACAGCCCTTCTAAGCTATAAAACAACTTTAAAAGAATGTGCAAAAGCATTTTTTAATGGAACCAATGCAATCAGAAGCAAACGGCATAATTATTGTGCACTGGGCTAAAATCACCTGAGGCGCAAGACGCACAAAAAAGTGCATGCCTGAGTAACAAGTGGCATAACATTTTGATTTTTTGGCATTTTGGTGTAATAAAAAGTTCATGACCACAAAATTAATAATAGCAATGACTTAACTTCTTAATAATAATATAATAGTTAAATTCTTAATAATAGTATAATACATATACAATACATCGAGTATTCACATAGATCCATTTGATATCAGCACAAGCTATAGTTTATTGTTTCTTTATTTTCTCTCATCTTTTTCCCCGAGATCTACTAAGTTCCATCAAAAAGCACTCTTTTAACTGCACAGATAGTATGTGAAAGAAATTGGGACTATATCAGTTCAGTATTGAGGGCAGTGGGCTTTGGAGGTACTCAAATTTACCAGGCGTGTGCTTTTTTTTGAGCCTGCTTATTTTGTCACTTTACAAAAAAGCACACAAAAGCATGCATCTTCATAACTATGCCTCACTTCTCAGCTTAAAAAGAAAGAAGGGCCTTTGCGCTGAGCTTTTATGCTTTTGACTGCACAATAAACAAAGATAGTAGAACTACCCTGGAATATTATTTTTTTACTTGACTATCTGTAACTAAATATGCTACAGAGTACAGACTATAAATTTTATTGCATTTACTTTGTCATTCTTCAACTTTATTTCTTTGCGTCTTTTGTCCTTACAGTGCATTGAGCAATCAAAATAAAAGATTGAAGAAGCATGTCTCTACCAGACTACAATCAAAGAAACGCACACTGGTATCAGGACTGGTCAGCACGAATACATGATCCTAATGTCTGAGATTTCATCTAGGAATTAGAATTAACACAACAGAAAAAAAATTGTAGAAATGAAGAAAAAGCATACTCTCTAACAAGCAACAGATAGTCAGAACCAGGACATCGGGCACGGCCCCTTGATTGAATGAAGCTGCAGGCATTCTCTGCTGGATCAAACCGCACAACCAAGTTACAACTCGGCACATCCAACCCTTCCTCTAGAATTTGCGTAGCAATGATAATATTTACCTATATGTAGATAAGACGATAAAGTCAACCATCACAGAACTGATTATTTGTCACTTTTGCAAATCACATCCCTAATTTACCTTTTTTGAACTTGCAACTAACAGCAATTCGAGTTGTTGAGCAAATAGTGCACTACTTTAAAACAAAATTTAGGTCAACCAAAAAGAAGCAAATCACCCCATTCCCCTCAGCATAAAAGGAAAAAAGAAAAAAGAAAAGTGGAAAACCAGCTACACTGATTTCAAAAATTATAACTGGGAAACAAATACCACCACTGGCTCTATTCTAGTTGTACTTGTATGTAACTTGCACCAAAAGGGAAAGGGAAAGGGTATGATTGTCAATGCTAGATAGAATAAGCATTTTGCATTATAGCGGGGTACCAAAAGGGTGCACACAGTTATCTCAAAATAAACATGAGAAAATAAGCACCACTTGTAAACAAAAAAAATATATCATAGATATATTTACAAAAAGCCCAAAAGAATAAAGCAATTTACAGAGAAGTGTTAGTAACCTCTCCTCTTCTGAAGGCATCCACAATTTTGTTCTTTTCATTGATGCTCCGACTTTGCAATATATTGAAATTGCTTCCAACCAAATACTCAATTCCCCATCCCGCCATTTGATGGAGACTACTTAAAAGATATTTCAACACAATAGCTGTAATAATTCTTTCAACAAAAACAATACATCTCAAGTCCTTGACCTCTCTGAAAAAAGCAAATTAATTAATTAATTGATTGGTAAACCCAGTAGTTAACAGACCTAATATCAAAATCAAGTTCTAGCAAACCTGTACTCTGCAAGGCATTGGACAAGGCACCGCAATTTGGCAGTGATTAACCCTGATTGTACATCTGTTTCCAGATCAGCACCCAAGTGCATGTCTGAGCAAATAAATTTCAAGAAAGAAAGCAACACAGTAAGATGCAAATGCTAGGTGCAAGTATCAGATTTTAGAAAATGCAGTTCTTTTAATATACCTTCTGCAATGCACTGCGAAACAGCTTTGTACACCAATTGACTAAACTTTCTGAAAGAATTCTCACTACATTGCTTCACTTCACCCCAAAAGAACGAGCATGTTTCGGTACTTGATGTTGATAATAATTCTGCTGCCTGTTCAATGCAAAATGTTATACTTTTTATATTGAAGAATAAAAGATAGCAATGTACAATTTATACCTTAACTGCCAACCAAGCTCCAAGATCACTAAGGCAAAACATAAATGTATCATGCAACCTTGAAATTCTTCTCTTTACACTTTCTAGAGACGGTGAATCTGTCATTTCTTTCTCCAAATTTGAGATATACTACAAGAAGGACGAGGGGATGAGCTATTACATATATACATAAAAACGAATAGGAGAAGTCAAAACAATGCACAAAGGACAGGTACCTCAAGTTTAAGTGTCCTCAATTTTTCTTCCAGGCAATTATACAGATGAGATGGTCCCACAGAATCTTCATACAATACAATTCTTATCTTCGAAAAGGGGATATACTGTGATAGAACTAATTCGCTATCCACAGTATACACCTTCAAATCACAAAAAGAGTGATGTTTTTCATGTAATAAAAACGAGGGAGAGGTAGAGGGAGGGGGGGAGGGGGAGAGAGAGGTGTATTTACCTTTGAATTCATCAGCGTCTCAAGTCTTATAATTTCTTTGTTGCAATTAGAATCTATAATGAAAATGGAAGAAAACATAGAAAATCTTTTAGTATACATAACCAAATTAACATTTCAGAGTAAACCATTTGAAATCTTTACCGTTGGAGTTGATGGGAGAAGCTGTCATTCCGAATATTCTTGGAAGGGGTGTTGATGGGCTTGATTCCATCTTCCGGTGGTAGAACTCCTTAAAAAAAAAATGTTAATCTGCAAGTTAATGCTATGATGATAACACAATAATTAACTCCAATTTGTGCGGAGAACGCTGATATCCTAAGATTTATCATCAATTGCAAATTAAATTAGAATGTTTGATTAAGTTGGAATGGTTCATCATCATAGCTAAATTTGGAGTAGAAATCGAAAGAAGGCATCATACAGTCATTATGCATGCATAAGGGCTTCTTCCTTTTGCATGATGGCATTCATCAAAAATTAGCAACTTAATGCAATCCAGCTGGAGAAAGGTTTTTCTTAAACAATCAAGCAAAATCTGAGGAGTCATTACAAGCACCTGCTTATTTAGAACAAAATGTCAGCGTCAGTCAGAGAGATATAAACTTGAGCTAGTACATCAAGGAAGAGAAAATTGAATAAACATACAAATAGCTAGACCAATTGCTTAAGCTAGTGCATTGATGAAAAGAGAAAATTAAGCTAACACATGCATATAGACCTCAAATTGATCCACATGGGAACGCCAGGTGGCAGCATCCCAGTCATCAACACCCATCTCCCCCCATAATTTGGAGACTTTTAGGTCACTGTGCATCTCCACCACCTTTGCTTGCTGAGACACCAAAACGACAGTAGGAACCAGAAACACACCAATGAAAGGAGATGGCTTGCGAAGGAGGTGTGCATATGACTTCAGCAACATCACTGCTATCAGAGTCTTCCCCGACCCCGTTTCCAGGAAAACGATCGTGTTCTCCCTTTTGGCTTTCTCTAATGCCTCTAGCTGATAGCTGCCATTCAAAGATTCCTTTTTTAATGTCAGAGATGAATTGATGGAGAAGAAGGATAGCACATCAATTTAACCAGGTTTGTTCTATATATACCTTCTTAAGTATGTCCCAAAATCTGGTAATATCTCTTCTCCTTCCACACATCTGACCTCCACCATTGTTGTCTAATTCTGTGTGACACCTGTTTGAGTTGAAATTAATATTAAGGGGCTGTTTGGATTTCTTTTCATGAAAAAATAAAAAAGAAGGGGATGTGTGGATTGGAGTAATAGAGATACTATAGGTAAAAGTGCAAGCACAAATCATAGAATCAAGCCCACTCCCATTGGGATGCTCCTATTAGAAATTTCATTAGGTAGCTCAAAATCGATAAGTGGAGGTGCTGCAATTGGAACACCCATTTCACATGTTTGGATGTATGTTTGCTGACACTACTTTAGTTTCAACTCTGACGTTTGGATGTATGATACACTACAATGGTAGTTGCAATCTTGGTGTTTAAATTCCTGCTGGTTGCACATTCTTGCATGCTTAACCCTCCTGTTAGATACTATAGCTGTTACACAGAGAACAACTAACAATTTCACAATTTTTGTGCAGGTAAAATTGTGTACTACTTCTAGGTGCACACCCAACACAACGTACTCAAACATAGATTCAAACTTTCGATAGCATTGATACTAAATAAACTGTCTGTGCCATTGATTGCATTGTAGGAAGAAACTTCAATATATGATCCGCAATTTTCTGATCAAAACTTAAACTTTGGTTCAAGATGTAGCACCACAAAACCATGACTAATTTGACCTACTGTGATTGGATGGTACAAAAGAGAAAGTCTAAAAACAGAAAAGAGAATATCACTTTGCATGTGCCATCTCACCAAAAAGAAATACAGAAAATAGAATCCATATGCATAGTAGGTATCTACTACTCAAATTCAAAAGATGATGCTATACTTTTAAACATCCTAGGTAGAAATTAAATAAAATAGAAAAATAAAAGTAGGTTCCATTGCACAAAATCTTCTAATTATTCATATCCTTATTGTAATAAAGCTACTAATCGGGGCAACAAGCATAATCAGAAAGATACACCAATTTATTAGAATTAGAAAAGTTCGATATGTAGGAACTAAAATCCAAAACAATATATTCGATTGGAGTCCTGGGATTTTAGTTTATGCTTGGGGTACATGCACATTAGGATATTCTTAATCAAATCGCTCTAATCAGAATTTACCATTGTAACTAGAAATCTCAAACCAAGGTCTATCGATTCGATGAGCGAAACAATCAAAAGTACCGCCAACAACAGAAAATTATCGACAGATAAAAGCATATAAAATTTCTAGAGTTTACCTGTTAAGCGCGAGAGGTGAAATTGTGGAGACAGGCGTAGTTACTGCATGTAAACGCTATGGAAAAATGAAACTGCGTAACTATAATCAATCTGATCTTGAACAGAAAATAAGTAAAATTACCTTTTTTATATTGACATCAACCAACGATTTCCCCTTCTCTGGCAGAGAGATACAGGATGGATGATCTTTTCTATCTCTATCTCTAGCAGGTATCGAGACGATGCGCACTTACTAGACTAGAATACAACGCGCAAGTAAGGGTTTAAATAGATGCATGTACGGAGCATTTCGATTTGAAAATTGAAATTTCGGAGAAAGAAAACTGACCTCGAGAGAGAGAGAGAGAGAGAGATCGCGAGGGAAAAAGAAAGCGGAGTGATGAGTTCTTGAATCTTCCTTTACCCAAGTTGCCAACCCAAGTCAAGAACAGAGTCGTCCCTTCACGACGAAGAAAGAAATAAAGAGAGAGAAGAAGTCTATTGGGTCCCACAAGCAGTTTTAAGAGAATCTCTCTGGGAGTGTGGGTCGGTGCTAGCGCTGGATTCGTATCTGCTGCGATCGTGAGAGTACCCGAGGATTGTATTATTTCAATTTGAACCGTCGGATCAAAACGGACGGACGGATTGAATCGGTTCTATTTTAAATTTTAAATTTCTTTTAAATAAATTTAATCCGTTCATTTTAATTTAAAAATTGTAAGACCTTACTTCTTCTCCATTTGTTGAAATAATAAGTGATTTCATTTTGTGCTGGTAGGCCCCACCTGGCTTGCTCAAACTCTTGTCTTTTTGTTTTTGTTTGGAAAATATTTGAGATATACATAATACTACTGATTTTTTATAATACCGATTTTATTATTTATATAAATGAATTAGTTATTATTTGTATTAATAATTTTATTATATAATTTATTTTTAATAATATTTTTATTATGAAATTTAAATTATATAATAAAAATATTATATAAATAAATTATGTAATAAAATTATTAATATAAATTGGGCTTTTATTTTTTGTTTTCCGAATTTGCAAGAATTTTAGCGTATTTTTTTCAGTAATAAATTGGAATCCGAATATCATTATAACAATTGTGATTTAAGTATATCTTATTTTATTTACAATGTAAATGATATGCTAAAATGTTGATATTTTAAAAATCCAACAAAAATATTATAAACAGCTTAACTCAGCAATATTAACAAAGTTTTCTCAAATCAAATAAAAAGTATATTTATATATACGTTGTTTGTCTTATATTGATTGAGTATCAATTTACATTTAATTTGAGAGATTATTTTATTTGATGATTCAAGTGTCATTAAATATATAATATCTAGCAAATTTCAAGTCATTTAATAAACAGTCAAACACTGCCTAGAATTCATCAATTTCCATTTAATAAATACTGCATCGAATTTATATTGTAGACGAAAAAATCAAACTAAAATTAGCGATTGTAATTTATTAACTACTAAAAAATTTGATCATAAACTACTCTACATTTAATTGTCAAACTTCTAAATTACAATTTATTATCTACAATTATCGAAATTATCAAATTAATTCATTGTTTAATGAATTTCCTTCCTCCTCCAAATAATACAATCATCAAACAAATCATTCACAAGTACATGTGTTTAATTCATCAATTCATTCCCAAAAAGCGTTAAATTGCAACAATAAATAAGTGAAAATTTGCATATAATTTGCCATTTCGAGGAATCACGGATAAATGAATTTTATAAATAAACTTCATTTTATTTGCATTATTATTCTTCACTTTTTTTTCACTGATATTCAGTTTTCTATTCTATTTTTTTTTTTTGTCTAAAGTGGGAGAGAGAATCTAGCATATATAGAAAAATCTAAAACTACTATTTCGTGTCAATTTTTCAACCTCTTAATTTATTTTTTGGAAAGAAAAAGTTTTAGCATGATTTGATATTTTAGACTGGGACCATGGTATTGGATGCTTACTGATAGTGTGACGTTAGATTTTCAAATTCGGAATAATTAATAACAATTACTTGTCAACAATTAGTTAAAATAATTAATTTTAAGTACGAAATGATTAATATTTCTGTAATATATAGATGGTGGGATGCTTAAGATATTAATATTTTATAATTTTAATTTACAAAAAATAATATTTTTTAAATGTAGGCATTTAATTAATTATTCACAATACATGACTTGTTTACTATTTTTTAGAAACCTCCCATAAATCCTTAAGGAAAAAATATGAAAATATTCACCATTAATCCTCCCTTCCATATTTCAAATAAAATTAAAATCAATCAGTAGATCTTAGGGGATAGATTGTTTATATTTTTTTTTTTTGCATTTCAATTGAATTGTAACTAATATTACATAATTAATTTAGTTGATTTATTCAGACAATTGTACTGACAAAAATTTTATGACAATTAATCTCAACAATGTGATTCAAGATGTAATGTGCGTTGAATAATATAATTTTTAGAGGAGCTTTTTTGAAATTTATATATAATTTACGATGGACGATCAAACTCACGTGTCATAATTTTTAATTAATTGAAAATTGTCATGTCAGAGAATTAACAATTATGAAAATAAAAATATTCTGAAATTAATTCGTGATAAAATAAATTTAATTTTTACAGTTTGGGATGAAATTATAGAAATAGAGATACTCTTAAAGCAGCGATTAAGTACTATAAATAGAGATTATTGGGAATCTGAGATTGCTTTGGAAAAGAAAAGAAAAAAATTAATCGTGATTGGTTGCTATCTGCCAAAAGAAACAAAGAAATAACCCACATTGAAATTGTATAATACAATGTAAATGCATTTCAAAAAAAAAATATCAATCATATTTTTCATATTTAATAAGTGAAGTAAGGCGTAAAATCATCTTAATTATTTCTTCCAAATAATAATAAAGCAAACTTTATTTATGTGAGAGTTTATTTTAGTTTTGATTTAGTCTAATTAGACCTTCAATTGAGGTTTTACCTTGAAAAATGTATTAGACTGAAAAGATTTGAAGTGTGTTAAGGATTTAAGTTTTTCAGCAACCCCCTCTAAATTTTTTTAGAGACGATAAATCTATATAGCTCAAATCACATACATACAAAAATAAGTAAGAAATGAGCAGAAACATAGATAGAGTTCAAAAGACAAAATGATCAAACTAATTAAAGGAGAAAAAGAAAAAAAAACTCTGTATATCAATTGCATTCAAATCTTCTCATTTTATTTTGAAATCAAAATTTCTTTGACGTTAAAAAACAACGCATCACTCGTGGTTGAGCAGAGACAACGTTGTTAGAGGCTTTTCGCTTGAAAAAAAATGTTCAAAAAGACTTAAGATTTGCTCTAAACAAGTAAAACCCTCATTTTTCTTTTTCGACACCGCGAAAGGAAACAAAAAGTATCCCTGATCATCTAAGGTTGTGTTTCCGAGTTTGAAAGAGAAAGAAAGGAAAGGGAAGAAAATGAGAGAACTTAATTTTTTTACATCTCAAAATTAAGAGAGAATAATTATTGAGAAAATGAATAGAGGGGTTATCCCTGCTCACCTTCATCCACCTCTTTTAACTCCTTAAAATTAAAAATTCAGAATCTCTTTTAACTCCTTAAAATTAAAAATTCAGAATCTCTTTTAACTCTTTAAAATTAAAAATTCAGAATAAGACGAAGAATGATTATCCCCTCCCTTCCTCTTCCTTCCTCCCCATTAACCTCCTTTAAAGCACACCTTCCTCTTCCTTCCTCTCCATTAACCTCCTTTAAAACACACCTTTCTTCCTTCCTCTCCATTAACCTCCTTTAAAGCACACTTTAGAGATAAAGACGCAAAAGCTGAATGAGATGGAGACACAAAGAAGAGGGAGAGAGATGTATTTCTTTTGACAAGAGCAAAAGTTAAGGCAACGATTCTTTTTTATTTTATTTTTTATAATTGTAGAGAGTAAAGGTATTTTTTTTTTTTTTGCTACAACAGACGGATGAGAATGAAGAGAATCACAAAAATATTAAAATAATGTTAGCTTTCAAAGGAGTCTAGTTAATTACATTCTTCCGTCATATAAAGGATATTTTAAGTATATAAAAGTTTGAAGGCAATGAAAAAAATTAGAGGAGTCAATTTCTTGGATGCTTTAAAATTTCAATGTGTCATAGATAATAGATTTGTTTGATTTAACATCAATAAATTTTATGTACGCATAGAAGATATAAGTTAGAGTTTTATTTGTCAATTTTGATGTTCTTATGATCATTTAAATAAGACATAAATTAATTAAAAATATTAATAAAAATACACAAAACATCATAAATATATTTTACAAACTTTTTACGCATGATATTTATTATTTTTGGTTTATTTAGCACAATAAATTTATGCTCAAATAAAATACATATTTAGAGTTTTACTGGTGATTTTAAGATCACAATGAGACTTTAATTGATTAGCTAAATTTTATGCATAATATTATTTGTATATGCTTAATTCAATACCAAAAGAAAGTGAGTTTATATATTATTTATAATAATCTTACAATTAAGGCCTATATTGATTCAAATATCAACAAGAATATAGAATGCAATGTAAAACAAACTGCAGATTTAGTACAGTGATAATAAATCTCGTTTTTTTTACGGAGCGATGCGGTTATCAAATCTTATAAAAAATATTTAAAAATAAATAAATAAATATTGAGAGTTGTTGCATTGAATAAATAAATAAGCATTGAAGTTGCACAAACATTGAGCCCTTTCAGCGGTGCATGTCTTTTTTTATCCTGTTTAAGAATTCCTACATGTTTTTTTATTAGGGAGCTCATATACACATATATTTATTTATTGATATATCATCATCGATACATATTAAATGAGTTATTATACATATTAATGATTTTATTATATAAATTTATTTTGTACAGTATTATTATTATGCAATTTAAATGAACTATAATGCATATTAATGGATTTATTATGCAAATTCATTTTGTACAGTATCGTCATTATGTAACTTAAATGAGTTATTATGCATATTAATGATATTTAAATTAAATAATAAAAATATTATACATAATAAAATTATTAACATACATAATAACTCTTTTAATGTATATAAATAAGTCCATATCAATGATGGTATTAATAATGATATCTCCATGACATTTTCCTTTGTATTATAGTCGGTTTCAATTACGGAATTAAGACGTATTTTTAACTCATCCCATATCTTAAAGTATAGTCGGTCGTAAATTCAAATAGAAGAGAAAAATCTTACAATTGCACATAACTATACAAAATTTTATCAAATAAAATTAATAATAAAAATTGACATCAAATGGATAAAGTGCTAATTTCATGCCACCGTATACAAACTACATCCTATCATACTAATATGATTTTTCAAAGTATAACTTACATATATATTTGAGTACTCGAATTTTATTTCGAACAAAGTACTACATATAATGAAATGTTATTTTTGGATAGTAATTTCAATTGTCCAATGAAAATCATTTAGATTTCACTCAATACATGATTTATTCCTTTTTTAAAATCATGTAATGAATAAGAGAGAGGCAAAATTTCTTGAATATTAATAAACATCCTTCATTTTTTGCAATGCTGCTCAACTCAGGCTGAAAGACTCATCTCTCTGGAGTTCATATCCATATAATTAGTTGAATCCAAGTTGTTGGACTAAAACAAACACATTAGATTTATTCAATTTAATTAATCATATCTGTTCATATTTTGTAAGATAAATCTTATTCAAACACATTAGATTCATCTCGAAATAACATAAACTTCGCTTTTCCATTTGATAACAAGCAGTTCATATTAATCCTCCTCTCTGTGTCTGGAAACAGACTAGCAATGCGTGCGGCGGGTTAAAGGCAAGAAGGAAGGAATACAGTCAAAGACTTGCCAGATCCTTGAACAGAGAATCGTTACACGAGATTCCATAGAGTCCATACCGACAGCCTAGGCAAACCGTCTGATCCTCAGAACATTCGATGATTCCACCTCCATCGCGCCGTCCATGCCCTAAATTCTCATTCGCCCCTTTTTCCCTTCTTCTCCGTCGCTCTTTTTCTCACCTTCTCTTCTCCTCTCCTCTCCACAACCGTCCGATCTACCCCCTCCCTCTCCGACAGTTTCCAATCGAATTCACCACTTGTCACTTCCTTTTTTACCTTTCACACTCTCGCCCCTGCCTCCACTTACTATTGGCGCAACATCCAGTGAGGAGTATGAGCGGCGCGCTGGAGAAGGTGGTTGAGGCCGTGCGAGTGCTGAACCACGATACGCTCTCGTGCAACCGCGTGGCAGCGAACCAATGGTTAGTTCAATTCCAGCACTCTCACGCCGCTTGGGAGGTCGCTACCTCGCTTCTCACCACTTCTTCTCTGCCTCTCCCTCCCGGTTACAACCTCGAGGCGCATTTCTTCGCTGCTCAGATCCTTCGTCGCAAGGTTTTCTAATCAATTCTCTTATTCTATCGGTTTCGATGTTAGATGAAATTCAATTTGTACTTCTTTTGGAGCAATTTTTCTTTTTGTCTATTGTGTAGATCAAAAGTGAAGGATGCTACCTAAATCCTGGTGTCAAGACCGACTTGCTCAATGCTCTTCTCCTAGCAGCTCAAAGATTCAGCATGGGACCGTCTCAGGTAAGGTGCTCGTCTCCTCTTGATATATCATCAAATTAAGAACTAGCAAGTATTAGTAGGATGTAACTGTAAATTAACTTTGACAGTTACTGACACAAATATGCCTGGCATTGTCGGCACTGATACTAAGGATGGAGGATCAAAAAACAACCATCGAACAATTGTTCAGCAGCCTTCAAAAATTACAGGCTCAAGACAACGGCTATATAGCAGTTCTAGAGCTCCTCACTGTCTTGCCAGAAGAGGTAACTGAGGATTTGATTGGAGGCTCCAGCGCTGACTCCCAAACCCGGAGCTGCTTCAAGAGAGAGGTTAATTTTAAAAATTGGGCAAAAGAGGCTTATTATGCATATATGTCACTTTAAAACGTGCATTCAACCCCTTTCAACTATGTAATTTGAAGAAGTAGAGTTAATTAGTTCACGTACTTTGGTATTGTTTCCCAAAGCACCTTCAACCGAGGTAAAAGAATGCAATATATTTAGTGATTTGGAGGAAAACTTAATAGTATAATATCTTATGAAAACATACTACAACATAAGTTACATAACGTGAAATATAAAAAAGTGAAAAGTTCAGGCGTTCGTGTAGAATTGTGCAAACAAAATGCGCCATACACTTGGTTCGTAGCCTTTTCCTTAAAAAAACTTGTAATTATTTTAATGTAGCTTCTTTCATATACACCAAATGTTTTGGAGTTTTTAATTGTGCAATCCGAGCGGAGGCTGGATGATGGCCTTCTGTTCAATGAAAGAAACCGGAAAATTGTAAGATGCTTGTTGAGTTGGGTATGTGCACTCATTTTCTCTTAATGTCTATATCAAATTTCTAACTTCATCTCTTGGGCTTCTTTTAATATAATTGTGTAAATTGCAGGTTAGAGCAGAGTGCTTTTCTGAGATACAGCCTGCATCCTTGGCTCAACATCCCCTTCTGAACTTTGTATTCAACTCTTTACAGGTACCAAATTGAGTTTCTTATTGTTTTTCCCATCACTGTAGTTAGAATTACGACAATACCATGTTAATGCTAAAGCTCAAAAGTTGTTTTTATGTGGTGAAGATTTCACACTCCTTTGATGTGGCAATAGAGGTCATGACTGAGCTTATCAGCCGGTATGAGGTAATAAAATAATATCTTTTCCCATATGAATGTTGCACGACCAATCTACATTGAATTGAATTATATGCTTGTACTTTTGATAGGGGTTACCAGAGATATTTCTGTGTAGAGTTCAATACATTAAAGAATTTCTGCTGCTTCCTGCTTTGATTAGCAGAGAGGAGAAAATAATAATCGGCATCGCTTCATTGTTGTCTGAAATTGGTCAGGCTGTAAGTTTTCTACTTGTCTGAAGTTAAAATTATTTGTTCATTTATCTTTTTAATTCCTTCTTTCTTGATTAGTTCTTCTTTTCTTTCCCCAAAGATAGGCCCCTTCATTGATTGCAGAAGGTAGCAATGAAGCACTTCTCCTTGTTGATGCACTTTTGAGGTTCTGATCAAGTCTCTGTACTCAAAATATTTATAGGCCTGATTATTGCATAAAATTAATTGGGGTGCAATTTGTGAACTTGATAGTTGTATTGCTTTTCCAAGTGAAGATTGCGAGATTGCAGATTCAACTTTGCCATTTTGGTATCATCACTATACCCTTGCAATGTTTAAAAACATATTTACTCTTTTGTAGACTAATATTTAGTTTGTCTTCCTTTATTTCTGTGCAGGTGTAGCTTAGCTCATTATATTCTAGGAATGGAAATTAAAAATGGCAAAAGAAGGGTGATTTTGGAAGTATTTTACCCTGTATTCTCTGCCTTGTTAGATGCCCTTCTAATGCGGGCTCAGGTTTGAAAATATGACCTTCAGTGAATATTATAAGTAATAATTAATGTCTCAGAGTTTTTATTAATTGAAGCCTTGATTTGAAGGTTGATAGTAGTGAGAATGAGAGACTATACATGCCAGATGGTCTAATCTACTTCAGACTGAATCTCGAGGAGCTCTTAGTCGATATTTGTCAGCTTCTGGGCCCCACATCTTTTGTAACTAAGGTTTAGTTTGTGTGTATGGAGATTTTCACATTGTGCTATGTTACGTTCATGGTCTTAATTACTAAAGTTTATATTAATGTAGCTTATTTCTGGTAATTGGGCTTCTTCGACTCGATCAATCCCATGGAAAGAGGTTGAAGCTCGAATGTTTGCATTATATATGGTGAGCACTTTATTGATTTTAAATATAACCGGTGTATATCATATCCAAATTTCGTGAAATGTTTTTTGTACTTATTTCAGGTAGCCGAGGCAGTTGTACAAGCAGGACAACCATTTGATGTCTCAGCTATCATGAATCTGGTTACCATTCTATCTGACACAAAACCTGATGAGCTAAATGGTCTTTTGGCCTTGGTAATAACAATAATTTTCCTTATGTAACATCCATTAAGAGATCTTCTATGGATGTTATGCATATTTGATTTTTGTTGTGGTTTCTGATATGAAGGTTTATAAAACGGTTGGAGAAGTGTTGAGCTCTTATTCCAAGTGGTTTCTATGCAATACTGGTTCCAACTTAAGGCAATTACTGTAAGAATCTGTTAATATCTGTTTCCAAAAAGCCATCTCCTTCTACCTATGAGATTCTTTCTAGAAAATTCTCTGATTGCTAGAGGATGTGCCTTACTCCTGTATAGTGTGTTTTGTGCATCAGGGATAGGTCAACTTATATGTTCAAAGGCATGCTCTTCTGCATTGCGTAAATTTTGTGAGGAGGCTTCTTCGGTTATACATGAGCCCCAAAATATTGAAATACTTTTCTGGATAATTGAGGTAAAATTGCAGGTGTACTATGTTTTTTTGGTGGTTTTCCTTCTTTATGTCACTAACTTGGTATGCCATATAGGATTTAGAGAGAAAAAAATTGGCAATTGAAGAAGAAGAAGAGGTGGTTGGTGCAATTACTCTTGCTCTAAGTTGCATCCCTAACAAGGACCTTAAGAAAACTTCTTTTGGAAGATTGATCTCTTCTAGCTACGCATCGATTCAAAAACTTGTATGTGAACACATATACTTATGATACATACAGTTTCTCATTTAAGCCGCAATTTCCAATTATCATCATTTCAAATTTACATCGCAGATAGATGCAGATATAGACCAATCTTTGAGGCAAGACCCTGCTGCCCATACAAATGTCCTTAACCTTGCTGTTAGAGGTCTTTCCAGGTACTTTTTCTTTTGTTTTAACTTCTTTTATTATTTTCACTGGACAACTTCATCATCATAGAATTTTTAGTAGCTATTTTATGTGCGTCCTTAGATAAACTTCATCACCCCGGCTCTTGTAGCTACACATTGATATATAATGTGCATTTACAGCGAGTATGCAGACAGGCAGCCATGTGTTGGCTGGGTGGAGCAACTTCACCACCCTGGCTCAAGATAAATATTTATTTTTTCAAAAATGTAATCATGAGTGTAATCAAAACAAATGTATAATCATGCCGTACCCTAAAAGATAGTATTCTTTTAGCCCCACCTTAAAATGTCTTTTCAGAACCATATGATGTCATTGTTAGTAGCCTTTTCATGTAGGAGCTTTTTAGTAGGCTTTTACCATCTGATTCAACTCAATATCATCAGCATCTTACTGCAATGTGGATGCTGTAGCAAGTTCTTCTCTCTCAATTTGATTAGGGTTTCTGTATGACTTATTTGGCTTTTATTCTTTTTTGTCTGGAAAAATATACAATATTCACACTTATGCTCTTAAAATGTAGCAACTGAATATTAGATATATTTAGTGCCAAGTTATTATAGCATTTCAGTGCTAGAGCCCCCCAAAACCAATAGAATGCTTTTATCAGTTGTAGCCACATTGCCATCATCTAGAACTATGATACCACTTAAGACAGATTTTTCTCATGCCCGTCTGGAAAATGCTAAACATCAGCCACGAGCCCTCTTTTTCCTCTCCTGTTTCCATACATGAAAATAGTTATGTTTTTTTTTCCTCATTTTTGTGGGATCAGTGAGGAAAGCGGGGAGTTCAGCAACATATTGAAATGAGTGGGAAAAGCTGAAAAGGGGGGAAGGTGCAATATTTTCTATAATAATGTGGTGCATGTTGTTTGACATTTTTCAGGGGCGCACTTCAATTTAATTTTATATAATTATGTGACATCTTTGTCACTGTTACATTTGATTTGGTTTCTAGGCTGGGAGCATTATTTGGACACCTGACAAACTCCACATTACAAGAAATGGAGTGTGAAGATGATACAATTCAAACACTTGTCGGTATTTTATGGCCCCTCTTGGAGAAACTTTTTGCCACATCTCATATGGAGAATGCTAGTTTATCTGCAGCTGCATGCCGAGCGCTTTCTCTTGCTATTCACACCTCAGGTACTTGTCATACTCGATGAGTTTGTCTTTGTTTGTATTTGTGTGTGTGTATGTGTCATGTTAAACCTTTTAAATTATCATGTAGCACGATACTTCCTGGCATTGCTTCCTCAGATTCTGGACAACTTATCCACCAACTTCCTCAAGTACCAAAACCATGACTGTTATTTGCGAACAGGCAAGTCTTTTTCTTTGTTTTTTTTTTGTTTTAAAAAGGGCAGTCACTATTTAGGTTTTTGTGAGTTGCGAGGAAATTATTGATGATTTTATGTATTCCCCAAACTTTTCAATTTTAAAGAGGCAAGACAGATAATAAGTGGAAAACAAAGGCATTGGAAAAATGAGGCATTTAATTTAGATGTGAAAGTCATTTTATTGATCCCAACATGAGGTCTAAATGGGTTAACAAATCAAGGGCAAAGAAGTCAGGTTATCATATGTTCCTAATACTCGGTGCTCATGTTAGCAATGCTTTTTTTTTTTTTTTTCTTTTTTTGCAAATGTCATGCATAAGTTGTGCTTTTGCCAAATGTTCATATATAGTGGCTTCTGTTTTCTTCCCCACCCCCCACCCTGAACCACAGACAAGAAAATAGAAAAGAAAAAAAAAAGTGAAAAAAAAGGAAGTTCCTCTAGAAATACAAGGGGTTGTATGAAATTGACTTTGCATTCTTTTTTTCAAGTTCTCAATTTATGTTATTCTTAGATATGTTTCAGCTGCGGTGGCAGTCAAGGAGTTTGGTCACATTGAAGAGTACAGCTCACTTTGCATGAGTGCTTTTGAGAGGTTCAACTCTTCTGCCTCAATTTCCGCACTCACCTCTTCGTACATTTGTGATCAGGAACCTGATCTAATAGAAGCCTATACTGGCTTTACTTCTACCTATGTTGCATGCTGCTGCAAGGTATGTGCTTTCCCTTTCATCTGAATAAAAGCCTGAAGTACATGATAATTACCCAATTTTCACTTGGTTACTACATCATTTCTTTTCAGGAACTTGAAAATATGCTCACCTTAGAACAATTTGCCACAATGACCTCATTACTGATTATTTATGTCAAGTTTTGTCAACAAAAATGATCAGTTACATAATCATACAAAGCCATTGTTCCCTTTGGAACAGTATTACTACATACATTTTTGGCCATTGTCCTCTGTAATTGGAAATATTATTGATACATATAATAGGAAAAAGTCACAAGGATTTTACTTTAGGAGCAGTGTAGAGAGAAGATAGTTCCTTTAATGGGGTTGAGAGTCTGGTGTAGACCAAAAGGGATTATGCTTGTACACTGAGCATGGAATTGAAAACATCCTTTTTGCTTTGCTTGTCAGGAAGTAATTGCTGCATCAGGTCAGCTCCTTGAATTTTCATTTCAAAAGGCAGCAATTAGTTGTACAGCGATGCATACCGGAGCTGCACTTGCAGCCATGTCTTACATGTCCTGTCAGTACTCTCTCTATTTCTTTCTCAAATAACAGTACATTTGTATGTGTTGTTTAGTTATACTCTATTTGTGCAGGTTTACTTGATGTGGGGCTCAATTGTATGTTAGAGAGTGAAGCGAGCGGGACTGGCCAGGGGTCATTAAGTGGGGTAGTCGTGAATCTTCTCTCTCGCTGTGGCGAAGGCCTAATTTCCAATCTACTATATGCTCTCCTAGGTGTTTCAGCTATGCCCAGGGTAAATCCCTGACCCCCCCCCCCCCCCCCACAACACACACACACAAAAAAGAAAAAAAAAAGAACCTTAAAAGTTGAAGAAACAAAAAGACAGAGCGCATTAATTGAGAGGATTCCTTATGGTTGCAAGTTCCTTGACATGGAGACCTCAATTGCAAGGGTGGTTGTTGCATGCTGATCCTACCTGGCTTTCAAGTGATTAAGAAAAAGCAAATTCAAAATGCCTCAAGATAACAAAAATCTCCATGCATAATTTGAAATCCAGTCAGTGAAATATAATCAATTCTTTATACACATCATATACATGAAACATGATGAAAATGAATTCACGTCTCACTATTCATCGAATGACATGAAATTTGCAATAGTCCATACTTGTTGGAACATCAAATGATATTGAATTGCATGAAAATTGGATACACAACCAATCTAAGGAAAACAACGTCTATAAATTGTTATTTTCTTCTTCTTTTTTTTCATTTTTTGCTATGATTTAAGAAAGCGTTGTCAAAGTTGTCAACACAAGTGGTTGTCAATGGATCATAACCCATATGATTAAACTTTAGGTTTAAAGTAATGATGAAGCTATTAATAAAAATACCTTCTGTTTGTAGACAGTAAACATGAATTAAATCTGATTTCTAGGAAGCTATTTAGAAAAGGTGGATAACATATCCTTATTATTACCTCGTGTACATTGTTCTTTGTTCTTTGATCAGTACATAATTGTAATGATAGTAGGGTGCTAACTAGCTGTAGTGGGTTTTGGCAATTTATTGACAGGGGATTTCAAAATCCATAATATAGCGGACATTATAATGAACAATTTTTATATGTTGTAGGCATGTCAGTTTTTTTTTCCTTTAGTAATTAACTTCTACCAACAATTGTAGTACAATTATACTATCATTTAGAAAGTTATAACAAGTCTTAAATTATGCTAGAAGTTGCAGATTGACCTCACCCAATCTGACCTGATTTCAAAAGATGCATGCCAATTTAAGTTAGGGGCCCTGATGCTGAAATCATTTGTTGATTTCTCTTGGCACTAAGATCCATAATAAATTTTTTATTTATGGTTGCAGGTGCATAAATCAGCGACCATTTTGCAACAGCTGGCAGCCCTGTGCAGCATCTGCGAAAGAACTTTATGGAGGCCTCTGCTTTCTTGGGATTGCCTTTCTCTGTGGCTTCAATCCTCAGTAAATCTCTGTTTGTAGCTTTGTGCAATTTTGTTCTACTTTCTTTGAGAGTGACACTCAATCAATTTACTGCTTCAGGTGCAAGCGCTCCCACCAGAATATCTAAAGCCGGGGGAGGCAGAAGCAATTGTACCTTTATGGCTTAAGGCACTAGAAAATGCAGCCTTAGATTTTCTGAAGACCGTGGCAACAGCAGGGGATAGCTATGTGCATATGAGAGGGAAAGGAGGAAGAACTCTCAAACGAATTATTAGAGATTTTGCTGAATCCCATCGACATACACCTGCTGCAAATCTCAATCCTTTTTAGTTACTTTTGTTGAGATCTGTAAAATAGCCAAGCCGATTCAAGTTAATATAACTGTAATTTAGGATGGTTCGTCCAGCTGTATTTGAATTTTGAAATATCCATCTTTGTTGTACTTTTTGGAGCAGGTAGAGTATGTTGTATTGTTGGGGGATGATTCGATTTAAGTGTATAGTTAATAATTTCTACTCTACCTATTTATTCCTTTTTGAGTTCTAGTCCTAATATGAATGCAGTAATAGTTTATTCTAGATGTCTTTTTCTGTCCATTGCACCTAACAATAACAAAGTATAGTTGCAATGCTTGACTTTGAATTTCGACGCCATTGCAAATGAGTCGTTGAATCGAAACGATTCTGATCAAACTAATGCGTGATCACCGTGTTATAAACTTGATCGTTTGTTATTACATTTAATCATACTTTTCGTTCTTATTAATTTTGCATTCGTCTTTTGCTGAAACCAAATTGTTGAAGTTCGAGCAATTCAGTGACATTTTCCACGGACTCGTCAAAGATATGGATTGATTATTCATGGTTCGTAGATGACTATATTTTGATAATAGTTTTACCTCTTTAAACAAACCGTATTGGGACATTTTCTTTTCCTTACAAAAATAGAACCAGTGTAACAAATAAAATAGCAACCAATTAGCTACATTTTATTGCCATCAGATAATGTTGTTTAGCTTTTACGAAATCCTTCAATGCGCTTTAAAAACAATTAATCACCAGCGAAGCACTTGACAAATGCACAATATATTTGATAGGAAGATAAAATAAAAATAAAGTTCTGCGAGCATAACTTTTTATGTATACTTGTGCCACAATTCATCTTATTTGGTTGAACAAGTTGGAAAAGATGAGAATAAAATAACATTCATGTCATCACATTAAAATATATAAATAATGATAATGAAGACAATAATAACGATGATGATAATTTACTATTATTTAATTTTTTTAAAATATTATTATTAATATATTAGCAACAACAATGATGACAATCACGATAATAATAACAATAATAATAATAACGACGATAAGAACAACAATAATGTAATTCTATTAAAAATAAAATAATAATATTGACGATAATGAAATAATGATTTAAGCAATAATCCAACTTTGTTTTTCTTTTAATAAATTTGAACTATCGGTTCGGAATTTTATCACTAGTTGGCACACACAAAACCTACAAACTCAAGTTACTTCCAAAACCTAACTCATTACCAAAATAAAAAAAGGAAAAAAGGAAAAAAGGAAGTGGGTTTTTGGTCAGGTTGGAAGAAAGGGATAAACCTCGGCCTCGACGCCTCGCCCCTTGTTACGACCTTTCACCTTTCCATCGCAAACCTACCAAAATCAAAATCAAAATTAAAGAAAGGAGAAGGAAAAGAAGAAGAAGATGGGAATAGACGGAGTGGGTCAGCAAGGCATGGTCTTGGCTCCGGCGGGTTCAGCGCCCGTGCACCAGAACCCGAACCCGATAGAGCAGATAACGGAGCGTATCCGAGGTGTCGAGACCAGTTTCCGATCCTGGTTGGCGCGACAGCCGATCGCCGTCGAGGCGGTCGTCGCCACCGCAACTGGAGCCATCCAGGGAGCGGCGATTGGAGGTCTCATGGGAACTCTGACCCCACCCGATGCTATTCCCACGCCAAATCCTCAGGCGGCTGGGTCCCTCAATCCTCAGGCCATGGCGTCGTTGAAACAAGCGCAGGTTATCCCCTTCTTTGTTTGTTCTCTTTTGAAGGAGAATTCCTTTTCTAAGAAATTATCCTATTGATAGAGAAATTACCTGATGAAATCTGTTCGTTGGTTGTGCTGTGTTTGTTGCAGGCGTCAGAATTTCTGAATGTGTTCGCGAAAATCTTGAAATATCAGGCGTTGGTTATTAGTAAAAATTTCAGGCCTTAATTTGATTTCTCAAATGTCATATAAATGAGATGCGTCTGGCAATTGTATGAAATTGTAATTTATTTTAAGCTCTGTTGTAAATAGCACGCACTATTGAGCAATTCAGTAACCACCTAAGGAATGTCACTTTTATCTACATAGACACTACTTTTTCTGAGACATTTTGCAAATGACACGAAACCTTTTAGATTCATGCTAGAAGGTACAGTTATCTAATTGTTGACAGTACTGCTACCACACAGCAACTTTTTTATCGAAGTATTCTAAAATTCAAACAATTAAGATTTTCTGTTGCATTTTGGAGTCTAATGTAATGGTTGGAAGGTGAATTGGTCATTTGTTTAACTAAAGCTTTTTTTTTTATATTCTTCACGTATCAGTGTTATCTGCAAGCAATTTCAGTAAAAGAAAATTATAGAAATCTGAGATATGCTGATGTGAAACTATGGCTAGAATTAGGTTAACTTTGCAAATAATAGAAACTTAAAATTTCTTCTGGTGAGTTCTCCAAGAAAGCTTCGGATTTCATAATGCATGTCTAACCCTTGTTTTTTGCTTTACGTGAAAAAGGCTTTTGCTGGAGGACCGCTGGTACAAGCCCGTAATTTTGCAGTAATGACTGGGGTAAATGCTGGGATCTCTTGTGTCATGAAAAGAATTAGAGGTGTTGAGGATATCCAGACCAGGTAGTCATTTTTTTAAACTTGAGATATTTGAATCATGTGTAAATCATTTAATATCCTCAATGCTTGGGGAACTTGCTCATTTAGCAGAGTGGCTGTACCTATCTTGTTTTATTGAGATATAGACATGTGGTATTTTCCAGATTATATATGATGGTATTTGCAAATAAGCCGAATGTTTTTATTTAGTCTGCAACTACTTGATAATATACACCAACATAAGGCAGGCCGGTTGCAATAATTCTAAACTGACAAGTTGGGCAAATGTGAAATTAAATTGCACTTCAAATTTTTTATTATTTTTACCAAATTTAAAGTCACACTTATAATGAAACACACAATGTTCAAGTAAGATTTCTAACTTCTAATGAAACACAGCTCTTTTCTAACAATTATCTAACAACTGGGTGCAAAAAAATTTGTGTTCTAGTTGAAAATGGCTAAGGTCCTTTTATGATTGAAACTGAGGTAAAATATCGCAAGTACTTTGAAAAAGAGAAAAGATGGTACTGTAACAATGCAAATTTCTACTTGGCAGCATGGTGGCAGCATTTGGCTCAGGTGCATTATTTTCTTTGGTGAGTGGAATGGGCACACCTAATCCTGCAGTCAATGCAGTTACTACTGGTTTATTCTTCTCTCTTTTCCAAGGCGGCATCTTCATGGTATGCTTTTGTATTTGTGACTTTGTTTTTGCTTGTCTGGGGAGGAGAAGTTTAGCTCCTCTGCTCTTATGATTATGTATTCCTCCTCTGCTCTTATCATTATGTAATGCTTTTACAAATTGTAGGTGGGACAAAAGTTCTCTCAGCCACAGAGTGAGGACGTGTACTACTCGCGTGCTAGAAGCATGCTTCTGAATCTGGGGCTCGAAAAGTATGAAAAGAATTTCAAGAAAGGACTTCTCACTGATGCTACATTGCCCCTCCTGAATGACAGGTCTGGAGCCCCCCCCCCCCCCCCCCCAAAAAAAAAAAAAACACTCCACACAGAAAACAAAGATAAGGAAGATATAAAATATATGCACCCACGCACAGCTAATTTTATTAAAATCTGGACTGAGCCTGTCTCTATATAATTGTAGCTGGTGCACTCTGTGGAACTGAATTTCTTGGCCCAAATAGGCCCAAAATAAGCAGACACCCCAATGGAAGCATAAAAAAAGAAACCCAATGATATTAGCAAGTAAAACGGCTATTATTTGGTAATAAGGGTATAGCAAAAATTTTGGATTAAATATATATGTCATACCAAACAAGGCGGTGGACCAGAAAGGATATGATGGTCCAAATTAGGTACCTGGGAAATTAGGTGGACTACAATGGGTTTGATGGATCAAATCAGCTACCTGGGCTGTTGGTTGAATTACCTTTTGTTGTAGTTATATCATTTATTTATTCTTTTAAATAGGCAAATTATTTTTTCAGAAATAAATAAATTGATAGTATATGGTGTTAGCATTTTTCATAATTTTTTTGTTTATTGTTTTATTTTTGGCTGCAGTGCTCTTAGAGATGCCAAGATTCCACCTGGGCCAAGACTTCTTATTCTCGATCACATCCAGAGGTTCGATTCGACCTTTTTAAGTTAACTTGATATGATGCAATGTCCATAGTAAGTTTCTAACAAGCGAAGTATAAGTGTAACAAAGCATTACCCCCTCTCATATGAACTAATGAATCATCACGTGTTTTGCAAGTTCTGTATTCATTTTTTTTTTCTGTTTTATATTAGTTTTCTTCTCCTTTGTTTTGTTGGTATTTGGGATGTATGGCTCTTTATCAAACATTGTCTTCTTGCCTTTTTTTTTTCATAATTACTGTAATGTGGTTTGCAGGGATCCTGAGTTGTCGAAGGATCAGCGATTTTGAGAGGCTTTCTCTTTATTATCAGCTAGAAGTTAAATCAGGTTTTGTTAGAATTTTCAGCATATGGCGTTTAGGGATGCATAATTTTTTATTTGTATTTGAATGGTTATGCTTTGTTCTAATCATTTGGCTTTGGAATTATATTATCAATTCTGCATCATTTCTATGGAAGTATGGAACCCTAGTGCAATAAAGATATCATGGGTTGGTCCTCAACGGGACCGATATTATTACTCTGCTTATTACTGTTGTTAAATTTAAGCATGTTAAGATCCATGTGTGACCCTTTCTTGTGTTGCTTTGTCAGTTAATCTCTTTTTTCTTCCTTTTTCTTTGGAATATATATATAAAATCTATTGAAGAATTTTATTTTATGTGCCCCAACAAATCTAAAAAGTATAAACAGAATTTACAAACCTGCAAAATGAGAAATTCGTAGACGATTCTTCAGAGCAACATCCCATCTCCAACTTCTTTCGTTTTTTACAAGCCCATTTAAATGTACCACGCTGTAAATATTTTTTTATTTGGTTTTAATACAATTAGTAGTAGGTAATTGTCTACTACCTCAAAAAAATTCCCATCTCCAACTATCTTCAAAAGAATGTTTAAACTATTCCTCAGTTTTTAGAATTCGTCTAAGAGAGATACAAGGTTGGGAATTGTTTAGTGCATTGAGGAGGGATTTATATCTTTTGTTGCAGCGTGTAGCGTAGCATGTTGTTTATCCGATCACATTAAAATTTATATAAAGTAAATTTTAAAAAAATTCTTTATAATTCATTCGTCCTTATGTTGTATAATACAGAAAAAAAATTTCAAAAAATTTCTTTATAATTCATTCGTCCTGTAATACAGTAATTAACGTTTTTTTTTTGAAAACCTTGATAGTAGCTGTAAGATATTTTCATTTTTTGTATTGTTGCATTTGGGAAGCGTCCAATGTGGTGTGATTTTATTTCAAAAACTGCCTGCTTTATAGTGCCGTCATAACAATTACAGCTACTATGAAGATTAAGTTCTTGATTACATAATCAAGAACCGTCTGAATTTACTCAAGACTAGAGATATGGTATTATAGTGCCGTCATAACAATTACACCATAAGTTCAGTTGTGATGGTAAAAAATAAGGTAAATGTTATAAAGATATCATTATTAATATTGTCATCGATACAGACTTTATTATATATATTAAATGAGTTATGATACATGATAACGACTTTATTTTATACAATACTTGTATTATTCAACTTAAATACCACTAATATACATAATAACTCATTTAAATTGAATAATGATAATATTATACAAAATAAATTTACATAATAAAATTTTCAATATATATAATAATTCATTAAATATGTATAATAAAATCTCTATCAACAATAATATTAACAATCGTATCTGTATCTTATTCGTATCAGAATAAGGATGACTTAGATGAGGCATAACAGAAGAGAAGACAAAAGCATATCAAAAGCTAGTTTAGCGTAATAAATGCTTGTTAGTTTTTTCTTGTTTTTGAGTGTAGGTGGGGTTGTGTAAGAACTAAGAAGCTGTCCAATAAGGGTTCTGTACCGATGTTTGTACCTAATCATACCACTATCTATTCCCAGACAATAAGACATCATCATAACTGTTCTCTAATGAAGACAGAAGAAGGTTTGAAAAATTATTAACGGGCATGATAACCATCCTTTTAAATGCACACTAATTTATTAGGTTGATGCACACCGCCTATAGTACAAACATACACTAGAAAATATTTATTTGCCCTAAATTTTTTATAATCACTTAAAGTACAACTAGAAAAAAAAATGAACCATGATAAAAGAAATTATGTTCTTTTAGTACAATGAGTATAAAAGACATCAAAACTAAAAATAAAATAAAATTAGTCTTATGCACAAATGATAATATTAATATGTTTTTTGTTATTATGTTATGTCAACAAATCTTGAACTCTAATCAATTAGAAAAGAATATCAATTCTTTAGTGTTATGTCCAACTAAAGTATATGCATTCGCATTCAACTTCAGTTAAAGAAACAAAATTGGATAAATCATAATATCTACTATATGCCATACTATATTTATCAAATGCAACACTAAATAATTCCAATTTATTTAAAAACTATAACTTTTTCTATGAATTGTCTTTGTTGTCTTTGTTTTCTATTACGCATTGGCTGGTTGGTATCAAATAATATAAAAATATCAGTAGTGAGATAAGCGCAAAGCTTTTATGTATGATATGATTTCTCCATAATGTGCTGAGTCAGCATTATCACATATTTTTCTGATGAAAATAATTATCACATATTTGATTGGATAATTATTTAGTATAGCACATAAAACTATTTACTAATGAAATATACGAAAACTATGAAATTATGGAACACTAAATAATTAATAATAAGACATAGTATGTTAATAGCTAGGGTTTGTTTAATTTAATGGTTTTGTTTGTTCTCCTGCCAAGTTTTGATTGTTTATTCCTTAATAGGTGAGATTTAATTTCTAGAATATTATAATAAGAAAAATTTTTAAATTAAAATGTCAAAAAAACACGTCATATATGATTTATATTTCGTTCCCTTTTACGCGCATATTAAAAAAATTATTGACTTTTTTACTTTTATTTTATATGAAACAATAAATTAAAAAATCAACAATTACAAATTACCCACATCAGTATATTTATTGCGAGGTTTTGTTATCAAATAAAATAATTTTGAAATATTATAAATTTTTATGTGTACATAGAGAAAATGATACATATCATATCTAATAATTTTATTTAGACATTTTATTTTTAAATTTTGAGTTATTAAAATTTTTAAAATAAGACATAACGGAGGTATTAAAAATAGAGGCATTCAAACATTCCTCTCCTCGTGATTTAAATAATCTAAACACATTACACATAAAAAACGGTAACCAATTTATTAAAAAAAAGATAAAGATGTTATTATAGAATAAAAGATGTTGGCATAGACGTGCAAACAAATTAATAGCTGAAAATGTAAATATCTTTTCTCTCTGTTGCTTACCTACGAGAAAACCAAGCTTTTGTTTGCTCATTTCCTGTCTCTTTTCAGTGAGCGAGGCAAGTGGATGCAGTATTTTTTTCGAATTCGCATTCTCTGCTACGTTGTACCGTACAGCGTAGCACATGATCTGTCCGATCACGTTGAAATTTATACAATATAAATCTCAAAACCCTCTTCATAAAGTATCAGTTCGATTACTGCGTAGCGAAACATAAAAATCCATCCTTTTCTATTTGAAATCAGGGATGGAGATGGTCTGTAAACAATATCTTGAACCAAAGCTCTCCTTCTTTTTAATGAATAACGACTCATAACATGGAGTATATAGTACAAAACATAAAATGTGCACCATGCCTAGAGAATCAAGCAGAGTCCAACGGTGGAGATTGAGTACTGTTGTTTTTTGTTAAGTATTATAGCGCAACAGTAGATCGTTTAAGCATTCAATTTATTGTAGATTTGCCGTGCAATTTTGATCAAGTTGAATATATTTTGATAGTTGCCAATGATTATTTTGGTCTTTCAAATTTGTTCTTTTTTTAATTGTTTGAAATACACGCTTGATTATTGCTCGATGTATTTTTAACTATTACGTTAATGCATGCTTGATTATTAGTTCGCTAACGAAATATGAAAGAATTATCATTAAAAAAACGTAAGAAATTTCCATTATTAAGAAAAAAAAAAGAATCTGATTTGGACTTAGCAAGCCGAATCAATGACATGAAATAAAGAGTATTCGTTTATTGAAATTTGAAAGTAGTACTTAACTCATTGGTTGATGAAAAAAAATCATTTTAATTAATGCGTACCTAATTAACGCACATTTTGCTTTTTCAACAAGGAGGTGGCAACTAAACAACAAGAAAAAGAAAAAAAAAACATGAAAAAAATAAAAAAGAAATGCATCCGATAACATTCCATGACTTGAGTGACCTAGTGATATCCCAATATATATATATATATATATATATATATATATATATATATATATATATATGTGCAGTTAACTGTCATATCATATTATACAATATACAATATACAATATACATGCATTGTACCTTATAGTGGTACCAAGAGAAAAATTCTAATTTTCTCCTAACTTGCTTTGTGGCATTACTTACAAATTGCAATGCTTAGTGCTAGTAGTTGCATGGTCTCTGACAGGTGGGCCCCACACCTCATTATA
The DNA here is from genome assembly GCA_037678475.1 of x Bolboschoenoplectus mariqueter. Lineage (NCBI taxonomy): Eukaryota > Viridiplantae > Streptophyta > Magnoliopsida > Poales > Cyperaceae > x Bolboschoenoplectus > x Bolboschoenoplectus mariqueter. Next base: position 2,991,696 of record CM075258.1, on the reverse strand, counting down.
TGTAACATTGTAACATGTTAGTGTGCTACTAGGTTTTATTACATGAATTTTTTTAGTTTTTTTTTTTCAATGGAGGCTGCCAATGTCACTCCGTACAGCATAAGGTTCCAATAAGTGTCAGCTATTTTGTTATATAACTCTGATCTATAATATTTTTTTGAGAAAAAAAAATGAGAGTTTTATATTGTAATATCAAATATGAAAAAGTTAAAATTAAGCATCAGCTATCTTGTTTTATAACTCTCGCAAGATGTATGATGTATATAAGATATATATATATATATATATATATATGTAACTCAATCAGTCAAAATTAAATTGAATAGTTGTTTTTTTTTTTATATAATTCTAGTGTTCGGTCAGTGACGGATCGAGAGAGTCCGACAAGAATGAACACAAAATATAATATATTTGCATATCATTTCTCATTAGATATTAAGCCTGAATAATTTGATAGTAGTATATTAACAATATTGAAAATTAAGGAGGAGCACTAGCCAGGGTTTGTTCGTTAATAAATCTGCTTTTGTGTTCGGTTATCATGAATTATCCGGGATGAAATTATATGGATATGGAAATCCAACAATTAATTTATGATAACTCATACATGTGGGAATAAGATGGAAATGTGTACAAATTAATGTTTTGTTGTGATGTGAAAACTATTATGGAAAAACTATTTTTATTTTTAAATGCTTGGTACTAAATTACTAATACTATTTTTTCTCTGAATAATTAGTATTGTTTAATAAAACTATTTTTCTTGATTAAAGTAGTTTAAAAACTTTGCAAAATTATAGTAAAGAAAAAGAAATAGTTCAAAGAATCATGCAGAAATGAATAATTTATTATTGTATGTTTAAATAAATCACTAGTAGAGTGAGTTTTAACAAAGTTGATTTTTTTAGTGTGATCTTTTACACGATTAATAAGCTCATTGATGATTTTTTATCAAAATCATAAATGATAATCAGTTAAATATAATAAACTTAAAATTTATAATTATTATCATATTAAAATAATTATAAAAGCCATTATGATTATGATAAAAAAAATATTCTTTTGAAATAGAAATTAAATCAAATAGTATTATACATAACTTTTATAAGAATGGTATATAAGTATAAGCAAGCATAAATAAGAATAATTTGTGTAACATTAAGCACTAAAGTTTTTCAAAATGCTAAAAACGTGCATAATGATAAATAATACAATTAAGCACATGATAATTTATATAGAATAATATAAAAGAGTTGTATTTTTTTAAAATTAAATTATACCTTAAGCATATAAATCATCCCATTAAAATAACTGAGGAGAGAAACAAAATCAATGATAGAAAATGTAAATAACATGATATGGCTAGAAAATTTAGAAGTCTAATTCCTTTTTGTATTATTATAAATTAATACTCCTAGAAGAAATTGAATCTTTTAATTGCTCAAACATGCTATGGCATCCATTTTATTGCCATGTTAGATGACCAATGGATACTTGATAAAAATAAAATGGATGTAATTGGCATGATCACGATATCCAAGTGATTGAATTTGTTATTAGATATTGTTTTTTTTTTCTGACTGTGCGTTTATTTATTGCAACTTGTGTTAGATAAGCCTAAGGTACATTTTAACTTTTTAGAGCACTCTTATTATTATTTTTTTGTTTTTTTTGCATTTATTTTAATGTAATTGGTGGTGTTTTTTTTTTTCATATTGCAGTCTATTTGGAATTAAAAAAAATCCAGCTAAATGAATAGAGAGGAATTTGTGCTTGCACCAATTAAACATTAGTGACGATCGTTTTGGCAGTTAGTAGCCACACAACAGCCTACACCAGCATAACTCAGAAGATCTCATTATTCTCCTTTTGGCTAGGGCTTTGTTTTTTTTAAATAGCAAACTGCAAAATAAAATAAGAAAAAAAATTAAAACATTTCCCTCAATTTCTCCAATTTTTTTTTGTCTGTCTTATTTTTTTCAAGTGAATGACAACAATATATTTTTATTTTAAAATGTTTGACTGCTTTATATTTATTTTTTGAAATATAAGTTAATACCCCTCTATAAAATTATGTAAAAATAGTTCTGACACAAGTGAAATAGCATATAAATTGATAGATATCATATCATTTTAAATCTTCATCTTTTTCCTATAAAAACATTTATATTTTCAGAGCAAAGTCCCCAAAAAATTTCAGTATCTTATAAAAACATAGATATTTAAACAATCAAAAGTTGAATCAATTGGCACTAATGTAACTGAAGAACAATTAGATCTATAAAAATGAACCATATGTCTAATACAGTGGTGATAGGTTTTGCTTCTATACGGAGAGATACAGGTTCAAATCTCACAAGAGACATTTGAAAAAAAAAATGCCGGGATTAACGGAAGCCCTTATACAGAAAAAAATTGGATCCATGAAATTCACATATGCTGTCATTGAATCAATGACAAATAAAATTCACAAATTGATTATTAAAAACTCTCTTACAAGCTAAAATGTAAACCGTTGTGATGAAAACAGACCGTTGTAATTTTATAATTATTTGTTATTATAATCTCATAATCTCATAATGACAGCAGATATGACTCGGATCCATATTCCATTCATTAATTTATGAAACATCAAATGTTATCAAATCACATGATAAAGACTATGTGGAAAAAGTAGTTGATTTTTTTCCTTTTTTTTTTTTGCCAATCAAAGAGAGAGAATATTAATTGTATTCATTTTACCGTGTCCAAGACAACAATAATTAATTGACACGGTGTCCCATTAATTGAACAGTTGATTAATTATACAAAAAAGATTCAAAGAATAATGAATATTTTTCAATTTGATAGATTTGATAGTGAGACAACAACCCCTTTATTCAATCACCCCAAAGCAAAAAAAAAAAAAAAAAAAAAATTTCAATTGTATGGTTTTATATCAGGCCACAACACACAACACACATGGGATAATAATTATGGGTATAAACTTCGTAAAGAATAATTCTACTTAAATGATGCCAACGATATAACATAAAGAGATGATTAGATGCTGATTTAATAATGCACGAGCTTGATATTCTGATATTTTTTTTTCCTTGTTTCGCAAGAACCAAATCTGGAATTGTTGATCGTGTTGTATATATTTCGCACGAGCATGATATTCTGATACATAGTGCACGAGCATGATGAGTCAACATGTACGGCCATTTCAGTTTTTTGTTTATTTTATTGGATAGGATTTCTTAACTCATCAATTTTAATAATAAATTTTAAAATACTTTTTAAATATTTTTGAAAATTTTTGAAAATAAAAAATTATAGGAATATCTTTGAATTTATAGATTAATTGCATTTTAAGTTTCATTTTATGAGGAGCATTCAAATGTTTCTATTTTTTAATTTGCTAATAATAAAAATTTTGAAATTGAAATGTTAAAATAAAACTGTTAGATGCGATCTATATTATATTATTTTCATGTACATAAAAATTATTGACATTTTTATTTTGATTTTATATGAATCAATAAGTTAAAATATAAACGTCCAGAAATTACTAATATTAGTGCATTTTTTTCAAGCTTTTGATTTTAAATAAAATAATATCGAAATGTCATATTTTTTTATTGATATATAGAAAAAGTGATATAGATTATATCTAATGATTTTATTATGACATTTGAAATTTAGAATTAGGTTTATTAAAAAATTAAAAAGTGGAGGCATATGGAGACAAAAAAAAAGGCATTTGGACATCTTTCAGTAAAGACCGTTAAATATGGGCTATTATAAATATTATGTAATTTCGATAGAATATCAAATAATACTTAAAATTATATGAAATTTAAAATACAATAAATTTACAAGTTCGAGAATATATTTATAAACTTTTTAACATTTTAATTTTTTTTAAATTATTCAAAAATACATTATTAAAGTTGTCAACAGATCCCATCCAATTTTATTTAGATGCATCCAAATATTCAATCATAGTTAGTAAGAAAAGGAATATTTGTTTCTCACCGACTCGCCACACGATGTGCGTACCCATATACGCCATAGAGAATCCGAGCTATTGTGGTTCGGTTGAAACTCGAAAGGCGCAGTACGTACACCAACTGCACCAATCTCCGATCCATTCTCTTCCCTTCCTTTCTTCCCTTCCAACTTATTGTGAAATTAGCTGTCTCTGGTACACAATTGACCTGATCCAATAACTCCGCTTAATTAGATTTAGTTCCATTAGCTGTTTGTCTGATCTGTCTGTTTCTGTCAAGACTCGGTCTCTGTCTGTCTGTGTGGAGATATTTAATATCTCGACTTCATAGCGAGTACTCTTTTCTCTTTCTTTTTTTCACTGTGGAAAGGGAAAGGGAAAGGGAAAGGGAAAGGGGAAGAAGGAAAGGGTTATTTTGTGATAGCATTGATAAATTGAAAGGTGGTATGTTTTTTTTGCTTTCATTTTTTCTAGGTAGAAATGATAGTGCTTTAGTTTAGTTTACCAGTACTTTTTATTTGTAAAGTTTGTTCCTTTTTGTAATTTTTGTTCTTTTTTGAATCTTTTTAATGTGGGTATTTTTAGTGGATATTCAATTTTCATGGTATATTTAACTCTTACGATATATTCAACTCTTACGGTATATATTTTTGAGAAATATTATTAAATTAAAAAATAATGTTTAGATGTGTTTTTAATTATTAAGAAAGAATATATATCAAATTTGCGTCAATTTGAAAAAAAAAAGTTTGGTCTTCTATCAAATAATTTAAAATGTTTAATAATAGAGTTTTAGTGTCTTTATGATGTATTGACTAATCAAACAATAAATTGACTTAAATTTGATACATATGCTATCTAAAAATTAGGACACATTTATAATTTTATTTTTTAATTTGAATAATATTTCTAAAAAGAGGAGGGTTCAAATGCCTTTATATTTGTTTTAGTATCGATTATTTTGAGTGAGTAAGACTCACTTGTATAGCTACTTACGTAATCTTGTAATTGATAATTGTAGGATGTAAATATTGAAATTACAAAATTATTAAACACGACTAAATTGGAATCAATGAGGAAATGAAGATGATATTTATTTATGTTGAAATAATTGTTGTAGCAAAAAAAAATCCATCTTTTGCAATTTAAAAAATGAAGAGAATATTTTATTTGTAGATCTCTCATAGTATGAAATAAAATAAAATAAAAATCATGTTCATATCAAAGAAGATGTGAACTTGATTAGTGAAAACCATTTAATTTAGAAAGAGGAGATAATTTTCTAGACTAAGTATATCATTAATTAGAGACAAAATTAGTAATGAAGGAGTTGATTTGGTGATCATTGTCAATTTTTTAGATGATGAAAATGTAATGATAAAATAGTAAATTAATTTTTATTTTATTCTGTTTTCTCTATTTACATTAAGAAAGTTAACGTTTAAACAGAATTAATCAAGCATATTTTTGTTTTTTTTGTGAGCTTAAAATGAAACACTATTAACTCTAATACTAAAACTCACTCTAAATATAGTAGTCATATTAATTAATTATGAAAGAATATATTGATCCTTTTTTGACTAAAAAATATCTAACTGACAACCACATAACAAGAAAATTTTGGTCTACAAACAGAATTCCAAATTTTTGGGTGTCAAAACAGAATCTGTTGTTAGCTTATTATTTAATTTATCTTCCAACGAACCATAGATCTAATATAATAGTGATAGATCTCGTCTCTCTACGAAAAGACATAAGTTTAAATCTCGCAAGAGATATTTAAAAATAAATAAATATCAGAATTAACGAAAATCCTTATATCAAAAAAGAAAAATTATCTTCCGAAATATTTAAACTGATTGATCAGCAGCTGGTATCAAGTCTACAAACAAATCAATTTAATTCAAGTACTAATAAGATCTAAAAACAAACAAATCTCTCATGCTAATAATAGAACCAATCTATCAAAGATTGATATTTTCATAATCATAAGACAACAAATATTCACTACATCTAGCAATATAATAGACACATAATCACACATTTATATTCCTTCAACACAAATTTAATTATTTTTATGGCAAGTACAAACAAATTCCTTCCATGTGGGATGCCATGGACATGTTGACCCCACATAATAATCAACAATAAATCTATACTACCATCATTGAAAATAACTCAAAAAAGTATATATGGATGTGGCAAATTGGCAATGCATCATTAGTCAATAAACTCAATACACACAAGTTAATTAAAGCTGTGGAGCATGCCACCATTTCACGCAAGATCACACGTGCCACCGCCACATACATTTTTCTCGGATAAGTCCGAGACTGAAAACAGACGCAAACCAAAAGCCACATCACCATTTGTTTATAATTAGAGAAGATGTATAAATCTATATATATAGAGAGAGAGCGCCATAACCTCACCTCGCCTCTCTCTCTCTCTCTCTCTCTCTCTCTCTTCCCTTCCTGTGGCACTCTGTTTATATTTCTCTCTCTCAAAAGATAAGAATTAAGACGCACCACAAAAAAGAAAATTGGATAACAGTCGCTCAAGACCTACACAAATTCACTTAATTTACAAAGAGGCGCTTCATCTGCTTCATTTCTCTTTGTTTTCTTTTCGTTTTCTCGGCTGCTCCTCTGCCTCCTCCATTCAATCGTGAGATATAGACGCAGATTTGGAGTGCGGAGATGGGCGAATACAAACCTATTACGAATGCCGAGCCGGCGGATATCGAATCTGGAACCGTTACAAGTGTTGATGAATCCAAGAAGAGCTCGAGGCCGCCCACTCAACAGCGGCTCATCTCTCTCGATGTTTTCCGTGGCATCACCGTTGCGGTATGTTCATATATATATATATATATATATATATATATATCCTTTCATTTAACTTCTGTTTATTTGTCTTCAATTTCTCAAATTGGGTCCTTTCAATTTGTTTTGGTTTATTTTTTGCAAATGCCTCTCCTTAGCTTTTCTTTTTCCTTCTGTGAATATGGATTTATGATTAATTAGGTGAAGAATTTATATCTCAGTTATCCCTCTTGCCTTTTTTCTTTAATTAAATGTATATACATGAATTATAATATTATATGATAACTAGTATTTCACAAGAATTAAATGGATTATATATGATTTCTTTTTAATTTTTTAATAATGCAGAAGGTTTGAATAATTTAATTAATATAGGGTCATTTTTTGAGGCACATGATGATATTTTTCTCAGGTTATTTTTTATAACGATCTGGTTCTATACCACAAAATTCTTTATAAGAATATTTTTTTGATATTTTTGGAATTATGCTGCCAATAAAAAGGTGATGTAGACACATGTAATTTAATACATAAAATAATAAACACCTCTTTCCCTAGCTGTACACAAAAGTAACATATATAGTGGGTTCATAATCACCAATCCAAAGATATCACCAAATTAAATTTCACCTATATATATTATTGGAATTAACAATGGAATGTTAAAATATATGTACTAAATTGAAAAGGTTATATATTATATAATGTAAAAAGAAGCATCATTCACAAATTTTACCAGAAAATTTCTTTGGTCCATAACATTAACCTCCCCTGATCAATGAAATGGTAGATTATATTCCATGCTATATGTATAGGATAAGGTCAGGTCTAGTTTGATGCTCCTTTTTATCTTTCTGTGAAGATTAATTAATTAACTAATTAATCAATCAAACAAGGTGGACCCACAACTTATATAGCATGAGTCATATATATTTTGCGCATGGGGAAGTCTTTAAAAAGACAGGTGCCATTCAAATCAGAAACAAAGTTCCTTTTTTTTTCTTTCTGGTACTTTTAATTGCTGAATTTACTTTTCTAAATTAACTAAAAAAAGGGAATGATATGCTGAAATTATAACATGGCATGTGGTCTATGGTTAATCAGTCAAATATTCATATATAATATAAACGACTAACAATCTAACAAGTGTTGAATAGTGGGTCCCACTGTTTTGAAATGGTTAGACTGTTTCAATCCAATTAAAGCATTGCCTTACCAGTACCTGTACTAGTACCACACCCACCTGGTCTCAAACTGTGTGGCCAGTGAAGTAGTGCTAATGGTGTGGTGAGTCACAACATGTAGGTCCCATGATTTGTTGAAATCCATCTGAGGTGGGGTCCATCTGTCAATAAAGATTGACAAGGTTTGGTGGGTCTCATGTTTGCATCTGACCAAGAAAATCTGGATCGTTCCCCACCACTGAATTTTTTATTTATTTTGATTTTATATTGAAGATTTTTTTCGTTATATTTTTAAGAATTTTTGGGGAAGCCTCCTCTTCCAATATTAAAGGATGATCTGTGGTTTATCGATGCCACGTGTCAAACGGTGCATGTGCAACAAAACGTGAGGCATACAAATTGAGGTCCCAATCTTTAGTAAAATAGAATATTATTACTATTGTTGGTCTTCTATATTTTTAATATATATTTTTTATTTTTAATATATCTTTCTCTAACAAGGGAAATTAAATCATTAGGTGGTTGAAAAGTTAGTTGACCTTACTTAGACCTCTTATGTTGTCAACGTGGCCTTGCATTTTTTTTTATATTTGTTGAAATTGGAAAAGAAGTTTCATTCAAATCAAATGTTGTTTACACTTAATCTATTCCCCTTTTCGGAGATAAGCGGTTGCTTCAAAGCAAATAATTAATTTTCTCACTTGCAATTTTAAGAAATGGAGCATCATTGTTTCAAACCTCTTTAATTCTTTTGCATCCTAATTGGGTTAACCTTTGACTTATACGACACTTATCATTCAATTTCTTGTGATCTCAAGCTTAGAGCTTAGGAAGGAGATTTTTTTTATCATTATTATCTTGATAATTAATTTTTAAATAATTTTTAAAAATTCTCAAAAATATAAAAAAGTTTACAAACATATATTTTAATTTATACATTGATTGTGTTTCAAATTTTATGTAATTTAAAAATCATTTGATATGTCATTAAAGACCGTTAAATATGGACCGTTGTAAATGCTATGTAATTTTGATGATCTTTGATGGAGTATAAAAAATATTTAAATTGTATGAAATTCAAAATACGGTCGATATATAAGTTCTAGAATATGTTTATAATTTTTTTTATTTTTCTTAGAATTATTTAAAAATCCATTGTTAAAATTATTAAAATAATAGTTGTCAAGAGATCACACCCCAAAGCTAATCCCTAAAATATTTTGAACAAATAAAATAAAAGACACCTACTAATATTTATCTTTTTTTTTTAATTTTCACTACATCTTTTTAGTACAACAATTAAAGCTAATTTAATCTTTTATATTCACTACATGTTAATTAGTTCACTGAACTGGCCCAAACGGTGGTAATTACTTAACTAGATATTTTTATTACTTTTAACGTCAACCAAAGTAAATTGGGAATCACCTTTTTCAAGTAGTGAGAATAGAATAAAGTAATTATGTTGGAAAAATAAGCATAGAACAAAAACAATGCAATTTGCAAAAGCAGGCGTGATACATACATGCAATCTGAGTCAACTTCCATGCAAGTCTTCATGCTTTCTTTTGTTGGTTCAAGTCTTCCTCTTGTACTTTAGTTCCTTCTTTTTTTTTTTTTTTGCTTTTGCATATCCATGAAAAAAAAGGAGTCTAGCTCCTCTGAATTATTCCATGAGTGGAATGAGATCCTCTAACTAATTTAGACCGTTGAATGTTATTCATGAGATATATTTAATTAATAGAGTTTATAGCAATAAAATTCTTAGCGAACGGTTCAGATTTTGTCCACTCCACCTATAGTATTGCAGAGAATATGAAGTCTGAAAAGAAGGGGGAAATAAATCTTGCAATTCATAAATAAAACTCTATACCAAACTATTACTAGACAAATAAAAGAAATTATAACTAGACAAGTATGTACAGTGCATTGTTAAATAACTTTATACCAAACTATAGCTAGACAAAAAAAAGTAAGAATGTTATTATGTAAACTATAACATAAAATAAAGAAAGCACAGAAAAAAAAAATTACACATCCATGAAAAAGGGGAAAATAAACAGGGGAAAGAAAATCCAAGTCAGTTGCAATTCATGAATAAAACTTTAAACCAAACTATAACTCGATCAATTATGTAATTGCTAAATAACTTTATACCAAACTATAGATAGAACAAAAAGAAGTAAACGATATGAAATAAAGAAATCACAGAAAATAAATTCCAGGTAGAATCTTATTTTTCTTTCCTCCAGAAAATCTGATATGAAGTATTTTTATTTTTTTACTAACAAATAAAATGTCAATAATACTGAACACAAATGCTCCCTTGTTTTGAAGTGTTCTGCTTATTTAATCACCTTTTGTTCTTGTCATTCATTCTATCTTTGATCCTCTTTTCTAAATTAATATGAATTATAATTTGTACAGCTAATGATACTCGTCGATGATGCTGGTGGGTTTATTCCTGCAATCAATCACTCCCCTTGGAACGGTGTAAACCTTGCGGATTTCGTGATGCCTTTTTTCCTTTTCATTGTTGGAGTGGCCTTAGCTCTGGCTTATAAGGTACTAATTTAATGCTATATATTGCTCCTGTTTAATTCTCACTTTAGAAGAGAATTTCACTGAAAGGCACTAAACATATTTTTCAGAGAGTACCAGATAAGTCTGATGCAAGTAAAAAGGTGGTACTTCGGGCGTTGAAACTGTTTGCTTTAGGTCTATTTCTCCAAGGTATAGACCTTATTTCAGTAGTAATAATCCTATTTAATTAGACAGTAGTTGGTACTAATCATTTCCCTTGCAACAATCAACTCTTCAATTAAATACTTGTGTTTTCTCTGAGACAGGAGGTTATTTCCATGGTGTACACAGTCTTAACTACGGGGTCGACCTTAGTACAATCCGTGTCATGGGTGTGTTACAGGTGTGTTCCTCGGTTTGACATCATCATTTCAATCTAATTTATTTAGTTAATACCTGTCCATATTATTTTAGAATGTTTATACATAATTTGTTGACACAGAGGATAGCGATTGCTTATTTATTGGTGGCGATTTGTGAAATCTGGCTCAGGAACGACAGTGATGGTCCCCCAGCTGATTCGGGACATGGTCTGTTGAAGAAATATCGGTATCAATTGTAAGAAAAACAAACTCCCTTCTCGACCTTTCTTTCCTAATTCTCTCTTTGTTATGAACTTATGATGAATTCTCATTATTACTACTTCACATTTGTAAACAATTTCAGATTGGTTGGCTTCATCCTTACAGTTATTTACACGATATTGTTGTACGGCATTCGCGTATCTGATTGGGAGTACGCCATACAAGACGGAACATCCGAGCCGCAATACTTTTTAGTATGTGTTGCCAATTGTTCATTATCTATGAAATTAACATATTTATCACCTCTGATTGAGCTAATTATAAATATAATATTTGTTGCTTTCCCTACTCCAGGTGAAATGTGGGGTCAGAGGCAACACAGAACCAGGATGCAATGCTGTTGCCATGATAGACCGTAAAATCCTAGGGTTACAACATTTGTACAGGAGGCCTGTTTATATGCGAACGGAGGTTTGTCGATTTCCTTTAGAAAAAATGTCATGCCTTCATGTTTTCTCTGGTCATCTTTTGTCTTGATTAAAATTATTTACATATATCTTGATAAATTTTCCTTTATTTCTAGCAATGCAGCACGACATCACCGCAAAATGGGCCCCTTCCACTGGATGCTCCATCATGGTGTCAAGCACCTTTTGACCCTGAGGGCCTACTTAGGTACAAAAATAATTAATCCTAGCTATTAATTTGGTTGATAATTATTTGATCAGTGTTGTAATAACTTATCTTTACTCTTAAGACCAATGCTTTTTATTACAGTTCTGTGATGGCAATCGTTACTTGCTTGATTGGTCTTCAATTCGGGCACGTAATTGTTTTCTTCAAGGTACCTTTCTTAACCAACTATTAGTTAGTGTATCATAATCTCCGGTAGTACTTTCAAGAACACTTAATTAACTAACCTTAATTAATAAAATGCAGGATCATAGGAGCAGAATCATGCTATGGTTGATTCCTTCCTGCTATCTTTTAGCATTAGCATTCTGTCTCAATTTCTTCGGTATGAAATTGATTATTCCTGCTATGTACATTGTCAGTATTCAGTCACTTTTTTACCAGTACCATGATAATAACAGAATATCTAATTTTCAATTAAACAGGGATCCAAATGAATAAGCCCTTGTACACGTTAAGCTACACTTGCGTGACCGCGGGTGCGGCTGGGATTCTTTTTGCTGGGATTTATGTGCTGGTAAGAATTAATGTTCTATAACATTTCTCAGTCCATATAAACATTTTTTTCTTATAGCCTTCTAGCTTTTATTTCTATACTGAGATCAATGCTTCAATTTTTTTTTTTTGTAGGTTGATGTGTATGGATTAAGAAAACCAACAGCAGCATTTGAATGGATGGGTAAGCATGCATTGATGATTTATATCTTCATTGGATGCAATATATTGCCTGTTCTCATCCAGGGTATCTACTGGAGAAAACCCCAAAATAACCTTGTAAGTCATTTTATCAATTTAAACTATTATATTTGTGTCTAAAATTAATTCAATTAGTTCTTATCTTACTAAAATTATGTTGAACTTTGGCAGTTAAAACTGATTGGAATTTAGCCGATCAACCGATGAACTCAGATTTATAGCAAACTAGTGAAGAGATAGTTTCATAGCATTGGAATTTTAGAGGCATCCATTTTAGCTATATCATATGAAGTTTATAAGAATACTTCATACTTCTCTTGTAAAGATGGTTTTTATACATATTGCCATCTGATTTTATTTTCATAGTATAAATAATTGATTAGGTGAAAGCGCTGTGCCTAGCCTTTCTGGATATATAGAGAAACATCTTATTTTTTTTGGATTTTTCAGTCATAAAGAAAAATATATACAACTTCCCTTGATGTATGTACCAACATTCTCTCTTGAGAGAAATCAACGTAATAGAATAGCAAATGACTGTGTCAAAATTTGAAAAACGGCTAGCAACAAAATAATGACAGCCTCAAATTATTTCATGAAAAAAAAAAACCAAACAGAGTGGTCTTTGTTTGTGAGCTTGTTTGGCTGAGTTTTACTGGAAAGAACCCATTTTGTTCGTACTTCTCTTGTTGAGTCCTTTGGATTTGTTTGTATGTATTGGATTTATAGCATTTGCGGTGCCATATTTGCAGCCACTCATTGATTACTGAGGTAACAGGATTTAATTAATTTTTCAGGCATAATTCTTAGTTACATCTAATTTTTAGCATATATTTTACTCTTACGATATATATTTTTAAGAAATATTGATCAAATAAAAAAATTAAAATTGTAGATGTGTTTCTAACTATTTAGATAGAAAATGTATCAAATTTAAATCAATTTTAAAGAGTTTTTGCCTTTCTTCAAGCAATTTTAAAGATTTTAACGGCATAATTTTAATGATTTTGTAATGAATGACCAATTAAATTCTAAAAAGGCTCAAAATTGATACATGTTCTATCTAAATCATTAGGAATACATCTATAATTTTAATTTTTTATTTTGAATAATATATATTTTTTTTAAAAAGATATACCGTAACAGTTAGATATACTATAAAAATTAAATAAACATTAGAATTACTCTTCAATTATTTGTATCCTAGATTTTACCATTTTGAAAATATGATTCAGATAAGTTTATTACTGTCATTTTTTTAATTAAATTGAGAAGACTCGTAAGTGTCATATTCATATTTAGTGTCTATGAGAGACTTAAATTCTTGACCTCTTAAAATTATTCTACTAACTTACAATTTGAGTTACCAGATCAACTTTAATTACTATGAGTATTACTTATATTTATAAATTATATATAGTTTTCTAAGTTCCTGAGACAGAAAACTCTTTTAAAGAAAAAAAAATCTGAAATCAGTATTACTTATATTTATAAATTATATATAATTTTCTAATGTCAAAGTTAATATACTATGTATATGAAAGGTCACATATCCAAAATCCGAATAGAAATTCTTTATGAACATTTAAATTTTTTTATTACTCAACTCCATTTTTATCTAAAAAAAATATTGGATTTTCCAACGAATTTCAATCTAAAACGCATGTGCCAGTTCCTATATTCTGATCATGAGTTTCAGAACCATGTGACCTGCCAAGAGAACAAATTAAATAAAGCAAAACAACAATAGAATATTTTCTTCATCTTTTTACACTCAATCAAAAGCAAACAAAATTAACAAATAAACAAAGCAGTAAAAATATCAAACCTCTGTCAACCGATTTCAAATCAAATGCAAATAAACAATAAAACAAACAAATCTGTGCAATGATGGTCAACAAAACATATCATCAATGCGGCGATGGAGTGGCGGGAGGAGGCGAAGCAGACGGAGACTCATAGAATGGAATAACAGTGTAAACAGTCTGCATGATGGTCATTACGAGTAGGAAAATCGCGGCCGCGAGAGAGAGAAAAGCCCACGGGCTTCTGAAATAGGTGTGGAGCAGGTTGGCCCGCCACATGTTCCACGGCTTCTGGCAGTAAACGTTCACCATCCGTTGCACCTTGTCGAGGTAGCTGTCCGTCTCCAACACCACATCCTTCGACAGGTTATTAAATAGCTTTGCCACTGCCTTATCACTCCCGACAGCATTCTGAATTATGTCTGTTTTAGTGATAATGGAAGCGATTCAATTAATTAATTAACTATTCCAGAATTAATTTACTTCTGATTGAGCATAATTATGGCAAATTAATTGTACCTTTAGAGGTGAGTAGACTGACATCTTTTGCAGAGTCGATGATGTTGTCCATGAAAAAGACATACGAGGTGATCTCATTACCGGCACCAACATGAAGCCGTTCGAAGGCCATGAGATTAAGAAACATGTACTCAGTAGCATCATCAACAATGATCACCGGCAGTCTGAGCACGCCACGCTTGAAGTGAATGTCATGCAGGCTGGTCGAACGGCTCCGCTTGAAACGGATTCCGGCTTCGTACAACTCCATGGCTGAACGAATTATCTCGCTTGAGCTTGCCTCAGGTTTGTAGTGGGCCAGGGAAGCACGTGGGCCTTGGAGAAGGCTTTTCCGGTATAGATCAAGTGGGTGTAGGCTCAGGCCCACACCAAAGGGCCGGGCCGCGGGAGCAAGAAATTTCAAGACTAGCCTGTTGATGTGCTCATCAGTCTGCATGGCGAAATTAAAAAAACATTTTGAGACAATATTTGAAGATGTCTAGAATTAAACAGATAATTTAATTATGTTTAAAATGACAATATGCCTTGTTATACAAGTAGTACCTTTTCAGAAACTCCGGCGGTGGCTATCAGTCTTTCGAGCACTAGCAAAGGCAACTGGTTTTCTATCATGAGCATATCCCTCTTAATATACGGCACGGTGTACAGCATCCCGTGTGCGCTGAATATCGGGTCATTGGGTGCATAGTCGTCAGCCGAGCTCCTATATCCGGGTGTTTCATACTTGAAGGTGGTGTTAGTTGATTTACACATGACCTCGAGCATGAAGCAACCATCAATTATCATGAGCTGCACGAACCCATCCCTGTCCTTGATCCACCGTTCATCCAGGCTCTGGTACGAGTCTTGCAACTGCTCCGCCACTTCTTCCACTGCAGCAACGAAGCTTTCTAGGGGCTGCTTGGTACGCTTGAGGAAGTGAAGCAAGGACCTAATACCAAAGTAAGTAAGTACATGGTATTTTGTGATGACATTAATTAATCGCTGTCATGTTTTTTAATCAGTCTTAATATGTACCTGCGCTTATGTTCCTCCGTGGGCATTAATTGGGGTTCACCATGGTGGAACGGGCCGAAGGACACCACTTGCGGCTTGTACGCCTTATTATTCAAGTCCTTGATGCACGCCGGTACACGGTATATCGAATGCTTGCTCCATTCCTGGAGCTCAGCTGCGGGGCTTACACTATTGAGACTGTTTCTAACCTCATTGACCCAACTCTTCTCGCTCGACACAGTCGACATGATTAGTAATTAACGAGTGATCAAGCTAGGAACCTTCCTAGCTATATATATAATCATTTAACAAGTGCATTTATGTGTGTGTGTGTGTATATACATATATAGAAAACCAACAAAAAGAAGATGTAGGTTTTGAAGGCATCTAAGCTTGCGTCTGGTTTTCCATGAATGCATGCATGGCTTTACAACCCATAGTATAGATAAGATAATTGACAAGTGGGCCCACTTTAAGAAAGTAAAGTGATGAGAGAGAGAGAGAGATAGGAAGCAATGTGTAACTGTCATAAATATTCAGAGAATTGAGTGTGAGGTTGGGAAGGCATTGCCATTGCAGCTTTTATTTTCCCTTTGTTGTTTTCTTGTCAAATGGAAAAGGCTCAGAGTTTATACCAAACCCAATTTCGTCAATCATTGGAAATTTGAACTGGCAGGAAATAACAAATTTAACTGGTCGCAGGCAAATTAAAAGATCTTTTTTCAACAAGTGAAAACATTGTGTGCTCAGTTCCATGGATCTATCTTCCTTCTCTCCTTTATAAAACATTAATTGGCAACAACTATTACTATTACTATAATACAATTGATGTTAACCATTATGTTGGTAGTTAAGTCTTAATTAATATGTCTTCACTAGTTATTATATATGCTCAAAGTCTCTAAATTAGTGATTCAGTAATTAAAATTTAAGCCTTGTGCTTGACCATAAAATTGGGCTGCAGTTTCCAATGAAGTGGGCCCAAAAAATATCAAGCACACTACAACAAAAAAATTGGGCCTAGAGATAAATTTATTTTATGCCTAGCCTCAAGGAGGAGAGAAAATTTCATTTTCTAAACTTTAATGGAAACAGGACACAAACAGAAAATGGGCAAAAAATTAATTAATGGGTGAAATACAATATTCAGCATGTAAAAAATTTCATGTTCTAATATCTCTGTATATTGATTGAATAAGTTTGTTGACTTTTTATTTTCTCATTTTAAAATTAAAACACATACACTGTATAATAATACAATTACTAGGAAGGATATTTTCGATCTACGGATTAAATAACTATTGATTTTAAATTCTAAACTTCCAACAAAAGTTGAATTTTAACCCTATCCGAAAATTAGTAAAAGTTCTGAAATTAATTTAATTTTTTTATAATTTTTAACGGTTCAAACACATTGAACAACTTCAAACAATTGTTCGAATCTTGAAAATTCAAACTAATTTTCAGAATTAATTAGTAGACCGTAGCTCTATTTTGCATTATCTAATCTCGTCTAATGGCAATCCATCTTATTACATATTATGAATTTATGATTGTTCATCGGTTTCGTTCTAAAAAAGAACCATTGATAAAAAGTTAGATATTTAAAAGGAGAATTTTTTTTGAGATAAAATGAAGTTAAACTTCTTAATTTCAAATATCCAGAAGGAATTCTTTATCTAAGTTTCGAAGTTACAACCTTTCACATAATATTTGTCTTTACTGTTAGACCAAAGGTCATTTTTCAAACGAGAAATTAAAAAAAATAAAATTTATATTAGACAAATTTGGAACACAAATAATTCCGTTTGTTTAGAATGATAAAGTTGTATATAATAATAAACAATATGATTAGTCATATAGACATATAGTAATATAGAAGAAACAAAAAAGAGTTATATTATCTTAATAGTTAAATTCCACCTTGAACACATTACACATACATATATTTTAAATGAGAACCCAAATTGACAATTAAGAGCATAAACAATATAGTATAATTAAATTTTTCGAAAGTTTAATCTATTTTATGTAATATTTTAAATTATCTACACGGATTAAGAATGTACAACGTATATCAATCACTTGGTCTCTAATTGGGAATATATATTTCATGGCCTCCATTTTTTCAAAGCACGAATTTTGACGTGTACTAAAATAAAACGGTCCAATTAATAAAGTGCTTTATCAACATATCCATGTGGGCCCACCTCTACTCTAGTAAATAAGGAGCCTATTTACAACCCCAAAATTGGCCCAAAATTAATTCTTGAAATAAAGTAGTAATAAATAGACTTCTTCATTTTCTTATTTTCTTAAAAAAATACAGATAGGGGAAAAAAAAGGAAGAGGGAAAAATTGACCAAATTTCGACGGAAATTTTACGAATTCGATTTTAACTATTACATAAGTCTTTATTTTTTTTTAAATAAATTGAACTATTTATGTTAACACATGACATGAGTCTTTAGTTATCTTGTATAATCTAATAAACTATTTTCTTTAATGCACTCAATAAAAAAAATTTTCAGTGGTACTAAAAATAAGATACCACATTAATTTCTCGAGAAGAAAAAAATTAATAATAAATGGTGACGGGTTGGGGGGGGGGGGGGGGTGGGGTGGACTTTATTGTCCTCTTAAAAAAAATGGCACTGGTACATTTGTTAGCTAGCATATAATATATAAACCCATATAGTATGAATATATAAATTATTACTGCTCACTGCTGGAGCCTGGTCTGGGTCTGGTCTGGCTACAATTAATTGATTTATTTATGATCTGATTGGGCCCATTATCTGATCACCAATCATGCAT
Source organism: x Bolboschoenoplectus mariqueter (assembly GCA_037678475.1). Classification (NCBI taxonomy): domain Eukaryota; kingdom Viridiplantae; phylum Streptophyta; class Magnoliopsida; order Poales; family Cyperaceae; genus x Bolboschoenoplectus; species x Bolboschoenoplectus mariqueter. Next base: position 2,973,060 of record CM075258.1, on the reverse strand, counting down.
CCATCCCTCCGTGACAGCCCATTAATTTTCTCACTTCACAGTTCACAAACACCCCCCCCCCCCCCCCCCCCCCCCAAAAAAAAAAAAAAAAACAACTCCTACACATATTCATACAAAACACACAGCCTGACACACTGACACTGACACGGCACAGACACGGAACACAGACACGGACCAGCAACCTTACTGTTATTGCGCCAACTACTATTGACTCGGAGCATTCAATGCTTTTTATCTTTGTTTGTTTGTTAAATAATTATTATGGCATCTAATTTTGTAGTCAGAATGATTTCAATCCTATGTCATAACTATAGAGTATATATCTCTCGTCGGTACCATATTTGAGACAAAAAATAAAGGCGGTTTTATCCTGTACCGGAGCTTAACGGAGATCGGGAGGGGTTATAACTGTCTTAAAAATTTTGAAAAACAATTATATATGTTAAAGATTTAAAATATTTTACTGTAATTATACTGCAGTCAGTCTTCTCTCTCCAAAAAAACAAATTTTAAGACATAATTATACTTAAAGTAATATTTTAACTTTCTCATTAATTTTGATAAATACCTGTCACTGCTCTTACCAATGGTCCAAACTACCTTTTAAGATCAATCACTGTATATAAAATTAAAATTAGAATAATGATGATGAAAACAATAAAATTTACCATCAACACTTGTTCTTTTCATTTCATACTTCAATACACTTGGTCACTCCTATATAAATAAAATTTATTTAATTTTACCAATAAAATATATTAATTTATAAAATATCTTGCCTAATTTGCACTTCACATTTTTTTCTCCATCTTATTGTAAAATTTAGGCCCCCCACTTTGATAATTTTTTGCTCAGCTCCTACAATATAATTACCTCTATATCATATTAGACATTTTTTTAAAAGGTTTTCAATGGAAATTAAATACATGGTTCCTCTAAATCAACAAAAAATTTGTAAATCTAAACTCAAGCAAAAAAAAAATAAAAATAAAAATAAAAAAATTACATGGTTCCTTTAACATAGTACTTCCAATTATATTTATTAGGTATTTACTATTTAGAAGTCATACACATATGATGGGCCCACATTCATACAACAAACAAAGTCGTCAGTTAGGCCCAACATAGCATGGGCTCAAAATTGAATTTCTATTGACAGGTATGTGAGTAAATCTCGCTTTGTTCTCTGTACCGTTCTCTCTGATCTCTCTCTCTCTCTCTCAGATCTGATCTGCCTATGATCTATCACAGTACCACTGCTCAATGTTTGACTTAGATGCGTGTGTGTTATGTAGAGAGACACTGCTTCAATTTCAACTGAAGACATGTTCCCATTAAGTCAAAGGAAAAAAATAAAAACAATAATACTAAAGCAAACAATTAAAGATTCTTCCGTGTACACAGTACATCCCAACTCACATATCTCAAATTCATTCATTAGCTTTTAATTTTAAATATTAGGTGATTGTAACGTACATCTCATTTTTATAGTAATTTTTTTCAAATATATCATTGAAATTATAAAAAAAAAACTAAAATTATAGACGTATTTCTGATTATTTAGATAAAATATCTATCTAATGTAAAGAGACACTAGGTAGCAATTGACCTATGCAGGTGTTTCACTTGTGATATCTTTTTTCTGATATCTATGATGTGGCAGTGCCTCCAAAGAGAAAAGTTTAAAAAAGTAAAAAAGGGTTGGATCTATTCTCTACTTGCACCACCTAATTCCCCAACTTTTGCATCTTTTGGGACACAAAAAGGTGAGATGTGATGAGTCCTAGGGAGTCTCAAATTTAATTTATAGCATTGCTTCATTGCTCATTGCTTTGCTTGCTTGTGCACTAAAGTTTGGAATTCAGACTAGTCCCTCATAGAAAGCAAGAAAAAGGTTGCAAAGAGATAAGGTAATAATGTTAGAAACTGTGCACAAATTGAATGGAAAAGCTCTTTGAATGTATGAAAGAGAGAAGGAAACAAAGGAAAGAAAAAACAGAGGCACTCAAAAAGTAGCCGTTGGGGGTGGAGAGGCATCTATTGTGTGGGACCTATCACCTCCTTGAAAGTTGAAATTATTATAATATAAGACCTCACCTTGTTTGTTCTTTTCTTTCCCTTCAAGATCAGATTTGGTGGGTTCGGCTCCTCTCCAATAATTTCTTGCACAAATTATTAAATTTATGAAAATTTCTCCGGTACAATCAAATATCGTGTTGGATGGTCTGTTTGTTTGTTTGTTTGTTTGTAGTTTAATCGGATCATTAGCATTTTGCAAGTTATTGATATTTCTTAAAATCAAATAACAATAATATAAGATTAATTTTGTTATTATGCGTATTTATTAATGAATATTTACTTGCTAAAATTAGAAATTAGTCTTTAAATCAAAGAAAGAAATTTCCTATACTTACACTTATTTGACGGACACATGTATCATTTCATATTAAATAAAATGGTGAGGATGCATGCATGACTTTAAACTAATTAATTTTCAAAAATTAAGCATCCAACGGATTTAAACCCTCTCATCTCTAAAATAAATGATATCTAGTTGTTTATCTCTGTCAAATTTACTATATACTGCAGGTCTAACATAAATGATAATTTTTTTTATTTTTTTTTACAGAAAAATATAGATTTAAATCTCGCAAAAATATATTCTAAAAAAATAAATATCAAAATTAATAGGAACTCTTATTTAAAAAAATATTATCTATATAATTAAAATGGACAGATTGAATAGAGATTTGGTGGGTTGATTGATTCCATCAAACCTTAATTTGAGATCATATAATGTGCCTTTGAATATGCCAGGCCATGTGAACACACACACACACACACACACAGAGCATCTCATGCATCTCCTTTCTTTCTTTTTCTGATTAGTGTGTACATGTGTAGTGTGTGTCAAGTGTCAACCAAAGAGACAAATGGAACCGTGTATAGCTAGATGCACGTTAGGCGTGACTCTTTAATGAAATTCAATCTCAATTAATGATATATATATATATATACGCGCCATGTCAGTACACCACCACCATGACTTGATCAATTAATCAAAGTGCGTTAGATTAGTCTCAAAGTCTCCTCTTTAATTTTCCTTTTCCTTTTTCTTTCATGGATGGATGGGTCCAAATTGTACCCTTTGTTTGTTTCTTTGTTTCTTTGTTTGTGACATTTTTTTTTTCTTTTTCTTTTTGAGAGAGGAATTATTTAGTCGGAAGTCCTTAGTCTTCGTTTGAATATATGTTTTGGTGATTGGTTTTTGTATAATTAAACAGCGTGATGAGAACGCATTTCTCTGGCGATTTATGAACTGAAGAAGAGTTTTGGACTTTGGAACTTTAATTTAGAATAGAAGATTTGACAGGAAGGTAAGGATCAAGAAAGCTAGATCTATCTAGAAAATTTTATAAAATGCATATGTATTATGCGCCTATATAGTAGTTGGCTATGATGTTATATCCATTGGTGCCGTTCAGCATCATCTTTCTTTAATTTTATTTAGTTTGTTTAAATTTTTCAAGTTTTCTTAGTTGTTTAATTTTTTTAAATACATATTTTTTAATACGGATTAAGAATATCTCTTTTAGTCTCTTTTTATCCGAAGTTTAATCATCTGCTCGCTCCTTAAAGGAAGCTTCCGGATTAAGCTTTTTTCCTTTCACGCGTGAATTAATGCTACCGAATATAAATTTTTTAGTATGAATTAAAATTTAATTCTCAATGTGTTGCCGAACGCCTTCATTGGAAAGTAGGATTTCATTAAATTTCCATGATATTGTAAAATATCAATGAGTTATTTTAGAGTTATTCTAACATATAGATATGTTGAACTTTAATAGTATATATTTAAAATATATTATTCAAATTAAAAAAATAAAACTGTACATGTATTTTTTTTTTAAAAAAAATCATAGGGCACGTATCAGATTTCATCAATTTGCAAAAAAAAAAAAAGCCTTTCACTAAAAAACTTATTTTTTTAAAAAAATAATTATAATAGTTGTATATGATAAATATTCAATCAAATTTTATGATTCTTTTTTCCCTCACTCCATATCTCACTACCATCAAACTCCCTTTTATAGGAGTCAACTTAAATTAATTCAGAATGCGTTTTATCTAAATAATTAAGAGCACGTCTCTAATTTTAATTTTTTTAAATATATATCATAAAAAATAAATATGCACTAAAATTATTTTTTATTTTACAGACGTGTAAGATAATAATTAAAACTTAATTATGTGCAACCATCTTAAAAGCTAAGCATGACAGAAAAAATAAATTACTCTGAAAAGAACATGCACTAAATACCTTTTTTTTTGTCTTTAAACGAGATAAGTTCCCTAGTATACTTTTGAAGATATGGTAGTCCTATGGACATAATTAGTTAGAATCATATCATATTAAATAAGCGACAAGTTTGGTAAAGCAAAAGGTGCTTAGGAATAATAACTAGTTAAGTTGCCTAAAAGGAAGATTGGAATTTTATTCCTTGATTAGCTAGCTAGAATAGCTCTCTAATTAATTAATGTATTTATTTATGGTGTAATATGCACAAACACATAAGTTAATTGGGTCAAATTCCTTAAAATGGGGGGAGATATTGACACCCAATATCTTCATAGACTTTGGAAATGTACAATAAAATTGCTGATACAATGAATTTATTTTTGGTGTCTTTGGAAATTGTGGATATGCACTCATATGCGCACCAAAGGAAATTAATTATCAAGATATAAAGTTGTGGAGGGGACCGATAAATGCATATATTTTGGAGCCAACAAAATAGTATACATTGTTTTCTTAATTAATGAAAGCAATGGCAATAAATGAGGAGAAGAGATAACAGTAGAAAGTAGAAACACAACTCCCCAATAAAAGCCTAGAGCATTTAAAGGAAATTAAATTAGATTAAAATGTATAAAGAATTAATGCAGCTCTATATTAAAAACTGTAGGGGACATGTTATCTGACATGTCACGTATTTAACTATTCATCTCCTTTTAAATCAGGTCATGTGTTTTTTAATTTTTTTTTATTCAAAAGCGTCAAGTAATTAATTAGTTTGGCTTATGAATTTTTTTCTAAATAAAATTTTTTTGTTAATTCTGATACTTATTTTTTTCAAATTAATTTAGTAAATATATACATGACGTGACCTTGTGAGGCAAAGATTTTATATAGGAAATGAGAAAATCGAAATTTTTTTTATTGATTTCAAGTTTAATTTCTATTGAATAACGAATTAAATTTGAACTTAAAACAAACATTACATAATATATATAATATATAGATATATAGTACATAAGAAATATATTTATTGTAGATAAGTTGTGATAAGATCTATGAGATCATCCAAATATTTTAACAAACAGTTGTTTGCATGAAGGCATGAACACTTCACACATCTTCTAAACAAAAATCCAACAAAAATTAGGTACCATGTGCTTGACTGATTTTATGAACTAAATTATCATGTTGAACAATTAAACTTTAATTTTTTTTTAAGCCAAATTATAGGATAGTCAAAATATTATTTATTTCAAGGAATAAGTTGTGATAAGCTCTATTAGGTACCATGCGCTTGCCATGCATATATATGACTGATTTTATGAACTAAATTATTATGTTAAACTGTATTTTTTTAATTGTTTAATGTTAAACTGTTAAATTTGATTTTTTTTTATTTTTTAGCAAAATTATAGGATATTTCAAAATATTTTTTTTCAAGGAATAATAAGGCAACATTCCTAATAAAAACAAAACAAAACTATTTAACCGTTGAAACTTGAAAGTTAAGTAGCCTTTATGCCAACCCTTCTTTTCTGAAAAAGAACAATTAAGTTATCAACGATCAAGGAATATATTATACAATAGATATTCACAAATCATAGCTAGCTCCTATTCCCTAAGTTTACCATACACAGCGCAATGAAATGAAATAAAACAAGCTAACCTAGCTAGCTAACATCTTTCAAGCAAGGATAATTAATGGAGATTACATATGTTACACAATCGTCATTCCAAACTACATACTTATATGCATACATAAAATATACATACATGCCTATCTGTCTATCTATCTATCTATCTATCTATCTATATACCACTATATAGACGGTGCAGTGTGTACCTCTTTTTATCTGATTTGGTGGTTCCAAATTCCAGCACGACTACCAAATTGTCACGCAAACGATGGATGGATGAAATCACCAATGAAAGTTGTTGATGGTCAAGCAAGCGACGATCGTTGCTAGTGTTAGATAATAAGATAAAAGAAAACGATGATCATTGATTAAATAAAGTCTGGGGCAATATAATTTTTGGCATGAGTATTGATAGACAGCACTCGTTATTTCAAGCGGAATTTGTCTCCAATTGCGTTTAGTTAGTCAATATATAATCGGAGTTTGTTCAAGATATAAACAAAAACATCTACCTAAATATAATTAGAGGAAATTTTGTTCTCTATCTTCCATCTTTCTTCCACAAGGTATATCTTCTAGATGAAAGCTTCTTTTATTTCTAGACTCATTTAGACTTGTATTCCTTAGTTTGGTTTTCTTTGATTATTCCAACATTCACTTTCAGCTCTCATTCTCATCAAATATTCTCTCTAAGTCATGCCTTAGATCTTTTGTGTTCAATTGCTCTTGTCAAACTTTTTTCAATTTTCAACCGTCTTTTTCTTTGCCTTTTCTACGACTTTTTATTGGTTTTCATTGTTCTTGCCAAATCTTATTTTAGAGTTGTCTGATTTATAGTCCAATATAAAAAGTAAGAGCATAAAATTTATAGCCCGAACACTAAAAAGTACAAGCATAAATACTTAAACATTAGGAAATTAAAGAGTTCAAATTTATTGCCTGACAATTATATTTATATTATTGAAAAATTCTACTTGCTCAAGGAAATAAAAACGACGCTATATTAAAATTCTACTTGCTTCATATTTCACCAAAATTTTTTTATATGTTATAGTGTAATATTTAAAAATATTTATTTTTTAGGAGTTTTTAATTTGTAAAAAGTTAGTAAGTATTAAAAAAGAGATTAATTTTACTATGGATCAAAATTTGTATTATAGATGAGAAAGTCCGACTGTGATTCAATTAAATACAATAATATAATAACTATAACAAATTTTAATCCATAGCAAAACTTTTCTTAAAAAATATAAGATTTTAATTAAATATTCGTAGAACATAATATTTTTGCTATTTTATTTTTTATTTTGGTTATATCATTTATTTTATCTTTATAAGAAAGACATAGTTATATAAATAGTTAAAATTGATAAATCGTTTATTTACATATGAAGAAATAACAATCATCACAAAGTAAAAGAGAAAAAAGATATTAATTTCAAATTGATACTGAAAAATCTAATGTATTACAAAATAAGGCATAAAGATTAATTATACATGTAACTATATCTTTATATAGAACATATAAAATCGAAATAGAAATGAAATGGCGATCATTTTATGTATCACGAATATTTAATTAAGTGAATAAACTTATTTAAAAAATAACTAAACTTTTTACAAATTCAAAATCCATATTATATATACATAGAAGAATATCTTGATCATTTCATACTTTAAATTTACAAATTATATAGTTTCGGAAGAGAAGAGAGAGTGCTTATTCAAACTAATAAATTCAGAAACTAACTTATCATGAATCTAACACTCCGTTTGGCAAGTGGAGTAAAGAGAATTTAAGTTGTTTTAACGTATTAAATAGAAGTGATTTAAGATGAAATAAATTAAAACATCTATTAACGTGAAGTAAAATTAAATTATTAAATTACATAGCTTTTAATATTTTTTATTTTTATTATTTTATTTACTTATTTTACTACTATCAAATTTTTTTTAAATAATTTAATATTTATTTTATTTTAATTTCACTTCACTTCTTATTAAAGAGAGGATAAGTTTTAGGAACGTTTTCTTTTTGTATGATATCATGCTGCTCTTCCTTGTGATGTCTGTCTAATGTAATGATTTGTCTTGAGTCAATTGTTGCGGTCCACATACAATAAATACAATTTTTATCTTCTAGTTTCTTAAAAAAAGAATACAATTTTGAGTGCTATTTCACAATCAGAAGGATTATGGTGATATATCAATAATAGTTATTATGATGTGGAGTTGAGATAGTGGTGGTGGCATGGCATGAGGTTATTATTAGTAGTTCCATCCACCATGCATCCCTCTCTTTATATCCATCCACGTTTCTTTGTTTTCGTTGTCATAAAATACTATGGTGGTTATGGGTATGCATCTGACAGGATCTCCAACCCAACCAAAAAAGCCATAAATAAAAATCTGCAAAAGGGGTTAAAAAAGTGGGTCAGATTCAGACTCAGACGGTGCTCAATAGTGTGTGTGTGTGTGTGTGTGAGTGTGTGTGTGTGTGACCTGTGATGGCTGTACTCTTGACCTGATTTGTACGGTCCAAATTTTTGTGTGGGTCCCACGCCACTTTCTCTCTCTCTCTGTGCTCACTATCTTTCCTCTAAAGAAACTCTTGTTGCAACAGTAGCACTGGTACGTACCTCTGACCCCTCTCTGCTCTGCCATAAGCAACCATGTGAGGTGCCAACTCCTTGTTGTTCAGAGATGACAAAGTAATGTGGGTATGTAAAGATGGAGGAAGAAGATATATCATATCATATACATATAATTAGCAACCATGCATATATATATATATATATATATGCTTTAATGCTTACCTTCTTAACCACACTTCCACTTCTTCGTAATGTGCACGACATATGATGTTCATATATATGATATATATTTATCATGATGACATGTTACTTGCTCTCTCAGCACACTTTTCTGAGGGATCAGTTTACCTATAACTTAAATTAATACCATGATGATGATGATGATGTTTTTGTTTTTCCTTTTTGCTTTTAATATACAAGAAGCAACTTGCCCATAAAATAAATAGCAATTCTTTTGTAGAAGCAAAAACACCACTCTTCTTCTTGGTTTTTTTATTTATCATTTTATTATTTTAATAAAAATCACTGCACATGAAACAATTTTTTTTATATAAGAGTTTCTATTAATTTCAACATTTATTTATTTTTAAATATTTTTAAAAAATTCAAATTTATATTTTTTTTTATAGAGAAACGAGATCCATCATCTTACTAAATATGTAAATATATAGTCAAAAAGTAATAATTAATAATATCAATAAAATTATACGCACAAATAGTCAAGCCAAGTTGTACACCAAAATAATAGAGATAATTTATAAATATTCAATTAGAAGTATCATAAAAATCTGTGAAGGTCGTACCAATTTTAATTAATACCTCAAAGCCAGCTCATAGTAATTGCTGAGGAAAGAGTTAATTTCTGTGTGGCCAAAAACTACTTGATTTCGTGCTCTTAATTTAATTTGATTTTAACATTTTACATTGGACCATCTCTCATTCTTCGAGAAGCACCTAATTAAAAAAACAACCACAATTGGCAATTAATACAGAGGAAATTGCTCCTCCAATTTGATTTGAATTGATTAGAGGAGAGGAGCTTCATTGGACAATGTGGACATAGGGGGCTGTAAAATTATAGTGATAATTGTATTTTTTTATCGGTATATATTATTTATATTTTAGATAGTTTAAGCCATTTTAACATAATTTTTAATATAAATTTTGAAATATGGATTTTTGAAAATAATTATATTTAATATTGGGTACTGATATAAAATTTATGATATAAAAATAATTCTCATTAAATTATCATTATAGTTTCTTTAAAGAATTTTCCCATTTGAGTCTATATGTTTATTTATCTCGAAATTAATTAGTAACTTAATGTGGTTATTTCTGAAATTACCAGAGCAATATATACTTTGATGCTAAGTACCCAAAGTTTCCAACTTTGAATTATTTCCAAAACACAAACGAATACAAACTACGCTCCTCGGAAAAAGCAAACAAAATAGTAGGCCCCGCATTAAATGCGCAGTAGCCGTACTAACCACGCTAATTGCAGTTTTACTAAAAGCGCAGAATTCCATAGTAAACAAAACGAGGAAGGTCATGTCGCAGTTTCCAATTCAATCAATGATCCCCATTAAATTAGAAAGCCACTAAGGCACCACCACCTTTTCTTGTCATGGCTGGAGTGAATAGATTCAAAATTAATGAAATTACATTACAGAATGTAACAGATCTGAATTGGAACGGGTCAAAAATAGAAATAAAAATACACCAAATAAGTTGACTGACATGGCGCCATAACTTCTGTTGCTGGTGCATCTCTCCATGTAACATTAAAATTTGCACCAAGGATGGTTAACAATACTTCATTATTTGATACCCCACCAATAGAGAGGCACAAAACTAAAGACTTTGTTTTAGAAAAAATGATGAATTTTAGTAGTAATAATAGATGCCATATGTACATTATCATATACCTGGTTGGATGACACAGTTAGATTTTTTTCATAAACTACCATTTCTAGAAAAAAATAAAAAACAACAAATGAAAAAAAATCTAAAAGACAAAACACTTCTTTCCCTATAACAAAAGAAGAAACAAATTAGAAGGACAGAGTTAGCTGAACAAGATCATTCCATCCAACAAAAAAAAATTATGAAACAATTTTTTCTCATTTCTCATTCATGAAAAAAGCACTGGTATCGACGACAGTTTCTGCTCGTTGCAGACCGGACATGTCGAAACCGCCGCATCGCATCCATCACATATGCACAGATGCCTACATGGAAAAACCAACCTCCCGGCATCCTTCTTCCGACAAACTCGGCATGCAAAAGCGCTTTCTGGTTCAATATCCCGACATGTCGACAGGACCTCATCGGTATCACCCATTCCCTCTTCTAACACATCCTTGTTGAATCCATTCTTGACGGCATGTTCCACTTTGGTTCTCAACTTCATTACAATCGACTCGTTGTTTCTGGCGATGTTGATCCAGGTCTGGTTCTCAGCACTCATTTGACTGAGTCTATTTTCCAGTTCAGCATTTCGCCTTGTTGCCATCTCAAGCTCAGCTTCCTTTTGTACCAGCCACTGCATTGCTGGACCCTTGGCAAGCTCCGACATGATGGCCCGGTGAAAGGCCTTTCTCTCTTCTTCGATCGCCAATTGAACTTTTTGCGCCTATCATGTTCAACATCACAAAAACCATCAATCAAAACATGATCTAATGCATTGAAAACATTTAGATTAGACAAGTTAAGAATAGTTTTATTAGAGAGAGGATTAAAGGTAAAAGAATTATTTCACATACCTCAAGTTGAAATATCTTGTCGGTATCGGCTGTCAGCTGCTGAAAAACAGATGTGAGTTCGTGATCAATACCATTCGACCCAAAGCCCGGTATGGCTGGCCTTCCACTGGTAGATGGAGAACCCGACCCCAACAACCGGGCTTGGTACACATTGACGGGTCCGGTTACCGGACCGCGTAAAGTAGAAAATCCAGTATTCATCTGAGCAACTCCAATGCTAGCATTTCCACAAACAGGTAATGGCCGCAAAAAGTTAGAACCACCGGCCATGGAAGGAAACCCAGAATCCATCAAGCGGGGCTGTTTAACGGGCCTCTGTGTGGAGCCCATGATCGGAACAGGGTTGATTGGTGTCTTTTGTAGTGGGGGTACACCGGCAAATGGCACGTCCGAAGCAAAGGTTGGTGGATATGGAAAAGCCATGAACGGGTTATCACGAGCTCTTTTCTTGACTAAAGAAGCAGAGGCGTTGTATGTAAGTTCGCTTCTTTGTGGCGTTTCTTCGCTTGAAATCTTCTTCATGTTGTTCGTGTTGTTGCAATTGTTGTTGTTGTTATTATAACCTGAAAAACAAGAAAGAAGTAGAGAGGAAACAGAAATCAGTTCACGCTTTCTCGCTTCTCTTCCTCCTTTTTATCGCCTACTGAGAACAACAATTTATAAAAGAAGAAAGAGGTGAGGGGCTAACCGAGATGAGCGGTGCACGCGGGAAGCTCCTCGATTTGATTTGTTCGCGCAACAACCCCTCTGCTTTTTTCAAAGATAAAATAGAAAAACAGAGCATCAGCGCGTATACTTTGCTAAAGAAAGTAGGATTCAAGAAACTGTAAAAAAAAAATTGGGAGATTAAAATAGGAGAAGCGCAATTGTTTTTAAACTTTTCCGTTTTGCTAACCTTGCGAGGAAATCAGGCTCAAAACTGCTCCTTCCATACTCGGCTTGAACCGCCATTTTGCAATTTCCCTTTTTAAGTTCTTGTTTCTCCGCTAATGTCGCTCGCTTGATTTATCCAATCTATGCTTGTGTGTATGAATATATATATCTATCTATACAAAAGAGAGAATACAGAAAACGAGGAGCGAAATGGCGTTATTCGTGCAAGGTGTGATGTATATATAAGGGAAAGAAAAAGAAACAGAGAGAAAGAAAGAGAGAGAGAGAGTAGAAGACACGTCTATCAATGTGCGCTTAAAGGAAACAAAATGACAAAAAAGATAGGATAATGCACCATCATCTATTTATTTATTTATTTATTGAAGTAGAGCTTATTGAAGGCAGTTTTTTTGTTTTTTCAAATCACAAGCGTAGATATCAATGTACCTGATGAATATTATTTTAATAAGGGGTGATACAGATCCACAGAATTATTATCATGCCGGTCCAATTGCCAAAAAGATTACAAGAAATTCACACGCTTTAATTATTTCATACCTGTTGAGTTTCAGATTTTATGTGGTTTCAAAAATATATATATTTTTTATTTTTTTTAAATAATAAAATAAAAATTTTGAATTAGAAATGACTATTCTAAGAATACCTTTCTTTTAACATATTCCCTATTTAGTTTCTACCTGTCCTTTTAAGGACTTTACAAAAATAAAACTGTAAAACATAAAAATCATATCAATCCAACAAATTAATTTATCATAATACCTTCTTTCAAAAAAAAATATTGGAAAGAAAAAAAATCAACATGTACAATTTGGGAGATCCATATCAGCGCCTATTAAAATAATATAAAGGAGCAACAGACAGTCAAACCGAATTGATGGCATGTTAACGTCTTTCGCTGGCACTTCCACAGAAGAAAATAATATTTTAATTAATTCTTTAGGAGACAGTGTCTAACTGGCGAGACCTAATTAATAAAAAATTAATTAATTAAAAAATTTGGTCAGCTAGAAAGGTAAGATTAGGAGCGTATCATAGTCATTATTAAATTTCCTTTTTTTTTTTTTGTTGCCACACGGGCCTGTTGTTTTTGCTTTGAAAAAATTGGTACAGATCTAGAAACCTATTTGTGGTACCTATGGCCCAATTGAAAGAACCTATATAATTGCCAGGTTTGTAATTAATTAATTATTAATTAGTTAGTTAATTAAGAATGCTGGTTAGTAGTGGGATGCTCACGTCTTTATTAGAAAAATAAATTAATTAAAATAGAACTATCATTGAATGCTATCACCTAGAATTAGATTATTAGTTATTGCTTTATTAGCCAACTCTAGCTAGCCTATGGGAATTTTAACAGGTTCCCTTCTTTTTGCTTGATTATATCTATTTTTAGCTTTAGAAAACTTGGAATGCTATATAGTGCTCTACTAAAATAATTCCTTCATGTGATGATTACAAGATTGAAATCTTAGATTTATTCGGAAAATAATGTAATACTGTGCAAAAAAAAATTGTATGGAAGCTAATAACATAGATACAGTTATTAATATCATGATAGATATAAGTTTTATAATATATATTAAGTGAATTATTATATATATATATTAATGATAATTTGTACAAAATAATTTTGTATAATAAAAAAATGAATAACATATATAATAATTATATCTGTATTATCCGCTCCCATTTCCTTTTTTTTTTTAATACTATGATCAAGTGACTTGTCTTATCTAAGTAATCATCATTAATTTCACATTGTTTTTGTTATACATGCCTCCTTCAAAACGTGTAATGAGAAAAAACCAAACCACAACACAGTTTTCAACTTTCAACTTTCAATGTGTACTGATTATACAATCAATCAAACAGCGCTGTCTATCACCTAGCTTAGCTATCCCCAATTCAATTCCCTCTACACACACCTCACCTCACCTCACCTCACCTCATCTCATCTCATCTCATCTCATCTCATCTCTTCTCTCACCTAGAAAGGAGACTAGTAGCGGAGAGAGGTGAATAGGTGAAGAAGGTAGCTTTCTCTTTCGGCCAAAGTTTTCTTCTTTTTCTCTTCTGGTAAATGGGGATGTCAATATTATATCTTACAATACGCGTTGAGATTCGTTGCCCGATTTGTGAAGGTGAAGAAGGACCAAAACATGGGGCCGCATCGGTCAATGTCAGACTCTCTGTTACTGCTCTTTTGTACAGTGCCTGACCCTGACCGCTGACCGCTGACCGCACAACCTTCATGTCTTACCTTTTTTTTGTTCTCTTTCTTTCTTTTTTTCTTTTTTGTGTACTGAGGAATGGTTGCATGTTTGACTGGGAAGTCTGGGATTCATATCTTATCCGAAGGAAATTTCCAAGGTGAATCTCTTGTTTAGAAACTTGTACTAAATCTAATTTCAAATAAAATGAGATTATATATAATTATATGATTAATTTTTTTGTTATGGATTATAATATTTGTATTATCGATGAAAATATCAGATTAAAATTAACCGTTGTAATTTATTAACTATTAAAGATTTTAAGGAGGGATCTCTTGATAACTATTATTTTGATAATTCTTATAATTAATTTTCAAACAATTCCAAAAAAAAATAGAGAAAATAGAGAAAAATTATAAACATGTTTTTTAAGTATTATTTGATACTCCATAAATTACATGATATTTAGAATTATTCATATTTAGCAGTCTTTCACAGAATATCAAATGTCTTTTAAATTATATGTATTTAAAAAATAATCAATCTATAAGTTAAAAAAATTTATTTGTCAATTTTTCTATTTTTGAGAATTTTTAAAATTTATTTAAAAATTGGTTGTCAAGATAATAGTTGTTAATCCATATAAACTGCTCTAATTATATTATTAAATTTTCATGAAGCATAATTAATCGGACTTAATTACAATTTAGGTATTTTTGTCTTCTGGTCTCCAAAGAAAAAGATTTTTTTTATTTCAAAACATTAAGATTTAAGTGAATTGAAACATGACAAAGCAAATATAAATTTTTATCATCTTCCATGTAGGATTTATGCACTGCAAATATTATACCTGTACTGTTATATGTTTCAAATAAAAAAAACGCCTTTTTTTATTGTGCAGAAAATTTTTTGGATAAATTAAATTAGTCCCTCAATCTTATTTACACAAAATTACTCACTCATACTAAAAAAAATATCAAATTGATTTTTAAACTCTTGTTTTCAGTAAGTCGGATCTTGAATTTTTGAAAAAGAACAAAGTAAATAATCTTCAGAGAAATTTAAACACCAACCTTTTTTTTTTTGCTCTGAAATACAATAAGTACTTGGGAAAAATATATATTAGAGAATAAAGTAAATAATCTTCAGAGAAATTTAAAAACCAACCTTTTTTTTTTACTCTGAAATACAATAAGTACTTTGCAATAATATATATTAGAGATTAATTTTTTTTCTCTTGTCTAGCTCTTTCAAAAAAAACATATGTTTAAAAATAGTAAAGTGTCTTCCATTTTTAAAGTTTAAATATATCAATTATTTTTCTTCTTTTATGGACACATATATTGATGGATCCTGACATTTGATTAAAAAAAGGTCTTTATATGTGAATTCAATTTTATAATTGTAGAAAAATATAAATAAATATTTGCCAGATCATATTAATCCATCAATTTTCTAAACAATATTGTACCATATGAAAACAAAAAGGAGATATTGTTGAAAATTAAGAAAATTATCTAGATGTAATTTTTTAATACATATCATGACTACTGTTATATTAATAATTTTCAAAGATCAATATTGAACCGCTAACTTGTTCTATGTCATGAGCAATTCTTTACATAGAAGTTTCATGAGATTTAACGACCATTTAATTCAATATTAACGTGCAATTGGTTGCATTTAATTCCATACGGTCGTTTTCATCCCATTACTATATAAAAAATAAAATCCAGATTTTAGTATTATACTTCATGTGAAAAATAATAAAAAATTTACTTTTCACATTCATTTTTATTTGAAGTTAAAAATATTAACTCTTCGACAAATGTTGTTATAAAGAACCCTAAATTAGTCACTTGTACAAAAATAAATATAAACTAACAGTTAATATATACCTTAAAGTTAATATACTAATAATTAATATATATAACAACAAATTTAGAGAAATTTATTAAATAACAAATAACTAATATACACACCCCAACATTTTTTAAAATCATATAAATAATAAATTATTGCTTCTAGATTTGTCAATTGCCAACACCACCATGCCATCTGACCTATCAACAATTTTCCACCTAATTTTTCTCTCATCTAATTTTCCACCTAATTCAAATTTGTCACACTACTTCCATTTTTCCTGACACTTATTCTTTCTCATTCTCTCATTAGGTAGATCTCCTTCTTTTCTTGCATTAGGTTATCTCCATGCTTAACTCCAAAGAAGTCTAACTAATATAAATTCTGAGATTTCATCACAGATTTACCAAATTATGTAGTTGGAAATGGTCACAGAATGCAACTAATCCAATCAAATTCAAGCCCCCACAAACACAATAAACGCCTAACAGAGACAAGGGTAATTATATGCATGGTTTGCATATGCACATGCCAGAAAAATTAAGATCAATAATATAATTTTGATGAGATTATTTGACCTGATTTAGAGGCGCCTGGAAGCAACCCAACCTATTTATATAGCTACCAGTCAACTTAAATTTCAGCATAATTTGTGGTATTAATTGGAGGTTTGAATATAATTAAACAAGGTGTGTAATTTTCCTAGTTGCACGAGCTACATATTTTTTAGTATCAGTATCTTTTTCCTTGACTAAAGTTATTTTTAATGTGCCAACAATGTATGCTTACCAGGAATGAATATTGATCAAGAAGTTGATGCTCACTGTAAAGCTTTTTATTTTTATTTTTTTGATAAAATGATGAGATTCAAGCACTTAAATTTTATAAAACTTTTTAATTTATTTAAATCCTATAAGCTACATCTTATGTCCACAATTAAAAATGCAACAGGCATTTATTATCATATATAATATATTTTTTAAATATCTTTTGCAGAAATTGAACATACATCATTTGATAGAAAGACGAGATCTATCACCGTCTGTATTAAACATACGGTTTTATTTGTGATCATAACTTGCGAGTAAACAAAATGAATAGCATCATAACATTACCTATATCTTTTTGGGCATGCACAACTTTTATTTTTAACATGAAAAAAAAAATATCAATGCCTATCAAAGTATAAGCTCACTTTCAATGCAAATATTACATTTTCAATATGTTATCTTTACATGAAGGATGATACTCTATTGGTTGAACTAGATATGATTATGAATATTACCAATTGTTGCTTTAAAAAAAAATCAATAATTGCCTTGCTAGGTCCCAATATCGAAATCAACTGATGTAAACATAACAATATAATATATTTTTTAAATGATATAGATAGACTATTAGAAAACAGTATTATATTTTAATTAAAGATATGCATATGCTATCGTCTATTCGTCGGTTAAGAGTTGAACATCAGATATAACATAGTGGTTATCCCAATTTATTTTATTTTCAAATTTAAAATTTATTAAAAAAATTTCATACATTCTAAATTAAAAATAAAATATCTCTCTAGAAGAAATAAAAATACAACATGCATGCTGATGCTGTTATATTTTTTTGTAATATTCAAGCTATCTGTCATGATCTGCATCAATTACTTGACATAAATAAATTCCATATTTAATTAATTATTTCCATATAAGTTGTATTAGAAAATGACATTTAGAGGCAATTTTGCTCAAAGCTTACAAAGTCTCATGTACCCAACAAAGCACAGTTGAAGCGCATACATTGAAAAAAAAAGGAAAAAAAAATGACATATAAATAAACAAATAGATTAATGAATAGTCATTACTTTTAATATAATTTGATACACGGAGATATATAAGAAAAAGTCTAAAAATTTCAACATTTTTTATATTATATTCTCCTCCGTACTTGTTGAAAAAACAGCAAACAGCAATCTCGTGAAAGCCCACTAACTTGACTAGGTGCATTTTTTTCATAATTCCATTATCCAATAATGTCAAAGTAGGTATTATGAAAGTGGTATAAGTAATGATGCACACGTTTAATTATTTTTTTTTTCAGAAGAGAACCATCAAGGAATCAACCTCTCCACCTTTTTTTTTGTTTTGTTTTTTTTGCTTTTCCCAATTAAAGTTGCCAGATAATTTCTTCAATTGAAAGTTTGGTCGCTTCTTTTAATTCCTGATCAATACTAAAAATAAATTAATATAACTTGATTAGTGTTAATCACTTTATTTATTTATTTATTTATTTATTTCAAGATGGGATGCATCCTATGTTTGACTATTTTGTCCTAAATTTTATTTTAATTTTTCCACTAATAGAAAAAGGAAAGTCCAATTGATGGTGGACATGCTAATGAAATATTCTTCTTTTTATTAATAAAAAAATATAAATAATTTAGAAAATAAACAAACAATTTAAGGAACATCCTTCACAAATCAGAATAGACACAACAGAAAAAAAAAATAAAAAAAGGCATCTTCAATATTCCGAAAAGTGCCTATCAAATTTTATTGGAGAGAGCACCTAATTTTAATGAGAGGATATGCAAAGTGAGGCAACCATTCACGCAAAGCAAAAGTGAGAACCAAATAAAGTGAGGAAATAACACAACGAAACAAAGAAAAAGCAAACAAACAAAAAAACAAAGGATGAAGGAAAAAAAACTAAAAAAAAATATTCCATATATATAGTTGACTGATATCCTCTGCTACGCACCATCAAATGAAAAAATATATCTAAATTTCTTCCATGAAGGCTATAAAGTGAAAGAGCTTAGTATAATAAAATAATAACCTTCTTTTTATATCAAAAATAAATGAATTAATAATTTCTCGAAGGAAAAAAAATGGCTCAGATAAATAATGAATAAAGAAGATCTCCTTGCTAGAACAGTTGGGAAACATAATTTCTTGAAGACCCAAAAAAATATTATTATTACTACTATTATTAACATGGATTAATCCGTGAAAAAAGCTGCCGAGTCTCGACGTCGTCGTCAACCTATTACACTATCCCAACAGCTTTTACCTTTCAACCTTTATCTCTCGCGGGGCCCACCACACACTCGACGCAGTGGGCCCCACAAAAGGGAAGGTCGCAGGTGCAGAGTCTGCAGAGGAGAGATGAGAGGAGAGAGAGAGAGATAGAGAGAGAGAGAGAGAGAGAGAGAGAGAGAGAGAGAGAGAGAGAGAGAGATGAGAGAGAGAGAGAGAGAGAGGTGAGAACATTAAAAAGGTACAGAAAGTGAAAGATGCCTTCTCCATCGCTTCTTTACTTTTT
This sequence comes from x Bolboschoenoplectus mariqueter, assembly GCA_037678475.1. Classification (NCBI taxonomy): domain Eukaryota; kingdom Viridiplantae; phylum Streptophyta; class Magnoliopsida; order Poales; family Cyperaceae; genus x Bolboschoenoplectus; species x Bolboschoenoplectus mariqueter. The sequence goes on along the minus strand of CM075258.1, from coordinate 2,953,476 downwards.
ACACGTACCAACAACAAGCAGCTGAAAATGATGGCCTCACACATCTCATGATCGCCTTGCCTTTCCTTTGCCTCGCTCTCTCTGCACTAAACTATAAAATACTCTTTTGGAACTGGGTGTTTTCCGATCTTCCGCGGCCGTACTCGTGCAACCAAATCTATCATCTCATGCGAATGTTCGTAATGTCGTTGTTTATCTTCAAATTAATGTGGAAGCATTCTCCGGATGTTGCTAATCGAGCCGTATTGCATAATGTTTTACGGAAATATTTAGACGTGTGACGTCGGGGGCTGCATGATTGTGCGTTGGAGATGGTCACACGGGATCAGGCGCAAAACATTATCGGATTAAATAAGGGGTCTAGAACTAGTGGGGCCCAGATTGAGGGGGGGGGGACCAATGGGAGACTGCTGGAGGGAACAAACCTCCAAAGGTACCGCCATCTTTACGGATCTCCTGATGTTAGTGGGGCCCACTTGAGTAGGCTCTTTTATTGGTCCAGGTTTTAGCTGGGCCTGGCCCCACCATCGCTACTGTTGTGCTGTGATAGCAACGTGCGGAGGGTCCTATATTTTGCTCCTCGGTCCAGCAGGTTGTTCTTTTGTGTGTAATTTTGCGGAGGAACCCTTCTATAAGTTGGTATTTTTATTTTATGAGAATTGCATGTTTTTCTGTTTGCTCCTCGGTCCGGTATGTTGTTCTTTTGTGTGTAATATTTCGGAGTAACCCTTCTATAAGTTGGTATTTTTATCTTATTAGAATTGCCTGTTTTCCTATTTGCTCCTCGGTCCAGAATGTTGTTCTTTTGTGTGTAATTTTGTGGAGGAATCCTTCTATAAGTTGGTATTTTTTTTATATTTGTTGTGAGAATTGCATGTTTTCTGTTTTCTCTTCAAGGCTTTTTTTGTCGGTGTAATTTAGAGTGTATTGGTAAATATATATTTTTTTAAATGTGAAATCAATTGAAATTTGCATGAGAAAAAATTATAAGTGATAAATGGAATCAAGAAAGTTATCCATGTGTTGAGGGACCCAGAAAAAAAAATTCCCAAATCTGTACTAGTATAATCCATATTTTTACTTAAAGAAAAAGTAGGAATATTTTGTGGTCAGAAGGGTTTTTAGATAACAATAACAAACCAGAAACATAATTATAATAAAAAAGTTGAATAATATTAACCAAAGTATGAATAATTATAATCTGGTACCGACGAAATAAAGTAGAAAAAAAAATTGGTAAATGGGACAAGAAGTCACTATCTCTGAAACAGGGCTGACACATACAAGGAGAGATTTTAGCAAATTTGGAGATGCTTTTCCGGATACGGCAATGATATTTGTGTTAGATTAGATTAGAAAAGAAAGCAAAGCCAGAGACTTTATAAAGTTTGAAGCATTAGTTCTAAGCACATGCCTAGAGACAAGCAAACAAACAAACACCTCTTATTTGCAATATATGGGGCTTTCCTTGAAAGCAATAAATAATTGATGGTTGCGTTTCCCTGTGATACTTCACAAAAATGTAAACATCACACCACAACTCCCTTCTTTCGAAAAGCATCTTTGCCATATTCCCTAATCTAATACCAACCTTTGTTTTAAATGTGACAAGTAATACACACAGACATATATATATATATATATAGATATATATATATATATATATATATATATATATATCTATATATATATATATATATATATCTATATATATATATATATATATATATATATATATCTATATATATAATTGCACCTCCTCATCAGTCATCACCACTGCTTCAATTATTGTCCCCATCCAATGAAATAAATAAGTGAAATAAACCAACCTTTGATTTGTCCTCTTTCGTTCACAAGTGTGTTCTCTCCAATTTCGTTTCTGATCTTATGTGGCGCCCTCTGTGTGGTGCTTTCAGTTGCTTTTGTGTAATCCAAATGCATTTAGTGAGGAGTTAGGAAAAAAAATATTAATTGGATTGGAGAGCTCAATCAACTTGGATTTTTTTCGAATCAAAATTAATTTTCTGAGTTTAAAACCCGGGTCAGTTGATTGATCCAATGTTTAATGGATATCATCGAAATGTTCGTATTCGTTATTTAATACCGTGAAGATTTCCAAAAAAAATGGATAGACTATTAATTGATTTTAGTTTGAAGTTGAATTTTCGAAAGACATAGAAAACTCAACGTGTTGCATTTTTAGAAGTCTTTATATAGAATTTTAATGTTGGACAGAATTATTTCCCAATTTTAAATTGAATTATCAAAACTTCAAAGCTTAAAAAAAATAAGATGCCAGATCTAACAAAAGCCGTTATATATAAAAAATTAATTAGAACACTTTCACTATTATTTATATCCTCAATGATAAAAAGAATAAAAATATAATACCAACTACTCATTTTCACATACTTCGTAAGTAATGTTGTTAACTATATAATTCTTCCCCAATGTCAACTTGCAATGTACGTACTGAATCACGTAAGAAGCTGCACAGAAAACCTGAAGAAATATTGTACACACATGACATGTGATGCAATTAAGCAAGGTGGTTGTAGGAGACTAAGCTACAGCCTCATTTTATATAAAAGGAGAGATTCTCCATGGCAACATCAACATGGGCATAGATGCAGATGCAACTATTTGTGCGGAGGATATGGTGGATGTCTATTACTATTCTTCCTTGATGGCCATGACATGAAATTGACTCGTACCAAACTTCACATTATGCTGTCCTTGATATTATTATTATTATTATTATTATTATTATTATAATTGTCCCTTCCTTCCTTCTCATCACAAGTCACAACTTCACGCACCTTAATTTTCATTCATTTTTTTCTTATCTCAAGTGAAGTGTGAAGCTAAATAATTAATTATTTTTTTCTCCTGATAATTAATGTCAATTGGTGCCTTCAACCTAGATCTCTTTGCACAAAATTGATTAGATCTGATGGTATTAATTGCTCCGCCTCCACTTTGCACAATTGTGTACAACTGTCTTATAAAAATTTTATCTAATTGAGTAGTGTTACATAATCCAACAATTACACTCTTTATTCATGAGTAGATGAAACACCTTTTTTTTTTTTTGCCCCCTTGTTGGAGAAGTGGGGCAAGTTCAAAGTCCTTAATTTAATTACCCATAAATAATCAAATATTAAATAATCTCTTCTTTCTTGTCTTTTTAGAGTACACCTGTTGCTAAGTAACTTGTATTAACTATTAAGTAATAATATCTAGGCTGGGAAAACAAAAAGGAATATATATCATATGGAATTGAAATAAAAATCTATTGGTAAATTATTAAAGTAGAAAATAAGGGCTTAGCGTTCACTAAAATTTTTTGAAGATGCATTTTTGTCAAGTATCCAATAAAGGAGTCATATGAAAAGTTATTGATCCTTGACAATTATTAACTTGATAATCTTAACAATAATTCTTAAAAAATTTTAAAAAATATAATAAGCATATTTTTGAAACTTATAGATTAATTGTATTTCAAATTTTCTACAATTTAAGTGTCAGTTGATATTTCACTATGTCTTTGATCATGTAAATTGATTTACAATCGAATATTAGACATTCTATACCAATCCCGTAAATATTTAATATAGGCAAATATTTGAGAGATATCATTATTAATACCGTCATCGATGCCGACTTTATCATTCATATAAAATTCATTATTATTTATATTAACAATTTTATTAGTAACTTATTTTTTAATATTACTTTTATTATTCAACTCAAATATCACTAATAACTCACTTAAGTTATATAATAAAATCATTAATATAAATAGTAACTCATTTAATTAATCTAAATAACAAAATTGATATCGATGATAATATCAATAACACTATTTTGTATATCATCTCCTTTTAATTTACTTGTATAAATAATTATTTATTATACCGTCCGACTTAATTTGATCAGTAAGTCATAACCCATAACCATAGAATTGAATGTGAACTAGACAATTTTTAAAAAAAGGATGCTAGTTACCATCCACATCCATGCCTAATTTTTCTTCTAAGAATGGTTAGCCAATGTCAATCATAAATGATAAGTGAGAGGTCAGAATCAAGCGTTTTGAATTCAATAACACATGACATGGGTTTTCTTTTCTTTTTTTTATATATTCTCCATCCTTTTTCCTCCTTCAATTTTTTTGCCTATGAATGAAAGTGCTACACTATAGATAGGAGAATACAGCAGCTGCACGGCAAGGCAAGGCTGGTTCGCACAAATGTGATTGTCACGTTGAAAGAGACTCTGACATTACATTGCATGTTGCTTCGTTAATTGTTCTTTTGTATTTACACTAAACATAGATAGATAGATAGATAGATAGATAGATAGATAGATAGATAGATAGATAATAGATAGATAGATGGAGCCACCATCAATTCATCATCGTCTCTTGTTTGTTTGGTATTGAGTCGTGAGAGGAGTGAGTGTGATATATGTAGAGGTAGATGTAGTCGCTTTGATTTTAATTGTAATTTTTGTTTGGTTTGGTTTGGTTCGCGTCCTTTTTTAATTTTCTTTCTTTCTTCCAAGCAAAAGAAAGGTTAACAAACTATATGTAAGCCTTTCGTTTTAGGCATGGTTGTTTAATCAAGATATAAAAATGCGCAATATGATGACAGGGATTTGCGATCCAATTTATGGGTTCATTGTAAAAAAAAATTATATAGCCTTTTAGTTCCTTCCACACATGGATTTTTTTTTTTTTTATAAAATATCTATCTTACACAAATGAATGAAAGCCAGGAACTTATTGGAAAAGGGAAAAAAAAATGTACCATTTACATGGAATATATAGCTCAGAAGTTTTAATTTGAAGTTCCAATTTTCAAATAAATAGACACCTGAAATAATTCCTAAAAAAAAGGACCCTTATAATATTACTAGATCTAAGCTTAAGAAAACAATAATTTATGAGAGAAAATTCAGAAATTAATATTGGATATTCTATAAAAAATTACTAAGAAGGAATGTTTGATTTGATTTTTAAGGGTATAGGTTTTAATTCTCCATAAAAAAAGAATCACCAATAAATATAGACAATAACATTTTTTTATTCACGTCATTTTTTTTAGAAAATAAAAAAATATTCAACAAAAACCAGCCGTACTAAAATAATTTTATATTATTATTCTACCTTGTTTTAAAAAAAAATTATGACTTATCTGTTGCATTGGATTACAGAGCATATTTGAAACTAGAGCCTAAGGATCTAATCCTCTTGTCTAATATTAATAACTTTTCTCATTTTTAACTAAAAAAGCAAAACACAATCACATCAAAATCGTCAAATATACAAACAACGAATGAATCAAATAGACAATTTGAATAAACAAACCAATAAAGAAATTCATCAATAGAACAGTTCAAAAAAAAATTTCATATTTACAAGCAAAACTCTTTCATGGTTTTCATTTGGCGCCAAATTAACAACACGATAACCAAAAACCTATGTATGTTTTTTTTCATTCCCAATTTGAAATCCTTCTTCAACCATTCTTTGCAAAAAATTTCAACTAAGTTTTGTCGATTTCCTTGATTACATTAATTCCATTCTTCATGCTACTTGGATTGATGCAAAACCCTTGCAAAGTTGCAATTTGCAATTCAAGCAATTAAAACAGGAACAGAGGATTTTTTCTTCTCATGACACACCGGGCACATGCCGACTCTACACTCGCATCCCTCGCATACACACAAATGTCGACACGGTAAGAGCAACACGGAAACCTCCTTGTTCCGGCACACCTTACAAACACGCTGGTCCGAAAACCTCTTTTCGTCATAGCATGCCGAGTTAACCTCGTCGCTGTCTCCACATCCTTCGATTACGCTATTTTCATTGTTGTTACATGTCGCGTTTAGATTGTTTTGCACAAGAACTTGTTCCAAGTTCGATCGCAGATTCGCGGCGATGGCCTCGTTGTTTTTTGCCATGTTAAACCAGAGTTGTTTCTCGGCATTGATATGATTGAATTGTTGTTGAAGCTCTGTATTTTGTAATACCATTTTATCCAATTCATCTTGTTTCTGTTTAAGAATCATCGCTGCTTGTTTTTCCATTGTAATAAGCATCGACATGTAGTGCCTCTTCGTCAATTCCTTTATTACAAATGTTGTTCTTTCCATCTGTTAGAATTGAGAAAATTAAAAAAAAGAGTTAACAAACTATGAGACGAAGTCGAGATGATAAAAAAAAATCTCTGTTTTTCTTTCTTTCTTTTTTTAGATGATGTAATGATAAATGATAGACACATACATGAAGTTGGATGATGGCATCAGTGTCGGCATTTACTCGGTTGAAATGGGAGAATAACAAGGAGTCGGCTCTTCCGCTCGTCGAAGGAAAACCCGACTCATTGAGACGGGCCTGTTTAACCGGCATGGGCGGCATCTCCATTGTCGGATCGAGAAGCGTATTCGACGAGAAGTGCTCGCGCGTGCGTTTCATTGTCAAGTTGTATTGAGCTTCAATTGCCATCTCCAATCTATTTAATTTCCTTGCTTCTCCTTCAAATAAAGAGAGAGAGATAGAGAGATGGAGAGAGAGGAGAAGAGGGGTTGAAATTGGAAGAAGGCTTGAGAGTTTGAGATGGATAGAGTTAGGGGTGTTGATATATATGCAAGAGATGTATTTATATTTATTTCATTTGTTATAAGAAGGGAAAAAGAAAAAGAGAGGGATGGCACAATTTGCCATAAGTGCGCTATTATGAAAATGATAAATCATAATAATTAATATAAAGAAAGAAAGAAAGAAACAATCAATCTAGCTAGTGACTTGGGGATTACATATTTTAAACCCATAATTAATTAATGCGCTTTCAAGGAGTATTAGTAGCATGGTTTAGACTTTTAGATTAAATCTAGTGGGGAACCATTGTTTAAGATGGCGCATAAAGGCAAGAATTAATGAACGGTCAAAGTTAATGTGGGCCCCACCATCACCACCATTTATTAGATACCATTTATCAATTTTTTTTTGGTTTTAGGTTTTCTTAATAGTTACAAACAATTTGATTTAATTAATTAATTAGTTAGTTCAGGCAGCTCATCAGGGGAGATAGCTAGATTGGTAATTGGTAGCATGTCTTTATTGAACTTGTTTTTTTTAAGACTATGATCTGACCCATTCATTTTTCATTTTTTTTCGCTGACTAATAATTTTTTTTTTTACTAACTTGGTTTGCCTAAGCAATATAGTTGACAATTTATGATGGTAATTAGAAAAATTATAGAGCAATTGGTCAAAGCAGCCTTGGTTAATAAGGCTTCTATATATATGATAACGTGTGAACAATTGCTTGGTTGAATTTGACCTAATTTTTTTGTAATTTTATGTAGCTTGGTCATGAGAGGTAGACTTGAAAAATTATTGAAGCATGTATTGACCAGTAACGGAAATAATTAAAAAGAGAATCTAGATCCATGCATCTGTTAATTATCAATCTCATGATCAAATTTATTGGAGGGAGATGAGTGGGGTTTAATTATAGATCTAATTATTTAATGTGTATTATCATGCTACTACCTTGTGATTAGATTTGGATTAATTCTAGCTATAGTACCAATTTTGCAACAACTTAATTATTTACTAGCATAAAAGAAACTTTTTTTTAACATAAATTCATCTTTAATTAGTTCATTGATTAATATATAGTACACATATTAGGTGATAGTACATAGTTTAATGATTTAATTATTAAGTATTTATATCTGAAATTGGCGGAGGGGATAACTCTATAAGACTTAATTAAATCTAAAAGACAAAATTAGTAGGAGAAAATTAAACCCATTCAAAGTGAATTTCATTAATTAACATTTTTTCAACCACAATTCTGAAAAGAAAAACCCAAAAATGCTACACATACATGGCATCAATCTGAAATCTCAATTGAAGAAGGCAACAATTATAAAAGTCCAAATTGTCGACCATTATTCACAACAAACCCAGTAAGGTTCCAAAACCAATTAATTTTGCAAACACAGTGACAAATCAATGAAGTCGTCCTTTTCTCTCCTCTCTGATTTTAATTGGTTGCTTATTTCCAATTCCAACTCCCATCTAATTATCCAATTCCAGATCCCCAACCCAACCATGTGTGAAAACTGAAAAGAAAACAGTTAAAAACAAAAAACTATTGAAATTGGAAGGGGATTCTAATATCTATTATTTTGATAATTTTGAGAACGGATTTTCAAATAATTTTAAAAAATTTTAAAAATAGAAAAAAATTTATAAATATATTTTTTAACTTATAGATCAATTATGTTTCAAATTTCATGCAATATAAGATATTCGATAAAAAATCATAAAAATTAGATGATATTTATAACGGTTTATATTTAACAATCTTTGATAAAATATCAAATGATTATTAAATTATATGAAATTTGAAATGCAATAAAGTTACAAGTTAAAAATATATTTATAAATTTTTAGAATTAAAAAAAATCAAAATTATTTAAAAGTTAATTATAAAGATAATAATTATGATGAGATCTCACCTTGAAATTTGCCTTGTTGGTACCTGATTGGACCACATGCACTACTTACTTGGCGTCATTGACAATGAATGGCACAATGACATGGCATGGTCATGGTGACAGTGTTTGACAATGCATGGCATGGGGGATGGGGACACTGTTTTTGTGTTTGATGTCTGATATATATCTGACGCATTTTGTAACTCAAATCAATGGAAACAGCGTGACCATGTTTAATGGCAAGGACTGCCAAGCTACCTAACCCTAACATGCTCTCATGCTCTCTCTCTCTCTCTCTCTCTCTCTCTCTCTCTATCTATATCTATCTATCTATCCATCTATCTATGATTATGCTCTACTATAGCATGCATGTAGAAAAACTGTTCATGTACGTAGTTCCATTATTTGTGCGTACCATCATCTTCCATGTCATGTGGGTGGAAATTAAATTTAATTAAACAAGCAATGGATGCATAGGAGCACATGAGCACTATACATTTATTTTCTTTCCGGACTTTGTATTCAGTGTTGCGCTGCGATGTTCATAATGGAACAGCCATGGCTGCTTTAAGATTCGTGCGAGTAGTTGAGTTTTGGAAAACCTCGATTGGACCATCAGTTTGTGGATCATATTTTAGTACAATATAAATGGATCCAAAAATTTGATACATGAACTAAAAATATATTTATAATTTTGATTTTTTAATTTGAATGATATTTTTTAAAAATACGTGTCGAAAGAGTTGGATTTATAATAAAAGTTGAATATATGTTATAAATATCATAGTCAAAATATTTAAAATTGCAAAATACATATATAAGACAATAAATCTATTATTTTATATTATGAATGTACACATCTACAACAAAGGTTTTAATTAAACTAATTTGTATTTGCTAGTTGTGATTTAATTTCTTCGAACATAAGTTCTAAAATAACTCAAACCATATTTAAATATATATATATTAGAATAACTTACTTAACAAATCTTTAAGGGATTTCATATTCTGATTGCGCAAGAACAAAATGCAAATCAAATAATAAAATGTATAATTTTTCAAGATTTATATGTAGATTCAATAAATTATTATATACTTTTTTTTTATCAATATGCATATATACTTGGATCGAATAATCAGATTATAAATATTCATTATCAGACTTAGAAAAAAGAAACCTCTTCCAAAATATTCAAAGACTATAATTCTTGCGCTGCATAAAATAGTGGGACAATATGGAGCTTGATACCAATATCCACATGTAAAAAAAATAAATTTGATGAACTCATGAAAGTTCATTGAACAAATTTATATATAATAAGTTAAATATGTTATGATTAAAATTGTAGCGGTGTAGCCCATCACAAACTGACATGTAATTAAGGAGCTAGCTAACAGCCTAACACATTAATGTCACAACAAGAAAATTAAATCTATCTATGCACCATCCATTGTGTACTTTCCTTTTTCCAAGCTAATTAATTCCTACCTTTTCCCTTCTTAAACAATTACATATCAATTCAATTCAATGCCACTGACAAATTGGCCGGTTTCTGTGACATAACTAAAACCTACTTTTGCATGTTTCCATGCAATATATGTATGCAAGTGCTGCTGCTGCTGCTTCCACGCAAGATCAATTAACATCACCTTTGCCTTTTGCATAAAGAAAACAATAATGCAATGCCATGTAATGCAAAGCAAAGCAAAGCAAGTAACAACACACAACACTCATCAGTAATCAGTGTAATCACTAACAAGACATGGCATGGCCTTTCATATAGAAAAGATGTGGAAGGTACAGTACCTCACACTAGTTCTGCACCTTTACGAAGCATTTCTGTTGAGTGTTACCTCTCAGTCTCTCAGCCAATTAAATAATGGTACTATATATATATCTCATGTTTATTACTCGGTTGTTGTGTTGTGTTGTGTCTGCCTAGCCAGGGTTCATCTCACTTTTTCCAATCTTTTGCACTTTTTCTTCCATCTCTTTTTTCTTTTCTTTTTCTTTGCTCTGTTTTTCGTTTCTTGTCAGCAGAGAAAAGAAAAGCAATGAATGAATGAATTCTTATCTCCACATCACAGCAACCGATACATTATTTTCTATTTTCTAGATAGAAAGTAAGTACGACAAAATTAGAGCTCTGGAAAACAGTTTGTATTATATTATATTATATCAATTATCACCTAGGAATGTAAACCTATTAACCTAAGCTAAGCTAATACACAACCTAATTAATTAATTAACCATGTCAGTCAAACTATGCTACGCACCTCGTAAATGGATTTTGTTTGGTTGGTTGCTTAAGCAATAAGCTGGTTTATTTTCTTTATCTAGAAAGTAAAAACGGATATCTATATAGCTCGAATATGTCTGGTAATTAAGAAATATTAGGTGTTTTCCGGACTTTCTGCCGAAAATATATATATTCAAAAATATTTAAAATAATATATTTTTTAATCATAAATTTATATTGGAAAAAAATATTTCGAAAAAATAATTTGTATGATTAATAGTTTTAAAATTTTGGAGTTTGCAACTCTCCATTATTTTCAGAAAAAAAAATGAGATGTAACAAGTTGCCAACATCTTGAGCGAAAGATGAAGTATGTTTTTTGTAATATAAATTATAGAAGATGGATCATTTAACAGTGACTAATTTAATTGATAATATATTGACAATGGTGTTTAGAAAAAAATAAAACAATCGAAAATCGATAAGTAAATTTATGGATATGTTATTTGACATATAAAATATAGTTTAACAGTAAAAAATGTCATGCAATTTTAATATTGTTTGATGATGTATTAAGAATCGTTAATTTCGGATTGTTGAAATTTCATATAATTTAATATAAGGACAAACATATATCAAATCATATTATTTTTATAATATGATACATGGCTATTATAAATCATGTATTTAGTGTTGGATTTTGGATTTAAGATTTATTTTAGATGATTGTTAAAATTATCACCTGAACTCCCTCTAATTTATATACTAAAGGATATAATTGAATGTTGTTATAGCTAATTACATTCCGACAACACTGTAGTTCTTGTGATGAGCATTGCTCCACATAGAAAACCAACGAATATATCTACATTAATTTCTCTTCAAAACAACCGGATTATAATTTACAAACAAATTGTAATTAAAGCTACCTATTTGTCTTTATACCTATCACCTATGGATATATACCACCAATAAGCAACTCACATCTACAGTTTTGTCATTATCTTCTTAGTTGAATATATTTTTATGTATTGATTTTTTACAATTTACATATCAAGGAAAGAGATAGACAATAAGAAAAGTCTTATATTGTTGTCAGATTGATGTTTGCAGAGTCTACAAATAAAAAGAAAAGCACTTTTTTTCTTTTCCCTCTCTCTCTTTTGCGCCAAACAGGAAGCACTGGGAAAGAAAAAGATGCATGTCATCACAAGCTAGCTAACAAAGAAAAGAAAAGAAAACACATGCATCTTTTTTGTTTTGAAGATCTCTCCTTGAACAGCGTTTTCACAATATCACATGCACATTTACGTATATATATATATATATATATATATATATAGATATATACCAGCATCAGCATTGTTTACTGGTCAACTGGTAAAAGTTGTTGTCTCTACTCCTATAGGAGAGGAGAGTAGGTTCCATTTACGTGTTTGCTTTGCTTTTGTTATATATGTCTTCTCTTCTGAGTTCTGACACTGTATTGGTTTTACAAATATGTTTCTTTAAATTTTTTTTTTTTAGGTTTTCTGGTACGTACGTATGTATGTTACCAGTGTGAGACTGAGATCTGTCTCACTGATTGAGGTAAAAATCTCAAGAGAGATTCTTTACCTAAATTTGTCACCAAAGGTAAAATTCAATCAAATCAATGACGATCATACTGTAATAAGTTGTCATCTAGCTATAATACATCTCTATCATGATGTTTGTGCCGTACAAGACTATTTTTTTTCATATCCTGTATTTGATCCATGTAAATATAGTTTAATTAAGAATATATATATATATATATATATATATATATATATATATATATATATAAAATAAAGTCAGCTGAGTTTAAGTTTATCAAATTGTTCATAAATTTAACTTAAAAACTATTAAAATGGTTTCAAACGGCAAATCTGAATAGCTCAATAAATTCGTCGTATCAAAATCTCATAGGATATAGAAATTTGTTATTTTTAAAATTTTCTAACTATTTTTTTTGAATTTTTTTAAAATGACTATAATAATAATAATAATAATAATAAAATAATATTTTTTTTTCTCAAAATTTTATAAGATACCAAAATCCCCAAGATTCCAATAAGAACGATTTTCTCTCTATCCAAACAATATCAAAAAATTCTAAAAAATTTAAAATTTCTTAGTTCATAAGATTTTGACATGGAGATTATATTGGATAGTTCCGATCGGTCATTTTTAATTTGAAATTTGAGATTTTGACGTATTATACGGGTCCATCCATACAATACATTATATTTTAGCCTTCCTCTCTCTCTCTCTCTATATATATATATAAAAGAAAATATTTGAGAGATACCGACTTTATTATTCATATAAAATGAATTATTATTCATATTAATAATTTTATTATATAATTTATTTTTTACAATACTTTATTATGTAACTCAAATACCACCAATTTAAATAATAACTCACTTAAATTAAATAATAAAAATTTTATACAAATAAATTACGTAATAAAGTTACTAACATTAAAAATAACTCATTTAATCTGAATAACAGAATCGATATCGATAACGGTATCAATGACGATATTTGTACATCAGCTCGCAATTGTGTGAAAGGTATTGCTTGCATTCATTATTGGCAAGAAGTTTTCAAAAGGTTGATTTGAAGGGAAACTACTACATAAACTAGCTGAGCCACGAATAAATCTTGATTTCAATTTGAATTCCGATCTTATCTTCATTTCATTTTCTCTCATGTCACTCTCTCACGTCTGATCTTTGTTAAATTGTAACCCACAAAAGGGAGAACAATTCTAATTTGGAAGTACAGAGGAAGAAAAAATTAAAAGTAAAATAGTGACATGAGTGATGCTGAACTATGGAAATAGTGACCTTGACAAGCATATCCAAAAGGATATTAAATTAAAGTATATAATAAGTTTTTGTTTAACCTAAATTGGACATAAGGGTTACATCATATATATTTATTTTTTTGGACAAGAGGAAGGAATTATTTTTTTAATTGGTGGGTGTATTTGATTGTGATTTATAATGCTACAATGGTTTAATATTGTCATGTATACTTGTGATTGGAAAACAGATTAAAAAAAAATCAAAAGATGACAACATGACAGTATGTTCTAATTTTTTAATTAATACAAAATCAAGGAATATTTGCTGCTTGTAAATTTAGATTTAGTTCTATTTTCTATAGACATTTACGTACATAAATTTTGACATTTTCAGTTATAAAAATAAAGGTTCCAGCTTCGCGCTCTAACCTATTTGATTTTATTTTCTTTCAATTAAACTTTTTTTTGCTTCTATCATCGTCGTCGTTATCATAGGAAATTTCAAAAACACTATTCATTTAGTCATATAAATTGAAATTAATTGAAAAAAAAATGCAAAACAAGAGATCCAGGAATAAACAACAAAGCTCAAGTGTTCGTGGCTTGCAATCTATTTCCAATCTATCACAGAAACTATTTCTTAGAAAATGAAATGAGATGACATGTAAGTCTAACCCAATTAAACTATCAATTTGACTTGCTCCACTAATCTGATTTGAAAAATTACGAGATATATAATTCGATGGTTAGATATATATTAAATTTTAATTATCTAATAGATAAATTTTAAATACGGATTTTGTAAAAAAGAAGATTGAATAATATAAGATATAACTATTGTACGTTTTATCATAAGATTTTTTTTCTTTGTATAACTATAATATTAATTTGAGTATTAATATATGCTCTTTTTTGGAGTTAAAAGATCAAAATCAAAGCCACTAATTAACTTTAAATATTCAAAAAAAAATCTCCATTTGAAATACATGCTCTTTTCATTTTGTTTTTAGTATTATACCAACGAGATCGCCATGTTTAATTCATCAATTTACTGAAATCAACATCACACAGCTCAATGATATGAACAAGAAATTAACTAATTCAAACACTTAGTTAATTCCTTGTTTGATCATCTTGACATTTCAGAGAAAATTTTGTACCCATGATAGAGAGTTTGATTTGAATGTTCGAACAATCAACTAAAATTCTTCTTTGAGGTTACTTTTCGTATATATTATTTGAGGTTAATACAAAGGAGAATCACTCCTCATAAGAGAGTTCACATATAATCAAACATTTATATAAAGACAAAAGTTAATATGATAACTGGTTGGTGAACATCTATTTATAATATTTTTATAATATTTTGGAATTTTGATTTTTTGCTACATAACATAACATACAAATGAATATATTATAGGAGGTTTTTTTTTTGAGATATGTTTTGCATAAATCTTAATGTAATTGAACGAGTATCATATTCTTCTGTACGGTGCAACACAATAGAAGATATGAATTCAATATTTCGTATTTGTGTATATAATTAGAAACAAACAACTAACGTGTCTGATGGAGCCTGTTTAACTAGCGACAAACAATTCAAATTTCCAAAATTTAAGCATGGTTTGAGTCACTATCTAGTCATTATCTGAAATTTCCTTCCTAATTACTCATTTTCCAATTCTGAGATATGCATACATACTTCCAATTGTGTAATTAGGTCATGATAATTGATAAGTTTGGTTTCGCTTTCAACACCAAGTTGGTGGTTAATTTCTACTTTCTAGTTTGTTTTTTTTTTTTCTTTTGACGAGTTAAAGGGGGAAGAATAATTAATCACATTTCATTTCAATTAGATTTGTCTTCAATATGTGGTTCTGGTAAAGTGTACTTTTTTATGCCTATCTATCTGTCATATAGTGCTCTTTCTTAGATGGGTAAAATAATTATCTTGTGCTATTAAATGGAGCTATCAAGCAATCGTGTAATCCATAAGATATGTGATAATTTCTTCCTTGGATGCCATCAAAGATACTTATTTATTAGGTATGAATATTTGAACCAAAGAAAAAAAGAGAAAAAATCAATTATTTGTTTTGACGTAGCTAGGGTAGTCTAGTTGGTAAAAATTCATAAAAAAATTTGGTTTGGTTGATGCTAGATTTAGTTTGAAAAGGAATTTATTCATAAAAAAGGGGAAAAATATACTGATAAAATTATGTTTATCATTGTTGTTGAATCTTCAAATTAAACATTTGTTATCCTTCTTTTTGTGAGAAAAGATGTGTTCATGCCTTAAAAATTAAAATTACCCTTTAATTAATATCTGACATAGTCAGGTGATCAGAGAATTATTAAATTTAATTAGATACAATGTATAGATTTGTTTTGCTAGAGATTAAATTAGCTGAAAAATAATACACCTAATAGAAAGCAACGAAGTCTGATTCCATATTTGTCTCCCCCAGGTACATTGGAATGACAATAATTAACCTCTGTAAATGACTAATTAATTAATTTAATTGACTTCAATTAATTAAGGTAATACATAGTGGTTCACAAGTAATGATGCACATTTTAATTATTCAAGGGAAGATCATGATCAAGGAATAAGGTCTGATTTTTATATATTTTTTAAAACTTTGCATATGCAAGCTGTCAGATAATATTGCTTGATTTCAAAGTTAAGTAGCCTGCTTGATTAGTGCTAAATTAATATTTGTAGCTAGCATGATTTGTGTTGATCATGACTTAAAAAATTAAAATTTGCAAGATTTAATAAAATGACTGCATCTTAATTAAGTTAGTTGGGTAGTAGGATCTAAGCATACATCCTTTTCAACCATATATACTAATCCAAATTGCATTGGTTCCACCACAATAATTGACATATGGATTGAAACATTAGCGTCTCAAAATTGAATGAATATTAATTTACTTCTATTACCATAATTATTTTTTGGCCGGATCTGTATTTTTTTTTTAATTTTAAGTGGTTAGAATGAACAAGTATGATTTGAGTTGTATGACAATAATTAAGTTTGATTACATGTATATCATTGGTGTAAGCGTCATATTTATTTCAAAGATTAATACTTATTTGCAAGATTGCAAGCTTAACACAAACAATAGTAGATTTTATTTCTTTATGAAAAAATACATATTCAAATATCATAAAAAATATTTTAAAAAAATAGTTATTGAGACCAACATAGTCCTTATTAAAAAAAAAACAAATCTCTGCATGCATTCTTTGACCTTCCATTTCTTTTACTGAAAAATTCTCAAATACAAATTCAATAATTTCATCACAGGTATTGAGTTTCTATACCCATAAAACCTCTTAAGGGTACCATTACATTTCCATCACCTCCTAAATAGTCTTAAAATTTTATTAAATATCATATGTGTTGTAGATTATTGGTCTGATGAAGTTTGAGCTTTGTGGGCTTAAAAAGAAAAAAAAAATCAAGTTCTGGAAATGAAACTTGATTATTTCAGCTTGTTTTTTTAAAAAAAGGAAATAAATATAGAGAAATTTGCTAATCAAAACTATTAAAAGTACATTCAGGTTTGAACTACCTATCCGGATTCCACAGAAAAAGGGTTGAATGACAAACAATCAGGACAAAATTATATATTGACTAAAGAAACATAGTCCAAAAATTGATGCTTATACTCATCATTTAGAATTTCCTTTTCAGTTTTTACACATTCCATTATATTCTCCGTGATGCGTCCCGAGTTGGTTCAATCGGAATCGCACAAAATTGACCCAATAAAATTAGAATATAAATCATTTTCATGCTGTTCTGGCATGAATTGATTGGACTGAGATAGATGGAAGACACATTAAGATGCTTATTCCATCTTAATATCTTGTCAAAACAAATTGAACTCAAATTTCGGCGAAGATAGAGAATGGATTTTGACAACCTTTGCTATCTAGCTATTAAGCTATACATCTATATATATCCTAGAAAATATCTTAGTTATATATATAGATAGTTAGAAAGATTCGTCCAGATTACAATATACATGCGCAGCACAGTGTATAGTACAGTTTGCCATGTGGGCTATTATTAAACTTATAATATGCATCTATATTAATTGGTTCTTATGGATAATTGTATATTCACGTCTTTATTTCATGTATAAAGTATATAGTTATAAAAAAATAAATAACGGGTCAAACTAAACTGATAAAATTTTAGTTTATGTTGTCAATCCTCATCACAAGAAATCAAACATTGGTAGAATAAAACCCTGTCATCTTTGATATATATTAACCTAAAAATTGCATGAACCAGCATTTATTTATTGGAGAGGATGTACTATTATATTTCATGGTGGTGCCAGGAAAATAGCTATAGGTAGAAACTTACAAATTTACTCTAACCATGCACAAATTCGTATCTATCATCTAGCAAATAAATATACCTAAATTATGTAGATGCAGCCTAGCTAGTATCTAAGATCGATCATATATACCAGTGAAAAAAACTAGTCATTGATAATTAAAATTAAGAGCAAAATTTGTATGTATATGATGTCTTCAAGTGTTCTTTATCTTTTTTTTTCTTTTCTTTTTTTAGTGTTTCATGCTGATATTATTGTTTTTTTTAATAGATACAAAGAGTTATCTTAGCCAATCAAGTTTAAATATCCATAAATAACTTTTCATCCAAATTTTGATATTATTGTTGTTAACACATTTACTAAGACTAGTGTTATAATCATTTGTATGAGACATCTTCCTCGGGCATTTTAGGTAGAGAATTGATGAAATTGTAAATTGTAGTGGGAATTTACATGAAAATTTAGTGTTTGTAGTTGTTGCCCGATGAACAATATATGGTTAGAGTTTGGTGGCATCATCAAAAGTATAGAAGATAGAAATGATTTGGGAAGCTGCTCTACTTTAAGCTTCTTTATGGTTAGCTTTAGCTAAGTAGGAAGGTACTAACCAAGGATGGCTTTTATTACTAAAAGAATAAAAAAAAACAAGGATAATTTTACTTTTAGCTGTGAGAGGATGGAGAAATATTAGTGCATAGGTAGTTGTACTTGTTGTGAGATTTTAATATTGTAGAAACTTTGAGATTCATATTCTCCGTTGTGCAGCATCATGTAATGTAGAATATTATCCGTTATATTGTTTTAAGATTCATGAATAACAAAATCTCGAAGAACCTCCTATAAATCTATCCGTTTGTGTGCCGCACAACACGCAAGATCAAGACACAAATATTGGTGTGTGTCTTTTGGTGGACAGTATGGTTAGAGAGAAATAAAAATCATTTTAAAAGAAATATAATCTTTATGGGGCTAAATTGTAGATTTGTAGGTTTATTTTTAATAATATTCATAGCTAATTTCTGGCCAAAATTTTATTGAATGGCTGCAAAAAAGAAAAAAAAAAGGAAAGAAAAAAGAAAAAGCAAAAAAATATGTACGCTATTGTGTGGGGGACTGGGGCAGCTACCAGCAGTCCAGCACAGTTTGGTACCAGGCCAGTACAGGAAGGGGCAGGAAATCTGAGGCCTGTGCTGGCAGCATCATACCTCCACAAAAATCAAATTTCTCATTAGAATTATTCATTCTTGTGCTTTAAGTTGTGATATGTGACTGTATGTTCTGACTGGAAGTTCCCCGGTGTCGATGTGCACCAGACGATTTTTTGCTGGTTATCTTCTGATATAGTTTGGATTAGGAAACTTGTACCGGTGTGGTACCAGTAGTTTGGATTAGTCTAATGGGTTTGGTGGTTTAGGTCAGTTATCCAGATTCAGGTTAGCATTTGTGGTTCATATTTTTTTCTTTTCCATATGTTCTAGATATTGTATTTTATTTGATTTTTCTGAATGAAACAGATGGCTATGTCTACTACCTTTTTTTTCTTTAATTCCCTTTATTTATTCGGTTTCAGATCAGCATCAGTTGAAACGGTTCAAATCAGCAATTTGGAAACAATGATCTTTTCTCAAATCTTGATGGGCCCACATGTCATGAGCCTAGAAATTCATGGGCTGATGCATGCAGGCCGCCTCTTATTTTTTATGACAAGATATGACCAACACACCAAACTAAAATCAGTGGCATCATTTCCCTCTAAATGAAAGCAACAAAAATAAATTTAAAAAACACATCATGCATGCATATTCCATTATTCATATTATAAGAATAACCAATTGTTGTTTTGTTTGAAGACTTCAATGGTGAGGTGGCAATTTAGATGGATTATTAACGGAGAGCACATTTTCATGTCTCTTCTATTGGATTGCTTCAAAAGTCTGAACCATATTTATATATATTTATATTTTTTTTATCATTCTGGATGTTTAGACTAAGAAACTATATATAAATTTCTTTGCAATCACTGCTCGTTTACTTTTAATATGTAACAAGTTTTTGGTGCCTAGTTGTTGTTTTATATTCTTTGAAATAGTTTTGACACCAGTGATGAGGTTGCAGGTGTCTTGTTTTATGTTTTTGAAGATAAGATAGGTTTAGAGGTCAGATGTGTTTTAATTAAAATAACACAGCTTGATTAAGAAAATTACAACAAATATAAATACAACCATTTAATGTGGAACTAAAAATTGAAAAGAACAGCCAAGAAACTACATAAATACGATTTTGCAAGATGCACCCCGTGTTGGAATTAATTTCTATTAATTATAATATATATGAGCTTATATATAATATAAATATATATTGAATAATAGACTGTCAAATATCTAATTAGACCGTTATGAAGTGATCAAATTAAATATTATTTATCAGGTTTAATATGTGTCATGAAAAATAAGGATTTTAATGTGTAGAATGCATATTAATAACTTTATGATTTAGTGATGATCTAAATTATATAAAGTTTGGTAATAATACAATTATGCTATTGGTTCCTAGAGAACACAACTAATAGACAGTTTTCTGATTATGAAAGTAAACTCAATAAGAGAGAAATTGGATCTGTTATCGATCCGCTAAGGCATAACTATTGATTTGCCAACTTTCAGTTATTGGTACTCATTATATATTTGGAGACAGAGTCTCCATAAAACCACTCACCATTTTTCTCTCCATTTTTCTATAGATATCTCTCAACTTTCGGGTTCTAGAAAGAGAAAAAAACTGTCTGTACCGATTCTCTCTATCTCTCTATCTCTCCATTGGATAAGAAAAATATTACCATAAAAGCTTGAGAATCCTGTGATCAACGGGATTGCGTTTCTCTAAAAAACCGATAATATAAATCAAAGTAATTTTAATTTAAATTAATAATTCACTAGATAATCGTAATTAATTTTCTAACACCACGCGTATAACATGCTCAGTTAAGGATCGATCGACCATTGAAAAACCCATGATTTAAAGCAAGAAAATCCAATATATTCTTTTGAAAAAAAAGTGTACTGGCAAAATGCAATTTGATTTCTGTTGAATATTGAAATCAGATATGGAATTTTTCTTACATGTCATGTTATGTAAAGTTCAACACAACAGAACCTTCAACAGAGTTCTCCAAATATGAAAAAGAGAACACAATCTGCTGATATTTTTGCACAATTGCCTTTTTTTTTTCTTACAGCAATTGCCCATGAAAGTCATTGAAGATAATAATTACCTTTTATATATGTATATATATGGTAGAATCTAATCTCCTGAGCGCTCGATTTGATGAATGTAAACATCAAGTAAAAAAGGAGGCACTTGATTTGATGAATGTAAACATCAAGTAAAAAAGGAGGCGGAGAGGGAATCAAATTAGGTCAGGAAAGGAGAGGAAAAAGGTGTAACGATACAAAAGACTATGCCACGATTAAAGTTGACAATCAGAAGGGTCGGGTCGGGTTCGTTTGATCGAGAAATATTACTGGATCACTAGTTAGATTGGGTCAGGTCGGGTTGGGTATCGGGTCGTTCAGTGTAAGCTTTTTTTGGGTCTCGGGTTGATTTGGGTCAGGTCGGGTCGGGGTTCGGATTGTTCAGCGTTGGCCTTTTTCGGGTTCTCGGGTTCTTCAACTTCAGGTCACTTCGGGTCTCGGGTCATTCAGGTTATGGGTTGGGTCAGGCAGGTTTTGTATTGTTAAGTTTCAAGTTGGATCGGATTTTGGATCATTAAGAATTAGATTATTTTTTTGTTTTTAATTTATCCCTATTAAGTCTAGTAAATTATTTAAATGAGCGATCTTTGTATGACATAGAACATAAAATAATATGTATATTTTATGAATTTGAAAAAAAAAGTATATTGTATCGATATATCTTATATAACTATTATTTTATTGACAAATAAAAAATAATGCTATTAGCAAATAATTTTATTGTTGAATAAAAAAAAATGCAGTCTGATATATAGTCAATCAAATAATTGATTCAGTATCCGTTAAGGTGTTAACTATCTAAATATGTATCCGTATCTAATATCAGTCAACTATTTGAATATAGATCCAAATAAAAACAGATATTTCAGATTTGAATAATATCCAATCTGTTTATTCTTGAAACAAGTATTTCAAGTCCTAATCGAATAACGTTTTTATTATCTTAAAATCAGGTCGGGTCGTCTCGTGTTCTGGGTCGTTTGTGTTGGCGGATCATTTGGGTTCAGGTCGTCTCGGATTTCGGGTTGTTCGGGTTCGGGTAAGGTCGGGTTTCGAGTCGTCTAATTTTTGTTAGTGTTAGGTTTCGAGTCGGGTCAGGTTGGGTTCGGGTCAATTTGATTTTTTGAAAAAATTGGATCAGATCGGGTCGGGTGTCAGACGGGTCGGGAGGGTTTTGCGGGTCGGGTCGGATTTTGCCATCTCTAACCACGATGCAAGTTGTGGCCCATACCAGTTCTCGGTACATGAAATCAGTACTCCACCATTCTGTCTCCTGAAAATTGAAATCATCCTATAGAAGAGAAGTGCTAGAAGAAAAGACACAAGGTGCATATATGTTATCAGTTCTGACAGCCGTATCCACCAGCTGGTTAAGAAAAACCAGCAACTGGTACAGTATACAAACATCTATACTATCGGTACTGACTAATTTTTTTTTGATATAAATATGGGAGTCTATGTTACCCAACTTTTAAATATCCATAAACGGTACCGACTAAATGAAATAGAAATAAACAGCGAACAGCAGTTCGGCAATTAGCCCTGCACTTTTCTTCAATCTGTATTTTTCATTTTTCATGGACTAAAGCATTAGTCTGATAAAATTCTGAACATGTTCAATTTGAAATAAATTAAACATTATTTAACAAGATCCATTTTTTAACTGTTGTTAATTTCAAATTAGGCATTAGTTTTGAACATTTTATTGTTTAGTCTTCTTTCAACATGGACAAAGAAAAAAGTTTAATTTTCTTTATCAGTTAGAAAGAAATTATTTTCTTCTCATATAGGAAAAATTTTTGCACCTTGAAAGTGACAACACTACTGCTTATGTAACCTCTATTCTGATATTGAATGGCTGCTATAATTATAAAAGCAAATTCTAATAAAATAAACTTGAAACCAAATTTCAACAAATTGTCAACAAATTAAGGAATTAAAAATTTGTTATTGGGAACTCTACTAAAAATATTTTCATGTTTTCTCTTAGTTAAACAGTGACATGAATTGATTGTACTGGTAATTAATTGATGTGATAAACATTACTTTTAGAGACTCTGACATCAATCAGAATTTAATTAGAAGTTGAAATTCCACAAAATGAACAGGAAAACAGATTTGTTTGTTTGTACATAAGTCACAGTCATTCAAACACTCCCCTTCATTCGTTCAATTTTTCTTTGAAAATATCACAAAAAATTCACAACCTCCAAATCTGACCATGGATAGAATTTTCCAACCTATGTGAAAATGTTTGTCTGACACAGTAAATTTTCCAACAATGACAAACACACACAGGAGATAGGTTAAGATAAAAGGTTGTTTGATTCCCACTTTCCAAGCATTAAATTTGATTGTTTGTCTGTACTTTTGTAGTAGACTCCACGTAATGTGAACACCTTAATTATTCCTCTTTGAAAATGTCTTTTTTCTACTGTTTCTAGCTAGCAATGTGCTCATGATATCATTATCTGAATGTACTTGTAATTTCATGAGTAAGTAATGCGTTTGAGATGTATGAGAGTATTATAATTCTTTTTCTTTCCTTGAGAAAAGCATGAGATGGACTTGTAACAACCGATGAAGATGCCTACGATATATATGATGAAGTTGGTGGTGGTCCCTGATTTAAACTTATCCTTCTCTCAAAATTTCAATTCTCTAATTAATCAAGAAGTGTACAAGTTAAATACGGGGTTGTCAGTTCTGGCAGCTCGTCTAATCTTGTCTATTATCATATTAGAATTTCAATTGCTTGATTAATTTTGTTTTTTATTTGCAAGGGAATTGATATATAGATATAGTCATTGATACCGTCATTAATACATATTTTATTATACATGTGACATAAGTTATTATGTATATTAATGATTTTATTATGCAAACTCATTTTGTACAGTACTGTCATTATTCAACTTAAATGAATTATTATGCATATTAATAATATTTAAGTTGAATAATATAAGTACTGTACAAAATAAAATCGTTAATATGTATAATAAATCATTTAACGTGTATGATAAAATATGTTTTGACGATAATATTAATAATAATTTCTCCATAATATTTTCATATTTGCAAAACTAGAATTAGGTGAGAACCTTGCATGGCGTTGGTTCAGGTTAACTTCATGCAATTTTATTATTCAAATTAAATGAGTTATTATTTATGTTATTAATTGTATTATATAATTTATTTTGTACAAAATTTTTATTATTCAATTTAAGCGAGTTATCATTCAGATTGATAAGTGAGTTATTATTTAGATTACTGGTGTTTAATTAAGTTGAATAATTAAATTATTTTACAAAATAAATTATATAATAAAATCATTAATACAAATATTAACTTATTTAATGTGAATAATAAATTTGATATTGATGACGATATCAATGATAATATCTTCCTAACATTTTCATTTAATTTTGAGTTATTTAGCAGTAGTGAGGTATGAGATTGTGCCAACTTTAGGTTTGGTCTTTAGGTCATGTGTAGAGCGATGATTGTGATGAAATTGCTAGATTTAGTTGTTGATTGTCACTGTTTAGATGCATCATTAAGTTCATGTCTGTTCCTAACAATTGTTTTTAACTTTTAAACAATAGAAATTTTTTTTTGAAACTTAAACTTTTTAAAAATGTCACTCTCATTATTTTGCTAAAAATTGGCCGACCAAGCAGACATGAAGTGCTGATCAAAGCTTAAATGACTTTATCTCACTAGAAATATTTTTTTTTCTTCAAAACGGTTTGTTGTTTTCTGTCTGGAACAATTAATTGTCCGCAGATTAAGCTCTTGAAATTTCATGTGCATTGTTGTGAAAGTCTAAAAGATTTGGGAAAAGGCAGAGGAAAAAACAAAAAAAAATGTTGCACTTATGAATTATGAGGAAGGTTTCATGAGTTAAGTAGAAGGTCATAGAAAAGAAAAATGGTCAATGGGAAAACAAGTAATAGTTTTTTTTTTTTTTGAAAAGTAGAAGGTCATAGAGCTTCTTTAACTCTGTTAATT
Organism: x Bolboschoenoplectus mariqueter; assembly: GCA_037678475.1. Taxonomy (NCBI): domain Eukaryota; kingdom Viridiplantae; phylum Streptophyta; class Magnoliopsida; order Poales; family Cyperaceae; genus x Bolboschoenoplectus; species x Bolboschoenoplectus mariqueter. The sequence continues at coordinate 2,928,259 of CM075258.1, read as the reverse complement.
TTGAAAAAAAAAATTTTGGGGAATCAAAAGCTAGAATTTTGCCCATTTTTCTCTTTTCATTTTTCCTACTTTTTCTATTTGTTGTTTTTGTTTTGGCAGTGCAAGATCCCAAAAACATGCTCCACAAATTAAAACATATAGAAAGGAAAACAACATGTAACAAAATAAGGGCGGAAATCTCTTAACAATCATTAACTTGATAATGAATTTTTACAAAATTTTAAAATAATTTTAAAAAATTCTTAAAAATAGAAAAAGATTTATAGATATTTTTTTAATTTATAGATTGATTGCATTTTAATTTTCATGCAACTTAATGATCATTTGATATTCTCATGAAGACCACTAAATTTAGATCATTGCAAATTTCATATAATTTAATTATTTTTATTGAAATATAAAATAACACTTAAATCACATAAAATTTAAAATATACTTAATATATAAGTTCTAAAATATATCCCCATCCATGCTTCTATATGACAGAACAAACTGTATTGCAACTGCAGGATGAATCTATCAAACCAGAACTTCAGATAAATTGGGCCAAGTTATGCAAACCAACGAATTTTCTCTCTTTTTTTGGGCCAAACTTAATAATAGCAATTCAGAATCCTTATTTTATTAAAATTTAGTAGAACTGAGATGAACTCTGGACCAAACATTTCACAGGCCTACTAAAAAGACTTGACAAACAAACGCTGATCCAACTTTATAAAAATTCTATTCTCAGAGAGAAGTAGGCTTTTTTGGGTCTGGACATATAAATTGGGCTGGAGAAACTAAAAAAATTTCCTTGATTTCTCAAAGAGTATCAGCGCTGCCTAATTCTCTGTTTCTTACTCAGTGCAGAAAGGACTGTGACTGTTCAAATTGAGAAATTAAACATGTAAAATAGTTCACTAATGCTGATAGGAATGAAATCACCTATTATTCCAATTAGGAAAATAGGGTCCTATTATTTCAATATAGACCGTTGGATTGAAACGAACGGATTAGATTTGTTCAAAAACAACCTCCTAGATTTCAAATAGTACTGATCTGGTCCGTCCGTTTTTATCCAACGGGTCTGGATTGGAATAATGGGGCTCTACTTTTCCATTAAGAATGATAGCAAATACGGACTCAATGCTGATATCCACACACCGCTATATTTGAGGATTCTAATATTTAATTCATCCTTTATGAATATCAATTGATATTTAAATTACATAAAATGTATAATACAATCCATCTATAAGTTCAAAAATAGACCTATAAATTTTTTTCTTATTTTTAAGAATTTTTAAAAATTATTCGTATTTATTTAGAAATCCGCTATTAAGATTATCAAATTAATAATTGTCAAGAATCCAATCTAAGAAAATACGGTGGCGATAGCATAGTTGTCAATTTGTCATCTGTTAAGTGGGTTTGTTCTACCCTGAAAATAATCTGTTTCATAAATAGGAATCTACTGAGAAATTTAAATGGAAAAATGCAGTAACTTACTGCCCAGAATACAGACTTCAGTGTATTATTTCATGTAAATGTTCTTTCTTTAGAACTAAAATTTGAACATTAAAATATCCAATATAAAAAAAAGAAGCCAAAGGAAACGAAATTAGAAAAAAAATATATACAAAGGGTTGAATGAACAGAAAATCTAAAAATATAATCTGGATAGAGTGTTCCAATTTGTATTTTTTTAATTAGCACTTGAACCAACTTGAAACACTATACAAAGGGTACAAATTCTCACTCATAGCATCTTACAGGTGCATCACAATTCAAATTACAGAACAAACCAGAATATTCATATATAAATTAAATAGCTCCCGAAAATCATAGATACATTGAAGTTCTTTTATTTATTTCTTGGCTTTCCCTGTGCAATTTTACCTCACACATCATGATCCCTGTTGCACTCAGGAGGCATAGTAGGATACCGGGACCGGTCAGTACAATAGTTATATATAGTATACTTCTGACGAACCCAGCTAAGGCTCCGGTACTGGGGCCCATCCAAATCCTGGAACTCTTTCTGGTCCCACCACCTCATGCCTTGTGTGGCGCAATACTTTGCCTCTACCGACGCTTCACAACCGTCTATGTGGAAGCTGCGGTACGAGGCAACAAACGGGGCCTTGCTCCAGTCTGTCTTTTCCAAGCCGCCACGTGTGGCCCAGTCATCAGCATTCCAGAGGCTGTTGTAAATTTTCATTGGTTGGTTGAAAGGGTACCTGACACCTAAATCTTTGCTGTTTTTGAACACTCTTATCGGCACGTCATCGACAAAAAAACTGTTTCATTTAATTTATTTTTCAGTTTTTCATATCTAAGCTTCACAAAAGATAATAAAGAAAAGAAAAACAACTAAATTAAATTAGGTGGAATGCACAAACTGAGAAGACATACACAATCTGGTACAGGTTCCATAAAACTGAATAGGAATGGTAATCCTTGGTTGGGTCGAACCAAAGATATATCCTTTGTTCTTTGTCTCCTTTCCCTCCGGTGAAAACATTTGTTTGTAGTATGTACGGCTGCCCTGTTCGGTTGCCCAAAAACTCGAAATCTATCTCGTCATGCTCTGAGTTTTGTGAGGATAGCTGAAAACAACAAAAGGAAAAAAAAAAGATTCAGTGATATTCTTTGTTTTGTTAGCTGTTACGAATTGTTAATGTTGCAATCCAGTAAAGATGAAACTGTGTATACATAGAATGCGGTGACAGTGCCAGCAGAGTCACCCGGTACAAGCTTCATTTGCATGCTGAAATGCCCGAATAGGTACGTTCCCTTCGACTGAAACCCAGTACCTATGTATATATCAAAGAGGAAAATTGATGTTATCACATAGCTTATCAGTGAACGAAAAATGTACATTTGTATAAGGCAAAAAAATATTAACTATGCTTTACCAGAATATTTGTCTAAGTAAAGTTGAACTTCATTGCCTCCGTTTAAGTACTTGATATGCTCCACAGCCCATGTCGGTATGTAATTTCTATAAAACGGTACGTCGATCGGTTTTCTCAGCATACCACCGACGCTCGGTTCAAAGAATAAACCGAGCAAACATAGGTAGAGAATGCTAGTGTAATGCATTCCCATTTAATGCATTCCCATTTATCAGAAGTATATATAGAAGGATTAAGAAGAGAGAAAAGAGGGAGAGAACTCAGAGAAGATATGAATGAATGGACAGAGAATTTCTTTTAGGCGCAATTTATAACTTTCAAAGACTGAGACTGAGGGGGGGGGGGGGGGGGGATGCATTTAATATACATTTTTATTTAAACAAACAAGTACAAACTTTAATTGGGTATTTCTGTGATAAGGGATTAAATTTGAAGAATGAAATCAAAATGTTCGAGTTGTAAACAGTTTCATGATTATTTCCTTATAAATATATTGTGAGGTCACATCGAGGGCTATATACATTAGCTGGTTGCACTCAATGAGTCCACATGACTATGTCCCATATCTAGGGCTAATATAACAAACTCTATAAAAATATTTTTAATTATCATTGCACAACAATAATTGAGTAAGCACTCGAGAAATAATAGAGCATGACATATATATGTTACTGTGCCAGATGTGACAAAAAAGCAGGGAAAAGTTGGTGTTTTTTATGCCGATTTTTTTTATTTAAGAACGTTAATATTTAAAATTAAATAAAAAAAAATCGGATAAGAAATCACAAAAATAGTAAGAATAAATTTTCAAAATCCGTACTCAAAAATATTTTTAACTATTTTTTATAAAAAAATATTTTAATGTGGAAGAGATTTTAAAATTCGTCTCCCAATAAATTTTTTTTATTGCGAGACGGATTTTAAAAATCTGAGGTTGAGACACGGATTTTGAAACCCCGTCCCCTAATAAAATAATAATTTTTATAAAAATTGTTAAAATTGCGTATTAATCTTTAAACTTACATAACTTTTGATAAAAAAAATCCGTAAAAAACGTTTAATATCAATTCGGAAAGCTCACAAAATGATCTATCCGAATTAGTATTAAATTAGTATTGAAGCTCGATACGCGATTTTAGCAATATTTATAAAAAATAATATTTTATTAGGCCCCTCAATAAAAAATATATTTTATTAAGGGACAGATTTTGAAACCTCTTCCCTCAATAAAATATACTTTTTATTGAGGGATAGATTTTGAAAATCCGTTCCCTAATAAAATATTATTTTTTATAAAAAATGTTAAAATCGCGGATCGAGCTTCAAACATGCATAATTTTTTATAGGAAAGTCCGTAGAAAATGTTTAATATCAATTCGGAAAGCTCGTAAACTGATATATCCGAATTGGTATTAAACGTTTTTTATGGACTTTTCTATCAAAAATTATGTCTATTTGAAACTCGATACGCGATTTTAGCAATTTTATAAAGAATAATATTTTATTAGAAGACGGATATTTAAAAATATATTTTTTATAAAGAATATTAAAAGTACGTTTGAGGACGTACTTTTAAAATCCGTCCCTCCTATTTTTATAATTTTCAATCCAATTTTTTTATTTATTTAATTTTTAATATTATAATTCTTAAATAAAAAAATCGGCTTTTTATGAGAATTTGCCTATAAAGATGAGCAAGGAACTGCCATTGTGTATACGTCTGATGTCTCTACCTCTTTTTTTTTTTTACTTTTGTTCCAGGGACCCACTTTTGTTTACCCCTGTTGAGACTATTTTTTTTTGTTTTTTAAAAAAAGAGTAATTTGTGTGTGTGTGTGGTGTGTTGCTAATATGCAATCGTTAGCGTTTCTGTTGAAACGCTAATGACTTAAATTTTAAGTTTTTGTGTTTGAAATTTCGATTTAAATAGTTCAATAAATTTCTCATATCAAAATCTTATAGAATACTAAAATTTACCAATTTTAGAATTTTTTTTGGAATTTTCGAAAATGGCTTTACTTGGCTCAAAAATAAAAAATATTTGTATGCCAATTAAGGTCATTTTTGAAAATTAAAAAAAAAATTAAAAACTCTAGAAATGGTAAATTTTGGTATTCTATAAGATTTTGATATGAAGAATTTATTGAGTTATTTAAATCGAAATTTTGAATATGACAACTTAAAATTTAAATCATTAGCGTTTCGGTCGAAATACTAACGATAACATATTAGCAAACTCTCTCTCTCTCTCTCTCTATATATATATAGAATAAAAGTAGTGGTGAGCTTAACTCAAAAACCTATCGAATCGACTTAAATTTTCAAATCCAAGTTGCTCAATAAATTTTTTATATCAAAATCTTGTAGAATACAAAATTTTTCTATTTTTAGAGTTTTTAAAGTTTTTATTTCAGATTTTTTTCAAAATGATCAATTCTAATATATAAACATTCATTATTTTATTATTATTTTGGAATCATATTAAAAAATCGGAAAAAAATAGTTAGAAAACTCCAAAAATGGAAATTTTCGGTATCCTATAAAATTTTGATATGAAGAATTTATTGGGCTACTTGAATTTATCGTTTGAAATCGTTTTAATAGTTTTTTGAGTTAAGTTTATCAACTCTTTTAGTGAGCTTAAGTTCACGATAACTTTAGTCTCTCTCTTTCTCTCTCTTTCTATATATATATATATATATATATATATATATATATACAAATAAATCTTAAAAGTATCAATCACTTGTTCATCATTTCAATTCTTAATTTCAAAAAATATAGATCTTGTTCTTAAAATAATTCTTAAAATTTCTAAAGTATTAATTTGGTCAATGAATTATAACATGTAACCATTCTGATTCTTTCATTCTTACATTGCATGATCGTGTATGTATGCGACCTAGTATACATTTTCTTTGCACGGTTGCACCTCATCATGTTTTCCCTTGGCAGTAGTCCACTTGATGCAACTGTGTTGTGTAATTAATGGCAAGATACACCATTCATCGTTTGGTTTGTGACTCTGTGAGCATCCTTCCCTGTTGCTAATTAAAATGCCGTTTAAGCATGGAGATCTCCATCCTATATTCTCCTTCATAATTGGGAGAATATCCACAGACTACGTATACATACTGGGCTAGCTAGCTGCATGATCACATAATCAAATTAGTATCCAACTGCATAACCTTGTAGCAGTATATACATGTATATAATGTATCCACGCAAATGCTTCAACATGACTACATGTCCACATTCCGCATATATATCCAGTCTGTATATTCTTGACTGCATATATATGTGACTGACAGCATATGGATATTAACCGAAGATGATACAAGGTGACCTCAATCGTCTCGTCAGTGGGCTATGCTCATTTTAACGAATGGCTCTTGGCTCCTACGAATTGGTCGTATATATACTCTCCCTACTTTTAGGAATACGGGAGGGGCGTGAAGTAGAGGTAATTTATTCATTTAATAAATATTGATATCTTTGTATAGTGAAATTAAGGGAATTATACTATTGTAGTGACGTAACTATCCACCCTAGTCTCCACAGGAAATATAATTAAAGAACATAATTATTTTAGGATAAATTATATTAGCAAAAAAATTCTATGAGAATCATTCATCCAATCAAATAATTTATTAAAATTAATAAAGTAAAGTTAGATATATTTTTATTATCATTTTGTTATATCGTGCGTCAAATTTGTATAATATTAAAATTGATCTGTCATTCATCAGATGGTCGAAAAATTAACGATTTAATTTTGTCAACAATTGATTGATGACCAAATAATTTTAAAATTGTCCAAAATTTGTCACACGGTATCTCTAACTTATAGAAAAGAAAAAAAAAATACCACCTAATTTTATTCTTTTTATTATGGTGAATTTTTTTGGTTGGTTTCCGTGATATATAGTCAGATAAATAAAGTTGTTGTCACTATATATATCCATCTTCATCACTGTACATTTTCAAAACTTTGTGCCAAACATCCCATTAAACCAACAACATCTCTTAATTAAGTTGGTGCCAAAGCCATTTCAGAAACCAACAACATCTCTTAATTTCGTACCAACCAAATCATGATCATATGCGCCAATTATACGTACATGGGAAGACCAGAGATATATCTCATCAACATGACATAATTCATTCATTCTCTCCATACCTTTCTAGAAAGATTGAAATTAATTATATGGCGCCAACGCAAATAATATGCTTTGAGCTAGCTATATAATTCTGATAATGTTTTTCTCTAGCTAGCTAGGCCCCAAAATCAATGCATGATTGCCCTCGATCCATAATGGGGTTGAATTAATGGGATTAATTAGCTTTATGTATGTATATATACATGTCAAGAAATGGACACCACGAATTAATCAATGTCGAAATTAATCCATATCCCACATGTAGAGATGGATTATTAAATTAAATTTCATGGGTGTCCATCCCAAGTCCCAACTCTGTGGGGTTACCGGTAGAGATGGCAATTTGGTCCATGGCTCAGTGACCTTGCTCACACCCGCCCAATTCGGACAGCGAATCGGCAGGGCCAGGCCGGGTTGGGTATGGGTATGAAACTCATGCCCGTCTGAAATTTCGATAATATGCATATTAATATATTATTTGTGTATATTGTGTGTAATGTGTATAATATAAATTGAATTTTGAGTAAACAATTCATCATATATATTCTCAAAATTTCACGTAATATTAACGCTCAAATTTTATAGCTTAATGACAAGCTTATAAAATAATTTAAATGCGAAAACTTCCTCTAACATAGTAAAATAAGACTCTTTATTTATCAAAATAAGACTATATATACAAAATAAAATTATTTATGTATTTTAATAACAGTTTTAATTTTATTTGAATTGAACATAATTATATTATTCAAATGTGTAAAATTATCCGGGTTCAAATTGAAGTGAAAATGAATATTTAAAAAAAAGATAGCAAGTAATCAGGCTAGGTCGGGCCGGACTGGGCCGGGACAAAAAATTGCACGGTAGGCCGGGTCTTGAATTTTAGGTCTTATGGCATGGGCAGGACAGGACAGACCTGAAGCTCTGGAGGACGGGCTGGGTTCCGGATTTGCCATAAACCCAGCCCATTGCCATCCCTAGTTACCAGCAACAATTTGGTGCTTAATTCCTTCGCGTTGTAATCACATTGTAGTGGGCTTGTTTGGTTATATTGGAATAGAGAAATTGATTGGAATTGAATAAAATTATAGAAGTGAAAAAGTGAAATTGAGATGAAAATTCATAATCAAACATGTTTTTTTTTTGCATTTTGGAATATATTCAATTTTATTTTTTCATTATTCCATTTTTATCGAATATAATTGAAATATATTGACAAAATGATCAATTCTCAATTCCATAACCCTTCAATTCTCTTCCTATTCTACGCAGAGCCGAACAGGCCCACTGTATGTTCCCCTTTCCAATTATACATTATCCTGCATGCCAGTTAATTTGTTCTTAATACTTCAATAATAATGAAACTATTATTCACTTATTAACTAACTAAACTAAACTTCAATAATCCAAGCTGAACCAATGGTTACAGCAGTAGTCAAGGATCAGAAATTGGGCATGATTCTTAAGCTAATTAATCAATCTCTTACAAAACGGCATGTGCATCGATCAATTGGAAGGTTCAGATGCTATTGATTTGAGTTGGGTATCTTAGAGGATGCTAACTAGTCAAACTATATATATAAGAATGCATTGTATGTACTAACAAGATTTTAATGGAAGTGGGGCCCTTGAATATAGTTTCATCAACTCATCAGGATGTAGAGTTCCAACTATATAAGAATTTAAGTGGTTAGTACAGTTTATCAGATCCAATCATTTGACAACCCAATTCATTATCTCTGCGAATTTAAGATCAGCAACAAATGAAATTTTCTAATTTAGACAAAAGATAATTATAATGGCAATGGGATATGTCTAGAAATCAAAATTTGATAACCAGTTCCATAAATGGACTATAGAGATAGATATTGGGCCTTATCAGGCTCCATTCAGTTTCTAAAAAGAAGCCTCCAGCCTAGTAAGTTTTTATATTGCCTAAATTATCGTTACAGAGATTTGACATTACTTTGATCAATTTGTTTCAGCCTAGGAATTATTTTATTATTAGCTCATTGATGCAGTGAATTAATTATACAAGCATAAATATTATATGAGAAGATTTGAAAATTTACTTAATTATTTGTTATTTATTTCTCAAATTTCGGATATTACCAGTATCTTCCATTTCATAATAATTCCTAAAATTGTTACTCCCCTCCTCCTCCTCCTCCTCCTCCTCCTCTAGCTATATTTATATATTTAAATTCAAATTTAAAAAAGCTAATTGACATATTGGAAACATAATCTGATAGCTTTTTAATCACTCTTTCAGAAGGGACGACCAAGAACTAACTGGGACACTATGGGCGATCTTAGGTTTTGGATTCAACTCCGATGTAGAAAAACTTGGACGAAGAACTAACTGAGTCACTGGATAAAAGTTAAATATTAATTACAAAAATTAATAACTAATTATTGTTATATTCTTAGTTAAAATATATCAAAAAATTATAAAAACAATGAAACATGAGTCGAAATTAGACCTTAAATTAATTGGATTTGAAATATGCATCAAAAGCCCAATTAAAAAATATACAATGAGTTTTTAAAACGGATATCCGAATTTCAAAAAAGTCCGGATCCGGATCCATATCCAATTCCAAATTGAAAACCGTATCTGTAGAAAAATTATCCGTATCCGTATCCAATAATATCCGTATCTGAATATCCAATTTCACTATTTTTCGGATACAAATACGGATAAAATCGAATAATATCCAAATCATTTACACCCCTACCTATGATAGTAGTCCAAAATGGTAGCAGAAATAAAGGCGCTCGAATATGTTTAGGTTTTATTGGAATTTTTTTAATCTGAAAATGAATCACATCTGACTGAGAATCACGTCTAAGACAATATCTCTATGTGAGGAAAATCATAGGTTTGAAAATAAACACTTATTGAGGATTTAACAAAAAAGGACTTGATTCCTTCATTTAATAAAAAAAAAAATATCAATATGTGATCGTCTAAGACTAATCTATCAACATATTTAATTAGAGCGTAAAGTTACCTTTGACAACAAGGAAAGAATGTTTGATTAATTACATTGAGAAAGATTTGTTTGATTGTGCGGAAAATAATTACTATTATGATGATGATGATCATCATATTCATAGATAAAATTAACATAAACAAATAAAAGTTTTGTTATATTTCATAGAGAAGGTATATTGAAGAGAAAGACTATTGACTTCATTTTTACATTTTATGATTTAATGTTAATAATGAGTGATGCGAGTCATAACAAAGTGATTTCATATATATCACGGACCATAATATTATGGTCTGTTGTGTTCATTTCATATATAAATATATTTGAATGCTATTATATATACTTTTTGTCCTATGTATATACATATTTGACTATTAATAAAACACATTTAAATAATAATATAAATACATTGGAGTGCTAGTATAAATATATTTGAATGTTGTATAAACATATTTGAATATTAATATGAATATTTTTATCTCATATATATGTATAGAATGAGAAATGTGAGTCTTGAATATTTTAAACGTTTCACCTCCGATTTATAAAATCTACTTCTAGAATCTTGAAAATCTACAATCAAAATCTTATGAAATATATAATTAAAGTGTAGAATTGGTGTACAATTATCACACCTCATATCAAAATTTTGGCTCCTTCCTGAAGAGGATTGTTTAGTGAAGAAAAGGAGATGATTAAAATCCGTAATTAAGACTCAAGTAATTGATGAAACGGATCTGTACATCAAATTAAAGATCAATCTGTTTAACTGCGTAATTACGTGCGTGCTTGTAAAAGCTCTTGATGTTTGGGTTTCTTCATTCGCCAAGTTAGTTATATATACACAAAAAGATGGACCGATTTGAATGATTTTTGTATTGTTTGCACCGCTTTTTGACTCAAATATCTCCATTAGTCGTCATTTTTATTTATTTATCGTGGTTCCATTGATTAAGAGAAACAACTAAACTTTCTAGTAGCGGGTGCAACGTGCTGTCTGTAAGTTCAAATTTAAAAATAAAATTAATAAAAGTTTCTGTAATATATTACGACACTGTGAAATTACAATAAGAACAACAAGTTGTAAATGCATTTGTGTGGAGTAGGGGTGTAAATGGGCCGGGTTGGTCGGGTTTTATGTATATTGTCAATCTGATTTATTATAATCGGATTATAACATTTCAATTCATAACCAATCAATTAATGATAAAAATCATGTAATTCGTACTTCATATTGGATGGTTGGGCTTCACGGAATCAACGGATTTTATTTTTTAAGGACTTATTATAAAAAATACAACTAAAATGTAACATGTTCTAACTAGCAACAATATAAAAAAGTTTCAATTAAAAAATTAAAATTTAACAAGATACCATAATATTTTTAGAATGATATTGCTATTTTAGTTCTATAAAAGATAAAAATTTTAAGAAAAATAATGTACAACAATCTGGTCGGATTTTACTCAATATTTTTTTTATAAAACCCGTATTCGGACTTTAGTTGTTATGTTATTCAAATTTCAGTCCATATCCAACCAATTAAATTCAAAATCCGTAATTTTTCGGATCGGGTTGATCAGGTTGGTCAGGTCAGTCGGGTCAGTTGGGTTAAGCCGGTTAGTCTTACACCCTAGGCTGTTCGGCAACATGGTGAGGATTAAATTTTAATCCATGCTAAGGAGTTCATGTTTGGTAGCCTTAATCTGTGAGTTAAAGCTAAGAAGGCTTAATCCAGAAGGGTGTTTTATGGTACGGACATTGATTAAAATTTTGGACAAAATGAGGCTAAACGAGGTATTCGTAAGTTGTGTTAAGGAGCATGTATTCGGAAGAATTAAGTACTTAAAAAAGCTAAAGAAGATACTTGCTGAATGATACCCTTATATGTGGAGGGAGATAAATTGGTATATTTGGTTGCTTGGATGTAGCACGGGCAAAGATTAAGATTTCGGACAAAATGAGATTAAAGTAGATATTCTTAATCTACGTTAAAAAATATATATTTGAGAGAATTAAATAACTAAAAAAATTAAAAGAGATTAAAAAAGACTGTTGCTAAATCACACCCTCAAATGTGGAGGCAGATAAATTGGTGTATTTGATTTCTTGGATGTGTGTCTATACTCTATATGCATGTTTCTTTTTTTTTTTTCTTTTGATCTCTCTTTTGACTTTTGAGAAGCTCATACAGTTTTGTATTTCACCTCTCCAGAGTCCGGACTAGTCAATCACTCATCGTTTCACCAACGGCTGATTTACACGTGTATGCAGCATCGGGATGTGGGCCCCACCGGGATTGGAGTTTTGGAGACACGTGCGCGCCAACCGCTGGTTTACACGTACTGAAAAGTGTGATCACCTCAGGTGCCTGAGATCCGCAAACATTATTTAATCGTTGGTTGTCACTTGTAAATTCAACTCTTAAAACATCATTATTAGTTTCAAAATTCCACGAAAATTAAAATTTTTAATTTATGGCAATAATGAATTCATAATTTCAAAAAAATATACGTTAAGTTATGTTGAGTTGTGAAACTAATAATTTTATTTGGGGTCCACATTAGTTGTTCCCTATGAAATATAAAATATAAGGAGAAACTAAGGAATTCCTCAAACAATTGAAAATGTACATCATTATGCTTGTATTTTTTTGGGGTTCCATGTTATAACGAGCTAGTCAATAATTAATGTGATGAGTTAAGCTACTGAATTTCTCTTTTGTATTTTATTTCTTCATGATTATGCTTATATTTCAATTATATCTGAAGTTTTTCTGTTTTTTCTCTCTTCTCTCCTATCTAATTTGTATCAACATTTTTCCAATTTAATTTAATGAAATTTACATAGTAGATTATTCATCTGCTACCTCAAAAAAAATGTACTGGCATTATTTAGTAAATTTATAGAATTGTGTTTTCGTTAATGAAACAGACACTTGTCGCCTCTTCTTCTTAAAAAAAAGAGAGAGAACAACAAATTCAAAACGCCTTAGCTCTTAATCTACATATCAATTTGAGTTGGCAGTTTGGAAACAGATCAAAATCCATGCGGCCGGTAGTTTTGGGCTTTTTTATAAATCTAATATTTGACAACCCAAATCTTAGTTGGTGTGAATTTAAGATAACAAAACAAAATGAAATTATCTAATATTAGGCCATGGCCAGTTCTTTTTGGGCTTTTTTATTAGGCCTTGTTCAGTTAATAACAGTACAAATTGAGAGAAAATAAGTAGGCTCCGATCTTAATGCACTTGCATCGAGTATTTAAACACTTTCGGAAGTCTATTTGAGCAAAAACGATCATAAAAAGTTTGTGCGAGGCTCCATATGGTACCGAATTGTCCACGACCAGATATAAAGATTCATGCAATTAGTCGCTGTTGAGTGCTGAGAAAAAATGATTTTAACATGAGAGAAAAACAGGATGCACCATGCATTTGGAGCTTTTCTGGTAAAGGAGATTCTTTGCCAAGTCGTCAATACCTGCTTTTTGAATCTAAATTTCCAAATTTTGAATAGTTCTACCTGCTCTGTTTCTCTACCTGCTCTGTTTCTCAAGTTCTACAAACAAAGCGAGGCAAGTAACGGTCTGATGTTTCCTCCTTCTGAGTTAGTGAAATAGTAATAGTTAGTACGATTAATTAGACTTCTGATTTGTCTCTCATTTTTGTACTGGTATTGTCTGGTCAAAATGCAAAGGTTGCTACTGGTGACAATACTTATATGGAATGGAATTAATGTGACATGGTACTGGGACTAATCTCATGAAATCAATATCTTTGATTTTGTGTCGGGAGAGTCCGAGTCAATATGATTAACAATTTAACACCTTTTTCAATGGCTATGACTACAAACGAGTGTCAATTCGATCAATTTGTGTCATTTTATGAGAAGTATTTAGCATATTGTATTGTTATTTTTTTCAGAGAAGGATGAATAGTATACACAGGTGAGGTCTTCTGAAATTTTCCCTTTGAATAGTATTTTTATTTAGTTCCTAAATTAAATATATGTAGGAACTTCATAGTCATACTTTGAAAAATGGGAAGAATATATAATGTCATGCAGTTGTGGCTATTATTTTCAAAGTTGAGAATATTTATAAATAAAGGACTTTTTTTAATTCATTATTAATATTTATTATAAGAATAAGTGTTTTATATCACAATAATCAATATATATTATTGTTACTATTATCATTATTTTCATTAAAATGATGAACATGATGATGATCATCATCATCATAAAAAATCATGATCACCAGCACCACTGACACCATCATGATATTATCATAATATTACAATATAGTGCTCCTTTTTGTTGGCAAGTAGCTAATAAGTCTGACTTCACATCCTCTATAATAATACAGATATAGTGAACAAAATCTAATTCGTTCAGTACGAATTTTGATGATGCTTACTCCATTAAATTTGTCCCGTAAAAAAACATCCAACGGTTCAAATAGATTGAACAAAATACTCCGCAAGTTGAGTACTCTAAAAAAACCGCACTCATTAAAAGTCTTAGATGGAAGCACAACCAGAGCCACAAGCACAGGCACAATCCAATTGATACTTTCTTCCTTCTAAATCAGTAGGCTGATATTAATTCCTTCCTGTTGACCTTGACCTGTTGGGTCGGAAAGTGGCTCAATCTCTCGCCACACATCTCGCCTCACCTTGACTCAAATTTGGATTCCATTTCGCTTCAACCATCACCAAAGCAAACATCTCTCTCTCTCTCTTTTCAGCATATTCCACCAACGTTTGATATCTCACCAACTTCACTTCTTTTGGTCTACTTCAAAGCAATCACAAACTTCAAACTTGGCTCTCCCTCCAGTAAACCTTTTGTGAATTCAATTCAAAGTTTGTCAGAAATACCAGCTCAGTGCATCGAACTTAATTATGGATAATCAAAATCGTATGTTCTAGTTATGAAAACATGGAAATTCTGTGACAAAAAGTTGCTGTGGTTATCCATTATGAGTAGAACTTGGAGAGGTGTTTGATCTTTATTGGAAAGGTTTATATATGTGTTAGTCAGGTAAGTTCAATTTAGTTAATGGATGGTGCTTTCAGAGAAAGAGACCTACCTTTTGGCCACTTAATAATCATTGAAAAAGAATGCGTATGGGTCTTTACCAACCTTCTCTTTTTATATTTTTCTCAAAACCCAAGTGGAGAAAAAATATTTTTTTTTTCTTTTGTTTATACATTATTTTGTTTTGCTCTTATTGCCACATTGGTGAGTCCCCTATTTTGCCAAAGAAGGTAAGCTCAATATCCGATTAATGTAAAAATTAAAACTTACAATTTGGAACATGAGAAAGAAATTAACTTTATTGAGATTATTTCATAATACAATTCAATTCTATCCACATGAAACTTCTTTTAGATTTATAATATATATTTTTTGACAAAAAGCAGTTTTGCATTATTATAGAATTTTTTTTTCTACATATTTTTATAGCATAAATCAGTAAAATTCCAAAAGAATTTGGAGGATATCGTGAAAAATATGTTATGTTAGATTTGTTTTACTCGTCACAATTATATGGATATTATCAAAAAAGTATTTAAATTTGACTTTCTTAACAAAAGATGTGAAATGTTAAAGATTACAGCTATATTCTACAAAGTAATTCTTTGATTATTTAACTTAAAGTCTTGCGTGCAAGTATAACATGCATTTGAACCGATAATTATACATAATTCTGTGTAGCGCACCTCAAATAAACCTTTTTATAACTTCAACACTAAAGACATTAAAGATCGCGTTAGAGAAGATCAATCTGAACTTCTTCAGTTTGGATGACACGTGTCAGAATCGGAGCAGCAGCGGTGGAGAGTACGCACCACATGTGGAAAGTGGGCCCCGCACCTTTTCTCTCTCCACTTTTGTGTGGCAGTTTTCGTGATATTATGCGAACCGAATTAAATGCGAACTCGTATGGTCTCATTTCTGTACTGCTTCTGGAAAGATTTTATAGTTGTTGCCATAGAGAATCCCGTAATTAAATGGAGCAAAAATCAGAGAAAATCGGAGATAAATTGCAGGGAAAATGTATAACAGCGGTGATTGCTCCAAGATTTATAGGACATTTTCAATGATTCAAACCCTTGTATTATTTTATGTATTTTATTATCGTGTTTACCTCTTAACAAACAATGAAATAAATTAACATTTATATATTATTGATTGTGCTGTCTTTTATTATGATGTTTCATATTTTAGATATGAAAAATTAAATGACTATAATAATAAAGAACATAAAAGAATTTATATGACTGACGAATACCATAAGAAAACTCATTATTTTTCTATTAGAATAAGTTATTACTTTTGTGTATTCTCTCTATTTGTGACAATTTTCGTTCAAAACCCTTCCCTCTTCAAAAGAGATAACAACAACAATTATAATAATATAATGAGGAGAATTTCAATTCCTCCATCTTTTTATTTTTTGATAAAAAAATTAAAATTAAAATATCAAAATAAAATCATTAAATGTGATTTATGTTATTTTTTCTTCACACATAAAAATTTATTAACATTTTGTCTTTCATTTAATATGAATCAATAAATTTAAAAATAAACGTTCAAAAATTATTCACATTAATACATTTCTTACAATTTTTTGATATTAAATAAAATAATATTAAAATATTAGATATGATTTATATCACATTTTTTATACACAAGGAAAAAATGAAAAAAAAATGATGGAGACATTTAAAGACGATTTTATTTTCACATTTTGAACCCTTCTTTAGTGCAATATTATAAAAAAAAACTAAAAACATAATTGCTCCCTCCGACACTGAAGATTAATTACAACACAAGATCAACTAACATACATACTTTCATAAAGAAATAAAAGTCGATATTTTTTCTGGGTATTTTTATAAAAAAAAAAAGAGAGAGAGAGAGAAAAATATTAGCTAACAAACAGTGAGTGTGCAACATACCTGATGCCTCAAATCCTCATTTAATTATTTGAATTTGAATTTGTCATATATGTACATGGATATAGTTTACGAGCTACGTGGGGTTACCTAAGTTAATTATATATTAATTAGGGACCAATTATTTTATAAGATAGGTTTGGTTTTATGACAAATTAGACCACGAGCTCTATATAGATACCATGTCAATGTGTCACGCAACTTCCTCCTATGACTAGAAAATTCATCTTCGATTTATTTATTTATTTATTTATAGCTAGGTTATAATATTCAATATTTGACCACAAGTCCACAATGTCGTCCTGTTTTTTTTTTCCCCCATAAACATTCCCACATTTAGTTATGCATGAATTTTATGATTCTTTTAATTAAAGAGAGCTGATATATATAGATATGATTGTTAATATTATTATTGATATAGATTTAATTACATATATTAAATGAATTATTATGTATATTAATGATTTTATTTTGTAAATTTATTTTATATAATTTAAATAAATTATTATGCATATTAATGATTTAATTATAAAAACTCATTTTATACAGTAACGTCATTATATTATATAATTTAAATAAGTTATTATATATATTAATGATATTGAACTTAAATAATAGAAATATTGTACATAATGAAGTCATTAACATATATAATAACTCATTTAATTTAATGTATATAATAAAATTCATATCGATGACGCTATCAATAATAATATCTCCAAAACATTTTCCTTAATTAAATACTTTGTGAAAGTAAAAATCAATTTTTGGCCTAGTGGCAAAAGACAATACTCATCGTATGGGAGATCGTAGATTCGAAATCTAAATTAGATATTTCTTATGAACATTTAAATTTGCGTGTTTTGATCCTCATTTTTATTAAAAAAGATAAAAAAAAAAGTTGTTGAAAGTGTTAACGGGTTTGGATGCTTCTTAGTTTCTTCGTGAATTACGTCCATTTAAGAGAGGATCCAATATTAAATCCGATGTGTTGAATATAGCAAGCCTTTTTTTTTTTCTTTTCCCCCCTTTCAAGTAAATTTATATTTTTTTATTGCCTTTTCAACGTAATTATTGGTGCATCACATTCCGGGTGTCGAGCAAGTCATTTAATTACAATATTTTACATTTATACAACAACAAATTAATGGAACAAGAATTAGTCCATATTGATGCCTCTTGCAATTTGGAAATTAAGAATTAGTCCATATATAATTTTTTCTTAATTTTAGACTTCTCTTTTTAATACAGGCGAAGATTCTATTTTGTTGACAAATACACTAGAAATTGAAGCATAATGCCATAATTGTAGTGTTCTAAATATACAACATGATAATTACATCATGGTTCGAGTATATAATGTGATATGAAAAACAAATTTCGTATGACATGACATCGTAAAAATGATAGAAGGAAGATATATTACGTTTAATCATGTCATAACGTATCAGTCTATTACGGTGTATTAATATGATGTGATTATTACATTGAACCTTTTTTTTGTTTGAATTTTGAATTATTCAATGGAAAACGTTGGAAATAATGTCGAAAATTGTAAGAAAAAAAATTGTAAGACTAACATGAAGATATATCAACAATTTTTTCTGTCATGTTAAAAATATTTAAATTTTAGTCAAATTTTGAATTGTTGATTAAAAAATAAAAATTGTATGAAATAATGAAAAAAATGTCGGAAAATTATTTTAAACTCAAGTCCTGTGGCGTTCCATCTCATATTATCAAATTTTAATATGTATTGTTATGTGACCATGTATCAACATTTGAAAATGTGATGTTTTTAAATCACATGTGACATGACGATAAAATTGGTTCATGTGACGTGCTAATATAAGTCGAGATGAATCGTGTCAAATGAGTTGTTACATCATATGTCACATCTATCATATCATATGAGGGTCACACACGCAATAATATGAGAGTTATATGTTATAACGTGTCATTATGTTATCCATTTTAACTCTCATTTTCTTGAAAAATTATACATATGATGTTATTTTTTCATTGATTATTATTATTTTTGTCTATATAGAATTATTATTTTTATTGAAAACTATTATGAAAAATTCGAAATTGTAAATTATTTTTTTACTTTCTAGATATTTATTGAAATGTTCTAATGTAGTTCTTGAATAATCAGTGAGAAGATTATATTTTGTTTATTTTGGTCTTTCCGAATTTAATGTGCAACTGTGAAGTGTAAGAAAATTAATCTAGTCTGAAATTTTGTTAATCTAATATGTGAGAATTTTTTCTTTAAAATGTAAGTGCTTTAAGTATAGCTTTTGAGAGCTTAATCTAAAAGATATCCAAAATATATAATTTGTTTTAAACAACATGCATCAAAATAATATGCCACGTTAATAACTTTCATTATGTTAAGCCAATCCAAAGTATTAATATATAGATCTAAATTTCTTACAACAAGAAGGTAAAAAAATTTCAATACAAATTACTCTAATAATAACATACTTTTTATAATCTTTTAAACATTTCAAAATACAAAGGATAACCATACTAACTAGGAAGTCGGCTGACATAATTATATATATAAAATAAAGTTAGCGTGCTCCTATGAACATATAATTCTTTGGTATTCTTAATTTAAAATCTGCCGAATTGGTTTCAAACGATAAATTCAAATTGCTCAATAAATTCTTCATATCAAAATCTTATAGGACACTAAAATTTTCTATTTTTAAAAATCTCTACCTATTTTATTTCAAGATTTTTGGCAATAATGTAGGAGTCACTGTTCTTAATTTTACTTTCTTTGAAATTGGATTGATCTTCAGAGACAGCTGTTTACTACTAGCTAACAAGTTTTAAGTTGTCATTGATAATTATAATATGACAAAGAATAATAAGATAATAGGGTTTCTAGAACAAAAGCGACTCGAATGGTTTTATAATTCAAATACGCGTTTGAACTCAAAGAGGCTAGGTCTAAATCTAACCATATTATATCATTTGTTTATTGTACATATTTATGGAGAGGAAAACACTACTACGTATAGTATAATTAATTATTTAATTATAAGTTGATTTTGCATCGCCTTTAGTAGTTGTAGATCAAGTGCAATGCGTTCCCACAATAATTAAAATGGTGAACATATGCAAAATGTAGATTATTGAGGCATGTTTTTTTTTTGTGAATTAATGTATTTGGATTTTGGGGGAGTACTGTCGAATAATGCTAGATGTATTTTTATTTTTATTTTCAATTTTAAATCCTCAAATTAGGTAGAGAAAAGTTCTTTTTTTCCTTGACAATTTGACACCTGTTTTTGAGATTTCATATCCCCAATTTTATTGAACTAGAAATTTTTTTTGGATTTCGTTCTGAAAAAAATTAATTTTTAAATTGAGACAAATGCTATCAAATAAATGTAATACAATAAGATGATTTATGTCAATACATGATAATACAATAAAGTAATTAATTTCATATGTTGAATTAGGTATATCAACACATTAACGAATATTCATTAGTAAAAAAGTAATTTTTAGCCATACAATTAAATTCAATGATAATTAATAATTAATCAATCAATTAGAAATATTTGAAGACTTGACATGTATTCAAGGTCTTGAAACTCAACTAGCTTTATGTAATATCATCTTATGATACATAAGTATACATATATTAAGATTAAATTAACAAATATAGAAGAAATTGTTTGAAAACTTCAGATCAAGTCTCCTTAAATCTGTTTTAGCTTTCTTTATATTTTAATCCTACCAAATATGACTTCTTTAATTAGTCAAAATTAAAGAGCCATTACTTTAATATGCTGATGTCGAACTCCACTTCCTTAATTAAGGTGCCATTGTCTTCTTGTTATAAAATTAACATACGATTAATGCCATTTCCTTCTATTCAATTTGACCAACTTTAATTAATTTTCTTAATCATTTAAAAAATAACCACCCAATTGTTTAAATTCTTTACACCATTTTTCTCCATCAATAAAAAACCTAAAATTATTCCGCCCCAACTGAAAATCATACATAAAGAAATATATATATATATATATATATATATATATATATATATATATATATATATATATATATATATATTTAATTTATATAAAAAATAAGAAAAAATACAAGCAATAATCTTGTAAACTGACCAACCTTCACTAACTAGATTCGATTCGTATGTATTTAATTTAGTTTAATTCAATTCAATTTACTTTCCTTTCCTTTCCCCATTTGTGGAATGAGACCATGTCAAATTGTCAAGCAACACCAACCAAATGCATGCAAATATTTGTGACTCCTCCGCTGGTTTTTGAACTTGTAAATTCAAAAAAAAAAACAAGGGGCGAACGATGTCAAAAGGAAAGAAAAATAAAACAAAACCACGCGATTTGACGTCAAAATAAAATAGTTGCGTCTACCTAATCTTGACTGATTGATTGATCACATCACCAGGTTTGTAAACAGTTTAGCTAACCATTTTCATTTCAAGTTCAGATAATGTAATTGGAGTGTGTAATTTATCAACTTTGACATTTTGATAGTTATTATTAGATGAGCTTTCAACTGTCTTGTCAGCTCAAGTTTTTTTCTTTTTTTTCATAATTTTATAATGTTTATTACCGCGTTTAAGTTTTTGAGTGGTGAATATTTATTTCTAGAAGAAAAGATATTCTAGAAATAAATATTCAAACAAAATTTAAAGAACACTGTTGTAGTTTGTTTTCTTTTTATGATATTTGATTTGTTGATAATTTAAATATGGCTTAACTATTTTAAGATTTGATATTTATTTTGGTTTTATTTCGGAAAAATTTACCTAAGAAAACTGAATTTCAATGTAAAAAAAAATTGGGCTGAACAAATTACAAAATAAATATTTTTTTAATATCACAATTTATGTATAATGAATAAGAACGTTATATATTAACTATGTAAGAATATGTACAGAGTAATACAAAAGATTTGTATGATTAAAAAAATACATCACCATCAGCATAACAAACACATTTTTAAGTGATAAAAGAGAAGCAATAATATAAGAGTCCTTTAACCAAGAAAAATAAAAAGAAAAAAAAACAAATCCAATTGTCAATATCAGACATGATATAACATCACTAAAAGGTTTTGAAACCAAATTAACTAATTTTATATAGTAGAGCTTAATATGAATCCTTGCACAAAAAAAGTGTAATTATATAAAATGTAATAGAGAGTGTCATACTCGGAGTTATGTGAATAAATGTGCTCAATTGATCTCTATTCTTTTTTTTTTTTAAGTTCCAATTGATCTCTACTCTTTTTTTTTGTTTTTTTTTGTTTCAGAGTTTGTACTTCTTCATTGATTTTTATGTAATTTTTGTTGCATATATCTAGCTGAATTCTTTTCTCTAGAAAGCATAACAAAATGATTATATATTTTTTTGTTTTAGTCTAGTAGCAAAACAGGTCAGTTATTTTTATGCCGGACTGAAAAATATTTTTTCAAAAGTTTTCCTAATTTTGAAAAAACATGAAAAAAAAATCTCATTAATGGATAGCACAAAAAATGAATTAAAAGCAAAATTTTATTGTGAGAGAGATAGTGGGAAGGTGGAAGTGGGTCTATTAAAGAAAAGGTTAAAGGGATTTCTTTTTTAGATCTTAGAACTTGGACCTATAATAAAATAATCTCCTAGCATTGAGACAATTTTTTTTTTGTTTCATGGAGCTGATGCATACGGATAACGTAATCGATATCAATTTCGTTATTTATATTGAATGAGTTATTATTCATATTAATGATTTTATTATGTATTTTTATTGTTCAATTTAAGCGATTTATTGTATGAATTATTTAAGCTAAATAATAAAATTATTATAAATAAATTATATAATGAATTCATTAATATGAATAATAATTCATTTAATGTGAATAATAAAATCGATATTGATGACCGTATTAATGACGATATCTTCTTGACATTTCTTTTTGTTTTATATCTAAGAGTTCAGACATTAAACAAAAAAGAAGAAGAAATTGTCCTAGAACTCACAATGGTTTAATTTCTGGGGTTTAAGCTCGTTTTAATTTCTTTCCTTCGTTGAATATCTACCGAAATGGATTTTGAACTTCTTATACATACTTTTAATTGGTAAAAATTGTAAATTTTTTAAAAAGTGAAATATGATAATAATAATTTTTAAATAAAATCATCAAATTTTATGAGGTTAAGCTAACAAATGAGCAGCAAAAAAAGGGGTCAAAGGAGGTACTATTCTACACAAAGATTAGTATTAAACAAAAGTTTTCTCATTACTTTAGATATTGCTCACCTTCTAATTATTTTTCTACTAAAATCTTCCAACTTTCTATCACTACATTATACATATCGTCAAATGTCAAACAAAATCTAAAGCAAGAAAAAAAATATATAAAATAAAATAAAAAAAGCAATTTCCAATTCCCTTCCGTCAAACATTGATTAATAATTTAATACGAAAGAAATACAGAGAACTCATCTTTTCATTCCCAATGAATGAATAATAATAAAGAAAACAAAAATCTCTACCCACATGAAAAGTTAGTCATAGAAGTACACGCACCAAGGCACAAAAAAAAAAAAAAGTACACGCACCGGACCTATAAATACTCCAACCAAATCTCGCTCCTTCACCACAACGAGACAATTAATTTTCGAGTTTACATATATATATAGAGAGAGAGAGAGCTAGTGAGTAATTACGAGTTAGTAATTTTAATTGTATACGCAGCGCAAACTGTACAAAGCAGATACCGCCAAATAATTTATATATAAATCCTTCCACCACGTTTCTCACACATCATCCTCTAACGCTCCAATCCCGAAACTCCCCTTGTTCCTTCCTTCCTTCCTTCCTTCCCCTCTCTATCTCGTTGTCACTTCTGAAAACGCTCCTTTTCTCTCTCTTATCACCACCAGTCCGTACTCGCGGAAAACACACCGAGAGATATTTAGCTTACCAGAACGGAAATTTGATCGGATCCCAATCAGATCTGAGAAATGGGAACGGACGACATAGTGGAGGCGGAGCTCACCAGTCCCGCCACCTCGTCATCCGCCGGCGGGGATCGTATTCCGTACAGTGGGCCCCTCAGTGGCCCCCTAAGTGGTCCCCTCAACAAGCGTGGGGGTCGCAAGAGCGCTCGCTTCAACGACTCCGCTCTCACCTCTCCAGGTCGATCCTCCAATGGAGATGACGACTTAGCGTATGTGGAGATTACACTAGATGTTCGCGATGACTCCGTGGCTGTGCACAGTGTCAAGCCAGCTGGAACCAGTGGAGGCTCGGCTGGAGAGGAGGATCCCGATGTGATGCTCCTGGCAAAGACGCTGGAGAAACGCTCCGCCAGCGCAAACCTGATGCGATCTGCTTCGTCTAAATTTAGACAGGTATCTCAGGAGCTGAGAAGACTGGCCTCCATTTCCCGGCGAAGCGGAGCGCGTATCGACAGGTCTAAATCGGCTGCTGCACATGCACTCAAGGGGCTGAAGTTTATCAGTAAGACTGATGGCGGGGCCGGCTGGTCAGCAGTCGAGAAGCGGTTCAATGAACTCGCCTCTGCCGCCGGATTGCTTCATAAATCCAAATTCGGCCAGTGCATAGGTACTTATTACAAAATTCTTGCTCATCTTGTAACTGCAAAATTGATATTGAAGCAAAGCTGACAGAGTGAAATGGGCGGCAATTGTAGGGATGAGGGAATCAGAATTTGCTAATGAACTCTTCGATGCGCTAGCAAGGAGAAGAAATATACACGGAGATACGATTAGTAAAACTGAGCTGAAAGAATTCTGGGAACAAATTGCTGATCAGAGCTTTGATTCTAGGCTCCAAACTTTCTTCGACATGTAAGTGAAGTGGTCTTTTTTTTTTTATCTTCAAAAATGCGCTTTCTTTATTTTATTTATTTTGGTCAATTGTTTTTGAAAAAACAAAATTTTGTGCTTGATATTAAACAGGGTGGACAAGAACGCCGATGGAAGAATTGCTGAAGAAGAGGTCAAGGAGGTATTTACTCTTACTTTATGCACCGTCAATTAATTTACGTTCTTTTACGACGACTAAGAAACCCAACACTGCGGTCAATACTCAATAGTACAGGCTATGTCAGCAGTGACGTAGTGTACTCTTTTTTTCTTTTTTTTTTAAGGGGTAGGAGGAAGTGTACTTTTTTTTTTTTTAAAGAGTCGGACATGTTTGGCTCGTTTTTGGATTATTTCCTGACTATTCCTGACTACAAGTCAGAAATTGAGTAACAAACAAAGTTTTATTAGAAGAAAATATTCCAGATACGATTAATATTGGAGTACACTTTTATTTTATTTTCATAATATTATTTTTTTATTTGGATATATTGGGACGCAGTAATTATGTTTTTTTTTTTTGCTATTAAACAGATTATCACTCTAAGTGCTTCAGCAAACAAGCTGTCCAATATCCAAGATCAGGCAGAAGAGTATGCTAGGTTAATTATGGAAGAGTTGGATCCCAATGGCCTAGGCTACATTGAGGTCAACTTTTTTTTATTCAACCATAATGTAAAAAAGAAAAAATATTACTTCATATTTTTAAAGCAAGGAATAACATTTGAGCTTTCATTAAATTCAATAGATATACAACTTAGAAATGCTGTTGCTAGAAGGTCCTGGCCGGTCAGTACAAATCAGCACAACAACCAACAGCAAGAACTTAAGCCAGATGCTGAGCCAGAACCTGAGACCTACTCAGGAACCCAACCCGCTGAGGCGGTGGTACCAAAAAACAAAATATTTCATGGAAGACAATTGGAAGAGAGTTTGGGTGATGGCAGTCTGGCTTAGCATCTGCATCGGCCTTTTTACATGGAAATTCATTCAGTACAAGCGCCGTGCGGTCTTCGACATAATGGGTTACTGTGTATGTACGGCCAAGGGTGGTGCAGAAACACTGAAGTTCAACATGGCACTCATTTTACTGCCAGTTTGTCGTAACACGATTACTTGGATCCGCAATAAGACAAGGCTCGGTCACGTGATACCGTTCGATGATAATCTCAACTTCCATAAGGTACTCATTTACATTATTATGGTTAGCAACAAATTTGGAAGCTTCAAGAACCTCTTTAAATTTTTACTCATGTTGACGAGTTCAACCATTACTTACAGGTTATTGCAGTGGGAATAACGATTGGTGTCGGATTACATGCAATTACACATTTGACATGTGATTTCCCGCGTCTATTACATGCATCTGATGAAGCATACGTGCCAATGAAACCATTTTTTGGTGATAAGAGGCCTAATAACTATTGGTGGTTTGTTAAAGGCAAAGAGGGATGGACGGGTGTGGTGATGGTAGTTTTAATGGCCATCGCATTCACGCTAGCCACTCCATGGTTTAGGCGTGGCCGAATTAAGCTTCCGGGTCCACTAAACCGGCTTACTGGTTTCAATGCATTTTGGTACTCGCATCACCTCTTTGTGATTGTCTACATTTTGCTCATTATCCATGGGTACTTTCTCTATCTTGCCCACAAGTGGTACAAGAAGACGGTAATCACACAAAGCCTCTCTTTGAAAATTATAATCTCTGATTAGTGTAAGGAGAGTGATAACTTTTTATCCTCTTTTGCATAACAGACTTGGATGTATCTAGCAATACCAGTTATCTTATATGCCGGTGAGCGCTTAACAAGGGCACTGAGATCAAGCGTCAGGCCAGTCAAGATTTTGAAAGTAGCGGTGTATCCTGGCAATGTACTGACCTTACACATGTCAAAACCACAAGGATTCAGATACCGTAGTGGCCAGTATATTTTTGTTAACTGTGCCGCCGTCTCTCCTTTTCAATGGTACATTTCTTCTCTGTAAAATTTTTCTGTTTATATTATCTTTTGAGTTGTTAGCATTGGCATAAGCCATGAAATTCAATTCTTATTAACATTACTAGTAGCATTTTCCCAAACTGCAGAATTGGAAATTGAATATTGTAGTTAACTGATCACTTTTTTCCAAGTAGTAGCTTATTTATATTTGGCCTAATAAATTATATGTTCCATGTATATTGAAAGTGCAATAATTGGATGCCATATAGTTTTCTATATAAAATAAAAGTGCATGTTAACTTTGTGAATAATGATCAATGTGGTGTTAATTTTTTAACGTGGTTAAATTAATGTGAAACAGGCATCCTTTCTCTATCACCTCTGCACCCCAGGATGATTATGTCAGTGTTCATATAAGAACATTGGGAGACTGGACGAGGGAACTGAAAAATGTGTTCTCCAAGGTAAATTATCATCATAATATTTTAACAACCTACTAACCTAGGATTGTGTTTCACTTTAATCCCAGATTTGGTTTAAAGAAGGATTAGAGATATGATACTAGTGGGTTTGGTTTTTTTTCTTAGGTGTGCCAGCCACCATCAGATGGAAAGAGTGGTCTTTTGCGAGCAGATTATGATAGAGAGAATCACAGCTCCATTCCCAAGTAAGTTGAATGACAACAACTCTAGTGCATCCTCTTTTTTTCCTTCTTTTATATTTTGCTTTTCTTTAGTGTTCCAGTCTGGTTTAGGTTTAGGAGTTCTTTCATCTGGCCTGCATTCTTTTTACATGTTTCAAGGACCTGTTTGGTCCAAAAGAAGTCAAACAAATGTGTTTTTACTATCCTAAATTGCTGCAGCCAATATGTAGCACTATCATGTTTATCTATTTTTTTTAAATAGCAGTTGAAAGCATTTCGTTCCGTTGTTACTTGACAACAAAATCAAAATCACAAAGAGAAACAAACAAAAAGTGCAAAAGTATAAAAAAAAAATCCTGCTTTTTGTCTGTTATAAAGACAACAGGCAGCGGTCAATATTGTTGTCTAAAAGTGATTCCAGAGTGAGAAAAGACTGAAAAATTACAGGCTAATTTTTAATTGTTAAAAAATGAAGAAAATTGATAGAGATAGATTAGGACTTGAGACTGCTTGTGGGGTCTGATAAGTTTCTTAGCTGGATAGGACCACGTGCCAAAGCTCTGAAAGGTAGGTGGCCAACCATTTCTGAAAATTAATATGACACGACAAAAGAGTTTCTTTCTCTAATTTTGTTCTTTGGATTTTGATTCTTACCTACCTCGTCTCTTTCTTATGGTTAGAGTTGTTCCCTTGCTAATTACTTCCTTTGAATTCCTCTGTCCTGTCTATTTTTATCAGAGTCACTCTGCTGTATCTGCTTTGTCTTTTTAAATAAGCAAATGTGTAAAATTTTTTATAATATACTTATGGAAAATGATTTTGGTAGCGAAGCAGGAATAGTCTTTTGTTATATAGGCTTTTGTTTAATGTACAACTTTTTTGAACTACTTTTTTTTTTCTCACCAAGTGAAAATTCTGATCTGTTTAAAATCTGGGGGATACTTTCTCTCTCTATTGGTGTTCTACAATTAGCTGTTCTTCTAAATTATAATTAATTATATTTCTTTTAAATCACTATTACTTACTTTTCTAACCTGTTGACAACATTGTAACCTGGTGAGTGCAGTTTTCCGCGTATATTGATAGACGGTCCCTACGGTGCACCGGCACAGGACTATAAGCAATATGAAGTGGTCCTTCTAGTAGGCTTAGGCATTGGTGCTACACCTTTCATCTCCATCATAAAGGACATAATCAATAACATCGGGCAGCTCGACTCTCTATCACCTGACAACCTCGAGTCTGGCCAACAAAACCCGAGTTACAACCTGAACAGATCCAGTGCCACCTTCAACACAAGGCGTGCATATTTTTACTGGGTGACAAGGGAGCAGGGGTCATTTGAGTGGTTCAGAGGTGTGATGAATGATGTGGCGGAGGCAGATAAAAACAGAGTTATAGAATTGCATAATTATTGCACGAGTGTGTATGAGGAAGGAGATGCACGTTCCGCCCTTATTGCCATGTTGCAACAGTTGAACCATGCAAAGCATGGGGTCGATGTCGTTTCAGGGACCCGAGTCAAGACACACTTTGCCAGACCCAACTGGAGAAGTGTGTACAAAAGAGTAGCACTCAACCACCGAGACAAGCGCGTCGGTGAGTTCTTTTTTCTTTGTTTAATGCTTCTCTATTTCTCTTTTTGTTTGCATACTTTTCTCTTCTCAAAAATGGAAAACAGAATGATGATTGCCATGAGTTCAAACCACCTTATATTATTCAATGTCAAATTTGTTTGGTCTTACCAAATACCAACCATCACATGAGCTAGTTGAAGAAAACAGATTCTTCTCTTAGAGATATTCAACAAAACCATATAATTCATATTTGACTGAAATTAAATATAAATCTATTTATCAGTTTTCTTACCATCACTATTTAATTTGTACGATATGTTTTGCTGGGACCCATCCGATTGGTCCTGGCCTGATATTAAAATCAAAAGATTGATGATAATTTCCATGCAAGACTGGACCAGACATATTAATGAAAGGAATATTTATGGGGCTATAACAAATATACTTGCATATTTGGCACTCACACAATTCAATGGAAAGGACATTCATAGACTTCAACAAAATAGTTTCATATTTGGCACTGCACGTTCGTTTTGATGCTTTTGTTTTGTGTGTTCTATATCATTATCGGTGACCTGCTACTTAGTGAATAAATTAGAATATCTAATATATTCATTATAACTATGAAATTATTGAAAAAAACACCACAGTGGATATCTTAATAATAGTTCTGTTAGACGGTGACATGGCTGAAAGCTACAACCACTAGATATGAATATCTGAAAATACAATTGTATCTATAAGAAAATATCAGCATGATGGCATGAAGAATACAGAACAGTTCCAACTAATATTTATTTAATTACTAACGTCATGGTAGGTAATCACAGACTCTTTGGGGATAGCTGCAACAAAGCTATCCAGGAAAGAGAGTATGTTTTTGACACGCAGAAAGTATGATAAATTGTTATATCCACCACTTAAACTGGACCACTTGGTTTGCCTTTGATTTTATCCAATTTAAGCTCATTGTCATCTGAAAACAACATCATATCATCTTACTTGTACTCTAAGCTTGATTTTTTTTTCGCATGCCTCCCTTTCTCCGCTTCTGTTCATATGACCATTCTTCTAAATATCAATGATACATTGTGAACAAAATATTTATTAGATCCATGTATTAACAACAGTAAACTTTTGTGACATTCCAGGGGTGTTCTATTGTGGAGCGCCAGTGCTAACCAAAGAGCTGCGTCAGCTAGCAAAGGACTTTTCAAGGAAGACCACCACAAAATTTGAATTCCATAAAGAAAATTTTTGATATGCATCTCTGAAACCAAACTATCCAGATTTATTAGTTACTCCTAGTATTTCATCCTTAGTACATGTACAGAAACTAGATGGTTTTGCTAGGTAAGCAAGTCCCAGTCGCCGGATGGAACTATTTATTGCACCATCGGCGTCAATCCGTGTTACTGTTAGGTAACATGTCAAATTTGGTGCTCAATGAGAAGTTCAGAAAATACCTCTGTAACATTAAATTTTCCTCCCAAGTACAACAAATAACATATCTACGAGTGTGATTTACTAACCTAGGATTTCTATTTACTAGGTACTAAGTGTCATGCTATGTTTTTTGTTTTGTTTGTTTTTTTTTCTTTCATAGTGTTTCTATACAGTAACTCTAGAGAAATACTTATATAGGTAATGTAATTTTGACAGTAAAGATAATGTAAAGTTGTATGATTGTGTTTAATAAATGTAAAAAGGCTAGAATTCTGGCCCCTTAGTTTGTGGTTGAGGAATAAATTTTAATCATGGCTTGTGATCGAGTTCCTTGCACTTATTTGTCAATCAATTATTCCCTTTTGACAATATTATAGACATAGCATGGTTTGTATTTTTGTTGATTTATATTCTACCTAAACATGTAATGGTAAAAGTTGTCCTTAATTAAGCCCCCCTGTTGAAATTCTAGCAACTGAAAAGTTGTTTAGATAAAAGAAAATTATGATAGTTATCTTAAGAATGGAAGGTACAAATTATGACTCTTTTATCTTTTTACCAGAGCGAAATAAGCCTGAGATATCTATATGGAAAAACAAAAAACAAAGACGCTATCTGTACTGCACTTTCTAGAGCACTACAGAATGGACAAGTCAAACACAAATTATGGTAGCTATCAACAAATCTGACAAAACAACTATTGAATATGGAATGGTTTTTAAGTTTAACTTCAAAATACATTAGATTGGTTGCAAACGATAATTTTAAATTGCCAAAATTAATTTATCTCATGAGTGATCATTTATGAATTTATGAATTTATAAATTTTTATTTAGTATAAAATCAGAAAATACGAAAATGATGATTATTGTATGGATTAAATGAACTTTTAAACCTTTATTTTTCGCTTGACTTAAATTAATTAAATTTGAAATTTAAATACATCACATGTGAATTAGATCGGTTTTCACGATTTGAATTCGTGATCAATCCCTCAAGTTTTCAAAATAACTTCACCAACTATTTTAGTATGCTTAAACTCATACTAACTTTACGCAACAAAAATAACATAAAGGATACATTTCGATTGTGCTATGTTAATGTTATTTGGCAAACATCGCTATTTTGTTTCACTTGTAATTTAAATGCTTAATCGAAGGTTAAGAATAATGTCACGTTTATTGGATATAGCACAAATTGACACTATAAATTATAATGTAATCCATTCTCTTCAACATTATTCCAATTATACGATACAATCAACACAAAAACTAGCGGGGTAAAGTAATTCAAATTTTTTTTATGGCAAAAGAATGATGATTTTTTTATGTTCCTCATTCTAGGACCATGCCTATGACAAACATCTTTCTTCCTAGGATATAAACAACACAAAAAGGCAAAGTGAGAGGGACCAACAACTAATTATGACCCCCCCCCCCCCCCCCCCACCAAAACCACCACCACCATGTAATGCTGCTGGTCCCATTTCCTGTGTATAATTTTATTTTTCTCTTTTTTGTAGTATTTATTGGCTAGTGCCCAAATGCAAGTTGTTTATAGTGGTGTTCCCTTTTTTTTTTCAGTCCACTGGCACTCAGAGACATTGCGCATGAGTTGTGACTGCATGATGTGAATAAATAGAAGGATCTAATAGAAAGTAGATCAATAGAAACTTACTTATTTTAAATAAATTAGACAACATTATAAATGAAATTTTTTAACTTCAAATTCAATATTATGAAAGCCGCATATTCAAAATTAGTGGTACTAAAAATGAGATAAATATAATTGTAGAATGCATATATCATGTTTAGAAAACATGATAAGATTTGATGTATTTTTTTCACCATTTATCAAATGATTGATTCTTAGTAGTTTGAATTAACAACTTTGACACGTCAACAAACAAATCTAAATTTCATAAACTTTGTTGATACTGTATTTATATCATCCAACAACATACTTAAAATTTGTATTTTAATTTTCAATCTTATCTGAATAGCATTGTCAGAATATTTAATATGAACCATTGATAAGTGATCTCTAATATAAATAATTTCTAGTTAGGTACATTATACAAAGAAAATCTTGAATTTG
This sequence comes from x Bolboschoenoplectus mariqueter, assembly GCA_037678475.1. Classification (NCBI taxonomy): domain Eukaryota; kingdom Viridiplantae; phylum Streptophyta; class Magnoliopsida; order Poales; family Cyperaceae; genus x Bolboschoenoplectus; species x Bolboschoenoplectus mariqueter. Next base: position 2,895,641 of record CM075258.1, on the reverse strand, counting down.
TGACATCTTATACGAAGATATATTGTCTTAACCATTAGATCAAAAAATGTTACTTAAAGTTATGTATATGTTGTCGACTTTGTCCATTCGAAAAACACTTCTACTTGAGAATTACCTTGGTTTGGTTCGACTCTGATGACGTGCACTTAAAAAAAATATGTAATGGAGTAAGTGTAATTTGATTGAATTCATAAGAACTTAAATGATAAAAATGTACAACATATCAATTTGAAAATCTTTGGTAGCCCTTCTCTTAAAAAAAGAATTCTAACTTCGTGCATTTCTTCAAAAATGTCAAAAAAAAAAAAGAAGTCTGTTTGCAAAGTTGAAAAATAAGCAATGAAAATTCTTATTCTTGTTCCTAAAATCAGAAATAGTCAGGCATGGGCTGATCTTGTTCGTTGATGCCATTTAATCCGATGCAAGGAGAAATTCTAAGGTGTCGGATGGATCCTTATCCTCTACAGCGCAGTAGTGCGTCGTGTGCCAATCGAAAGGATCCTTTATAGAAGAGTTTTTTTTTAATTTACAAATCACACGTTACATTATACGATGCAGGAGAGGATAAGAATTTGCATCTGATAGAATCATCATTTATTATATATTTTTTTTCCCTTCTCCTGAAAGAGTACATAACTACATAATGCATGTTTGTGTTACTTGGGCCGTCCGTGTAATGCAATTTGAAAATCAATTCGACCATGTATCAAAATTAAAATGACTTGGGCCATCATGTTGAGCGTGTTATTCTAAAAACATCTATATCCCTATAATTATTAACTCAATTACTAATTTAATTAAATAATTCTCTACGCATTAATTTTAGAACTTCTCTATCTCTATAATTATTAATTTACTGATATGATAATTTTTAATTGATAAATAAAATGATTTTAAACAATTTTAAAGACAAGATATCTCATACTATTTTTAAATGAATTGTAAATATTTATGTGATCTTTTAACAAAATTACTAAATTAATAAATATTTTTTTATCCCTATAATTATAATTATAATTGATAAATAAAATAAAATTAATTAATTTAAAAATAAAATGAAGATGCTTTAAAAGTTAATTATATTTTTATGGTCCATAAGTTTTGTTTGTGGCCCATGCTGTACTGTACATTGTTATTCCGCGCACCAAGGGGTCAACAATACGTGTCTATCTAATCACTTGACAAAATTTTGACTCGACGCAGGCAGGACGTTGTGCAAAGAATGAACTAACTATCTTCCATTTTTCAACCGAGGTGTTCTATCAGTCAGGATCAGTATTGTAAAAGTCGGCCGTCAAAACTGATTAGTCAGCCGATTGGACGGAGTCGGACAGTAAACCGTCAAGTATAATGTATTCGGAGTGTATTTTACGGTTAGAATTGATTAATTGGCCGATTAATTTTGTAAACTGTACTTGTTCGAGTCATATTTTTTTCATTCAAACTGTAATTTTTATGATCTAAAACTCCATATAAATTAGATTTTATGAACTTTAATTTGATATGTATTTTTTACTCAATTGCACATTGGTAAAAAAAAATGATATTTTTTTGAATTTGAATGATTAATTTGCACAATATTTCTTTTGTAAAATTAGTCATAAAGGGGACATATTCTATTATTTTTTTCTAATTTACAAATAGATTTTGAAAGTCTTAAATTTTATAGATATTTAACGTTAGTGAAAATTTTTTAAGGTATAATTATTTTTATCACAACTTACAAATACAATATTTCTTTTAATTCAATGTTTAGAGAGTTTTTTTTCTTGAAAGTAATTAATTTTTATTTGCAATATACATACTTCACAAATATAGATTTCTAAGACCAATAATCTTAGTTTTTTTGTTGTTTCTTGATTTTGAATTTTTAAAACCTTTCATCCAACTTAAGAAATAAAAAATAATAAATAGGTTTATAATTTTATTTTTTTCAAGATGACTAAAATTTCATGTATTGAAAAATTAAAATTTTTATTTGTCATTTATAAGATAAAATCGGTAAATAAATTCTGTTTGAATTATTAATATTTGTGTATATTGAATTATGAACGTCAAATTGTTCGTAGAAATCCAATTAATCAGTCATATAACGATTAATCGTTTGGTGATGCCCCTCTATCCGTCAGGCGCATTCTATTTTTTGCAACACCGGTCAGGACTACATATGGGAGAGAGACTGCTAGTGGGTCCCACAGTTGCTCTTATTTTTTGTGTTACCTGTTTGCAGTTTTTGTTTCTTTTTCAGTTTTCCTTTCAACACACATGCTTTTTGTTGAAGATTTCCGGAACCTTCTGTTAATATCAAGAGGCTAAGAGAGTTAAGATTTCGAGAAGGATTGGAAATTTTTCTCTCATGATCATAATTGTCGCCACCCAAACTATAAGGTGATTTTATTTTTTCAAATAAAACCTGTACATTAAGATAATTTCCCTTCTGGCAAATTGGGTATGTGAATGTGGCTAATTTTGAAGTTATTTTTCTTTGTTCAGATTAGGATATTGTAGTATTTGCTCAGATGAGCATGTCACTACTAGATCAAGATAGCAGCACTTCAGATTTCCACTAGCAAATTGCTATATAATTGGCAAACTTGCTCAGATGAGCATGTCACTACTAGATCAAGATAGCAGCACCAGATTTCCACCAGCAAATTGCTATATAATTGCAAATCAATATGAAACAAGAATATTGCAAACTCCAATTAGAATTTGTATGGTACAGGCGTTCAGTAAATACCAGAAAATGCCCAACCATAAGAAGATGATAATGAAATCATGCTCCTAGACACCGGCTTTCATTACTTGTCGAAAGCCAAACACAACACACGTGTATGCAGAGTTCAATCCTAGAAGAAAACACAAGACAAACCTATGCCTCTGTACCAGAACTCTGGACCAGTACCAAACTAAGACCCAGCCCAAGCAACCCTATTATATAATTTTATTCACATTTGGTCATTTGCTCAAGCAAATTAAGGAGCACATGCAAGAAGAAAGAATCAACCTCCAACTGGTCTTAACTCAACCAGTAAATTACCAAAATGCAAATCTAATACGACTTGAACCTAAACCTAAAGCTGGTCAGAACTCAACTGATAAAGTTACCAAATTTTAAAATGAAAAAGATAAAGTATCACTCTTTCTTCTTTAGTTCTTTTTCTGCCATCACGAAACCTGAAGAGTACTTTTTTATCCTAAATGAAATAAGAATACTTGAACCTATGCCAAGCATAGGGAATAAGTATGAAAATAACCTCGACTTGCCAGAACTTTTAGTGGGGCCCATGGCTAACCCAGCGAGGCTACCAATGGAAGTGTTTTGCAAAATCATGGGGAGGCAGCCAATAATTGTCGGAAGAAGAAAATCAACAACGAAGCTGACTTGTGTAGCGGCCAATGCATAATTTATAACATAGGAAGGCAGAGGTGAAAAACGTGCCAGTAAGACAAATCGCCAGCCGTCCTTTTCGACACCTCTGACGAGTAGGTTGAAGTACTTGTTGCTCTGGACCCACTCCATTGCTGACTTGGAGCTCCGGAAGACCAACCTGAGGATGCAAGGGGCCATTATGTCAACAAGAGCAAGAACATAGCAGTTGTAGTGGTGGTTAAATTTTCAGTCAATGAATTTACATTATTGCTAGGTTATAATAGAATCTTAATCTTTGAAATGTAATAACCCCCCTTCTTCTTAAGAGGAGATATCATGCTCATAGTGTTCTGTTCTAGATAAAACTCTGGATTTTGTCTTTTCCTTCTTTTCTCTTCCTAAAACTCAATATTGGCATTTTCAATTGTATACAGCTGTTGACCTATTATTTCTTAAGGAAAAAAATTGGGAGATACCATCGTTGATACCATAATCGCTACTGACTTTATTATTCATGTAAAACAAGTTATTATTCATATTAACGACTTTATTATGCAACTTATTTTATATAATATTTTATTATTCAACTCAAATATCACTAATCCGAATAATAACTCACTTAAGTTAAATAATAAAAATATTATACAAAATAAATTGCATAATAAAATTGTTAATATGAGTAATAACTCATTTAATCTGAATAATAAAATCGGTATCGACGACGGTATCTATATATATCACTCCCATTTCTTAAAAGATCCACAATCCACTATTTTTTTTAATGCAAGGGGGGGTATGCAGTCCAGTTCATTATTCTACTCAATTTTGGCAACATTACCAGTACATTGCCCTCATAGCTCACTATTAGAAGAAATTTCAAACAAAATTATTCTGAGAAAAATGTTAAGCCATTTTCTAAACAAACAAATCAGATCAACACAAATGATATCCGGTCACGCCTTCATCCTGATAAACCGATCCACAAGTAAGAGATTAACACACTAAATCATCGAAATTGCGAAACTAACCTTCCGATCCAGAAGGAGAGAGAGGCGCCTAGCACCTTGGCTGTAAACACACACAGCACACCTGGCACGAATCCGAACAGGAGCGAGGCACCAGCCTCGAAGAAGACGGCGTAGGGGAGACACAGCGCCAGCGTCAGAGTGTGGGCCCCGATGTATGCTGGTATGGCCCACACACCGAGTTTCTCCTTCAATTGTTCAAATCCAGCCAACAATCCCTCCTTATCTAGGAATCCGTACTTATTTCCCAATCCGACGAGAAGAGAGATCACTGCGATGAGAAAAGCTAATCTCACGAAACCCTTGATCGACGCCATTTTAGTTCCTTCTCTCTCTCTCGTGAATTTAGAACCCAATTTGGAATAAGTAGGAAAAGAATTTATTTCATATACATACGAGGCATTTCGAGATTGGTGTTACTTATTAGACACGGCGATAATGGGAATTAGTTCTCTGATCGGAGCGGAGATATGGGAGCTGTTTTGTACCTTCCAAGTGTCTTTTTTTCTCTCTCTTTGGGCTTTTTCCGAGTCATGTTTTACGTTTTAGAATTAGTCGTGATCAGGATTCAAAATTTGTCAAATACTTGGTTGGTCGTCGTCTCGTCTGCGCTCGTGTCGGATTGGATCATGCATCGGATTCATCCAATCATCCGACTTGAATCCTCACAGCATATTATGGGCCAAATTGGGCCTATCAGGATCAATTTCTCAAATTGGACCTGATAGAATTGTATCTCCTATCCAAAATTAGTACTGGATTAGGCCCAAAATGCTCCAATTTCACATTTTCACTTAACAATGACTCGGTGAGACGGTGACGGTTCCTTTCTAAAAGCAAGCAATACAAAAAGAAAAAGAACTCGTCGTCCCTCGCCGAGCGAAGCACACTGCACACGAGTACACACTCTTTGATCGCCACGAATCAGGCCAGGATGCCACGTGGCAGTCCCTTCGCTGTTGCTGTACTGGTCCTTTTTGTTCTTCTCTCCACTTCCCTCGTTGCTCAGGTACAGGCATCCCAACTCACTATGGTAATTCCAAGATTCCAAACCAAATCCATCCATATAAGATCGATTTTCTTTGTTTTTTCTTAAATTATAGGCGATGTTAGGTTATGATATTAGTTTAGCTTTATCGCCCTTTTGTAGTGGATTGCTACAATATGAGTCCCCCGTTGCTACAATATGGGTTTATTTTTTTCTTGATGATGCTGAAGTTAGATTTTTTTTATCCTGATGTCTTCAGCTTATAGTTGCAGATTTTTTTGATGTATGAAATTGTAAGAACACTAAATTATTTTTGATAATGAGGAGGCTAGGATCTATTTACAGGGACCTATTCACTTATTAAGGGTTAACACTTATTTTAGGAACAGTAATTTAATGTAGATTAAGGGGTCCTTTTGTAAGATTTCTTTCTATATAGTACAAACTGGCAGTTCGTGCCCTTGAAAAAACAAAAAAAAAGGAAAAGGTTAATTTTTGTTGTTAACAGTACTAATTATATGTTAACACAGGTTTGTTCGTCTAAAAGTTTATGGTGCTTCTTATCAAACAGAGCTCAGAGTTACTCTTATTCTCAAAATTGTCGATATCATAAGATTTGGAAGGTAGATCAAGTGGCTCACTTTTTTTTTTCCAATAATTAGAGATCATATACATTGTTGGTGTTTAACTTTTATTAATGTATTATTGTAGGACAAGAAAAATGTGATTCTTGTAAGGCAAGAAGTAGAGACCGAAGAGATGATAAGCGATGCCACCGCATTGAAGAAAGCATTGAAGTTCTTTGATGCCAATTTTTTCAATGATTCAAAAGTAATTGTACATCATGTATTCATATACCCTGGTGGGACATTTAGGGATAATACACAAATATTCCTGAAACTTTCTTCCTCAGAACTAAATATACGCCTTCAATCTTACATTTTCTTATGATATTTTGGTCAAACCCAATGTGCTTCATCAATCCATGAGACAATGGCATGGAATGAATGCTTATGTTTAGGTGATGAAAAATATATCAGTTGGAATTCTGAAAATCTTAATCCGACAAAAAAGCAAAACCAATTTTAGATTTATGATGGAAGTTACATCGGGAGATGTACTAAAATGTATTAATTTTAAAGATTAAAAAGTTAATAATGCTCATTCAGGATATTATTCCTTTAATCTTCTTTCCTGCTTTTTGTTTAGGTGAAGGAAATGGCAAAAGGTGCTGAGGAGTTTAATGTACCAGCATTTAGAGAAAACAGAAAGCTGGTTGCTTCCGAAGATGGGGGATTATACAATCCTTCTGTTTTGGTTTTTAGTTCTTCATGGGATGAGAATAAAAATAAAGCATTGGATGCAAGTGAAAAATTTAATTATCCCTGTCATGAAAAAGTACAGAGGCCAAGCAAGGATGAAGACATTGCTTTTATGACTGTAAGTTCTATTTCTTTTTACATCCTTTTTTTTTCCCTATCTAGCTAACAGTGCTTGGAAATATGATGAGCGCACACGGTTCTTTTCAGATTTAGCCCTCTAAAACAAAGGCAATAGTATGTACATTTCTATAAAATGATAACAGCACAATCTGCATCCTTTCTTATCTACCTGAATGGGACTTATAAAGTAGTTAATAATGCTTCAAATACACTATCTTGACATGGTTTACCTCTACGAAAAATAGGGAAGAAGGTAATTGAGATTCTTTATAAAAAGATAAGAGCAGGAAAGATACAAGTGATTTTTTCGTGCTTGCTGGTATACAGTGTGCATGTATGATGCTATGATTTTTTGAGATCTTTTCCTTGTAAATCTTTTATCTTTATTTTTTTGTTTTCCTTTGTGAATTGACAATGTGGCCAGGTCACTGAACTAGGAGAACTGATTAAGACAAAGCAAATCACGTCTCATGAACTCACTAACATCTTCCTAAAGAGATTAAAGAGGTAGGTATATTCTTTCTTTCTTTAACCAATCTTCTGGTATTGAAGGTGAGGCTATGGTGCTAAGCTTAGCACTGGTTGGCCGGTGTCACAGCTCTAAATCCCGATTTTGGAATCTCAATCAACTGATCCAAACTGTTCTTTGTGATCTACATATTAAATACCATTTGAAACTTAATTTTATATTTTTCTTATTATTGTTTTGAATAGAATAACTACTGATTTGAAAATTTCTGGACCATCCAGTAACACCACTTTTCCCTAATCCGAAAATAGTAAAAAAAAAATCATTTTAAGTAAAAAACAAAATTTGGATTTCAATAAGATTTTAATATGTTGATTACATTGTTTGCTCAGTTGATGGGAACTTCAAAATCGGGATTTGGAGCTGTATCACTTGCAGACTAGTGCTATGTATAGCACTGTAGCCTACCACAAATGAGTAGCCAGATAAATGAAATGAAGTCATCCTGTGATTATTATAGGTATAATCCCGTGCTTGAAGCTGTCGTCACTTTAACTGAAGAGCTTGCATATGAACAAGCAAAACAAGCAGATGACTTGCTTGCCAAAGGGAATTACCTTGGTACTCGACCATTTTCTCCTCTTCTGTAATATAAAGAGCTTGTTGCATTATGTGCAAGTATGTTCTAATAAGGCAAATAACTAGGGCCTCTGCACGGAATACCTTATGGATTGAAGGACATAATAGCAGTGCCACACTATCATACCACCTGGGGTTCAACTACTTTCAAAGATCAAGTTCTGAACATTGAAGCTTGGGTTTATAAAAAGTAATGTTCCTATGTATGTCATGATATATAGGATATCTTTTGATTTATGTATTTTGTTCTAAATTTTAATGGGTATGGTTCCAGACTGAAAGCAGCTGGTGCAATACTTGTAGCTAAGCTTGTATCAGGCTCACTTGCATATGATGATATCTGGTTTGGAGGGAGAACACGCAACCCTTGGAACATTCTAGAGTTCTCGACAGGCTCTTCAGCTGGGCCCGCTGCTTCCACCTCTGCAGGTTATTCTTTCTCTTATTTCTTCCACAGTAAAAAAGTGTCCACTATTAAATATCTGTGTTTTGGTGAATGCTAGGATTGGTACCATTTGCAATCGGATCAGAAACGGCAGGATCACTGACATATCCAGCTGCTCGGTGTGGGATCACTTGTTTGCGGCCAACTTTTGGGATGGTTGGCCGTACCGGTGTTATGAGTATTTCTGAAAGCTTGGTACCTCCACTCTTCTTAATTTCTTTTTCCATTGATTAAACCTTATTAAATTTGTTATATTATGTCATAATAATGATAGGATAAGCTGGGGCCCATCTGCAGAAGTGCCAGTGACTGCTCAATTCTAATAGATATTATTCGTGGAAAAGATGAAAACGACCTCTCTTCTCGTGATGTAGCCTTACAAGACCCGTTTCAAGTTGACATCTCAAAACTCACCGTCGGTTATCTTGAAAGTGCTGAGATGGAGGTTTGAATGCTATGAAGTATATCACCTAACCAATTTATCTATCCTGGAAATGAGCCCCAGATACTCATGATTTTATGATTTTAGGTTGTCAATGTTATATCGTCAAAGGGGGCTAAGATAGTGCCATTCAAGTTGAACTACACAGTAGGGTCAGTACAGTCAATTTTGAATATAACAATGGATGTGGATATGTTGGCCCACTTTGACAGGTGGCAGCGTGAGGGGCATGATGATCAGTATGAGGCCCAAGACCAGTGGCCCGTAGAGCTTCGGCGGGCTCGCCTTGTACCAGCTGTAGATTACATTCAGGTTACTTTCTTGTGTTATATAAGAAACCAGAAAGAAATAGCACTCTCAAAAGAAAAGAAAAAAAAAAGACAGAAACCGAAAATATGCCTTTAGCTTCGGTCTTGTTAATTTGACTGTTAAAACTCAAAAGAATCATTCCTATTTTTCCCTTTAGGCTGTTTCATTTTATCTTTATTACTTGGGCCTTTTAAATTGTGGATGAATTTATACTTTACCTCAAAAATAAAAATTAGAGGATCAATTTGGACCCAAAGTGACTCTGATTTAAGGAAAGTATTGGGCTTTAGAAAGTCTGTGAACTTTGTGATAGGCACAAAGAGCAAGAGGGAAGTTGATAAGGGAAGTCAGGGATAACTTCAAAGGGATCGATGCATTTATCGGGAATGCTACAGACTGGGAGCTGGTATGTCTGGGAAATTTAGTTGGTGTACCAGTTGTGGTGGTCCCCACCGGATTCAAACCTGTCGAAGACCCACCTAAAGGTGGCACTAACCGGAGAACAACAATTACTACTGGGATATATGCCCGTCCCAACCATGACCACATTGTAAGTTTCTATTTGCTGACTTCTGCAAAATAAAATAAAAAAAGGGTAATTCCTTGTCGTAGAGATGTCAAATGCTCATTGCCTCTTGTTAATTGCACGTTGCTGTATTGTTGATTAATTCCTCCCTAATTAATATCAGCACATTTAATAGCATGACACTGCCAATAAAATATGTACTGCAAGTGAAGAGTTTGTGTCTAGAAACAATGCTTTCAGAAAACTAAATGCATTGACGTGAATTATTGTTTTGCATGGTTATGTTTTATCTTTCAGTTAACAATATCAAAAAAATGCAATGTGATTTGACCTCATGGATTTCTCTTTGTTTGTTAAGAGCTATAAGTTTTGTGATTTCAAGTTGTTTATTTTGCTCTCTTATTTGTCAGGCTTTAGCACTTGCCATGGCATACCAGTCTGTCACCAACCATCACAAGCAACAGCCACCGATTGATGATGTGGGTCCCAGTGACCAGGTCCCTTCTCCACCTGGCAAATTCCATACGTGTTGCTAATTTATAAATTTTGTAATCTTCACAGAAGAAATTTTGATGCTTGAAGTGTGAGTTTCTAACTGTCTGGTAAGAGCACTCGTTCAGTACATGGATACCGTTAGACAAGTAGTCTATTTCAAAGGTGAATTCAAAAGGCATCTCTCTCTTGGTGTATCTAGATTATTGATAGGAAAATAGAACATAATTATTGGATAGTTAGCATCACATAAATGCTCTTTCGGTCCTCGGTGTGCATATTCAACAGAATGTTTCCATCATCTAGATGCTGCGTGGACGTATTTCAAGAAAATGACTTTTGTATAATCCCTTTGTCAAAACTAATGGCCCATTATTGTCCTGTTGAGAATTACAGTTTCTGTCAGTCAAGCAGTTGAACAAAGAGGGCGGTGTCGTTTATTGAAGTTTTTGGATAGCATGAATTAAACAACTTGAGGTATATGACTGGTATTATGCCGAAACTGTGACTTCGACCCAGGGACTTGTTCATGTGTTCTCTTTTTTTCTTGAGAAGGACGGAAATTATTGCTGATTGCTGAACAAAGTGCATGATCAATCTATCTATGTCTATGAAGCCAGCAATCAAGGTTTGTGAGCAAAACCAATCTGACCTGAATTTCCATCAGCTCCCAGTTTTCTTGGTTGCTTTTGTATGCTTGTGCCATTGTTAGCACCGCATGCATGCTTTATCGTCAGATCTGAGCTGCATAGTTCACTTTTCCGGTGAGGCAGGTTTTTATATGAATCGGAATTTGTCCAACTTTAATCAAACGGCTTAGATTCAGTAACAATACTGCACAATTGTCACACTGGCAACATGCATGAATTCAATTCAACCTTGAGGTACTTTAGAAGATTCTAGTTGCGTTTGATCACCAACCATAATAAAAACATTGAGGAGGCGTGGTAAATTAGGCCAATACAACCTCAACCTAAATTTGGTGGTGTTGTTTTCATTTAGGCGCCGTCTAATTCAGCTTCTAGAATCAAGAGAAATATACAACAACAACAGTAGAGTCAATGACATATGTAATAATACATTGTATAAAGACAGTGACCAGTTCAGTAGTATCCGGATTCTATTTGGCAATGCCTCCTTGTTAAAAGAGAAAAGATCTTAGTCATATATTTACATTTCAGCATTCAACACTTCAACTTCAACTATGACCTTAGTTGTATATATTTAGTTCTTCATTCAACACCTTAACTATTGACCTAACAACTATAGGCCCACCTCTCTCAATTCAGAAAAAAAAACAAAGAATTTAGTAAGCATATGGTCCCGTTAACATTATTTTATGAATTGGGTTTTAACTCTTCAGACTCGTAGTTGTTTTCTTCAAATTTTGGTACTGTAAGCAAAGTTAATCAACTAAAAGGAAAAGGAAAATGTTTGGGAGATACCATTATTGATATCGTTATTAATATCGATTTTATTATTTATATTAATAATTTTATTATGTATTTATTTTATATAATATTTTAAATACCGTTAATCTAAATAATAATTCACTTAAGTTGAATTGTATAATAAAATCGTTAATATAAATAATAATTAATTTAATCTGAATAATAAAATTAACATCAATAATAATATTGATGACAATATTTATATATATTATCTCAAAAGAAAAAAGAGAGCAAACAGCAAAGAGAAGAAAAACAAAAGGAAAAAAAAGATGTAAAGTAAGAAGTCACAGCACATGCTTTTGAAGGGAATAAATAGAGCGTGTGCATTGTGCAACAACAACTGATTCTAGAACAAAGTAGGGTTAGGTTAAGACAGTTTGGCTAACCCATTAACTCTAACTCTAACCACTCTTTTAACCGAACTTGACACTTCCAATTTTTTTTCATACGACACGTGTGTCACTTTTTAAGACGACACGTTGCATGTTTAATCAGACACAATTCTTCTCCATTTATCAATTAACATGCATTGTTGATAACCCCTGCCTCGGTAAGTACTCGTGCACACCTTAAATTAATAGATAGTTTACATGAAAAAATGTATTAATATTTCATAAACCCTCTCGATCTAAATCAAGCACATGGAACTGCTCTGAAAGATTCCCACAGCATCAGCATATATATATATACATATACTTTTTAATACAATTCATGTATAGTACAGGAGACAGACACCCGTGCAAACACCCGTTTTTGACAATTTTTGTAATGTACATGATCCCTCTTTGGAATGTAATTTTGTACTTAAAGAATCTAACCTAAGTTTTGTGCTTATCAACTTGAGATTAGAACCCAGCAAGCCAGATCTCCTGTGCCACTAGTCCAATGGAGATCCCTGTAGTTGACTTAAAGAAGTTAAGTTGACATGCACAATGACCCGCTACATGTTTTACCAATTGGAAAATGCCAGAGAAAAGGAACCGGGTCAAGAGGCCTTGGTATGAGGGAAGAGTTTCCTTGAGACTTGCCAAATTGCCATGGTTGCTGCTTTGTTAAGGGACCAAACAGTAATTAAATAAAGAGAAAATTTGTGAATTGGAATTGGGATTAGATTGGAAAAGAATAAAAAGGAAAGCACAAAAAAGAGGATAGATTCCTTTTGTGCAGGTCTAGGGTTTGGGACTGCCTTCCCTTCCCATGCAAGCTTGAGCTGATAACCTGGATCCTCTGTGGTTTGGATTTTTCTTTTCTTTTTTTTTTTGTTTTTGTTCTAGGTATTCATGGCTTTATGATTTTATAGTCGGTTATATGTGGCTTTTTTTTTTGTTCTAAGGTATACCTGGCTTTATGGTACATATGGCTTTATGATTTTTCTTTTTTTTGTTTTTGTTTTTGTTCTAAGGTATATATGGCTTTATGGTTTTATAGTTGGTTATAGTTTCTCATATTATATTAATTTTTGTTGTTATATTGTTAGTAAAAATATCTTTTTTATTTTGTAAAGTATTATAGTTTAAAATAATGTAGTGTTTTACCGACACAATTATAGTTTGCAGCAATGATTTCTTTTTCAATCAAGAATGTAAACAGATTGGGTTGGTCTAATTTCATATACGTCGTCAATCTGATTTATTAAAAATCATTCAGTTTAGATTTCATGTTAGACAGTCAGTTTTCGCAAATTCGAAGAGTTTTGTTTTAAAAAACTTACTATAGAGAATGCAAATAAAAATAGATTATAATAAAAAAATAAGAAAAGATATATTTCCCCACAATCAAATCCCCCAATTTTATCTCCCGACCCAAACTCTCCTTATTTAATTTTTTTTATTCCTCAACTTTTTTAAGTTCAGTCCAGTCAATATGAAAATATTAATACTCTGATATCAAAGTACTAATACTTTGATACAAAAATATTAATACTTTGCTATAACTGACTTTTTTTAACTTTTTTATTCCTCGACTTTTTTAAGTTCAGTTCAGTCAATATGAAAGTATTAATACTTTGATATCAAAGTACTAATATTTTGATACACAAATATTAATACTTGAATATGAAATCATTAAATATACGTTTTTGAGAAAATATATAATCTCCAATGCTAATATCCTCTATTTTTGTCTCCTAATCTAGTTAACGTCTATTTGTCCATAACTAACTCATCCAACTTCATTTTTTTCGAAATTTTCAAATTTGTTTCTTCACATTTGTACTATTAATACTTCAATATATAATTATTAATAATTTAATTTTAAACTATTAATACTTTAATGTACAAGTATTAATACTTCTGGATATAATTGTTGATAAGTATTAGTACTAGCATGCAAAAAATATTAATATTAATTTGTTATAACTAATTTCCTTAAGTTCATGTCAGTCAATATGAAAATATTAATACTCTGATATGAAAGTATTAATATTCCGATACGAAAGTATTGATATTTTAATACAAAATTATTAAAAATATTTTTTTCTATGTTGATACCTCTCATTCTTGTCCCCCTAGTCCAATCAAAATCTATTTATTCATAACTAATTTTCTGAAGTTTCTTTTCTTTTCCTTTTTTTTTTGAAATTTTCAAGTATTTTGTCTTCAATACTATTAATATTTTAATGTGTAATTATTAATAGTTCAATTTTTAAACTATTAAAACTTCAATATGAAATAGGAGAGTATTAATATTTTATAATTATACTTCTATTGACAAACATTAGTACTAACTTTTAAAAGAAATTAATACCTACTTTAGAAAATATTAATACTTTAAATAATTTCATCTAGAAGTATTAAGATTTAACCTGTAAGTCGGTAATTTATATGGTTTGTTTTCGAAGTTGAAAATATATATTTCTTTAACAATTATTAACACTTCACATTTCGTCTCTAAACACTTTCATTCAGCAGCATTAATACTTAACTTGTAAGTGGGTAATTTAGATAATTTGTTTTCAAAGTTAAAAAATATGTGTTTCTTTGATAACCATTCATACTTTCTATTTTGTCTATAAATACTTTCTTTGTACAGTATTAATATTTAACCTGCAAGTCGATAATTCAGATTGTTAGAGTGTTCCATTCACAAGAAAGTAGACAAATTTAGTCAAACTTAGGGGATTTGACTTGGAATGAATTATCTTATCTTTAAATCAAATCCTAATTAAAGTTCATATTCGTATAGAAGAACTTGATCTTTATATTCTCGTTTACTTTTAGAAAATTGTTACTATTTAGTAATTAAGGAGTTTAATATTTTCTATCGTTATTTTAAATAACCAGTATGGTGACTTGCTTATATAAACTATAATGACTTTTTATGTTCTTTGATTTAGAAGATCGCTAATGTCTAGTGATTGAGGAGTTTAGAAGATTGCTAATATATGGTGATTAAAGAATTTAGTATTTATTACAGTTATTTTGAATATATAGTATAATGACTTGTTTATATGAATTATAATGATGTTCATGTTCATTGGTACTAATCCTTTCTACTTACACTATAATGATTTCTATAGCTAAAACATTAATACTTTTTGTTAGTTATGATTTTATAGTATTAATTCATTTAGTGCTTTATGTACTGACAAGAATTTTTTAGTTTAGTATTATGACTTTATGTTTAATGTATTTATACTTTGTTAATTAAATAATAAGATTTTCTATTTAGAGACATTATATTAACTTGAAAAGTTGAATATATGTATTTTACACTGTTTAAAAACACATAATGAAGTAAATATTTGATCTTTGTTAATTAAATATTAAGACGATCTAGTACATCAAGTATTAAGACTTTGGATATTTAGTATATAGATTTGTCTAAGGAGGTATTAATATTTTGTGATGGTGGAAGAAGCAAAGAGCTAACCAACTATTAAGACTCCAAAGTTCTTAAGAATGTAAAACTCTTAATACTTATGATCAAATTGGGGTTTCTTTTTACTTCGGGATTTTACTTGAGCGACCATTATCATGTTCCTAAAAAAAATATAAATACTCTAACTAATAATAACATAGAAAATAAAACACTATTTTTCTCTTCAAAAAACATACAACCTGGAGGCTAAACCTCCATTTTTCTCTTAAAAAAAAACAATAACATAAAATAAGTTTCAATTAAAGAACTAGAATTTAACAAAATATCAGATCATTTAACGACATCACTATTATAGTTATATAAAAATAAATATTTTAATGAAAATAATATTCAACAGTCGAGTGAATTTTACTGAATATTTTTTGTAAAATTTATATTTAAATTTTAATTATCAGATTATTCAAAATCCAATTCATACTTAATCAATTAAATTTAAATTTCATAATTTTTTAGATTGAATTGATTGAGTCGGTCAAATTGAATTGATCAAATCAGTCAAATTGATGGAATTAAGCAGTTAGACTTACACCCTTCCTACTAATTTTCAATATTGCTATAAGTCTGTATCATTATCTTGCATAGAATTCCTACTAATTTTCAATATTGCTATAAGTCTGTATCATTATCTTGCATAGAATTCCTACTAATTTTCAATATTGCTATAAGCCTATACCATTATCTTGCATAGAATTCCAACTAATAGAATGTCTTAATTTTTTTTTTTTTGATGTTAAGTGCCCTTAGGCTATGTATTAAATTTGTGGCAACACCAAAGGCTATGTACTACTACAGGGTCTTGAAAGGGATTTCAAAAGATGCCACCTTGGGCATTGGGGTTGAAATTTTAGAACTACGCTTTTGAACAGCTTTAATTGGACAGGGTTTTTGGGAGTTTGGAGAAGACTATAACCTCTCTCTCTCTCTCTCTCTCTCTCTCTCTCTCTCTCTCTCTATTTGTGGGTTTTGTTTTTCTTCCTTTTTCTTTTAGCCAGATAAATTGGTAAAATACAAAAAATCATTGATTTTGAAACCCAAACTTTCAATTTAGCTCCATTTCTACTGAGTCATATAATTCATATTAAATTCTTAGAATTTGAGGTCTGCTTTGTTATTTGGCAAATTGTTAAATTTTTTGTTTTTTTTCACTAAAAAGATTTACCATTTAATTTAAATTTGAGTGATTTCGACTCTTACTTTTATCTAAAAAAAGTATTTACCATTTAACAACAAATAAACAAAATCCCACTAGCAACTCAAGAGTGACAAGTTAGTAATAATTTAGAAAATTATTAAATTAACAAATATTATTTATCTCTTAAATTATAATTACAAGTGTTATATCAGATAGAAAGTGGGATGAAAAATACTCTAATTTAATTTATGAGTTATCTCCCTCACTGAATAAACAAAATAACAGAATAAAATAAATTGCCTAATATGACAAAGAGCAATGACAATTTACAACTCCCTTACCAACTAATCTAAAATTGAAGAAAATTAAGGGACAAAGAAAAAAAAAAGTATAAAGAGGAAAACAAATTTGTAGGGACTACATTTAAGGTCCAACAATTTGTTCATGAAAATTGGATGGGTTGATTATTCTAACTCTACTTGACAAATTAAAAGACAAAGTTTGAACATTTCTGTACTGGCATAATTACCAGAAGAATTGTCTTCTTATCAATTCAAACAAAATAACAAATTATAACTTGTGCCAAATTGGAAAGTCGCCAAACAACGAGAAAAACACCTCCTGGACGCCTCCATTTCGCGTGAATGGAGAGGAGACATTCGTTGATTTTTTTAATAATAAATTGGGGTCACGACCTCGTAGGCAAACCCCCTCGTGCAAAGCAAAAGAGAGAGAAGGGGTTGGAGGTGTGATGTCACACAAGGCTTCTCATCTGAGTATTACTCTGTTTTTAGATTTTAGAGCTGTCTAGTGTCTCTCTCTCTCTCTCTCTCTCTCTCAATTCTCAAACCAGTCAAAACCTGTAATGCAACTACCATTCTGGGGTCACCGAACCCTCCAGTTCTTTTGCATCGTGCATGTGAGATAACAGAGTAATGGAGTCATCTGTGGTGATTGAAATGGAGAGAAAACACTGCTCTCATAATTTGAATTGAGAGCCGGTCTACTGCTTGAATTATAATTAGACCTACCAAACCAAACAATTTGACCTGAGAAATATTATTGGAGGCCTTCTGAGTAAATAAATATATCTATTTTTTGAAATTAATTTTGAAGGAAATACTATTTGAGAGTTCTGTAATTAAAAGTTTAGTTCTTTTGCTTTTTTTGCATTTGGGTAAATTGGACATACGCATGATTTAAGAGACCAAAACCAATAGAAGTGTGCTATTGTGAATTTATGTGAGTGTCATTTTCATTTTATTTAGAGAGAACAAAAAAAATGTCATTTTCCACTTTGAACAAAAAAATGAATTTATAGAAAAAAATTTCTACACATTTATAACAACCACAAATAAGAGAAAAGAATGTTGTATATATGTGTTTCTTAATATAATGAATGTTTAAACAGTGTTTGGTTTCTTTTCTTTTTTTTTTAAAAAAAAATCTTTGATTTCATTATCCATAATTTAGATATTACGCAAAGGTTTGAACTAATTTTATGACAAGATAAAAAAAGGCTCGAGGGCTAAAAGATAGATCTCCATTCAATTAAGTCGTGTTTGGTTATCATAAAATTGTATTGAATAGATTTCACGAAACACATACAAATCAATTCACATAAAATCCATATCCATGAGAATACACAAAAAATGTGAAAAAAATGACTACTTAGTTATACTGCGGAAACTATTGTTAAAAATTAATTATCTTGTATTTTTCAAAAAAAGGGGTCTTATTGATGAAATGGTATTTGTTTTTATTCGTTGATCATATTAATAAAATAAAAATGAGATCTACAAATTACAAAGTATAATGGAACAATTAGAAAAATAAGCGTACAAATAATGTATATTATTTTTCAAAAAGAGTTCAATTTTCTTTTATTGCGACATGTTAATTTGTTTCTTTTAAGGAAAATACAATTCTTGAAGCAGCTCTTAAATATAAAAAAAATATATATAATACAAACAGAGTGTTACTAATGAGTAAAATGCACTATTAAATTTTCATACATGAATATGATTAAAAGGAATCTCTTCCCATGGGGAAAAATAATTTAAATTGGTCCAGATAGTTTATGTTCCATAAGTTTGTTTTGAAATTGCATGTGAACAATCATGGAATTAATCTATATTTTGCAACAGAACGTGTGCATGGATAATAATTTATTTATCCACACAAACTCAATAAATCCCAAAATGTCCCTTAATTGTCTTTGCATTTCATTTCCAAGCTTGGAGATTATTTTTGTTTTACTTTAATTTGAATGAATCGACGTTTTGCTGTTCGATTTATTGACCAAGAAAAGAGCATTTCATAATTTTCAATTGGTAATTAATTGATAAATTATATTATCAAACCTAAATTTTGATTTTAGGGTTTGACTCCGTTAGACCAGGCGCTCCTCTAAGCAACGAACACGTGGCTGGAAATGAGTGGTTGAAGAGAATGGGAACCAAACTTAACTAAAACTGTGGTCCAAGTTAATGCAAGTTGAATAGTTTCTAGAGATTCGGATCTTTGAATTAATTAATTTCAGAGAAAGAAAAGGAATGGACAATGGAGAAGTCACCACCATAGTTAGAGAGAGAGAGAGAGAGAGAGAGAGAGAGAGAGAGAGAGAGAGAGAGAGAGAGAGACGGAGAGAGACGGAGAGAGAGAGAGAGAGACGGAGAGAGAGAGAGAGAGAGAGAGAGAGACAGAGAGAGAGAGAGACGGAGAGAGAGAGAGAGAGAGAGAGAGTGAAAAAAAAAAGATGCAGTCAAAGTGTCAAACCTGCTATCAGTTCAGAACCAGAGGTGAGACAACCCATTTTTTTATTAAAGTATTGTAGAAAAGCCAATAAATAATCAAACGGTCGCCGTAATAAAACTCAAAAATCAAACTTCCCTCATGCAATCTTTGGGGTACCCAGGAATGCCCATGAGAAATCCCTCATCAACATATTATTGATTTGATGGAATCATTAACATCATATACATATAATAAAATAAGAAATATCTTGTTGTGACAGAATGTGGATATACTTACAGGTTTACTCTCATGCAATAGAAATATTTACTAATTTAAATAACTTAGTTAGATTATTATCTCTTTAAATGATGTTTTGATCAATGCACAATAAAGTTATTTGTCATTATAAATAAAAATTATAAGGCATTTCGAGTAAAGTTGTGTTTCAATTTTTCATTAAGATTGAGAGGAAAACGATGTCTATGTATTACTTTCAATATGAAAAATTATGACACCAAATAGTAATAGTTGGCATTAATTGCTAATGATACTAATTTTAAAAATTAGTCCAATAATTTTAGTTTCTCAATTTCACATGAGTTTTTAATTTTAGTTCTATATATGTATAGTTTTAACTAAAATTTTGAAATAGTCTAGTTAAGATCAAACAATTCAAATTAATTATGTGGCATAATTTTATTTTATAAGATATATGAGAAGTCACCTAAAAATTATAAAATTACCATTAACAACATATTATATGAAGAATCATTTCAAATTAGCAAGTCAAATTTGATTCCAGTAGGATTACAGCAAACTATTAGTCATTTTAGCATGTCAAATTTTATCTTCATTATAATATTTTTATAAATAATATAAAAAATCAACAACTATATTCTTTGTGAAAACATGAAATAACAATCATATTTAATCTTTTTGTATTCAATGATATGATATGATTGGATAAAAGACAAAGTAAAGAATAAGATAATAACTCTCATCTTCATATAAAACTAAATTGATGATAAATTTTATTTTTTTTATTTCTTAATATTACCTTTCTATTAAACATGACCTTGAAACTGATGATAAAGTAGACACAACGTTCTTTGTAGGTACACTGTCATATGTGCATCTAGCAAAAATCCAAATCCTTTATAAAACCCAAAATCATGAATTAAAAAAAAAGAGGAAACTATTCAAACTCTGTCGTAGGCCACAACAGGACACACCACCCCTCTCATCTCATCTCCTATCGTAATATAAATCTCACCCCCCACATGCTCCTCTTTTAATTCATCTCTATCCCCCACTCTCTCTTATCAAAAAGGCAAAAACAAAAACAAAGAACACAACACACAAACAAACCAATTCGTTTACATCCATCAGATGATCTACACCTCCGAGTGCTAATGGGGTTGAAGTCTCTTAGCCTCCAAATGCTCCCTTGGTGCTTCCACATGGTCACCGGACAGGACCCCCATCATGCGAACTCGACACGATCCGAGCCGATCCGATTAGTAGGTTCCGACGGTCGAGTCATAGTCTACCATCGACCGGTATCGGCTGCCGAATTGATGAAGGAGCACCCGTGTCACCTCATTTGCCGATCCGATTCTTTCTTTATAGGTCAGAAGGTACCGGCATTATCAGCTGGCGAGCGATTGCAACCGGGTCAATCGTACTTCATCCTGCCGACGCAATTCTTTCACTCGGTCCTGTCCTTCGTATCGCTCGCCTCGTCTCTCTTGGTGTCGAATACTGCTCAGAATAATGGGAAGAAAATGCCGGCTCTGAGACCGTTCAACATACAAAAGACAGCAGCGGGTGCATTGCAAATACGGGTTTGCGACGAGTTCTTGATCGATAAGGTAAAGGAGGAGGAAGCGGAGAGGAGAGGGAGGGTTTGTAGCAGCGCCGAGTTGGAGAAAGAGTACAAGGAATTGTGTAGCAAGGTTCATAAATGGAGACCGAGATTAGATGTGGTAATGGAAGGGGTGGAGAGAAGAAAGGGGGGAGAGAAAGGGTTTTTAGTTTTTAGTGGATTTGTTAGGAGAAGAAGAAGGAAGGATTAATTAATTAATTAGATAATGGTATTTAGAAGGATTGTTGGGTTTTTTTTTTTTGTAAACTTAAAACTTGTAATTAGTGAAGGGGGGAGGGGGATTTAAATTGATTATGGTAATGCAAAAATTCTCTTTTTGTGTTCCCTCATTTCTCTCCTTTTTTTGTTTTTCATCTTTGTAAATTCAATTTTGGTTTCCATCTTCATCTTCATCTTCATTTTCAATTAGTAATCCGAATTGAAGAAATCAAATGATAGGATAATAGGTTAATACATAGATGTCAAATTTTGCTGAAAAAAGGATCTTTGGAAAATAGTGATTTGTTATCCTTTTCCTAAATAAATCAAAATTTGAAGCATTTTAGTTTCTTTATATACAGTCGGCATTAAAGTAGTTATTATTGCATCCTCATATTAAAAATGGGCTGATTAGCTACTTATATTATAGGTATATATAAATTCAATAAATTTCTATTAAATTAATGTGTAGTAAATAAGGATAAAATTAAGATTAACTTCGTTTAAGTTATATGAAATTACAATTTACAAATATTAGGAAGCAATTAATAAATTTAAATTTGATAAACATTTAGGGTTCGTTTGACAAATTAAAGAATAACATTAAAATAATAAAAATAGAATACTAATATAATAGTAATATTTAAAAGAATAAACAAAAGAGTGTTATTTCCATAAGAGTGAAAATATCGTATGATAAAAAAATAAATTTTTTTTACTATTCTGTATGCTAGAAAATAGTATTATTTCACTATTTGAATTATATAATCGAATAGTAAAATAATATATTTATGTCACTATTTCGATTCATTTTTTACGGTTAATAAATTGCTTTAATAAAAATAGTATGTTATTTCACTATTTTATTTTATAATGAATTTGCAAAACGGACCATTAGACACTAAAAAGAAAAATGGAGGGTATAAGCGAATGATAACTCTCTAGTTGTATATAGAGTAGCCAATCCAATTTCAATCGAGTCAAAATTTTGAAACTTTTTTTAGTCAAAAAATTGAAAAAGATGGTCGCACGAGAGATCCAGCTCAGATTTAGCATAATTTCTCACATGGACATGTATTATTCTCTAATTGCCACCACGTGTACTTGTCTCTTCTCTTTTCTCTCTCTTTTATCAAAAGAAAAATATTTAAAAAATAACTTCATTAATATTATTATTGATATAAATTTTATTATTTATATAAAATTAATTATTATTTATATTAATAATTTTATTTTATATCTTATTTTAAACAATATTTTTATTATTTAATTTAAATATCATCAATTTAAATAATAATTTATTTAAATTGAATAATAAAAATATTATATAAATAAACTGTATAATAAAATCATCAATATTAATAATAATTTATTAAATATAAATAATAAAATTAATATTAATAATATTAATAACAATATTTATATATCTAACTCTCCTATCAAAATTCATCTCCCTTCCAATAGATAAATATTTCTTTATTTTATTATACGAATTAAATTTTGTACCATTTGCATTTACACATTAGGTATCATGCATGATGCATGGCAAATTATTACCTCTTCAAACCGTAGGATAGAAACAAAGAAAAGGAATCCAAAAGAGACCAATCAATTTAACAACACCATGCATTGCTGATTTTATCCACACAGTTAAATTTGGGTTAACGCGATATGATGAACTCAAATCCATGTATCCAAACATATAGCGGGTCAATTTTCCCTTAAATTAAGGAACTGCCTACAGAGAGTTCTCCGATGCTGCCACGGAAGATATGATCTCTGAAAAAGGGGCAAATTGGGAGAGACAAAATAGTGGTCAAAGGAGCTCTTTTCTAGGTACTATTTTAAATTGGCACGCCTCTATGGAAAAGGCCACTTTTATTTTTTGAATAGTCTTGTGAGACAGCTTGTCTCTCAACCAATTGATTCCATTAGAATTATTTTTTTTTTCCAAATTTTTATTATTTTGCAATGAATTGAATCAATGTAGAGATTAGTTTAATGCATGTAACATTTTGAGTTGTGCTCTAACAGTTAAATTAAATCGCCCATAAATTAAAATGCACTATTATGTCATTTAACATTTTGTCCACAAATTCCAACTCATGTGTAAATTCAAAGAGAAGATTCTAATCCTACACACTTTTTATGCTAGTATAACATCATATTTATTTAAATTTTTGCAAAATTGAGAATCTAAATGTCAAATCAAACATAATTTTTATTTAAATTTCAAGATTGATTTTTATTTATATATTAAAATTGAAAATCTAAATGTCATATCTAACATCATAAGGTTGAAAATCTAAATTGTTGGTCTTGTTTATATATAAATTAAACATTAATCAAGCATTAATTAGAAGTCATAATGACTCTTAAATTAAGTCTCATAATTCTATCTTTAGCTAAAGCTTTCTTGGATTCTCTCAAATCTCAAAACAGTGTCCTTTCAGAACTATTAACCCCAAATAAAGCCCATATATAGGCCCAATTATTCTTTCTGGTAATTCCTCTTTTGTTGTTATTACTGAGAGCCCAGTCTTCTTCTCGGATGGAAATAAAGGAAGGAAAATTGAATATGTACCTATCAAAAGTTTACAAATCAGAAAAATTTTACCCATATAAATGAGATATTTGAATAACTCATGAAAAGTTCACATAATCTGTTTGTTTTGTACCCATAACATTGTTTAATTTCGATTATAACTGTGAAGAAAAGTAAAATATTTCTGTGAGCAAAGGATCTGGAAATATTCCTGAATTAAACACGTGGAATGGGAATAAAACGCGTCAGAGATTAAGTTGAGAAGCTTAGAAAAATAAAACAAGAGAAGGGAAAAAGATATTACATCAATATTTTTATTACCTTATGTAAGATCTTGAGGGTTTAGAGTTTAGAGTTTAGAGTTTATGGGATATACAAAATTTGGGGACTAACTTCCCATTTTTTTATAAAAAAAAAATTTAAGACATGGACGGATTCAAGATGTAAGTAAGTTTAGACACATTAAATAATTAGATATATAATTAGTTTAAATTTTCAAATAAGTTTAAGCACAATAAAAATTTAGACTATAATTTTGTCGATCTAAGAAAAAGAATTCTTACATTAATAATCATTTTTTGAAATATAAGCATAAATTCGCCACTATTTCAAGAAATGTATAATCAGTAACAGAGTTTGAGGTGAAATTAAGAGAGGATCAAATCTGAACGAGCGTGGGTCATTTCTATGGCCCAAACAAGAGTTGCCCAAAAAA
The DNA here is from genome assembly GCA_037678475.1 of x Bolboschoenoplectus mariqueter. NCBI lineage: Eukaryota > Viridiplantae > Streptophyta > Magnoliopsida > Poales > Cyperaceae > x Bolboschoenoplectus > x Bolboschoenoplectus mariqueter. Next base: position 2,870,950 of record CM075258.1, on the reverse strand, counting down.
ATAAATAACTCAATATATATTTTCAAATTTTAATGAGGGGCATATATAAAAAAACTCCGCCTCTAGATATATCCGATTCATTGTTTATAGCTAAAGATAGATTATTGTATGAAACCGAGTATTTTTCTCAACAAGTTTTGAGAGAGAATCCAAGACAGCTTTAGTGAAAGATAGATTAAGAGATTTAAGAGTCGTGATTTCTAGTGCTTGATTAATATAATAATATGTCGATTTAAACAAAAACTAGAGTTATGATTCAAGTTTTGTATGAATACGTTGTATTTTGACATTAACTTTTGAGAAAAATATGTGCAAATGTTGAGGCAGTATATATATTTTTTTCTCTAAAAGTTAAAAGTCAGCATAAATGAACGATGCATTATAAGGTCAATTTTGACAATGGTAAAATGTAATTTATATTTTTGAAATTCTATAATTAAAGTATAATTTATACTTTATACACATCATATATCACCTATATGATGAAATTTTATATGAGTTTTATCGTTTATCTAATAACATGAAATTCATAATGATCTATATTAATAATATATGATGGGGATATCAAATGATTTTTAACTATGAAATTTGATACACAATTAATATAAAAAGAACATTTTATATTTTTTCTATTTAAATTTTTTTTAATATGTTTTGAGAAAGTTATGTCAAGATTGTCAAATAAATTGATTGTCAATGAATTCCCATTCATATCATAAATAATAAGTTGTATGGAGAATTTTTGTTTTTTTTTATCCATGCTACATCAATATTTAAAATGGATACTCTTCTTTTGAATATTCCAAATTCCAAGCCAACAAAATACATGTCAGTCGTGACATATGACCCACAGTTAAGTATATCAAGTATGTTCATTGAAATATGTCAACAACATTCGAATAATTATCACTGCTGAAGTCGACAGCGCGTTTTGTTTCCCTATAACATAAATTATGATGTACTATATTAGGACTAATTCAACTCAGTTTCCTGGCAATTTTGCGCGTGATGCATAATGCAATTTTGCGCGTGTATTATCAAGACTAAGGGACCTGATAATACACGCGTAAATTTTCTTTTCTAGATTTTAAGTTGGTTTTTTCCTTTTGTTCAAAAAAAAAAGTTTGTTTTTTCCTTGATTACATGAGAAATATTGTGAAGCCAGTACGCGTACTCAGATCGTTTTCTTTCAATCGGAAAATTCATACGTGTGTGGTAAAAAAAATGATATTCATCCTCAGTAACAAAGTCTCCAAGTTAATTAGTGCTCACTCCCCAACCTGAGCGTTCCAAAATTCCAAACTGTAAAAAAGAAACTATAATTGCAACCACCATGAATAATACTTCTCTTTTGTTTGATAAAAGTTAGAGAAATTCGCTATGAATCAGTCACTATTACATTGCTACATCTACATGGGATTGGGACCTTATCAACAGACCCTCATAATTTTTGTAATTTCCAATTGTATTATTTCTAGTAGTCATTTTCATATGAACAAAAATAATAAAAAAAAATGTGAACTAGTAGTATGGATATCTTGGCGGAGGCGGGTAATACCCGTTGCCCCCTGGATAAGCCACCACCGGCTCCTGTGCCTCTCTGTACCCGCTATCACGATAATCATTTCCCACGGCAGGCGGATGTCTAGTTTCGGGTGGTGGATAGTATGTGGACCCGCTTTCAGTATAATTCCCCGGCAGATTATGGGTTCCCGGTGGTGGATAGTATGTGGACCCGCTTTCAGTATAATTCCCCGGCAGATTATGGGTTCCCGGTGGTGGATAGTATGTCGTCGATATGCTCGCATCCTGATCCATTAGAGGATTCTGGGTTCTCGGTGGCGGGTAGCATGGTACCAAGGATCCGAAACCCGAATTAGGTGGAGGGTATACTCCACTGTTGGGAGGTGGCGGGTAAGGCATGTACTCCGTTCCAGTTGGTCTACCATAAAACCGACCCGGTTCGTATGGACCTGGGTTGATCGGTTCAGAATTGTAGGCTGCCAAACCGGGCATCGGTGGGTAAACCGGACCGGAATTCACTGATTGAGAATTAAAGGGTGCTGTACTCTGTACGGTTGGAGGGTAAACCGGACCCGGTTCGACCGGTGGTTTGTAAGAGAAATCTGCTGTTGATGGCGCAGAGGGTTCAGGCGAGGAAGAAGCCATAACTCGTGGTAGCTCCGATCCCTCAATTCGGTACCACAACTGGATGGTACCATTCGCCTTCCCATCTGGCCACAACACCTGGTAGCTGACATGGCCGCTAGATCCACCGTCGATCAGATCGGAGACAGAGATGTGAGCCTTGCCGACGAGCCGATTGCCGAGCACTGGAATATGAGCTGTCAGATCAAACTCAAGGAAGAGATCCTGATCGTCCGATGAAGGCGTGGGGAGGTCAAAGCGCATGGGGCACTCCCACTCGGGATCCTCTCCATTGACGGCGTCGATCGGAGTCCGGTGGCGCTGTGAGGTGGCCGAGAGAGAGACGGTGGCGTACAGAGAGGGTGCCGTTAAAGGGATAGGGGATTTGATTCCCTTGCACGAGATGGATTTGAGGTAAATCGATCGTTTGTTCATGATTTGCTTTATCAGAAAGTCTTTTCTGTTTCAGTTGGGTTTTTTGATGTGTGGGGGGGAGAATGCTGCTGTGCTGAGATTATTATTATAAATAGGAGGTTAGGAGCAATTTAATTCTTCGTTCTTTGTTTCAAGTTCCAACAACTGCGAGAATTGGAAGAAGAAAAATTCATGACGTGTGGATGTGGCACACTGTTTCTGTTTTGTTTTGGGGAAGAATTATCAGCGAAGAAGCTCCGATGAAGACAAAAAAAAGGTGATGAGGTTTTACCACTGACTGCTTCTCACATCGTTCGTTGGTAATTGCGGATCTCGATCTCATGGTCTTAAATTGGGCTGTTCAGATCCGACTATCGGATAAGATCGGAAATAAACTCGCTTATGGAAATAAGGGGAGGGATCATTGACTCATTGTGGACAATGTTATTTTGACAATCTTACAATACAATTTTATATAAATTCAAAAAAAATTTTAAAAAAATTATAAATATGTTATTGAACTTGTAGATTGATTGTATTTTCAATTTCATTCAATTTAGATTACATAATAAATATGAATTATTGTAAATTATATAAATATGAAATTCAAATTGTATAAAATATAAAATACAATCAATCTATAAGTTAAGAATATATTTATAATATTTTTTTTATTTTTCATATTTTTTTAGTTTATTTAAGAATGTATTGTCAAGATTGTCAAAATAATCATTGTCAAGTGATCTCTCCTAGAAATAATTATATGATAACATCTTTCAATTTTTGTTCAGTTCGACCCAATCTATTGACATTCCTACTTGATCACAAATCTAAAATCTTCCTATTAAATAGGTAATGTTTAAATCATTTACTTTTCATTAGATGATTGAGATTGTAAAAAAAAAAAAAAAAACTTTCCTGTTATAATAGTAGCTTCGTCCAAAAAAAAAAAAATAGAAATTACTTACCGTGATTGGATCATTTCCGCTTCTACAAGGCTGCAACCTATAATTGCATAAATGGAATTCACTTGACACATCAATATTTTTTGTAATTTTCTGCATATTAATTTCAAAATAATTTTATGCATGCAATTTGTAATTCACCGATTTGATAATTTTTATTAGTAAAATTTCTAATTAGTAAAGATAATTTTTTTAATTATAAGGATGAAGATGTTCATATTATTTGCAAAAAAAAATTATAAAAATTTAAGACAACTTGCTAATTTAACAATTTTGCTAAACTAATAAATGTTTTACATCTCTAAAATTGAGATCACAAACGCTACATCAGAATAAAGCAAGTCATTTGTAGATATAATAAAAATACGCTAATGTTTTTCTTATACACCTTCATAATTAAAAATAAAAGACTCGATAACTAGAAATTTCCTTCAATAACAATGTTTTGTCAAAAGAAAAAATAAATAAATAAATAAAGACCTGGTAATTAAAAAATTGCCAAATCTTGCAATGGTTTTTTTTTGGGTCGTACATCTTCATAATATTAAAGAAGTGCAATAAATTGGCAGAGATGTCAATCGAGTAGATAAGCGTCAGATTGGATTGTTTCACATATTTAAATTGGTTCGAACATTGGATTCTCCTATATATAGACGTGAATTTTGGATCGAGTAAGATTAAATTCGAATTAGTTTGATTTTTTTTATTTTTTTATTTTTTTAATAATAGAAGCAGCAAAGGTGGCAATCTAATCAAATTTTGAATTTGGTCAAGTTTTAAATCATGTTTATTTCAAGCAATTCATTTTCAGATCATTTTCGCAATATTTCAAATTATCTGAATTTGGATTAGTCGGATTCGGATCGGATCGACTCTATAAAATTACGTAGTCGGATTATTTTTTTTTTGAGATAAAGATGAGAATCTAAGTTATTCAACTTTTAAATGTCCATAAAAAATCCCATATCGGAGTTTTGAATCTGCGACCTCTCACACGAATAACATTATTTTTGCCACTAGACTAAAAACTGGTTATTCGTAATCGGATTAATTGAATTTAGTTCGAATTAAATCTGAAAATTAAATAGGGTCTTGTCAGAGTTGGTTCCCACCTCTAAATTGATTTACTGGTGTTTGAGAATTGTTTACAGTGGAGCGCTGCACAACAAAACAAGATAAAAGCTGATATCAGATGGTGCTTTTATACATAGTCTAGATTCATTATGTTTCATGAAATTTCCACCTCTGTCACCAACTTTTCTGGTTTTTGTTCCCTCTTTTTTCCACGGTTTAAACTTTTTCTGCAAAGACTTCATCACAGTTTTTGTTGATCCAGTCCAAGTTCAAACTGTTATCAACATTTAAAGGATCAATGCTGAGATATGGATAAATTTTTATCTCAGAAATCAAATGCTTATTCATCAGATAATAATTTACATGGTACTAATAAAAATAGCATGCATCATGCTGTCCCTTTTCTGTTATTACCAATCTCAGCTAAACTCTTAGAAGCCTTGTCAAGCACACCTGACAACCACACTGCACCTTTTGACAAACACTCACTGTTAACAATATTCGACCCGATTTCATCGGCCATTCTCTCAGCTGTCGCGACAACCGAACTGGCTTGTTGAGTCAATGTTCTTCCTGTGTTAAGCACCAAATCCTTTGCTTTTGCAATAACCTCTCCTTCTTTCAGCCCGGTATGTAGCAGTCCATTGAAAGGAGATGCTGAGGGGTAGCTTCCCCTTCTACTTCCCTTTATTCAATAAAATTTTTAATTCACAATTTGTAGTTGTTTGCTTAATCAGTACCAAGTTAATGAATTACTAAGTGTTGAGAAGAGGTGTATGCCTGATCGCTTAGGTTTTCTGACTGAGACGAACTGATAGGTATATCCTTCATCTGTAGTGGCAATACACGAATTCTCTGATCTGCCATTGTTGCATTCTGCCATGCATATGTGTATAACTAAATAAGCTTCATTTCATTTTCTTTGTTGTTGTGAAGAAAAAGTAAACAAATTAAGTGCAGAATTATAGATGGTCAAGATACATTCATCAGAAGTGCAGTTTGAAATGCGTATGGTTGCCGAAACGTCACCTTAGCCATCTGTGTATGGTCTGAATCCCTAAAATTCATCTCATGATCGATATATTGAATCAGGCACCGACAAGATCTTGAAGTTATTCTTAAAATCAATTAATAGTATTTGGAAAAAGAAAAGGAAGGAAACAGAGAATACAGAAATTACCAGTCTAGCTTGATTTCATCGACTGTACCACAGTAGGAAAACAAGGCTACTAAATCTTCTCTAGTTGCCCTTGGTGAAATATTGATGACTTGCACAGTAAGATCAACAACACCCATTAGTTATCCTTGTTTGAGGTTTTAGTTTGAACTAGTGTGTATTTCTTTAATCAGAATTCAATCTTCTCAGTTCTCTCCGTCCAATTATTAAAGGCTGGAAGAACAGAATCAAACATGATAACTGACAACTACAGCACTACCAAATAGAACTTATTCCTCCTCAAAAGTTACCTCCTTTATTCCGTGGAATGATGTCGCGCTCTGGAAGCCTGGATTACAATTATTACAAGTTCTTCTTGCAATTTAGTGTTTACAATTATTACAATATTCTTGCATTTTATTATGAGTTGTAAACAATTTTACTGCAACAGCTATTATGAGAATTGTTTTCATTTTCATTTTGTTTTTTTTTGTTTTTTGAAAAAAGTGACACACATTTAGAATGGACACACAGAAAATAAAGAAAAAACAACTATCCTTACCTAATCTGTACCAGTACCAGATATAATTCTAAACTGGTACAAAGTCAAAGTAACTGCTAGATGCCTAGACCCTTTCTACCAGTATCAGGAAGCCACCTTTAACCATAATATACCAAACAGAGAAAATGGCATGGCAATGTCACAATAACAAAAGTGATCAGATCAGAATATAATCTGTATTAGAAGCAGCATGACTCAATCGATCCGACAGCAAATCTTCATCCAAAATCTTCGAATCAAACCAGTGCTCTCACCACAATCATCAACAAGTGAATTGTATATAACATCAGCTGAGATAGGCCAAGTGCTGCTAACAGTGCATTTATGTGAGAGATTTTTGTGTGATTTTCTGGCATGCATCTGACAAAAGAAAGTGTTACTTAATACGCAATCTTTTGTGAGTAAAGTTAGGGTGAGCTTAAACTTATGAAGACGGTTGATGAGTTTAACTCAAAAATTTATTGAAATGACTCGAAACGATAAATTCAAACTGCTCAATAAATTTTTCATATCAAAATTTTATAGGATACCTAAATTTTCCATTTTTAGCATTTTAACTATTTTTTTCAGATTTTTTAAGATGGTTCTAATAAAATAATGAATATTTGAATATTAGAATTGACCATTTTAAAAAAAAATCTAAAACAAATACTTAAAAAACTCTAAAATATTTTTTTTTATTAAATGTTGTTTTTTCCATTCTATTGTAAAGCTAATTTTGCGGTAGAAAAAATTCTATGATTTCAAATAGAAAATTACCGTGCAAAACTACTGTGAAGTTTTCAAAAAAGACAATGAGAAAAAGAAGAAAAAAATCGATAAGGTACAGGCAAAAGACAAAAAGCAAAATTTTGGTACAACTTTTTTTTAATTTGTGTTTGATTGCTAGCTTGCACGCTTGATACTTACTTGACAGTGACTATATAAGGAAGAAATAGATTCTCTTTTAACAAAGATTGTTTTTCCTTATCTTTTCTTTTTAATTTTTCCCTTTGGAATTGATTTCGAGTGTTGATCAATACCATAAATGTAAGAGCAACAAAGTTGTGTTCATAAAATAATTTTGAACTAAAATTGATTGAGATCAGTTGATTGTTTTTTCTTTTCTAAAAAAAAATGTTCTTTCAAAAAAACATAAAAAAAATTTCCCTGAAAATAAGGATACATTACATGCCACTTTGGATGCAAGTGCACCGTTTGATGAAGATAATAAAATTTTGTAATAGCGCACATGATACATCAGAATCACTTCACGAATATATTTATAATTTTATATTTATTCGTGGGGCATCATCATTCGGCGCATGGAAAGAAAGCTGCGCTCTCTTGTAACGGGTACGGTTCCTCTCCATTATCTTTAATAATGGAGATGTCCCGTTCTTTTGTTTGGCCTTGATATTTTTTTCTCCATTTTAAATACTCCTTTTATGATCTCTTTTATTGCATTCATAATCTCCATATACACTTCATTTATGCTGATTTTACATAAATACTTATCTTTTTAAACTATTCTAATGATGTAATATTTTTATATTATCTTATAAATATATCAATATATATAAGACTAAAGATATGTCCTATATAATTTAAATAAGTTAGATATCAAGTTTGATGCAATATTAAAATTGATTGATCATTCACTAAATAGTTGAGAAATTAACGGCTCAAAACTATTATCATTTTATCTATGACTAAATAATTTTTAAATTGAATCAAATTTGATACATGATTTATTTATAATTAAAAAGTAGTTCTACAATTTCACTTTTTTATTTTGACCAATGATTTTCAGTTGTCACGGTCATAATAAAAAAGCGACATTTTGACCTTTAATATATTAATTTCCTTTTATCAAATTCAATATATCATTTTTATAAATCTTATAGAGAACATGTCAATATTCTAAATTTTTATAATATACTATAGTATAATTTTTTTATCAATACAATATATTCCTGTTATTTTAATCATTATCAAATACTAACAATGGTTATCTCCAGTCTAATGGAATGGAGCTATATAGTAGACTTGTTTTCTGGTCTTTCTGCTTTGACAGCCCACTGTCTCTTGTCCCCACCTCTTTCTCGGATCCCCCCCTTTCTTTTTATTAAAAAATTAAAAAATTCTCATCCTTATTCTAAACTCACCAAAATACCCTCCATATTTGAAAGAAAGATGCTCAAGTTGGATCACCAAGCGAACGCGCCTGAAACGTTCGCTGAAGGGTAATAGAGTCATTTCATCAAAATATCTCTTTTGCTTTTTGTTCTCTGATGGTAAGGTAAGCTTCCATTATTTCACCTTCCCTTGTCTTTTGGCGAGATTCGCGCTCTTTTACGAGAAAAAACCGATCAGGTCAGTTCACCGAAACGATCTACCACCGACAATCCGACCGTTCGGTCAGCATCAAACGGTCAGAATTTATTAAACCGTTAAAACGATCTAGAAAAAAAATGCCACGTCACGATCGCATCGAGATCAATCGCACAACCTAACCGTCTCAGCTCATGTCTCCTTTCCTTTTTTTGTGTGCCATGTTATATGGTTTATAGCATTTGATCCATAGCTGTGTGTCTTTCTTTCTCTCTTTTTTTTCGTTTTCTCTGCTATCCTATTTTTAGATTTAGGATATGGTCTGTGGTGAAAGACGAAGGATTTAGACATTTTTTTTCTGGGGGCAAAACCGCAAAAGCTCCGCCACGCCGACGAGCGTCCCCGCTCAAAATCCAGGCCATCTTGTGTGGGCCCGGTCTATTGTGGACCGGGGGTGGCGCTCCATCCCATCAGTTGTTTCTCTAGCTCTGTAGGTAATGATAATTTTCTTTCTTTCTTTCTTCATTTCCTTTTTCTGTAGACAATTCAATAGGTTGTGTGTGTACCTGCTTGTTTGGTCGGAAAGATTGTTGATCAGGAACGCGTTTCTTCTCCCAGTGGTTGATTTGATTTGGAATTAATATGGAGGGAATGTAGGTTTGTGGTGGTCCAAAAGAAGGGGGGGCAAAATTGGAATTCGAAATAAGGGAGGGGGTGGGATGCAAGGGAAATTGTATTCCACTTCGATGCTCCAAAACCATGTCCATGTCTCCGAATCGAACCGAAGAATGATGACGGAGCATGGTGGTTCGTTGAGGCGGGTCTACCAACTATGGAGAGGCAATAATGTATGTGCTTTATCTAATTTCTTTCTTTTTTCCCCCAATTATTATTCACTTTTAATTGGTTGTGATTCCTTTTTGTTTTGTGTTTCTTTTTGTGGGCCGTGCATCTTATCATTCTAATGTAATGTGTTTTTATATTAGTGTATGTGCATTCTGCGTACTTCGATTATTAATCTAAATATTTGTTATGTGATTTTTCAGATATTCTGTCTCGGTGGAAGGTTGATATTTGGGCCAGATTATAGATCGATTCTACTAACGATTTCTCTAATAACAGTACCCGTAATCCTTTTCGCCATTTTCATATGTAAAAGACTGGCCGATGAGGTTGACTACTTACTCGGAAACCTCATCCTCTCCATCTCTGTCATCCTTTGTGTCTATGTTAGTTCTTTTTTCTTTAAGTAAATTATGTTGGTTTTGTTTTCTTCTTTCTCTATTAAATACCAAACATTAACCCAAATATTAATAGGCGATAACTCTACTCATTCTGACATCATCGGGGGATCCAGGCATTGTGCCTCGTAACCCGCACCCACCAGAGCCAGAAGATGACGGTGGGGTCCTGTCCCCATGGACAACGGGCAGCCAACCGGGTTTGGGGGCAGCCCTGCCTGCACCTCCACCGACCAAGGACATACTCATTAATGGCATCATTGTCAAGGTCAAGTATTGCAACACATGCATGTTATACCGGCCTCCTAGGTGCTCTCACTGCTCCATCTGCAATAATTGCGTCGAGCGGTTTGATCACCACTGCCCATGGGTCGGACAGTGTATTGGAAAGGTACTTTAAATCCTTCTCATGATCTTATCTCATCCCCAAAAGAAACCCATACTACTATGGTAATGGCTGCTTGTACTAAAGAGATGCTAAAAGCGACATAAATTGTTTGATGCAGAGAAACTACAGGTTCTTCTTCATGTTTGTGTCGTCAACAACAGTGCTGTGCCTGTATGTATTTGCATTCTGCTGGGTCAACTTGGTCAAGATAACGAAGGCTCACAATTGCACTCTCTGGCGGGCCTTCCTCCATTCCCCTATCTCGGCTTTGCTTATCGTCTACACCTTCATTGGTGCCTGGTTTGTTGGTGGCCTCACCACCTTCCACCTTTACCTTGTCTGTACCAATCAGGTTTCTCTTTCTTTTCTTCTTAAAAACAAACTCTTCTTTTCTTAAATAGTGATGATAAAAGGAAAAACAATCTTCTTTTTGCTGAAATGAAGAAACGCTGCAAATCCCCACACATAATCATGAAAATGAGAGGTTTGACCTTAGGCTTCTCGATTACGATCCCAAAGAGTTCCTCTAATGGTTGACCCTGAAATCAAGAGAACCATGGCCCAGAACACTTGCAAAACTATGTATAAACCTCTGATCACATGCTATCAGAAATCAGAATGATCTGCAAACATATTTGGCCATGCTCACAGGCGTTGAGACTGTGCAGATCACTCTGCACGAAGTGACTCAGTGATGTGGCTGCATGCGATCAGAAGCCTAAGCATGCTCTTGTGATTTCTTCTGAACTAGGCGCAACAAGTAGCTTTATTATTTTGAATTCAGTCATAAAGAGACCATCCTTTCATAATCCTGGCATCTTACCAGTTTACCAGCAATGCAATGAACTACAGAAATTGTGATATTATTGTATAAACTGAGCTATAGCTTTATGGTCTGACCAGTTCATAATGTGGTGGCGACAGTGGTATAAGAATACAAGGAAAACAGCAGCAACGATGGTATTGTTAATTTAAGATGGCAATAACATCAGAACCTAAGAAATGCATACATACATACTATTATTATAAAGCTCTCAAGATTGTTCTTTTCTTATGCAGACAACTTATGAAAACTTCCGGTACCGATATGATGGCAAGACAAACCCATACAACAAAGGGTGCATGAAGAACCTTATAGAGATACTGCTTTCAAAGACCCCCAAATCCAAACTCAACCTTCGAGCAAGGATCCATGATGATTCTATTATCTTTGCATCATCTCACTCCCTTGAGTCATCCACAGTGGACAGCTCTGCTGAAGCTGGGAAAACGAGTTTTGATTTAGAGATAGCAGGACCGGCAGACAAGAGAATTGGGGTGTTGTCAGAAGAATTTGATGATATCCATGCACAGATAGAGAATTTGGGAAAACTGGAGAGATGTGGCACCCAGCCAAGACATCTCGATACGAGCTGGGAGGCTCGTGCGAAGAATGGATGGGAAATGAAAGATGATATCGAGGTGCTCGCACTCGAGTTTGGAATGGAATATGGTTATACCGATAGAGGAAGGAATTCACGAGATTTTCTTTAGAGAAAACAAAAGAACAATTTAATTTTAGGTGGAAGGGATTGGGGATGGGCGATTGAAATGGATTATTGGTGCTGTTTGTACTAACATTTAACTTGGGAGATGTCTATTTTCTTGTTTCATTTTTAGTGACGTAGATTCCTTTTTTTTTTTTACCTTTTTGTTTTAATTAAGAGTATAAATGATCTTGTTAGGCCGGAATTTGTATAGATGCACGGAATTCATAAAGGATGGATGTGTGTTGTATATTCTTATTTTTTTAAAAAGTAAATCATAAAGAAAAAAGATAAAATAGATAAAAATGCAGAAATCAACAATATGCCATAATCAGATAGTTATATTAAGCTGAGACTATATTTTATATAGAATTGCAGTAATTAGAAATGCAGATACGCAAATATGGGTTTATTTTACGTACGGGAGGACAAATTAAAAGAGAGGTGTTATTCTAATTATTTAAGGGAACGAAATGAATGCTACATATACTTAAAAATATTTTAAAAAAATAACTGATCCAGCTGCCTCAGGCGATAGCCAGCCAAACTAGACCGGCTTGGATCGCCGATGAATGATGATAGATTTTGTCTTTTCTTTTTTTTTTCTGTGAAGTTGATGTTGAACTTGATCTCCAGATTTCTTGATCTCTCCCCGGCCAGATCTTGCAATTTATCCATGGGTGATGGGCTCAGTTTTTGTTTGTAATTGGAAATTCAAATTCATTACTATTTTTTATTTTAAATTTATCCTCTTTATCCTTTTGATGTTAGATATATGATAAGGTAACAGTGTGCTGGTGCTGGGGTCCATTTCCAGGGAAATATTGGAGCAAATAACTGGATTTTTTTGTGTTCTTATCTTACTTTTTTTTTTTTCAAAATCATGCGGTTAATTATTTTTCTTCTTTCTGTTCACTAAACCTCAATAGATACCGTCAAGTCAGCACAATAACTCACACAAAGCTGTGGTGTGGTTAATTAGTTCTGGAAGGAATGCTGTATCTCTCTAGGTAATGTGCATATTCTGGCCAGAATGGTATTGAAACCTCCTGAAACCCAAATTCAGTCCATTAATATGACGATACCGATTTGCCATAATCAAAAGGTCTCAACTGATACATTCACCAGTAAATACTGGTAAGGATCTGATCACAACAGTAGAAGAATTGTGGACACAGTGCTATGTATTTGCTGTGAATCTAGCAAGCACTACAGCACAATTTTCTTTCAGGGAAATTCTACAAGAATTTTGCAAGCACAAACCGAGCCTTTCAAATGGTCAAATCTTCAATTATGGTAACTGAAAAGAATATTTCCCAAACTAAAAGCTTGTGGATAACATTCATGGCATTGGATAACATCAAAATTCGATGAGAAAACCTAACACAGGTATAAAAATGATATAACATAACCAAATGTCACAATCTCTCCTCTCATAGGAAACCTACCGCAGGTATAAAACCTATATGTCAACTGTCCACATATAAACTTCGGCTCAGATCCTAGCATGATCCATATCCATAAAGAAGTTACAGGTTTGACATGCACATTCATGTTCAATAAAATTTTGAGATCCATATGCAAATGCATATCATAGATTTCGGAACAAATTCGAATCATAACATTATTTTTCAGCTAAAATGTTTGAACTAAATACATAACATTATTTTTCAAAAAAATACTCATTTAATTCAGTTACTTTGAACATGTATGATATATAAACATATATGATATGTAGCTCTAGAAGCAACCAACAGTTTTTTGAGTATTAGATTATTTATCTATATTAATTATCCGATCCTAAATAGTACAGACTCTGTAGTTCAACAGACACACACTGACAAGGATGTGCAGGAATTTATAGTCTCTTCTAATTTAAACCATTAGAAAGGTATTGAATTTGAAACGTAAGGGAAGCAGTTGCCTAAGTTTCAATAGTCAATCAAAGACTCATAGAGGTGTTTCTTGGAGCCTTTATTGGGGACAGTTGACAGATATCAAGGATGCTTCCTCTCAAAATCTGAAAACTTGGATGGGTATTTCAGTGGGTTCTCCCAAGTTATTTAGGTGGATGATGGATGAAATTTTGCTTCTTTTAATCTTGAATAGAAATAGAGGCATTTCTGTTCTTCCTTTCAAAAACAATAAAGAATAAGAAGCCAATTCTTCTAAAGCCAAAGAAAATTTGGAAGGAATGATTAAACAGGGTAGAATGAAGCAAAATTTCACTCTCAGCAAAAATAATAAACGGGTTCTACGATCACAACAACAATGATTTTCAGTACTTGAATTGGTTTTATCACCCAAAATGACTGGTTCTTTTTCCACCAAAATATTCACGTTGAACATTATCAGAACTTAAAAGGAAAGAATTGGTTTTTCCAGTTTCAAGAGATTACTGAAGTTTTTCCATGGAAATGACATAACCAGCATTTCCTCTACAAATGGTCCCAATCCCTCTCCAATTCAAATAAAAGATAACTATTCTTTACAAAACTTTATACCACGACCATCTAAGCTGAAATACCATCTCTGTAAAGAGAGATCAAACAAAAATAAAGGAAATATAGGTCAAGAAAAGAGAGAAGCCAACTCAACTCAAGTCAAAACTCTACTCTTGTGCGGTGGTCTTGGCCATGGCCTTCATCGGTACATGATGCTCCAGATCATCCATGGCAGCAGCATTGGATGACGTCGGCAAAACCTCATAGGCCACAGTGTTGTGCCTCCTTGCATTCCCATTTCCACCACTACACCCTTGAACCTTAGCAACCACTCCATAAACCGCAACCACAATCACAGCAACTATAGTTGCGTGCAAAACAAATGCAAGATCAAAAATCTCAACCGCTCTTGCGCGCGATTCATCGAGATCACACCTTGTGACCGCCGATTTCTCGAGCAATGTATGGCATCCATTCGGGATGAAAGCATCAGCGTAAAGAGAGAGCCCAGACTGGAGAGACCAGAGTCCGTGGAGAGAGATCGAGCTCGCTAGGGTTAATTCCGCAAGAAAGATGCGAGGCGAGATGGCTAGGGTCAGAGAAGAGAGAGCGGAGACGAGAGAAATGACGGAAGAAAGTGAGAGAGATTTGGACTGGAGATCTGTGGTAGGGTAAGATCTAGAGGAATTACTAGAAGCTAGAGAGAGGAGGTAGAAAGAGAGCGAGGAGAGGAGGAAGACGAGATCGGAGGGAGGTGAGCAGAGGAGGAGAAAAATGGAGAGGAGAGTGAAAAGAAGCAAAGGGAGGGTGAACTGGAGAGAGAGAAGGAAGGAAGGGTAGAAGAAGGGGCTGATGAAGCAGGAGAGGAGGAGGCAGAAGAGGGAGAAATGGAGAGGCAAGGAGCGGAAGGGACTGGAGGGGAATGGCAGGGGATGGAAAGGGAGAGCCTTGTAAGGGGAAGGGGAAGGGACGAGGTAGGATCGGGTGGAGGAGATGAGGTGGTAGAGACCGTATGGGAAGAGGTATAGAGAAGAGAGGATGTGGTAAAACAGCAGAAACGCCATTGTTGTTTCTCTCAGTTCCTTGTTTTTCTTTCTAAAGCGAGGTAGAAGAGGAGCCAAAACTCAAAAAGTCGACGAGTTGAGTCGAATAACATGGGATGGTACTTCTTTTTTTCCCATATGCCCTTCAACTTGTCTTTATTTGTTTACAAAAATTCTCTCTAGAGTTGAAATATGATGTATTCTATACATACATCCTCTGACATTTCAACATATTTCACCAGCCAAACGTAGATGTATAAGCGAAATGGTCTTCGGCGACAAACAAATCTCATTTCCCGTATATATGTCTAGTAATACTAGTATATTAACACAAAATTTAAAGATATGATCTATTCAAAATCAAAATCATTACTGATGGACGCATTTGACAACCATTAGAATTAGAATTCCATACTGGCACGCCGGTACAGCTAAAAAACTGTTGCCACAATACGAATTAGAGAATTCATAATACCGCAAGAACAGACTAATTCATTATTTTAACACTGAATATCAAATTAGCGATGCACGGAATGATAATAATAATTATGATCACATTAATTATTCATCATGATTATCATCTTGCTAATAATCAACAGTACATTATTCTAATGTTACTAAGCACTATTTTTTTATTTGCCAAACAAGTTCTACATGTACATGTACAACTTATTACGTGAGACTTATATATTAAACCCATCACATTTACCTCATCAACCGCAGTTAATTTTCCTCAAATTTCATTTTGCTGTAACTCAGCTTGTGCTATCGGATTTATAATTAGCCGCTAAAAGCTTATAATACGGTTGTTTAACAATTATGTTGGAAATAGAAACCATTTGAATGAAATACTCCTTATTACAATGGGCCAAATATTATAAAGAAAACCAAGGGAAAACAGGAAGCATAATATATACACGAAGTAGCACAGATGAAAATACAAGACATATATGCAACATTCACTTACCAATGATTCTCTCTAATCTCATAATATTTTTGAGTCCCCATTGAATATACTAAGCCTATATTAACTGCTAGTGATGTTGTTTAACTGTCTCTGTAGGTTCTGGGGTGCAGCACCTTCCCCTCCGGTAAAAATCACTGACAGAAATAATGAAATGCATGATATAGTTAGACAATATTATCAAGATTGTCAGGTTCATCCATTGTTAATGGATCCCAATCCATAAAATAAATCAATAGACCCCAAAACCATCTATTTTTTTCAAAGTAATATTCAAAACCACTTACATGTATATAGTCAGCAGAGTAAAATAAGAGGACCGTTTTCCTCATTTCACCGAGCGGTGCTTGTTGTCCACAGTTGTTGAGTTGTCATGGTAGGACAAATAGAAAGAATAGAAATGGAAGGGTGAAAAGTTATTTCAACCTTTTGTAAGGGATAAAGACAAAAAAATAGTCTTAATACTTGACAAAAGCAGGTAAGACAGCATAGAGCTCAGAGAGGCATTGAAATACCCAGTTCAACGCCTGTTCGCTTGGCAAATCAAACAACAAGTTCGCCTATAAATTTAACAAAAGGAAATCAGATTCACATATAAATGTAAAATTATGTTTTGCTGTTGCATTTGTCGATGTACGAAAAATCAAACCTTAATATGAGAACCATCAAAGGAGAGGCAGTTGCGGTGCACATCAGAGGCTACTGCATCTCTCATAAGCTTAAATGCTTTCTTATTCATATTAGTTGCCATATAAACAGTGTTGTTCATTTGAAATATATTTGTTATTCCCAAATCAGCCGCCATTCTTCTAACATACAGTTTTTTCAATATCAACTGCAAATCACAGCAACATTTTGTAAAAGACAATTTCAGTAAAGAAATGTTACAACCTTCTAAAATGACTAAATGAATGAACAGTACTTAAAAGTATTAAGACTTTTACATTTTAGTCCATAATATTTCAAATTCCATTTCAATTCCCGCGGTTATCAACTTGTACCATATCAGTCATACCATTATAATATGTTAAATGATGAATGAATTATGTAGTTATAAGATGATGTAGATGTTGATATTAATGTCCATATCATCAAATCAGCATGATACTGATAAGATGATGTGGGTCCATCTTTTTAATCAAATTTTAATGGCAGGATCAATTTGGTACAAATTGATAACTACAGAGACCAAAATGATAACTTTGACACTTTAAGAATGGTAAAAAGAAATGATACTTTAAAGACCACTCTTTTGGAAAATCCATCTAACAGTACAGACTTTCAAATGAAAATAGAGGGAGATTTATGCAATTTATTGATAACTGCAAAAAGCTAATTGCACACTTTCCTAAATAAAAGAAAAATACCTCCATGGAGTAAGGTTCCTTCCCGTGTTGGCGTCTCAAGTTTTCAGTGAATTGAATTAAACTCCAAATATTCGTCTCAGCAGCCCTCTCTGCATCATTCATCAATTCCACAGGATTCTCTAGGAAATTTATGTAATCTGAAGGGAGGTGCGGAGTGACATCTATATCGAGCTGACAAATTTACATGCACATACACAATGGTTACTTTGTTAAAAAAAAAAAAAAACATGAATAGCTATCCCTGCTACAACTAAGCATCTTTTTGCAAATTAGATGCAATATTTTACCAATAACCCAATGTAAGGCCAACCTTTCTGAAATAAACAACTAACATAGACCACTAAATCTCATTTATGTGAAAGAATAATATAACCGAATTGTACCTGACTTTATAATTTTAACTCAAACAACTATATGGACAGACAGTTGTATCAGTATTCTGTTACTTGACCTGCTTTTATTTTCTATACGAGTCCAGAAAAAAAAATGAGTGTCTGGTATAAGAGCACATTTGACAGCACTTAAGTGGATGCACCTTTCCAACGAGCAGTCACCAGTCTAATAAAATTTAGTGTTCTTCTATTGTAGTTGATAGCATGAAAATGTGATGAACATCAAAACATAGGATGCATTTACTCTCCAATAAAAAAGAAAAAAAAATGCTGAAACAGTACCTGAACATTTCGGTAGGGGACTGATAGAATCCTGTTTTCTTCGACCTAATCAATAATAAAACAATTATTACTTTTTCATTGTGTAGGTGTCTGTGTCTGTGTTCCTTTTTCCTCTTTTCTTTTCAGGGTGGATGAGGAGGTCGAGGGTATTTCTTTACCTTTGATAAGGATTCAAAAAGCATTTCAAAGTAAAGGTCAGTGCCAACATTTCCAATATTGCCAGTTTGTTCTTCACCAAAAGCATTACCAAAACCACGAATGTTCATGTCTTTCTGTGCTAAATGGAATCCTTGACCTAGCCCCTCATGTTGTTCTATTGCAGAAAATTTGTCCTGATTTATTACAGTCGCACCATTAAAACATACAAAATATAAATGAAAGATAGAGAAAACAGTAAAAAGAATTAAAAAGAAAGAGAGAAATTTTAGAACTCACATATGTTGGATCTTTTATCAGTGTGATGTCATCATAGAACAGGTATGCAAAGCCTTCTTTATCTGATCTCCCAACTCTACCCCTTAGCTTGAAAAGTAACAAAGAATCAATACAGAAAAAAAGTATGAGAAGGGGAGAAAAATTGATGCAAAAACTAAAAAGAAATGCCCACGCCCACCCCTGAAAAACAAGAAACATCTCATACATATATATCAATAAAGAAACCTCATAGTCTCATACTCCTGTAAAATAGAAGCATTACATATATGCTTCTCCTAACTTTCTTGTAGAACAACCAGAGCTCTCCTCTTGTGCTAAATTTATGACAAGGGAAGTCCTATGGTAGTAGTTAGGTGTTGTATGCATAGTAAATTTTATTTAGTACCTGGTACAACTGAGCCATGCCAAAGTACTGTATGTCTTGGATAATGATGGTATTTGCATTTCTTATGTCTAACCCGCTCTCCACAATGTTGGTGCAAACTAATATTTTGATTTCTCCTCGTACAAAACTCTTCATTGTCTCCTCCAGCTTCTTTGGACATTGCTATTTGTACAAATATAAGAAGTATTTATTAACATCACTCTTGTTCAAAGTAGCAAAATTTAAAATCATTTACAGAATTGAACATATTGAGAAAATTTGCAAACCTGCCCATGTGCCAAAGCAATTGGTACATCTGAAAAACATCCTTCAAGAGATGCTTTTACTTCTTCCAACCCTGCATATTATTAATGGCTTATTTTTCATTTAAAGATGATAAATTTATTTGAATAAAAATGGAAATTTTAGTATGTTTTACTATGACTACCTTTGATGCGAGGTAATACATAGTACACTTGGCCGCCACGATCCAACTCACGTCTAATAGCAGCTACCACTTTATTTTTATTATAAGCTAACACTTTTGTCTTTACTGGTATTCGCTCTGGTGGTGGTGTTGACATCAAACTGCAATATTGTGTTGGTTAGTAAAAAAGCACACACAGAGAATGGAATGTTTTCATTCATTTTTGTTTTTACCTGGCATCACGAAACCCAGTTAACGCAAGATAAAGAGTGCGAGGTATAGGTGTGGCTGATAATGTCAGAACGTCCACTGATGTCTTCAATGAAGTTATCCTCTCCTTTTGTTTCACACCAAACCTCTGTCCAATTAAAAAATTGAAATAATAATAAGAGTAGTAGTAGTAGAGTGGTGGCAGTAATGATAGTGGTCATAGTCCTGGAGGCAGTGGTGTTGGACTGCTGGTGGTGGATAAGAATCCCACTCAACCAGATATGAAGGTACTAGTAGTTCAATTCCTTAATGATCTATTAGCACCTCTCCTTTTCAAGAAACATCTTAAGTTAATCAGGTTACCAGCTCATGGTGTTTGTGGTGGTGGTAATAATTATTTCTTATTATTATAAGGATGGGGATCAGTTGACAATGGTTAACTTGACAATCTCGACAATGGTTTTCCAAATAAATCCGAAACAATTTTTAAAAATTCTTAAAAATAGAAAAAAAATATTGGTAGATATATTTTTGAACTTATAGATTGATTGTACTTCAAATTTCATGCAATTTAAGTGTCATTTGATATTCTATCAAAGACCATTAAATTTGGAGCATTGCAAATTTCATGAAATTTTGATTGTCTTTGACGGAATAACAAATGACACTTAAATTGCATGAAATTGAAAACACGATCAATCTATAAGTTCAAAAATATGTCTACCAATTGTTTTTCTATTTTCAAGAAACTTTTTGAGTTTATTTGAAAAACCATTATCAAGATAGTCAAGTTAACCATTATCAATGGATCTCCACCCTTATTATACACCAAAATGCAAAAAGTAGATGATGTTGCTGATGATGATGATGTCTCAAGTAATGAATACAAAAGAGTGAAAGGTATAGGGAGATATCTGCAAGGTGACCTGCTCTTCATCAATGACTAGAAGGCCAAGGTTGTCATAAGGAATGCGATTTCCAAGAAGGACATGAGTTCCAACTATGATGTCTAATTCCCCAGTCTTGATCATACTGACGTACTCTTGTTTCTCTCTCTCCTTCTGCATAAATTAAAGTTCTTTGTAAGGGGAATAGGGAAGGATGCTGAAAGGATTGTTGGTAAGATGCACTCTGTTGAGGTTTCTTCCTAACACTCAATAAAGACCTCAAATTTGCAACACTATGTTTCTCAGGTTCTTTTGAGGAAAAAATATATACATTAGATGATTAACATAAATTAAATTTAGAACCGCCTTAGGTTCACGGCCAAATTCAATACCGAGCAGGTGTTTTATGTTTCCTCATCCATCTTTCTTTTCTCCCCTCCTATTTTCTGCTAAAATACTAAACCCAGCAAAGAAGGTAAATACAATTTACCTGAAAACGGCTGAGAATGCCAACTTTTATATGGGGATATTCTGAGAACCTCTCTCTGATGACTTCAAAGTGCTGTCTAACAAGTACAATGGTGGGAGCTAGAACCATGGCTTGTTTGCCAGCAGATACCACAGTAAAGATAGCACGGAGGGCGACCTCGGTTTTACCAAATCCAACATCACCACAGATCAACCGGTCCATCGGTGTTGTCCTCTCTGTTAGATCCTTCTCCACATCTATAAATGCCTTCAAACATATACAATAAATTGTACTTTTAAGAATTTATAGCGGTAATAACAAAGAAACAGAATAATTCAGAATAATTATTCTTTTCTTGTCCTTTAATCTCTTTTAAATACTTTTATTCAGAGCTCCTTGCTAACTAGACCCAATATTTTGTCTTTTTGGCAAATTTACACCAACATTTTCTCGCTAATTTGTAATCAATAGGAATTTGTTCAAAGGTTAAAAGGAGTTAAAAGAAATAAAAGATGTCAACATTACCCCTGAAACTTAGTTTATAGTAACTCAACCTAATATACTAAATAGCAGTCTTTATCCTAATATGAAGAGTGGAAACCTTTAGCTAACACAAGCCATTCTTCCTGTTCATTGCATTGTACTAATGTGCCCTATTTCCTTTTTTTGGGCCTTCAATCAACATGAAATGATTTCCCACTGGTATGACAATCATAATACTAACCTTTTTTTGGTCATGGGTGGGCTCATAAGGGAAGTACGCACAAAATTGTTCCATTCTGGGAACTTTAGGATAAGGAGGTCTTTTAAGCTTGAGCCTATGTAAATACAATTCCATTAAATTAACCACCATTTTTTGAACCGCAATTTTCCCTTTTGTTCGTCTCTTCTCCCATGCCATTGGGTCACTCAGCTTGCTCAATGTCTTCGGCTTTTTTGTCTCATTAGGTCTATCAAATCAAAAATTGTTAAGTCATACAATTTACTAACTATGAAAGTATATCTTTATTTTAGGTTCAACAAGTAGCATTTCTCCTGACAGTCCTTGGAGTTTGGACTCTTTGCAAATAAACAACAATAAATCTTGGGTGTTGTGTGTCTATAAAATATGCCACAAAAACAAAGAGCCAAGGGATGTAGTGTTTCTGTCACATGACCTAACACTGGGTTGTCACATGGAAAAATCTCAAGAAATACTGGTGTCATTTGCAAATACAATAAAGTTTGAGCATTCGCTTGAAAAAATGCCTGTCATATCATTTTCTTCATAAGATGCATAAAAAGAACAATTTTTCATCTATGCCCCAATGAAAATTTCAAAACATTATCTATATTCCTCCTCTCCTAGTTTCCTTGGTAAGAAAAATATTCCTATTTTTCCCATTGCTTTTGTACAGGAAAAGCAAGTGAGGAAGGAGGGTCAGTCTGGGCATCTTTTTGCAACGAATGAGTAGCTGTTTTGCATGACATTTGCAGCTTTCCAGTGCTACATCTATTATTTGGTCATTTTGTGGGTGTATATGTGAAATTGACTTGGTAAAAGAGAGAAGAAAAAACACATACAAATTGTATCTGTAGAGTAAGCGACCAGCTTGTTTAACAGGTAACTTGGCCATACCATCTGAATATTCTATGAACATGTAATCTGCCCGATCTGACGGTCCTTCCCCTGTTGCCACATGTTTAATCCCCACAAATTTCCCAATTCCCACCTATGCACATCATCATGATAAATTAATGTAAAGAATACCAAATCATCAGAGCACAGCAGAATTTTTCACCCAATCCTAGAGCAATTTGTTAATACCACTTGAAGTTTCAAATGAAATTCAGTTCCTAAAGCACTATGTCTAACTTGTGGTAACAATTCAGAATTCTCTTAGTGACCCACAGCCTTGTTCACAATTTCTAAAAGCAGGTGGCCATTTAACTGACCCAAAAATTTTGATAATTACACCTCATATTGATTCACTGCATCTTCTACAGATTCCACAAAGTATTTTGTTTTTTTTCTTGTCAATGATAAGTATGGTGGGCTCTGTCGTAACTCTTTAAGTGATTTCGTTTCATTTGCGTAACTTTTGCAATTAAAAAGACCTTTTTTTCCCCACTTTTACATCCTTTTGCGACGGAATTATGGTAGGCTCATGAGTCTCTAGGCATACTGATATTGTTGAATTGCAACCGAGTTATGAACCGACGTACCAAAAGTATCACAATTTCAAACAACCCTGATAGTTCTCATTGACTGAATGTATAATTTGGAAGAAATTAAATTAATACTTTTCTATGAACGACATATTCACCGGGTTGTAGCTCATACGGATCAACCCGGTATCCAAACCCGCCGAGCTGCTTCTGTTCCTCCCCTCTCAGTTTCTGTATACCTCTCTGTTGCTGTTCCTTTATCATCCTCAAGTACTGATCAGCTTCCTCCCGGTCCATGGTGGAGCCGGTGTTGCCATCCCCTAGCTTTCTATGCTCCTTCCTTATCCTCTCGTTTAACAACTGGATATGGTCGTTCTCAGGCACTGGTCTAGTAATGGAATGCGACGGGGTAATGGTGCTGGTAGACCCGGCTTTTAGTGTACGAAAGAACCAAGGGGGAGGTGCGCGGAGAGGGAAGAAGACGAGGAGACGAGACGAGCGGGAAGGGAACCGGAGAGAGAACGGAAGTGAGATTGGAGGATGTTTGGCGACAGCCATTACTGGAGTGTGTAAAATTTGGAGTGACTAATACGGAGAATGGAAATTCACCATTAGTGGAAGGAAGGAGAAAAGGTTGAGAGGTTTTTGGGGGTTTTCGGATATGAAAGGGAAGGTGATTTTCTGTGGACTGAAGGGAACGAAATCGGTGATATTTTTATTATTTTTTGTTGTTTGGTGCTAGAAATGAGAAGGTAGGAGTGGCGCGCTTACTGTTTACGGGTGCTAAATTATTCTTTCTTTTTTCCAAGCAAAATACTATTATACAGTCCACCTCAATAACGTTTATTTCTAGAAATTTTAGTATAGATTTTTAATAAATTGTGTTCCATCTATAAATTTTAATTAATTATCTTTAACACTAAGTTAGCTTTTTTTAATATATATGGTCATAAAGATATGGTCGCCTGACTATATTTTTTTAAATTTAGCTGCTTTTAACAAAAAGTTGTCATTATAAACACACTGTTAATTTTATTTAACACATACAGTTATAATTTTTAAGTGTGTCTATGATATTTTTAGGGAAAATTTATTTTTTTGGTCCTGAACTTCTTTAAAAAAATCAAGTTGATTTCCAAACTTTCATTTGTACTAAATTGATCTTTAAACTTCTTCAAAAAAAAAATAGTCTTTAAACTTCTTTAAAAAAAATCGAGTCGGTCCTTGGGCTTTTGAAGAAATGTAAGTTTTAGTTCTAAATTTTTCCAAAAAGATTAAATTGATTCTCGAACTTTCATTTGCACTTAGGAACATCGGTTGTTGGTCCAACCTGACATGTGGACCTTATCAAACCCTGACCGACCTTTAGCTAATTTTTTTTATAATAATAATAATAATAAATGGTGTAAATAAGGTTGTAAGTAGGTCGGACCGGGTTAGGCTAATGTTATTTTATTATTTCTTTTAAATGAGTGTAAAAAGTTTAGGACCGATTTATTTTTTTTGAAAAAAATCAGGAACTAAAATTTACATTCCTTCAAAAGTTCAAAGACTTATTTAATTGAATTTAAAGTTGAAGGACCAACTTGATTTTTCTAAATAAGTTCAAGGATCAATTTGATTTTTTTGAAAAAAAAATCAAGGACCAATTTATTACAAATGAAAGTTTAGTGATCGATTTGATTTTTAAAAAAAATTCAAGGATTAAAACATAAATTTTGCATATTTTTAAGGAGTGTCTAGATAAAGTGTCTATGATATTTAGACTGGCCATCGTTGTAAGTGTTATCGTACAATCATTCAGACACGCCTTAAAATTGTAACTATATCTATACTAAGTTTATAATGAACTACTAAATATTAAAAGATACTAGCTAATTCTTTCATTCTTTCTTGAACATAGGTGATACGACCATAGCACTCGTGACCCGTTCCAACTAATTGAGACTATTTTTGAGAGAACAACGGAAATGATCTATAAAGCTTCACCCGATTACTATTTTGTTTGTATTATTTTGATTTTTAAAGATTTTAATTTGTATCAAATTGATCTTACATTTGACATCCATTGAACAGATGATACCTTCATCTATTGTAGTGTCTTTTTCAGCATTGAAACTAGAACTAATGTAATCATCAAATAATACAAATAGTGAGCAACACAAATATAACTATTCATGCATCGAAAATCAATTAAATTGATATTAGCATTAATGTTGAAGTCATCATAGATTAATTAAAATAATATTTGCATATACCATAAAAATCATAAGATTATGTTATGAACTCGCAATACCGACAATAACAATCTTCCAGAAAGTTCAACAAAATACTTGTGGATTACAATTTATTTCCATATGAAACAGGCAAACAACTTCACAAAACACATGGTGAAAACATAGAAGTAATGCAACTTCAGACTTACTGTTCTTTCTTGTTGATAAGATCAGCAAGCTGTTCACACGACTATACCTAGTCTCGGTACCTGACAACTCCATGCTAACATCCTCTGGTGTTTCACGCTTTTCCTCAGCCTAATTTTGCTGTTTGTTGAAGAAAATCAGGCATATTAACAAGGTACTAGAAACCCTAGCAAATCATAGAACAAATAATGTAACAGGCATAAATGAAAAATGCACATACAAAGCCTTATTGGCAGGACCACGTACCAGTGGGATAGCATGGAATAAGTTGAATTCATAGAGCTATGCCACCGAACTTAATGCCAACTTTTTTTATGAATTGCTCAGATGCCTGCACCGACCAATCAGGATCTTCAACCTCAGGCAGCATCCATTTTTCATCTTGTCAACACACATTAGAGCAGTGAGATAGCCGAAATTTGGCAGTGTGTACACCGAGCAAGGCTGCCAGAAGTACCAACACAAGTGAAAACAACATTGGTATATACCCCTTAAACCCCTTAATCTCATATATGAAGTATCAGAAAACATTGTATGACCTGAACTCGAAGTTCCAGAGGAGATCGGCTTACTTATGTTTGTATGACCTGAACTCGAATTTACAAAGATATTGCTGTACACACAGTGCTGTTGGTGAGTCCATGAGTTCCATGCGCTCTAGTAATAGATATCCTATATTTTTCCTAAAATGAAACAGTATTAAAGAATATCAAATTTCTTCATTTATAAGAAATCGAAAAATTACTACCAAGGATTTGGTGAGACAAACTGACAAACACATTCATCAATAAGAAAGTTCTAACAAAATCCAGAAAATGAGAACAAGAAATACTAGCGTCTGGATGGTACCTGCTTAGGTTTAGGAAAGGAAGAAATGCTGTGCTTTAGAAGCTGCAGGAGTAAGGCAGCGTGACGTCATGCTTGGTATGGCTATGTGGACCTCAAATGAAGCAGTGCATGTCTATAGGAAGTCATTTAATGTAATTTAGGTTTTTGTGGTAGGCCAATAAAATTGTACAGCATGGATGGTTCCATTCAGTTAGGCCATAACTCCATGCAAACTGCAGAAACATATATTGACAATTACAAAGTGTAATAATAATAATAACAATAACAACAACAATACAACAATAATATGTGGTGTTGGAATTGGTCATAACAGGTATTAAGTACTTGAAGCCTATGATAAATACAGATATCAGCATCACATTGGAACAATGCTTTTATATGTGTTATTTTTTTTTGTGACCTTTCTATGCATAAGAACAAATTTAATTTTTTGAAAGAAAATATAGACATCTTAGTAACAATAAGAAACTGAGAAAATACCTAAATAAGATTTTAATGTTCTAAACTTCATAATCTTAAATTATACAAAACGTGTGTGTGGATTAGAAGAAATAATTGGGATGGAAGGAAAGTAACAATTAATCCATAAGACTTTTAAGGGACTAAATTGAAAGATATCCAACCCCGATAAAATTAATAGAAAGATTCAGGACGGAAGCGTGTTTTGTCGGACAAGCCAGCTCCGGATTTGCGCTTCATTAGTCCCACAATGAACAATTTTTTTCTATGGAGCCAGCCAATCTCTATATAAAGAAGGGCTGGCTTCCTAATTAGACATTGCCAACAATTAGAGACCATTGAGATATGGTCTTCTTTGTGCAGATACACATATCAGGCACAAATATTTGGCATACCTAGTATGCTGTATCTGTATCAGGTACGTGTCACGTACAGGTGTGGGAGTCATATTGCTGTATTTGGGCAACCAAGTTTCCCAGCTACGCTTACAATACTGCCGTATCTGTATCTGATACGTATCCGATATGGATACCTAATACTTCAATTTAAAATTTGGGTTTATACCCTAGGATATGCAAGGACATGCATGTCCCACCACAGGAGATTGCCTTGGCAATCATGTTCAACCCAGCAAAGGTTGTATGTGGCAGGTAACTAAACGAAGGTGCCTACGAGCTGACTTTATTCTTTGAATAAATCAATCTGGGACATTAATGCAAAGTTCCTGCAAAAGTAATTAATTCATTTTCATGCCATCGGTCCAATTAATTTTTATCTAAATATCTTGCACAAGTAACAACATTGTATATACATATTTTCTCTCTTTTTTTTTAATAAATGACATACTGATACAACATGTTTCATTCCTTATTTGTAACAGAAAACAATAAGCATTCAGGTATTTAAAGAACTAAAGTGTGCATATTACTTTTTTGAAGAACATTTATGCATAGAAATTGAAGAATAAAATGTAGAAATATATGATGTATATGCATGTGTAACCTCCTGGTGCAAACTAAGAACAAATGCAGCTCTGATACACCTCAAATTAATTATAACAAAGCTAAACAATAACACACACATTGCGAATCCTAAAATTATTTGAATGTAGTAAATATATCTAGAAGACAACATCAAAGATAGCATTTCTTTGGAAAATTTCAGATCAAAAGAAAGAAAGTAATAAAGGCATCCTTCAGTTGTATATATAGGAGTTTGCTACTGTATGCGAAGCACCTCCTTCAAACAAGTATAACAATTTCAATGATTCGGTCACTCTAGAAATTGTTCAATTCAAATTGAGCTTCAGCTTCTCTAATTAACACAGTATAAGCTCAGAAAAAGCGATCCCTTTGTATGAAACAACATGATCACCAGATTGGATCTGGCATTATGGACTGGACCCGGTGTTGTAAACCTCTCTATTATTGTGCATTACGATCCTCGTATACCTCTCAGCCTGGTCTCCATGTTACGAACCTGGTTTTGCCATCGATCCCCTTGCCTCTCATGCTGCCTCCATACCTCAGCCGCTTGGTTTAATTTTGTTATCGCTAGAGGGGGCTGATCCTGCTCGTGGAAGCAGAGAGGGATAAGCCAAAATAAGAGGGGCAATCGGAACCAGAGAGGAGAGGTGGCACCGCGGAATAAAATCACCTATTATTCCAAATAGGAAAGTGGGGCCTGTTATTTCAATTTGGGCCGTTGGATTGAAACGAACGGATCGGATTCGTTTAAAAAAGACCCCTAAATTCCAAATAGAGTCAATCTCATCCATCCGTTTTGATCCGACGGTCCGAATTAAAATAACAAGATCCTTCTTCTCATTTGGAGCGTCCAGTGCCAGTCGGGAGGTAAGTGTTTCAAAACTTCAAATTCCAGTTGATTTGCTTTTTAACAGAATCTCTCTCTCTCTCTCTCTCTCTTTCTTTTTTTTTGTTTGCTGAAATAGGTAACAGTTTTTTTTTTTTTCAATTACAACGAATTGTTGTTTGGTTTACTAATTTCTAGTTGATTTAAAAAAAATGAAAGTATTTGTTATCTAGATTTTGATTTTAACATTTGAAATTAATTAAAAATTTAGATATACCAAAATATCAAATAAATATTTGTATTTGATGCTGTACAATATCAATATTGAAGTCAACGAGCTAGTATTCAAAATATTTGTATAAATAAAATTTATTTTTTATTCTAACTAATTTATCAGAATTTGAAATAGAATTTAGTTGATTTGATTTGATTTTTAATTTTGGTTGATATGTCTATTCGATCTGTTGTATTTGTACATTTATCCAACCAAAATGAAGTCTATTTCGAAAATATTTTAGTTTATTTTCCGGACTGTCGAACACACTTGCGTGGCGCTTTATAATTTAAATTGCAAATTTGAAATATTTGTTGTTGAATCAGCAAATCATCGAAAAATGTCACACGAGTTTTGTGACTATTTTACGAGTGGTTTTCTTTTCTTTTCCTTTTTTTTTTAGAAGCTTCTATGATCCTCGATTTGTGATATTTCAATCGGGAGAAAGGGAAGACCTCAAATTTTGTCTTTTTTCTTTTTATATTTGAAAAGATTTCTTCTTTTGTAAAAAAGTTCTACATAGATCCATAGAAAAACGCTGTTACTTCTATCAATCATCCAATAGTACTTCTACAAAACAAAACAAAATGAAAAACAAGGAAAAACCCAAATTAAAGATAAACAATCTTACATTCAACCAACAAGTTATTAATACTTTAAACAGCCTATATAATTAATGTACAACACAACAGAGGTCTTCTCCCCCACTTGCAGAATACAAGTTATTTTTTGTACAAAACATGAATTACTGTATTATCTCAAAAAAAAGAAACAGGAATTGCTGCTACATCAATTCAACATTGTCTACTGTCTGTTACCAATCAGATTTCCAAGCAGTTCCCGCAATCGACCGCCTCTGGTCTCGATACCTGGTGGCTCCACACCGACATCCTTCAGTGTCTCAGCTTTCTTCAGCCTACATCAATTGTTAATTTGTCAAATAAAAGAAAATTGAGGAATCCGGTAATGAGATAAATTCCTGTTACTGGTAAATAGGATAGTAAAAGATGTGCAAATGAGGGGAAAAAGGCACATACGAGGCCTTAGCGGCGCTACGTGTCGGGTCATGGATGCCAGAGCGGATTGCATCGAAGTCTATGAGGTACGCCACCTTGCGAAATACTGACTTGTCTACGAATCGCTCAGCCTCTTGCAATGTCCAATCGGGAATCGCCACCTCAGGCACCGTCTCTCGCTTCTTCTTGTCGACAAATACATTAGGAGAGTATGCCAGTTGTAATCTGGCGGTGTTTAGACCGAGTGTGGTTCCGAAAAGTATCAACCCGAGCGCAACATAGACCGGCACATAGTCAACCCTTCATTGAAACACACTTACAGAGTCAGTTAATTATCCAAAAAAAAAATTGTAAAATTGCTTTAAAGCAAAAGGAGATGAGAATTTAAAATCTGTACAACCTGAACTTGGATTTACGGAGAGGATGATGCAACTCGTCGACACGGACGCTTGTAGCAAGTCCTCGAGTTCCATGTGTGTTTCTAATAGAGCTCGAAAATTTCTGAAAAAGAGAAAACATTACAAAGCAAATCAAAATTCAATTCAAGAAATAAAGTGAATAATTACTATGAGCACAAGGATTAAATATCAGATCTCAACATAACATTTCATTGATCACAGATCTTGTAACATAGCTTTGGAAACCTGAAAATAATCTTACCAGTGCCTTTGATAGAACTGACATCGTTGATTCGAGAGCACAAAATTCACTCTAGGAATTTGACTAGAGATTGATTTGAATGTTGTGGCTAGAAAGAACTAAAGAACTTCGCTTTCACTGCTTGTGCTTTGAAAAAGGCCAAAAAATGCTATGCTTTATAGCAGCAAAATAGGAGTGAGGTGGCAGATGGTGCTAGATTGACAGCGACACGTGGGTCGTGAACTAAGAGACACGTGCAATACTGGAAGCTACTGGAAAAAAGAGGGAACTGTGTTGTGGGCTCTGGGCCTGTCTGATGTCATTTAATGTAATTTTGAGCCTTTGAAGTGAGCCTGTGATGGATTCTATTCTATTTTTGATATACATGCAGAATTCAAGGTTTCTTAAGACATTATTTTCATTATTGAGTTAATTTGTCATTGATGAATTCAATTATATTTTTAATATACATGCAGAATAGCAAACGTAGAGTTTCCATACAATCTACAGAAAAAAGTATAAAAATTGAAAAAAATTGTCGTGGTCGGCAGGATTCGAACCTGCGCGGGCAGAGCCCACATGATTTCTAGTCATGCCCGATAACCACTCCGGCACGACCACCAGATGATGTTTAGAATATTAATAATAAATAAAAAGAATAATAAATCATGTATGCTTCGCATCTAACCCGATGCAAGCCCAGTAACCCGCAAAAGAAAAACCTCTCGATTTGTTTTAACTTTTAATTTTCAATGAACTCGTAAAACGGACAATTTTTACGATCTTATCACATTTATTTATGGCACCACGATAAACCGACCTCTCACTTATTGCATCATAAATCGGCGGTAAATAGTAAAAATACCCTGCACGTGTCAGGATCCGAGGAGACATACAATGGGACCCGCACCTGTTTTCCCTTTCCCGCGCTTGCTCGGCGGGAGAAAAATTCTTCTCCGTCTGTGATAAAAAAAAAGAGGAGGGAAACAAAAGGGGAAAGGGGGGGAAACAGAGAGGGAAAAAAAAAGAGACACATTAGGGTTTTCTAACTTTTATTTAGTAATTTTTGGAATTTTCTTTTTGGTCCTTCAAAAACCCTAATTTGTCTCCGGCAGCTGAGGTAAACCAAAACCCCTTTGATCTCTCGGGTCTTTCTCTTGATCCTGCCTTTGCGGATTCACGCGTGGTGATTTCTTGTAGGGGAGTCCAATTGAGCGGGTTCTTTCGCTTGATCTGGAGTTTTCACGGTGGATCTGTGTCGATTTGGGTGAAATTTGAGGTTAAATGGATTCTGCTAAGGAAGAATTCGCTGGATCCATAAATTCGGAGGGTGAGACCTCTCAGAGTCGATTCACCGATCTATGCAAGGTCTCCTTTTGTCTTTTCTTTCTCTTTTCTTTTTTGGAAGTACCGTTTGTTTTTCTCTTGCATCTTTCTTTTCTCATTTCTGCACTTTTCTTCCTTTTTTTTTGTCTGATTTAGACATTAAATGTCTCGGAGGAAGTAATAAGTGAGGCGACATCTCTTCTTAATGAAATCAAGAGCATTCTGTTGACTTCATCATTTGGAGGCAGAGGGGTACATCGTTTTTTATACAGCTAAAATCTAAGTTTTATTTTTTTTGTTTTTTATTGTGTCTAATGTTTGCATTGTTCAGCCAGAAGAGATGGAAATATACTGTTACGCATTCGTTCTGTGTTGCGCAATAAAACTCAAAGATGATTTATCCAAGGAGGACGATAAAAAGGGGAGAGTAAGACTTTCTGATATATTAAGGGCTACAAATCTTAAGTTAGTGCTACTCTTCTCCTGTTATTTATTTATTTTTTTGTAAAATACAGTTTTGTAGCATTACGACATTGATTAAAACATTTTATGATAGTTTTAGGCTCTTAGCACAGTATGTTTGTGTATAAATCATAAGAATTGTCTACAGATGTTACTAGATAAGTGGTTGCATACTGGTAAATTTCCTAGTCATCACTTACTGGTAGCCTGCTAACTGAAATGAACACATCTTAATGAGTAAAAAAAATACATAATTTGCATAAAAAAATATTCAGGCTTTATAATCATTGGATTGACTTCTCCTCATAATTTCGTGAATAGGCTTGATGATTTTTTCAAAGAGGCACAGCAATTTACTATCAAGGGCAAGCAAATATTGGGCGATAGATATGGGTTTGATTGGGAGGATAGGCTTGAGGTACTTCCTGTAGCAAAGTAAAATGGTCTGATGTACTTCTAATAAGCCACTGAATCTCATAATTTTGCTCTTTAATTAAAATTTTCAGCTGAAACAGCTAGAGAAGATTGTAAGGATGTTGAATGATGCGAGAAAGTGCGTCTTCCTCTACTCTTTAGTTCATTTCATTTATTTTCATTCAACTCTTGCACAAACTTGTAGCCATATTAGTATGATGCCTGTTATTAGTATGATGCAGGTATCTACTCTGACAGACAACTAACTCTGAACCTATATTCATCTGGCTAGCTTTTTAGTAAATTTATTTTTCTACTATAAAAGTTTATAACTAAACCCTAAACCATAAAACCTCAACGCTAATCAAATTAGGTGTTACCTGTTGATTAATTTTAATGCATCATATTAGTCAAATTGACTTAGATTTATATATTATCTAATTGCTAAATTATTTTACAGGTTTTTTGACAAAACTTTTGGGGACTTCTTTTCATTTGGCTCGATTGGTCATGCTGCAAGTACATCCAAAATTTCTAAAGAAATACACCGATTTGGCTGGCTTCTTTTCTTAACTCTTCGCATTGACACACCTGACCTTTTTAAAGATCTAGTGTCATGTGTACATGGTCTAGTTGCTGTTTTGGTCAGTTATTTTCCTTTTTAATCTATTTTTCTAGCTGTTTCTTTCAAATGGTAATTTATGTATTGATTTTGGTTTTATATTTATCATTGTTAGGCTATACTTATACTTCATGTTCCGGTAAAATTCAGAAACTTTTCACCCCAAGATACTTCACGTTTAGGTAAGAGGTGCTCGCTTTTTTACTCCATTCTTATTTTGGGATTGAATCAATGAAATAATTTTCCATTTGGTTTCCTTCAGTGAAAAGATCAGAAAAAGGAGTCGACCTTCTCGCCTCACTGTGCAACACCTACCACACCTTTGAGGATTGTTTACGGGGTATGATGGAAAAAGCATACAAAATAATATCAGAAACCCTGAACCGGAAACCAATTCTAGCATCTGATTGCAAGACCGACCTTATGAATCACATTAATACAGGTATCATATCATGTAGTTTTATAACAATCTCAAGTTAATGTGACTTGTCCAAAACTGAAATTTTCATGGCATTCATATAAATGTAACAGAGGGGTTGATGTACTTCAATAACATGCTAGAAGAGGGGTCGGCGGGGCCTGGCATACATGCTTTGGAAAAACACTACATGGATGTGGTTGGCAATAAAGGAGAAATTGATGAAATGTTATTTGCGCAATCTGAAGATAAACATTTTGGCGCTTCTAATTTGAGTGACAGCAAGGTGTGATGAAGATAATTTTCCTTTTCACATTGTTTTCATTCAACCCTTCTAGTTTTTTTAATGGATCTCCTTAAGGTATCTGCCAGATTTAATGAGCAACAAAGAAAATATCAAAAAGAGGACACAAAATGATGTCAAATAATTTCCTTGGTTTTCCTTAAAAAGATGCTAAATTTTTAATATCATAGACTATAAGGAAGCTTTCTCTTTGTTTATTTATTTCCTCATCTTCTTCTCCCTCTTATGCAGAGCAAATTTGAAACCCTAGCCTCACCAACAAAAACAATAACAAATATGCTAACTCTGCCACTCTCTCCAATGTCCCCTGCGAGACCTAATTTTATTATGAGTAACCCGAAGATTCTCCAAATGACACCTGTAAGCTCGGCTATGACCACTGCCAAGTGGCTTCGTGAGGTCATCTCCCCTCTGTCTGACAAACCATCTCCTCACCTTGAGCAGTTTCTCTCTCTACCTGACAACAAAAGCCTCACAAGTGACCTGATGCACCGGGCCCACATAATCCTTGAAGCTATATTTCATAATGGCAACTCCTTTGACATCTCATGGGCCAAAGAGAGGAAGCTCGAGGCCTCAAAACTGTACTATCGGGTCCTGGAGTCTATTTGCAGATCTGAATTGAACTTACTCAGCTCAAGGAATGAAAACAGCAACAATGGCAGTAACAGTAACTTGGCACAATTATTATCAAATGAGAGATTTCATCGGTGCATGCTGGCATGTTCTGCTGAGCTGGTGCTAGCCACACACAAGACTGTACTGATGATGTTTCCAGCTGTTTTGGAGGCAACTGGCCTGACTCCATTTGATTTAAGCAAAGTAATTGAGAGCTTTGTAAGGCATGAAGAGACACTGCCAAGGGAGTTAAAGAGGCATTTGAACTCACTGGAGGAGCAACTACTGGAGAGCATGGTTTGGGCCCAAGGATCTTCTTTGTATAATTCATTGCTTGTGGCTCGGCCTGATTTGGGGCCTGAGATTAGTCGCCAGGGCCTCTTGGCTGAACCAATGCTGTCACTCGATGAAATTGCGGCACGACATAACATACCAGTTTCTGGGACTTCACCTGTTTTGAATAGCAAGCGAGATGCATCACCAGGTATTTCTTCTTCATCACTTCCCTTTTCTTTTAGCTCATTGTAACATATGTCGCATACAATGCCAGGATATATAGGCTATTGTACTGTACAAGTAGTTACTAGTAGATGGAAATGAGAAATTTACAAAATAGTCTGCTTGTCAGCATTTGCATTTTTTGCTATGTTGTAGATATTGAAAGAGAGGCTCCTTGAGATTCATATGATAATAATTGTGACAATTTGATTCTTTACAACACATTGGAAATATTTTCTTCTAAAAGTAGTAAGCACTGAGGTTTAATCTAAATACTCAATAAGGCAATACTTTAGTGTTCCAACGAATGATTATTTACGTGTAATTTTCTTAAGATAACAGTAATCACGTGGTTGATTAACTGTTGTTATACTTTTGTTATTACAATGTTCTTAATCCTTCTTAAAAACAAGCCAAGCGCTAATTATCAGTAACTTTTGTAATTTATTAGGTACAAGCTTTTCAGCAAATACAGAGCGTCTTTTCTTAGTTTTATGCAAATTAGTATTTGGTATTTTTCTAAAACATGTTGATACTAGGACCAACAAAATGTAATGTTTGTTCTTACTTGTGCTTGAACTATTAATGTAAATAATTCTATTGAGTTACAATGGCTTCCACCTACTGTTTTAGATCGAGAGGGAAGTGATGCACCATCACCAAAACGAGCACGTATCGAATCTGGAAGTGTACTTTTAGAAAGGAATTGCTTCACACCTCCAGCAAAGGAAAGACTCTACAGCTTCAAGTCGAAGTTTCATCCACTGCAGTCCAGTTTTGCTAGGTCATTGATCTGTGCTCTTCAGTGTTTGTTTACAAATTATAGCTGTGTACTGAATTACTTCACACTTTTTATCTCTGTTCTTACTCTTTCAAATAGCTTTTTTTTCCTTTAATGTTTTTTAATATTGCATTTTTTGTATTTTCAATTACAGCCCAGCTCAGCCTAATCCTATCGGAGGGAATGAAACTTGTGCTGAGATAGGATGCAAGGTTTTCTTTAGCAAGGTATATTTGAAATTATTATTTATCTTTTGCAGTTCTACTCCTGAAGAAATTCTGAACTTCCTAGCACACCCTGTATAGGGGGAAAGTCCCAGATGTGCATGAAAATTTGAGAAAGGAAAAGCTAAATGCATATCAAAATAGTTACACCATAAATATCCTCAGAGTTGCAAATTAGAGTGTATTTTCATTGTTCTTGGCCTTCTAATTGGTTATTTTTGTGCTCATATACTGAAGTGCTACAGAATAAGAAACCATGAATCTTATTTTTCTTTGATACCCTCTTCATACTTATTGAAATCACATTTATTTCAGATTTTAAAACTGGGTGCAATCAGAATAAGAAGCTTATGTGAAAGGTTGAGGCAGCCGCAACAAATCCTGGATCGGGTTTATGGTATATTCCAGCAGATCCTTGATAAGCAAACAAATTTATTCTTCAATCGTCATGTCGACCAAATTATTCTATGTTGCTTCTATGGTGTTGCGAAGGTAATATGAATATGTGATGTCAGATAAAGGTTGGTTATAAAGTGGATAAAACTGACCAATCCTGTATAATCCTCGATCTTTATCTTTTAGTGGATAATAAAATCAAACCAATTCTTTGTTATGACCAATTATGTAAGGTTGGGTTTAATTTGTTAATTCCGAGCAATATAGTTTTCTTAATGGTAGTATTTATCCTGTTTCATCTGTGTTTAATTGTTTATTTGCAACAGGTCTCGAGGTTAAATCTGACGTTCAAGGAAATAGTAAGCAGCTATAAGAAAGAACCCCAATGCAAACCTGAGGTGTTCCGCAATGTCTTTGTCAGCTCCTCAAATATGGTATTTATTCTATTTATTGAACAAAGAGACTAAGATGTAATATTTTCTGGAAGTTGGATATTAATATATCATGTGTGATGTGTTGAAACAGAGAGTTGGAGTAAGCCATGTTGATATCATCACATTTTACAATGAAGTGTTTGTGCCAGCTGTAAAGCCCATATTGGTTGGCATGGTTCCCTCAGCCTCGCGCACAGAGGAGAGGACCAATGCTGAAGGTATGTGAGCCAGTAACTGACTTTTTCATTAAAAATTTAAAGAAGTTGCTAAATATTTTTATATCAAATTCATGCAGGAGGTCAGATACCAGGTTCACCAAAGGTGTCACCATTTTCAAATTTACCAGATATGTCCCCTAAGAAAGTCTCTGCCTCACATAATATCTATGTGTCTCCCCTTCGCCAATCCAAGGTTACTTTATTTATTTCTTTCTTTGATTATGTTATATATATTTTTTTAATTTCTAATGTATTGTTTTTTTATTCTGCACCAAGCTGCTTGAAATCGTAACAATTAGCCCCCAAATCTTCTAAAGTACAAATATTATGTCAAGCAAAATTGAAGCTGAGCTGCAGTTTAATCAAGCAAAACATAAAGCAATTGAATGACTGAACTGCTGCTAAACTTTTTGTGTTAACTGGAGACCAAAGTTGTTCATAACTATTTGCGTAAATGAAACCTGGCATATAAATACAATTGGCTAAACTCTTATTTTGATGTTACTTGAGACAGATGGATGCACTGCTCTCACCAAGCTCAAGGAGTTATTATGCATGCATTGGAGAAAGCACACATGCTTTTCAAAGCCCTTCCAAGGATTTAGATGCCATCAACTCTCGCCTCAATAGGTTCTTTTATTGTTCAGTAAAAAAATATTTTCCAGAACTAATATTTTGCAAGAGGTAATACTACTCACATCTGTATTTGTTCTCATTTTCTTTGATTTTTAAAATTTTCAGTACTGGAAGGAGACTAATAACAGGCAGAATAAACTTTGACATGGTTAGTGACTCGGTTGTGGCGGGTAGTTTAGGATATCAAAACGGAAGCTCTGCCTCTTCTGACGGTGTTGCTGCTTTTGGGTTACCCATTAAACGTGAGCAAGCTGAAACTGAGCAGACCCAGTAGGTAACTTCAGTGACCTCCTTGTATGTACTCTGTATTGTTATACGTAGTTTTCTCTTCTTTATTTAATAGATTAGTATAGGTCTTCTTGTTTCAAATTTTGTATATTAAGTTAGATTGTGGCAGGGAATAAATATGCGTGGCAAAGTTGGTTAATTCTATATGTATACTTGCTCGCCATTTTTCTGTAATGTAACCTAGGGAATGTACTGAGATATTTAGGCTGCTGGTGTCCTATAGTTTAAGCAGACTTTTCTTATTTTTTTGTCATTTTGCTATCATCTTAAGCTTCTCTCCATTTTATTTTTTTTGGTCGAGCTGCTCTGATACTGTAATCTTTGTAGTTAAATTATTTCTCTAGCAATCCTTCCACGTTATCTAAGTACTTTCTTTTTTCATTATTTTCTCTTGTTGAATGTTTTTCTTTTGGTACGAATCATGTTGTGAGGTGATACCAAGTATTTTTACTCTTTTACTTTGTGCGCCCTGTAATGGGCTCTACAGTGCTTTGGCGGGCCCTTACATTGGACCGATATCTTATTACTTTTTTTGAATTGAGGAGGATTTTAATGTTACAGAAATTTTGAACCCTAAAATATTATAAATTTATTTTTTAATTTGTATTTTAAAATTATATCGGAACGAAGAGTACAGAGGTAGAACACTGAAACAATCTATAAAAGAGTCAAATAAATTCATTTTCATTTATTCAAATAAATTACATAGTCTTATTGCATATCTGATAAGAACATCTGGGTCCCAATCACCCAATAATGTCATGCTTCAATCCACAAAGCAGGAAAATACAAACCAAATAATATATATAGCTAGTGATTTCGAATAGCTTCTGGTTTCACTTCTTGCTCTGCCATCTAAGAGGAAGTTGAACTGTGACCAGGCTTCTGTGCTTTCCCCTTGCTTTTACTTTTGAAAATGAGATGTACTCCCGGGCTTTTTTGTGTGCAAGAGCTATTGAATAGCAATGAATTGTTGATACTCTGCACATTACTATTCACCAAAGAAGTCGTAGGCTTTGAACGTGTTGTACCTTTATGGGCCATATTCTCACTTGCCTTGCCATCCTGAGCCGGAGGCCCGCTTGTCGGGGTCTTTCCTCCGTGGTGCATTTTATAGCCGTGAACATTATGACCAAGTTCCATTAAGGCACCTATATTCTCTCCAGCTATGGTTATCACCTTCATATCTTTCTCGCTCTTTTTGTGACCGGAATTAGGCAGTGCCGTGCCCCAATTTGAGTGTGGGGGTTTTGCCCTTGCTTCTTTTCCAGTTTCAGTTTCCTTCCTTTCTGGTTGTGGCGCAGGACTGATGTTGTTACGGTTGGTATCACTAGAGGTGCTTTTACCATTGCCACCATTGCTAACTTTACTACTGCCGTTATTGTAAGGAGCACCGTTACCATTTACTTTATTGTTATTGTCTTGCATGGCTATGGATCTCAGTGGGAGCGGCACTGGTGCAGACCTTGTTTCGGCCACAAGATTGGCTGTCTTGTCGTTTGAGGCAGAGATAGGAGGTACTTGTGGTGGCACTTTGACCCGAGGAGAGGGAGGAGGTGTAGGTGTTGAAGTCTTAATGACTTTCGGAGATGGCGGTGGTGATGGTGCAGTAAGAGGTTTTGAGACACCATTACTTGCCGGCACAACCGGTTTTGGTATGTCTTGTGGTGGTGGAGTTATCAGTCTAGGGGTAGGTTGGGCTGGTTGCACTATAGGTGGAGTTACTGGTCTAGGGGTAGGTTGGGCTGGTTGCACTATAGGTGGAGTGACTGGTCTGGGGGTAGGTTGGGCTGGTTGCACTGCAGGTGGTGCCACTGGTGTCTGTAAAATAGGTTGAGATGTGGGTTGTGTTAATGGTGGTGCTGGGGCACGAGGCTGGGTCACAGGCAGTGGGACCACGGGTACCCGACCAACCGGCAGAGTGCGTTGTCTGGTGAAAGTTGGTGGTGGTGCTTGAGCCGGTGGGGCAGATTCGCGCTGAGTCTGGGTATCAGCTTCGGCTGGCCGGGCCATTGTCGCTATCCGAGACCAATTGATCCTACGACCGGTTTCCATGGACTTTTAGTTTGTTTACTTTGAATAAAAGTTTTGAACAAGTTAATTTGGTATGGTAGGTTGTGGGGCTTAGGTAGGTATTTGTAGGGGAGATTGAGCATTGAGCATAGATGAACCAACAAGACATGGCAAAAAAAAGCTCAAAGCAAGGGATCTGATACCTAAACAGAAATTGTTGGAGGGAAAGTGATTTACACGGTCGTGCAGTGTACTAAGATTGGCATCAAATCTATCTAGTAATTTACCTTTTTATTTAATCCTTTTTACACAGAGTTTGGAATTAATTAATCTTGATAATTAAATGACTGCATGCACTTTGCATAGTTGTGAACGGGTTCTCTTTCTTTTCTTTTCTTTTTTCATTTTAAGGCACGAGAATCTACCAAAAGCGGCATGAATGTATTTGCAAGTTTGAGTTGACAGTTGATAGGGATATCAGCATTTCTAACAAGGAATAAAAATGGAAAAAATGTATAACATCACTCACAATAGTCTTAGCATTGCGGCTGGCTTTTTGGGTGCATCTTTTTCAACGGTCATTTATAATTGCTACCTCATTGCTTCTTCAACAAGATTTAATTAACAATTTTTCAGTAATATATTACTTACTGTCTTTTTCCTTTATTTTCAAAAGACATTGCTTGAGGAGGATAGATTCTTTAGAACAGTACTATATATGGGGCATCTCTCTTAATTTGCTTGGCAGAAAAGGACCAGAATTTGGCAGAATTGTTCTCTTTGTTTCCCTCCTAGCTGTTCTCCATTTTGGAACTCTATAGACCTAAGTAAAAGATGAAAGCTAAACAGTTACAAATGTAAATTATATTATATAAATAAGCACAATTTAAACAAAGGGTGTTCCCTTGACTGTTGACAACTATTAACTTAATAATTTTTAGGGATTTTTAAATAATTTTGTAATAATCTCTAAAAAATTTTCAAAAATAAAAAAATTGTAGATATATTTTCAATGTGGAAAGAGTTTCTATCCAACCTTACTTTATCTAAGTCTCTGAGAATTAATTTGGTTCTTACTCCTCCTGTACCGTTTCTGTTTAGCTTTTTAAAAATGGGAAGAAAGAACGGAATAGATCCTAGCAAGATAGGAAACCTTTCTGGATCATCTTTCCAGAGTAGTGGAAAAATTAACATGCATGGTATCACTTGTTATCTGTGCGGTTCATTAATTAATAGAAGCTTTTAAGGCAATTTTATGTCGAGAAATTAACATTCGGATGTAAGATATATATATTTTTTGAAAATATATGTTTCAAAATTTAAATTAAAAATTATATTAAGTAACTTAAAATATTTATTTTAAATTTTTTAACTGTAATAACATATAAGGTATAAACATTTTTATTATTAAGTATAAATATTTTTTTTAAAAATAATAAATCCAAAAAAATATGTTAGTTCTCTTCTATTTTTATATGAAAATAATTACCCACAAACTAGTATGATTATTTGTATATTTGGCATATGAAAAATTGGGCATAACGGTGCTAGTTTTTTTGAATTAATTACCCCGCAATTGTACTACTAAAAATTAGATGAAATATTTTCAAAATGCTTATCTTGAAATAGATAAGCGATTACACATTAAAGTGCTATTCTATATTTATAACAGTCACCAACTCAATAGCAAAGCAGATTACTAACTCATGTTTCTTGCAATTATTTTAATTTTATTCAAGTATATTATATGATAGGAAAATGTTTGGGAGATATTAAAATTAATATCATAATCGATATCGATTTTGTTATTTATATTATGTGAGTTGTTATTCATATTAACTACTTTATTATACAACTTATTTTTGATAATATTTCTATTATTTAACTTAAATATTACTGATATGAACAATAACTTCAGTTAAATAATAAAAGTGTTGTATAAATAAGTTATATAATAA
Organism: x Bolboschoenoplectus mariqueter; assembly: GCA_037678475.1. Taxonomy (NCBI): domain Eukaryota; kingdom Viridiplantae; phylum Streptophyta; class Magnoliopsida; order Poales; family Cyperaceae; genus x Bolboschoenoplectus; species x Bolboschoenoplectus mariqueter. The sequence continues at coordinate 2,828,649 of CM075258.1, read as the reverse complement.
AGTTACTAATATGAATAATAATTTATTTAATCTGAATAATAAAGTTGGTATCGATTCTGATATCTGTATATCATCCCTATACGATATAGTTTGGCTCGAATTTTTTATTTACAAAATTCTATTTTACTAGAAAGCTTTCCTTGAGTTGATTATTGAAACAAAATTGAACACTTATTAGTATATATATGCACGTATCAATAATAACTTCAAATAGAAGTTATTTATGTGAATACAATACTTCATGAAAAAATACAAAATAAAGCTCATTAGACCAAGCAATATATTTCACATCTCAAACTAAAAACTTTAATGATTATATTTATATGGACTGCCACCTATTAACTTATCTTAGCATCTGAGTTTACATTAAAAAAATTATTGGTGATAATTCAAACTATATTTTGGATGATTTTACTGATTATGCAGCCCATTAATCATTCAAACAAAAAATGAGCTTCCACAACTAGTTTTTTTTTTACAACATTCATTAAAAGATCTTTAACCATGTGATTTAATATCTTGATTGGAATGGTAAATTAAATTGCCTTTTAAATAAAGAAATAAAAGGTACCCAAAAATTACCGGACTTCACAGAATTCTTCTTTTAAGAAGTAACAAAAAAAAATAGAAATAATATTTTCCTCTTTTTGTAAAAGAATATTTTGCGCTGGTTTCAAATATCTCCTCAAGTCATCTGGTTCGTATGAGTAGGAAGAACATTTTTTTTCTTTCAAGAAGAAGAAAAAGTGAAATAATGTTCCTTTTTGCTGAATATTACAAACACAACGTCAACATTTTTAGTTTCATACGTTATTAAATTTTGGAGGCATCTTGAACAAAAATAAAAAAAAAACTATCATTTAATAACCTCATATTAAGTATTGAGAAAACACAAATCCTAATTCAATTAAAACTGCATGCTAATTTGTATAACTTGAATACTAAAACATGTAGCAACAATTATAGAGGAGTGATAACTGTATCCATTAATCACATTTCTTATCCGCATCTTAAATGTATTTATATTTTTTTTAAAAAAATATTTATATCTAATAGTAAACTTTATATTACTTAAATTAAAAATTTACAAGCTTTATTTTCACTTGTGCAACAAAAATGTTAATTTAAAATTTTTCATATCATTGAGGATTGCAAAAGTGAGAAGTATTTTCTATACTAACTATAAATACTTACAAATATAAATATAATTATTTATTTATTTAATATAAATACTTATGGTGTCTTAATAAAGAGTAGAATATATAAAGTATAAGAATAATTTCTCTTTTCTTTAATGGTTTACAGATGATGGGATGTTAGGATTCATCTACAGTTCATGAAGACCAATTCTTAATGCATGATTTTAATCAGACGGTCAGAAATTGAAACCTTATGTGGGCAATTTATTCCTCCCAATTAGCGGACGTAATATACACTTTTACAGAATTCATTTAAGATCGTTGTTAGTACACTTTACTTATGGTGTCATTTTCTTTTTGTTCTTTTTACCCTTTTCCCATTTTGCTTGCCATTATTAATGAAAAGATAGGTGAAATACTACAAAATAACACCCAAAAAAAGAGAGCAAAAGATACCCAATACTTCCAACTCCAGTAAACATATTTAATCGATTGAGCGTACATGATTAGATATAAGTTATAACAGTTCTAAATTAGATGCATAAAGAGTAAACATTAGAGCAGATTAATAATTACATCTTATTGATAGCTTCTACATACAAGTACCATCAGCACCAATGTAGCCACCCTAAATTATGAAAGTTACATGCAACTGCAGCTACATGTTGCAATTTTTCATCCAATGGCCAACCTTACCGCACTTAAAGCATTTAGAATTGGTACGAGGCGAGGTACACTCGTTACTCCAATGCCCCTCTTTGCCACAATTAAAACACTTGCCTGACCTTTTTAAACTGCCCGTGCTCGGGCTTGGGCTGATGTTTTTAACCAAAGTCCCTCCAATCGGAGAAATATCAGCCGAATAAGAATTATTATTACCTCCATCCATTACATTCTCATGCTTATCCTTTGCAAAATCACCGTCCTTGAAACAAGCTAGGATGGGGCAGTCTGTGCATTGGCCGATTGCAAGGCAGTTTCGGCAGTACTCCAGAACAGGACTTGCATCATCTAGATTAAGCCGTTTCATTGGTGATATTTCACCTATAGTGCTAGGCTGATATGGCCTTTTGCCAGGAGATAACTCTTTTCTTATCTCATTTTCAATAGTGACAGTGGCACTATTAGGGTCATTTTGGTCTTTGTTCCAAAACTCAATAGTTCTCATGTCATTCTCCCCGAAGAGATCCTTCACGGATTCATATGGAGATCGTGTTTGTTTTGGATCCGGAGTAGTCACATCAGCGATCAATAAATTATTTTGGTTTCCATTTAAGTTATTCTCTGGTTCAGGTGGTTTTACCGGGTCATCAACCCATTTGAAGTGGTTGCAAGCTCCCTGACCCTGAAAAATAAAATGGAGAAATCATTTAACATGAATATATGTGCATTTTGATGCATTACTGACCATGTCATTTCATTTTTTTGCTTCACACACCCTTTTTCCTATATGATGTACCCTTCTTGATGAAACACCTTTTGTGTGGCTTACCTCTCATATTAGTACATATTTGTCTAAACAAGTTTCACATTTTGTTTAACCTGGTCCGCCAGTATATATCTTGCTAACGATTGGCAATATTTATAGTGATCAGGAGCCTCCAATTTGTAAAATTCATAGCTGTGTCTATATGCATATACAAAGACATCAATAGACTTATTTAGGGTTCAGAGGCAGAATTATGGGGGGGCCTGCACCCCCGCACCCCCCCCAAAAAAAAATTGAATTGGAAATTTTCATTTTTTTCCTTTAAATTTTATATATTTTCCAAATAAAATACTCTTTGCCCCCACCCCTATAAAATTGAAATTATACTATATTTATGACTTGGTCCCTCCTATTCCGATTTTCTGGTTCCACCCCTGAATAGACTGATTGATAATAATAAAAGTAACTCAAGTACCTTCTTTATAGAGCAAGCATAATACTTTCGGCCCTTGTTTTCTCCTTCATTCATGGTCCGAACAACGCACAGTCCAGCCTTGCAAGAGCATATTGGTCCTTGTCGGCCCTTGTATCCTAAAGGGGTACTTGGGGATTTAATTATCTTTCCAGGACTTCTAGTCCACTGCTGGTTTGGCTTCAAAGGGCTTTGGCTATTCTGGCCCAACTCATCACACCATTTAAAAAAGTTGCACTTCTGAAGTACATGCAAGAGCACAAAATCAATTATTGTGAAACAAAAAAGAAATACAAATGAGAAAATATTTCAAATGAGAAGGAGATATAATTAAAGGATGCTACAGACATTAATTCATAGGTAATAGCAACTTGTTTATCTTTACACATTTGAATTAATTGTTAAGTATCAAAGTTTAAAGGGGCCAAATAAGAGGATGGTCTGGATGGATAGGTTGTGTATAAATAGCATGTACATGATCTTAACAATATTAGCCATAATTGTCTACAATTCAAGCAGTCTCTAATTTTATGTCAGAAGGATTTAGGGTTGCTCGGAGACTTAGTCAGCTGTTGGACCAGTCAAGTGTCAGGTTGTTTAATCTTCGTTTGGGTCATGTATGGGTGTCACACCATTTCAGTTGTGTTAGTTGAGTTTTTCATTTGAGGCAGGGTAAACTACTGCCTACTGGTTAACCCGACCATAAATTTGAACCATTGATGCCGATCTATTTGATGAGCGAAGCATTTTTATCCTTTTTTTGTTTTTGTTTTATGAGCCGCAAAATAATTATTTTTCAACCTATTTATCTAATACAAAATGAAGTCAAGAAAATACAAAATTCGGCAAGCAGAATGCTTGGCATGCTAAGTACACCAAGATGAACAGTTCATATTGTTGTCTGAAGCCTACCTAACGGTTTTTGCAGTTAAGCTCATGAAATTCTTGGCGAGCTTAAGCTCGTACTAGCTTTAAATGCACAGTCAAATCCTAAAATGTATTTATGCTGGTAAAATGCACCCCCCTCCCCGCCCCCAAAAAAAAAAAACAATTTTTCATATCTGCCCTCAGAGCCATTGCATAGTGTACTGTTTCTTCTATTAATAATTCAAAGGTTTTCTCAACTTTTAGGCCTCCATTAAGAAAATAAGGTTTGCTAAAATAGAAATTTCCTTTCAAAGGATAATATCTACTAGGTAAAAGAGTTTATCGAGTTTATCGCAAGGAAAATATTATGCAGATAACATTATTGATACCTTCGTCCATAAAAGCTTTATTATACGCATTAAATGAATTATTATATATATTAACCACTTTATTTTGTCCAATACTTCTATTATTCAACTTAAATACTACTAATATGCATAATAACTCATTTAAATTGAACAATAAAAATATTATACAAAATAAATTTATATAATAAACTCGCATAACAATTCATTTACCGTATCAACAATTATCATATCTGTGTGTCAGCTCCTTTATTGCAATTGAAGAGAAAAGAAAAAGACCATAATAGAGATTGTAATTTACATTCTCAGCAGGGCATTTATAGAATCGGCGATTTGGGTTCTTCTTCGTGCCCGATGTCAAGACAATGCAAGGACCACTGCCACACGGGCACTGTATCTCCGGTACATCATCACCGTCCATCATGATCATCGCCAAGGCCTTGCGATCCAACGGCCCAGAGCCACAGGTACCAGATACCAAGCATTTGTTACCATCATACCCTTCTGGACCGTACGTGACCTTCGCCACCTTGACCTCAGGGGTATTTTGGGGAATTCGCACCTGCGTAGGTTGACAGGTGCGATGGTCGAGATTGTAATCCAAATTCCCATCCTGCCAAGAGGAAAACGAAGGAGGGTTCGCGTTCGTCATCACAGGGGCCGTCGGTATCACTGGACGATCGGACGGAGTAGATGCAACGGCGCCACCAGGACTGAGAGAATCGCCGATGCTATTACGAAAATGGCCCTCTTGGTGGTTGCTGGGAGAGGAGAAGGGATTGCCCATGTGGCCAGGGGCAAATTGGAGATTGTGCTCCTTCGGATCCTCTTCTCGGAACAACCTCCTCCTCGAGGGTAGAAGCAAGGATCCGCACGATCCCACACTCTCGGTGCTGATTCTTTAATCCTTGAAAAAGTCGGAACTTCTTTTTATTATGATAGGAAGAGAGACGAGAAACGGATTAAAAGGAGGAGACAGCTTTTAATCAAGGATGAAAATTGAAAGGGAAGGAAAAAGCTTGATGAAACTTAAGGGGTAAGCAAGTGGGTGAGGTGTTGTACGGATTTTGCATTGGGAAAGAGTGTCACTGTGGTGCCTCGGTAGACGGGAGAAGGAAAAAAAAACCAAAATTTTATTTTAATATGATAATTTTAAAATTAAAAAAATTATATTTATTATTTGTGAATTATTTTTTATAAATTTATATGTTTATTATGTTATAATGTTGCGTAGTTATGCTCGTAAGTAAAATTCGTGAATTAAAAAGATAATTTGTAGATAAAGTATGCGAATTTATTAATTTTATAGAAAAAATAGTTTTAATTTTTAATATGATTACTTATTATTTTTATGTTTTTATTTTAATAAAAGTTAGGAAGAAAACAGAGAGGAAAGTTTGGAGGTGAGAGATTTACGTGTGCTAATGAATTAGTCGAATTATTGACAGGAATTTGTCATGCAACATATATTTAAATAGGGAGTAGAAATCTTAAATAAATAAATAAATAAAACAAGTCCGAAGCAAATTTAGGCATGTATTCGTGTTTGCTTTGGTTCCAAATCAAAATACCATGTTTGATAATTGATATTCTGTAATCACAACCTATTTTTTTTTATAAAATTATGTTTTTTGAAAAAAAAAAAGTGGTAGATAATACCATCTGTTTCATTGATTGAAACAATCTAAAATGTGAATACAAAATATGCTTTGCTTTCATATATTCTATCTATGAAAAATCACTTACATATCTGTTGGTCTTGCAATAGCTTATTTTGATTATTTAGGATTAATTTTTCTATGGAAAAGAGGGAGGAGGAGGAGAAGAACATAATTGCTAGAGATCTCAAAAGACTCTCTCGATTTATCATTAGATAATTTATGGTTTATTACACATTAAGTTATTTTCGTACTAGATTTTATATGAATCATTTTCAATATCAATTTTATCTATTTTGACTATCTAAATATCTCCAAACTTAACCTAATAATTATACTAATCAATGACCTACTATCTTATCATCTTACAACACAAATATAAACTCAAAATAAACATAAACATAAAAATATTAATTTCAACAATATCTCATATCTAACACAATTATAAACTCAAAATAAACATAAACATAAAAATATTAATTTCAACAATATCTCATATCTAAATTGTTCCAATTTTCTCCTTATTTTATAGTACCTCAATTAACAGAACAGAACTACAACAATGCAACAAAACACAATCAAAACTAAACCTAAAAATGCACAACACACAAGAGAGTGAATCAAAACAGATAGATGCATCCATTTTCGACCAGACGACTCCGCTGGTATCATCCTCGTACCGTCCACCGCAACCTCCCGGTTTGCTCCCCTCCTTGCAAGCACATGAAGAGAGGTATCCCCACTTGGCTTGTGTCCTTCCTTGATGTCCTCTACATGAGTCGCCATTAGTTGATGAATAAATTGCATCCATGAATAACCTAAGTTATCCATCCAAAAATGTAAAAGTGAGATTAGTGTAGCTGCAATCGATATAGCACTTTTGGGTTGTATCACATGCCATTTGGAGAGAAGTAAAATGAAAGAAACAGCTATTAAAATTGGCTAAACACTGTCAGTTTTAATAATGATAAAATTATGTTACTGTGAACTATTTTTATTTGATTGAATTTGTGGAAGTATAAGAACAAAAATAATGTTCGTATTGTCACGTCAAGTTACATGCACAATAGTGATAATGAAAATCAACGGCAATGATGATTATCACAATTAAAAGTAAAATATTTATAAATAAAAAGATAATAATAACAATATAATGATCATAAAGAATAATTTACGCTAAAATTATGATAATTAATTTGCGTCAAAGATGAAGAATTGGTAAAATTTAACATGCATTACGTTAATTCCTTTATAAAATTATGGTAATTTGTGTTAAATGTTTCACAAAACTTCAATCACGACTCATGAGTATACATCTAGAATAATATAAATGCTTGATAATACCTCCAAATACCATTTTTTCTATAGTTATTTAAACCCTAAGCAATCTACTCCAAGTCATATATTTTCCACCAACTACTCTCTCTCCGCATTGCATATTGTTATTTTTGTCTTTTTTTTCCTCTCCACATGATCTTTTTTTTTCCACTAAGTATATTTTTCTTTCGATTTTATATCTCCTTTCGGTATGTACCATTGCGTTAGTATTTCTTGCTGTGTTTTTATTGAATCTTCCTCTATCACATCGCTTCCACATCGCTAGTTAAATATCAAATAAAAAATACATGAATAACCCACAGTGGAGTGTGGTAGCTTGCTAGTTTTATTTAACATTCAATCCAAACAGGATAATATATCCATGTCTCCTTCAGTGAAGCTGTTTTTGACCATATGTGTTAGAAGAAAAAATAAAGAAAGATTAAAAAAAATATATATATAATTATTGAAAGCTGTCCGTTTAGTAATTTGATGTGATTTTGATCCAAAAAGAATTATACGTACCAAGTGGCAATTGGTAAAGTGGTAGCTTTTGAGTTGAGGGGTCTACCATTAATTTTCAAAATTTGATGTTGAAACGAAACAAATTTAGATGATGAATTAATCTTGGTCTTTGCTTTTTATTGAAAAAGCTTTTTGTCATGTCATCTTTATAATTTAGTACCCCATCTTCTTCAAGTATTTTTTTTGTAAAATAAATAAATAAAAAAAGAAATCCAAATTTTGATGGAATAAGCACCTTCACGTTGAGAGGGTAGCTTAACAATTAAGTTGGCAAAAAGGATGTTATATATACTCAACTCTTTGCTATTGGTAAATAATGTACTTTTTATTTTCATACACAAAAGTAAAGATGCTTCATGTTTGTTAACAAATTGTTTAGGACAAATTTATTATCGGACTCGTTCATCAATTTTGCCAGATCACATCAGTGAGATATCTTGAAAACTATTAATTCGACAATTTTGATAATATATTTTCAAATAATTATAAAATAATCTTAAAAAAATTCTTACAGGCTTATTCTTGCACTTATAAATTGATTTTATTTGAAGTTTCATACAATTTAAATATCAATTGATATTTTATTAAAAATCATTATAAATATCATATAATTTTGATGATTTTTGATGGAATATCAAATATCATTTAAATTGTATGAAATTTAAAAACACAATCAATCTATAAATTCAATAGTACAGTTATAAAAAATTTTCTATTTTTAAAATTTTTTTTGAAATTATTTGAAAATCTGTTGTCAAATTAATATTTGTTAAAGGATCTCATCCCGCTTTTATTACCGTATAGTATTTAAAATAAATTCATATAAAGATCATATTTGACAAAATAATATGAAATTACTGCAGAATGAAAATAATTGATAATTGGCAAGTGGCAAGCACATTTCATGCAACTCTTCTCGTTGGAAATGAGAAGCTCATGGAGAAGTATTAAAACTTCGGAAGAAAGGTACTCGCGTATTCATTCATTCGAAATGACAAAAAATAACCAGTTGTTGAGAGTGGGATTTGAACCCACGCCCTTTCGGACCAGAACCTTAATCTGGCGCCTTAGACCAACTCGGCCATCTCAACATTTGATGCTTTAGATTTGTTAATTTTTTATTAATAGCTCTTTTGTGGTGCCATTTGGGAGATCAGATGTGCCAGCTGATGTTATTACTAAGAAACAACGGATGTGCTTAGTTTCTAATTAATTTTTTGAGATAAAGATAAGGATCAAAGCCGTTCAATTTTAAATATTTATAAAAGATCTCCATCTGAATTTTGTACCCGCGACCTCCCATAGTTTGTAATTAACTTAGGAGTAAATTTAATACGAATTCAAGTCTTAAGCTTATCAATAAAGTTACACATTTAACTTCAAAATTGGAGAATTGGGTTTAAATGAATGATATAATTATTTATCTTGATTAGAGTTAAGCATTCATGTTTCAAGTTTTTAATTATTTAAATCATTTGTATAACATAAGGTAGTAAGAAATTATTGACACATAAATGCATCAAAATTAGTCATTATTCAACACCATTTTTATTACACAAAAAAGAAATTGACAAGTAAAACATTAATAGTTTGAAACTAACTTCTGAAGCTAATAACTATTTTTAAAATTAAACTCATGGATCCTCTAGTTGAACTTAAATTTAAATAGTAGTAAAAAATGGGCTTTCATAAGCTTGTTGTAGGTGCCCATTGGCTTATGAAAGCCATTTCTAAATTCAATTTCTTAAAACAGTGACCTGTAGATCCTGCTCTAGTTCATTTCTAATCTTTTAAATGGTCGCTCTAGTTCATTTTTAAATTCAATTTTTATTTTTTAGACTCGCATATCCGTCTCAAAAACAAAAAAAAGAAGTAAAAAAGGTAGAAAAGAAGAAGAACACGCTGATATGAATATCTCAGGTTCTAATTCAGAGGCATTAAATAACAGGCCCAATAAAAATTGAAATGCATGTAAAAGCAGGCCGTCTAAAATCCATTTCAGAAATTAAAGATAATGGGTAAATCTCAGGTCTATATAGTCCAGTAATAAGGTCAAACCACCTTATTTGGTTTATATTATTATTACTATTATTATTATTTGTTTTTTGGGGTTTTTTTTTTTTTTTGGGGGGGGGGGGGGGGTTACTGCACATTACCAGTATCGAATAACAAAAACATTAGTACCCAATTTACCAAAAAGAAAACAAAATGCATATGATTTGGAGTAATTAGATATCTTGTATTTAGGAATATGAGATTATGGATGGTAATTAAATAGTATTGAGCCAGACTATTCTCTTGTATATATATTCTTCAATGTCTAGCAAATTATTTTTATCTGGTTAATGAATTTCAAGCACGCTACTTACAATAAAAAAAAAAAAGATTGTGTGTGTGTTTGTGTTTTCCTTTTTTTAGTGAAAGCAAGAGATGATAACTAGATAGGAAAATAAGGAAACTCTTAAAATGAAAAACAAAAATGCAAAAATATCAGTTAAATTAAAATTGACAGTATTACTGCAGCGGGGCCATAATTTTATTACAATTGATGAAATCTCGATTTTGCATTAATTACTGGATTTATCAAATGAGGGTCAATTAATATGTAAATCAATAGATACAAGGGACCTAACAACAACTTTTTAATTAAACTCATAAAAGATATTAGCGTGAGTAGTACATGCATTTGTCGAACGAATTCTGATCTAGTAAATTTTTTTAGATAAAAATGAGAGTTAAATTACTTAAATTTTAAACTTATAAAAAAAATTTCATCCGAATTTCGGACATGCGACCTTCAATATATAGAAATGGTCTTTGCAAAGTAAAGAGAGATTTTTACAAGTTCAAATAGATAAATACAATCTATTTATTGAAATTTTATGGAAGATCAAATTTTATTATTTTTGAAGTTTTCTTACTATTTTTTTATTTTTAAAAAATGACAATATTTGAGTTGTATTTGTTGAGCAACTTGAATTTGTTGTTTAGAGCCGTTTCGATAGATATTTGAGTTAAATTTATCAAGAATATTGATGAGTTTAAACTGACGCTAACTTTACTTTGTGTTATTTATATCTTTTCCACTAATAATTCCTAATCTCACTCATTGATGCAGAACTGGATAATTTATCTACAAATAATTAGGCTGACATGGACACAATCACACCAATTTCAAGAATAATATCTATTGTGCTACTACTACACTCCTAATTCTTTTGGCATTTTATTAATAATACTTGTCAATATCTAAATTGCATATATTAAACATTGATGTAGATGAAATTGATGACATATTAATTAATTGAGACAGAAATATACATACATACATACATATATACATACATACATACATACATACATACATACATACATACATACATATATATATATATATATATATATATATAGACACATACATATATGTATGTACATATATACATATGTATACATAATATACATACATATAATATATATATACACATTTCCCCATGTCCAATCATTTGGGCTTGTTGAAACAAAAAATGCCCCAAAACAACCCCCTCAAATGGCCTTATTAAGGTGTGAGACTTGCATCATGATGATGGTCCATCATGTCAAGAAATTGACATGAGCAATGAGCAATATGCAACATGAGGATGGTGAGTGGTGACCGACCCCAAAATTTATTTCATATTCTTTTTAGCTCAATGTGACGTGTTATTGACATCATATGTAGAGTTGACCTAAATAAATTTTATTTGATTATATATTATTGGAGTAAAATCAGAGTGAGATTAATTAAAAAATCCAACAAATTGATTTCAAAAAAATAATCTAAATTGTTCAAATAAATTTTATATATTAAAATTTTATAAAAACTTCAACATTTATCTTAGATAATCATGTTACAAGAATTAATTCTTGGAAAAAAAAATGTACTTGATATGTTACTTCTTATGAACTACAGAACTAGTAAATTTAATGTGTTTATTAATTGGATGCATCTCAGTTAGGTTGGATAAGTATTTGGTAATATGGTCCAAACTATATTGACCTCCTTAAAATTTTACATTAATGCATCCCATTCAAGTTGGCCAGCTGGACTGCTATTTGGTAATAATTTGTATAATTTAACAAATCGTACGGTGATAAATTTTAATTCTCAGATAGGTAAGTTCAAGTTCATGAAAAAAAATTAAAATAATAAAATTAAAATTAATGGGAGTTTTTATTTAAATTTTTTTTGTTCCTTCAGAGTCCATCCCCAACTATCCCATATCCACACTTTTCTTTTTTAACAATATTTTTATTTTTGATAAATTTTCATACTTCATGATCAGATATAAATATCCATGTGTGTTAATATACACATTTGGATTTAGTGTTGCGGTCTTTATCAGTATGCTACAGCCTGTAATAATGTGACATTAAAAATAAATAATTATCAGATATAAACACCACCCGTAATTAGTATAAACACCTCCTCGACTAGATATAAATACCTCCTTAATCGTATATAAATATCTTTATGATCAGATTCAAACATTTTTTTGACCAATTATATAAATACACCTGTGATAAGATATAAACATCCCTCGAATCAAATATATATATTCATTTAATAAGGTATAAATACTTTCATAATAGAATGTTGTCCTTTTTTGCAAATAGGGCGCAAAGTCCGAAACGATTTTAAATATATTTTTTTTTTATATTTGACATACTAACTAACTATTTTTTATTTATAATAACAATAATCGAGAGATAATTTTAAAAAAATTTCTTTGAATTATAATTAGCACTCCATATTTTTTTTATTTTACAATTAACACCAATTTTTTGTGTTAATTTTTCTTTAGTACAAAACATATAGAAGACAAGGAGTTGGTGGTACGTTGGCATTCTATTATCAATCCAATATCAATAACTCTTACACTCTTCATTGAAAACTACACAGAAAGGGACAACTCTTATTTTCTTTTTGTGGTCTTATCATACACTCTCACATATATTTTAATTCTAGTTTAGGAAAAACAATATATTTTACAAAGGTTAAATCTGTATACAGTACTAATTCTCTTTGTATGACATGTAACTATTAGCATCCCAAAAATTTATTATTATTTTATTCAGAGTCCAGACCCAGATTTGTGACTATTCTGGTAATTTTTGTCTTACAACTTGAAAAAATATGTTCTGACAAATTTACAATTTAAAACTGACAAGATTTTAACCTGTCAGACTACAAGTTGTACCAAGTACCAACCACAGCCAACATCGACAATTTCATTTGCACAGTTAGACTAATATGTTATATATAGATTATTTGTGTGTGGGATAATACGGTTTGATAAGTGAAGTAAAAGTAATTTAAATATTTTAAAGTATTTTAATATTTTAAATGGATGTAGTTTAAAGTAGAGTAAATTAAAATATTTATCTAGATAAAGTAAAATTGAATTATCAAATTTCATAATTTTTAATATTTTTTACTTTCATTATTTTATTTACTATCATACATTAATATTTTAAAATGAATTAATATTTACTTTATTTTAATTTTACTTTACTTATCAAACGAAAGACGAATTCACATCTGCTACTATAATTTTTTCATCATAATATTATAATATACGATCTGAATCGTTCAATATAAATTTATGCAAATCTCAAAGAAACTTATCAGAAATTTATAGCATTTTATATACTTTAGATTTAAATGGGACGATTGAAATCACGTGTCATAAAATATCTATCGTCACAACTATAATAACATATTCAAACTCTTGTATAGTGTATACACTATCCTTTTATAAAACGTGTGCATGTTAAAATATTTTTTTAACCACATTTATTTATTATGGTATCGTACAAGATGATGCCAATTGTTTTAAAAAAAAATAATTGCATTCATTATTGGTATTTTTTATTTATATTTTAAACATATTTATATTTGTTGATAAAAGTATAAACACATTGCTAATAATAAAAAATCTCAGGAATGTACACTTTTACTTATTTAATAAACCTTTTAACTTAAATTTTTATATTATTATTTAGTAAAGCAAATTAATAAACACTTTATACACTGAATATAAATATTTTTGATATTAAATAAAATAAGTTTGATATTAAGTATCTATGCTCTTTGGATGCAAATAAGGTGTATAAAATATGAGATGTAAAAATAATTTGTTATTATTTTATAGGATTTCAAGAAAACAAAATCTGTATATACTGAAAGAATTGCAGAGTTATGTAAAAGAAACTAAATATTGTATTACAAACCATTTTATAAATTTAATTATTTTGTTTAAAATATCTACCAAATATCACAATTTTTTATCAGTGAGAAGGAATTCCCTTTTTTAAAAAAAAAGAAGAAAAAGAAATATTGTTGTTTTTTTTCCTCTTTTGAAAACTATGAAAGCCCATTTAAAAAAATATATAATAAAGTATGGAGGTCAAAATATTTTATTTGTACTAATTATACCTTAACACAACACATCAATATGAAATTTTTTAGAAAAAAAAATTTAGTAGATCCCCATCTGATGTTTGATTTGGACAGTGAACAAAATTAAAGTTACAAATTCAATAAAACAGCACAGAAAAAATAATGTACAAATCTCAAATCCACATCGTCTTTAATTGGCCTATATATGCTTAAAGAAATAGAAAGAAAAAAATAATATATTTCCCATCAAACCACAAAACGAATTTGAAGGTGTGTAACACGGGACTCTCAATATTTTATTTATTTCTCTCAACAGTAAATTTATTTGTTTTAGAAAAAAATTATCCACTTGGATATGAGATTTAGATAATGTGAAAGAACATATTTTATCATTTTATGGGAAATAGTTCCTTTAATTGCTAAAAGCAGCCTCGTTTTTCATGAATTTCTTGCTATTTTTAGAAAATTTTAGTGACATTTTGACTCGGTTTTGGGTCCAACACGAACGATTTTCAAGGTGTAAAATATTGAAAGTGCAGTAAGTTCGCAAGAGTTTGGAATAATTCTGTGCATGTATAAATATCTTTTAATTCTAGAATTCTAATTAAATTTTTTAGAGAGCTGATATATAGATATTTTCATTAATATTAATTTTATTATTCAGATTAAATGATTTATTATTTATGTTAATGGTTTTATTATATAGCTTATTTGTACATTATTCTTATTATTCAATTTAAATGAATTATTATTCAGATTAGTGATATTTGAATTGAATAATAAAAATATTATACAAAATAAGTTACATAATAAAATTATTAATATCAATAAGAACTCATTTTACATAAATAATAAAATAGATATTGATTGCAACACTAATGATTATATTTTCCAAAAATATGCATGACACTTGCATGTTTTCCTCCGAATATTTTATTTCAAGCATCTCTCGGTAATACTTGTATCTAAAAATATAACAAATTGTTAAATGGATAATTTCGATGTATAAATTTTTTTCTATAATTCAAAATTCGAAGAGCTTTCTCCTATATATTTCAATTTTTTTTTCCCCTCTGAACTGGTTTGGTTGGTTTCTCTGAAACATTCTTCACCATGTTTCACACAGATACTTCAATTCTTTACACAAATTTGAGTAACAGAATTGAAGCTGGTTTAAGTCGAACCGCGCTCTCTCCGGTCGACCGGTCGACCGGTCGATCTCCTTCCTCTTCAATCTCTCTCTTTCAATTTCCATGCTCTCTCTCTGTCTCTCTCTCTCTTTTATCTGTTTGCACCTCTGTTCTTAATTCCAATTCCTCAGCATACTTATATACACTGAAGCAGTGGAGCTGCTTATTTAAATTTGCATTTGTTTGAGAATAGAGAATTAATACCTCCCAGGAATTAATACAGCAGATTCTTTTCATTTTTATCCTTTAAATTTTATATATTTTTCACTACAAATTTTCTTTGCCATTCTATAAAATTAAAATTATACTATATTTGTGATTCAATCTCCCCTATTCCGGTTTTCTGATTCCGCCCCTGCTCCGTTGAACCCTAAAATATGTACCTTTTTCCGATGTGCTATATACTTTGGATGAATTTCAATGATGTTTTTCTTTAATATTTTTGTGACTTCCAAAAAGAGGATTATAATTAGGTTATCTCATAATTAAATTCATTCCCTAATAGCATCAGAGTTGCAACTTGCAATAATATATATGGGCATATGTATATGCCTTGCAACATTTGTGCTGCTATATAATAGGCAACATGACATGCAAATTTCATATTCTTCAAATAATTAGGCATATAATTAGTCTAAATTTGCAATTAAACCTAAGCACAATCAATATTTTTACTATAATTATGTAAGTCTAAAAGAAAAAAAATACTATATTACTATTATTAATAGCCATTTTTTAAATTTAAGTCCAGACACTGATCTCGACTTGTCTATATTTGAATCCGCCTCCGGTCATGACCGAGGCACTAACAATAACCCGGTACAGTTGAAGCTCCAGTAATCAACGCTATTAATTGTGAATTAATTCACTGTTAAATGTACAGTTAAAGTACATGAATATTATTGTGAATTAATTGTGAATTAATAGCATGTACAGTTAAAGTACATGCTATTAATTGTGAATTAATTCACTGTTAAATGTACAGTTAGAGTACATGAATATTATTCATTTTAAATTAATACACTATTAATTGTTTATATTTGATCCGGACAAAACACTTAGTATATATAAAAAAAATTGTACTTAAAATACCTAATACCATGATCCAACAAGAACTATATTTAATTACACGTTTCCCCTCCATGTGCTAGTGTAATTAAATGGTAATAATATTTGGTCTGATGAACATGAACTCCTCCACAATGGTGCTTTATCATATTTGCATATATTTTTTTTTTCCTTTTTGAAATTGCATATTTGCATGTGTATTTTTTTTTAAACATTACTTGACATTGTCCATGATAAACTTAGCCGTACCAATATGCATGTTGTATGTTGGTATGGTAAACTTGACCGTACCGGCATGTGTCAATCCGATTTGAAGTAAATAATTCAAAATTTTTCTTATACAATTACAAAGCAATTTAAAAAGAAAAAAGAAAAATACTATCATCACAAGAAAATGACATGATGATGATATAATTTTTGGTTGGTATATTGAGAATCATAAAAGATGCTAACCACTAAAGGTTAGCGCAATTATTTTGATAGCGTGTATACACACATTAGGATTTGAAATAAATACTTCAAATTTGTCTTACGGATGCCAATTAATACAAGTTTTCTAAAAATGAATGCGTATACTTTTTGAGGTTAGTGCGCACAATTAGTTAATTTACTTATCAATTTGCTCGTCTTAATTTGTAAGACGATCTTTTTGAGATAAAGATAAGAGTCAAACTATTCAAATTTAAATATTTATAAAGGACTCTCTATCTGAATTTTAAACTTACGATTTCATACATAAAAAATATTATTTTTACCACTAAATCAAAAACTAATTCTCGTAAGATAATCCTTTTATGGTTAATTAAAATTGTCAAAATGACCCCACAATTTATGGTTAATTAAAATTGTTATTTCGTTAGAAAAAAAAGTAGAAAATGGTTTTTTGCAATGTCATCTAATTTATAATGCAATTAGCGTCTTTAATGCAATATGATAAGAATTGATAGAACTAATATTTGCAAGGAGAAGCAGAGGAGAACATATCGAGGGTTAATTATAATTAGCCGAGTCACCTTTATTAATTTGTCATAATTTTTACGGCTATTTTTTTTATATTAAATCATAAGTTTTATTCAATATTAAATAATATCTTTTCCGTGATTCATATTCTTCTAGATTTCAATTTCTGATCAATTTTAAAATTTCTGTGACGATCGCAATGTTCGTAATGATGTAACAGGGCAAATTCTGCCTTCAAACGGGTTAAAATGGGTCTGCATTAAATTCAATACAGAACCATAGCCACAGATGATCACACGAAAAAGCAAACCCATCACACGTGGCAATCACTGATTGGAGAGTGTCCACGTGCCGAGTTGAGCCAGCATCTCGTATTTGTGCAAAAACAAACATGTTAAATTCACAATTTCTCTAGTACTTAAATACTCACAAATTTTTAGAAAATTGATTAATTTTTTTTGAAATTTAATTTTATACGAATTTTGAAGCAATCAAACAAACAAAATTTTACATTGATGATACTGTATAGTATAAAATATATACGAATCCTTTCAATATTTGTTCTCAATCATATGTGTATAAATTTTAGAGTCCGACAAATCTGACTGTTATTAAAAAAAAAAAGGAAATTATAACTTGGGCATATTAATTAATAATCTAAACCAGCAACGAATGAGACAATCAGTTTAATTTGAAAGCTAATGAAATAACGGGTCTGTGATGGCTGGCATTCGGATCCTTCAAAAATATTTGGATCCAAACCGTTAATGTATCTTTCCCACCTTGAGCTCCATTGTATTGCAATGGTCTCAAATCCCTTTCATTAATTAAGAGAGGTCATGAGTCATGACATGATAACACCAACACACGAGTCAATATTCTCTACCAACCACTTCTTAATCATTACCACCATTAATATCATAATTAATATCATAATTGGGGTTACTTGAAATAGTGGAAGAAAAGATTTTCTTGAAAGAGAAATTATTATTACATCTCAAAATTTATATATTTTTTTTATCTGTACTCAATATTTAATATAAATATTTTTTAAAATTATATGTTTAAAAATTTAAATTATGCACCTTAAATTCTGTACCCCTTAATTTAAATACTTGAGGAATAAATAAACGATTATTCCAACTTTTCGATTTAGTGTGTTTGGCATCTCTATTTTGGAAGAAGAAAGTTTTTGTTCTTTGAAAACAAAATTCAAAACAGTAATGTATTTTCAAATTATATGATAAGACATCACTATATAGTAAAACATATATACAAAAATGTTGTAATCAGAAATATATATACATTAATTTTATTACATTAATATATTATTAGCATCATCATTAGTATAATGGTTTTATATTTTAATGAATATGTTATAATAGTAAAGTCATTTATATGCTTAAATTTATTATTATTATTAATTATTACTATTACTATTATATTTAGTTATTTGTGATGTTTTGAAAATTAAATAATCATTAATATTAATATTAAAGCAATTATTAACAAATAATAATGTCGATAATAATAATACCAATAAAAATATTATCATGAATATTATAATATAAATATTGATTACAGTAATGATAATAATAATTATTATTAAGGTTATTATATATTATTGAATAAATAATATAATTATTATTAAAAATCGATTAAAAATAGGAAAAAAGAAAGAAATGAATGACATATTTGTAATATAAAATAGAAGCAATTTAATATTTTTGTGGAAGATCACTTCTTCCACCAAACAGGTGTAAGAAAGAAAATATTCCAACTCTAATTGTGTATCTTCCACTTTATTCCGGAAGAAAATTGTGATACCAAACAAAAATTAATGTTTATATTTAAGAAGAGGAGAAAAAGAAAGAAAGAAAAATAATGAATACACGAAACCTGCAGCCTTTTTTTTTTAAAGCAAGTAGAAAATATAAAAATACTGAAATAGTCATTAATTGAATGCTGAAAATCACAAATCTGAGTTTGTTTTAAAACAATTCGGCGTCTATTTAATCACCCAAAAATGAAAAAAAGACCCAATCATGTCCATTTTCCTATATCTTTTTATCAATTGTGATTGATGTAACTTTTGTAAAGTTGAGAACTCAATTATAATTTTTTAATTAATGACCTGATATTATAAAATGAGATAAAAAATTATAAGCAATCCAAAACTTTTATATTACGAAATTAAAAAAAAAGTATTAATATTTCTTTCAAAAAGTATAGTTGTATCAATTAACTACACCCCTTATTTTCACCCTAGATGAATTTATACTTCTCAGAAAGTATTTATATCTAATGATATAATTATTTATACCTTATAATATTAAAATTAAAAAGTTATATAGATTGTATTTATATTTGTGTGACAAAATTTTCAATTTCAATTTTTCTATAATCATCTAGGAAAAAATGATAAACACTTTATATACTAACTATAAATACTTACAAATTCAGATATAAATAAATTATCTATTTAGTATAAATATTTTTAGTGTGCAGATAAGAGACGCAAAATATAAAGTGCAAGAATAATTTCTCATTAAAAAAATAGAAAATTTATGTGAACATATCCTTTACAAACATTATAAAAAAAATTAATACTTTAAATTTTACATTTAAATTTTATAAAATTTTCAAATATAATATAAAAACAATATATAATATTTTATGGCGAAGCAAGCTCTAGCCCAATAATTCTTCTCATAATATACAAAACATAATTATCATCAAAAATGTTTTGACCGTTGTTCCTCTCGGGTCCATTTTTTCCATATGAAGAAAATCTTCTCATAAAAGTCATGATAGTTATTTTCTACGAAGAAATATATGTCCCAAGTTGGAAATTAAAATGTAACATCTCTTTTAGAAATGCACGAAATCCTTCCCTGACCGCAGTGAAGTTTGAACGGTCAGCGGTCAGCGGGTCAGATACAATTTTTCTCATGGAGAATTAGACAATCAATTATAAAGAGCTTGAACCGGATATAGACCGTAATCTATAATTCTATATTTCTATATGCTCTAACAGATTATTTGTTTAGAGAGTTGATATATTAATTTTATTATGAATGTTATAATAAGTTATTTGATTGATTAATATAGTGATGGGTTGATATTTTAAAAAAGAAGAGGATTTCGTTGATAACTATTATTTTGACGATTTTGATAATGAATTTTTAAATACTTTCAAAGCTCTTAAAAAAATAAAAAAAGGTTTATAGATATATTCTTCAACTTATAGAATTATTGTATTTTAAAATTTATATAATTTAAGTATCATTTAATATTTCATAAAGAATAATTAAAATTACTTTTATTTGCAACAATATGAGTTTAATGATCCTTAAATTGTATAAAAATTGAAACACAATCAATTTATAAATTAAAAAATAATCAATAAATTTTTTGCTATTTTGACAATTTTTAAAAATTATTTGAAAAACCGTCGTTAAGATTTTGAATGGATCCCCAACCTTTAAAAAAATTGACCTTCTACTTCTTATTTTCAGCGGAACTCTGACAAACTTATTTAATATTACTAATAAAACACACATTATTCATATTAAATCACTCAATATAAATAATTAATGTCATTATTCTTTAGTATTAATCACCTGCAGTGCTTAGACAAACTTCCGACAAAATTAAACAAAAATATTTAAGCTAAACAATAATTCGTTTAAATTGAACAATAAAAGCATATAAAACTGATACCAAATCATGATATTAATTATTCATATTAAATGTTTTTTATTATTCATGACAAATGCTTTTGTTTTTCACTCTGATTATTTTGTTTTATTATTTATATTGACATTACTTTGTTTATGTTCACATTGTAGCTTCATTATTCATATTAAAATAATTTGCGTCGGATATCGTCAAAATCTATGCTAGAGGTAGGTTAATAGAAATATTGAATAATAAAGAAAAAAAAATGTTAATCAGTCAAAATATTGACTCGTTCAAATGAGTTAATTTTAGTGTCCATAGTAGAATTAATTAGTAGCTTGGTGGTAGGATTTTTCATTAATTATTGTCTTCAAATAATAATTCGGATTTGTTTATTTAATAGATAATTTAGTGATCTGAGTTTAATTTGAATTCTTTTGGGACCGTTTTGAACTGTGCGGTTTCTCTAACCTATTCACATGAAATACACATGCCATATAGCCAAATTATGACCAGAATATATGGTCACTTGTTAATTTATTTTTATGATGTAAGTAATTATGTGTTTAGCCCATTCATAACAGTTATTTTTAAGTGAGACATTATGAACTTTGCATGTGTATTAAATAATAACTTATGAGCAAGTCTTTTGAAAAATTATTTAACAACGTTTATATAATATATACTCTACAAAGAGGATTGATGCCACATTAGCAAAACTTTTCATTCAATGGATAAGCCATAATTAATTCATATATTTATTTTGATATAAGGACTAATTTTTAATTAATTATTTAGCAGAAAATGTTTGGTCATTAATATATAGGTCAAGTTTTGCAATTTTCGTAATAATAATTTAATGTGTTAGTCCAAAAAAAAAAATAAAGGAGTTCATTTTACAAAAATTAAGAGGATCCAATAATTGCATAAAAAATAATGAATTAAGGTCTTACATTTTATTGTTCATGATTATATTTTATTTTTATAATACTTATTGATGAAAGAAATCTAAAAAAATAAAATAATTTTAAATCAAAATTTGTTGCTGATTAATATTATTGGATTTTTAATGACAAACATATTTTTCCAAAAAAAAACACATAATCATCAATACACCAACCGATCCTAATACATAGCGAAGCGCGAAGAACAACTCTAGTAAAAAAGAGTTATGTTTCGATCGGATTAATCATTGTTTAACGATCATTTAGTGCTAGGATCCAAAAAAAATTAAAACCAGTTTAACGATAAATAAATTCAACTGTGTTTTCTATAAACTTGCTTGCTAAAATCAAAATATTTTAATAACTTTTTGACCATAATAATTACTTGTAGATCTATTATTCCTACCTATAAATTAACTTCTGCACTTATTCTAATCCCACCTTATAAAGATAACTTTGAGAACTATTTCATTTTCAATATTTTTTCTTAGAAATTTTGACCCGTTTTAACAAAATTTCACCACCTAAACTTGTCTTAACGCGTTCAAAATATCACAAAAAAAAAATACTCATATATATTCCACCCCCAGAAAAAAACAAGATCAACAAAACTTGTCACAAACATCAGATGAAGTCACACAAACTCCATACAAACAATTCCAAAAAACCACAAAACCAAACAACCAGACATAATCGAACATAATCAGACACATATATTAGGTAGCTCAAGCATATTATATGTATATATGTATATATTTATATATATATATATCTGATATCTGTGATTATCCGTTGCAGCTTTGACCTCCGTCATAGCATCCTCATCCTCAGCATCATTAATTTAAGTAGTAAGTACACAGTATATATCAATATAAAATAAATGCTCCAATTAATTCACTTCGATTATGTCCTTCCCAAAACATAAAAGTTAGATAAAATATTAGTTCAAATTGAGGAAAGAGAAGGCCATTTTTTTAAAGATAAAATTGAGAGTCTAAACAATCAGATTTTAAATATTTATAAAGAATATATTATCCGGATTTCAACTTTCAAACATATGATCTCTTACATGGAAAACATTTTATCTTTATCATTAGATTAAAGATTGATTTTCAAGAGAGAAGTCCATCTATAAGATTGAAAATTTATTTTTATTTCTAACATTCCAATTAATCATGCAAACCACGACATAATTTTTGAGACCTATCATAATTTGTCCTAAGTCTGCAGTTCAGTAAAAGAAGAAAAATAAATGGATAACTTCTATCACCATACATCAGCTAATTTTTTTTTATCTTTCTTTTTAATTTCTCTATGAGTCATAACTTAGAAAACAAACTAGAGGAATAAAAACAAAACAAATAACTTTACTTAATAATATTTTACTCAAAAAAACTTTTACTTAATCATAAAGTTTTTCTTTTATCACTCCATTTTGTTTCCTTATAAGAAAATTGTAAAAAAAATTGATAAATAATTACCTATCAATCCCTATCAAATTTTTTCTCAATTTTCCTTTTTTTTCCCATAACAATTGTTGCACACTTATATGAAAAACAAAACAAAAAAAAGAAAAAGTTAAAACCAGCTTTTGCTCAATTGTAGAAGCAATGCTGGGGTATTACTATTTCTGATAATTCTTCACCATTTTTAAACTGAGAATTAGTTCCTTTTTTAATGCTCAGGAGTGAGATGCATATATCCATCAGTTGTTTTAATTTCTATCTAAATTTATTTCTTGAGCTGTACTACTAATTCGTCGTTTGTTTGCTTTTATTGGGTCAATTCCTTGTAACGGCCTCCAAACGGAATTGGAAAATCATGTTGCACTCCCTATGTAGGCTTCTGTGTAGCCTAAGTAATTGCATTTTCAAATTTTCAATTATCGTGATTCATGCCAAACAATATGAACTACAGTATACATATGTAATTAAGAATGTGGGGACCATGTTGTAGCTACTCAAATTTAGATATGGAAACATACATCCCCCTTTTTAACAGGAAGGCAAACAACTGTTATCACATGAGAGATTTGTATATATCTCCATGTTTGACATGATGTCCAAAAGATGTGAGTATATAGTTTGGTTCTTATCCCTGTTCGGAATTGAATTTTGGAAGAAAATCAAACCAAATTTCTATAACTAATTTTTGATTTTTGGTTAAAAAAATAAAAAATATATTCACGTGCATTAACTTTGTATTTTTGACAAAAAAATACGTTCATTACTCTCATGTGTGTCCAACGAGTTCAATTTAAGTATTTGTATTATGTACTCAAGTATTTATATCTCGCACTCATGTATTTATATATGAGATTCGGATGTTTATATAAGTCGCTAAGCAAAATAACAAGAGAGAGAAGAGAGAGAAAAATAGTCTGGGAAAATTTTATATATGAGAGAAAGTATGGAGGATAACATGTATATGAGCTACTCATGTATTTATATAAATGATTCATGTATTTATATAAGTGATTCATGTATTTATATATTGGACTCAAGTGTATATATAATTTAATAATAAAATTAATTTGAAGATAAAAATTTTCAAAATAAAATGACAAAAATCACGTGAGCCATAAAATAAAAAAAACGCGATAGGGATGAATCTGAAAAATAATGTTTAGAAGAAGTAACTATTTTCTCTTATTTTAAGCATCCTTCTAGTTTGAATTACTTTGAGCGTCCTATCTTTTTAATTATTTTTTGTATTGAAAGTTTTTAGAATAGTTCAGAGCTTAGAATTAATTGGGAATAATTGTTTACAATTAGATGCAATCCTTTGAAACATTCAGGTCAAGAAACGGTCCGGGTGTTTAATTAAATGGTAGACCACCCAATAAACCTTTCCACTTCAATTGATCCCGAGGTGCAAGGGACCGCACAGACGTTAACCCTCGGATCAGATTCTTCCCGTGTTTTTGTCAGTATTACTTGTTTCTTGGTAAGGTAGCGAATCAGTCAGTACATATATACATTGCCTCACTTAATAATTAAGCTACGCCATATACATTAATACATAACAGTATGACAGTATCATCATCCCCAATTAACAATTCCTCTCCAGCATTACAGAGATCCATTAATTTCTTATTTTGATGTAAGAAGAAATCTCCGGTCTTTAGTTTTTTAAAATGGGAGCTGATACACAGATATAATTATTGATATCATTATCGATACGGATTTTATTATATATATTAAATGAGTTATTATATATGATAAATATTTTATTATATAAATTTATTTTTATACAATACTATCATTATTTAATTTAATATATTATGATGCATATTAGTGGTATTTAAATTAAATAATAAAAATATTATATAAAATAAAATCGTTAATATATATAATTTAACGTATATAATAAAGTCCATATCGACAACGACTATACCAACAATAATATCTCCATAATATTTTCTTTTTAAAATGGAGAGGGTCATGAGATGAGAAAGGTCTGATACCGTAAGATACCGTAATTAAGCACGCTCCCAACTAACCCTCCCTCACAAGTGACCCTTCATCGTCTACAGAGTTGACACGTGGCATCCATCTACGTTCCTTTGGTTCAAACTGGATTGCATCCCACGTGGATCCCCATCCACCCGTCCACTTAACCTACCACTTTCTCTCTCTCGGTTATAAATTTTCTCATCCTTTGTGTCAGCTCTCCTCACACCCTTCCTTGTGCCTCTCTCTAAACTTGCCATTGGTTTCATAGCTAGCAAAGCAATTTAATCAGCACACCAATCTTTACCTCTCCTTCATCCAGAGATCGATCAACCATGGCAAGAGTAGAGGAGATCAGAAAGGCACAGCGTGCGGAGGGTCCAGCCACCGTGCTGGCAATCGGTACAGCTAATCCAACCAATTGCATGTACCAGGCCGACTATCCTGACTTCTACTTCCGCATGACGAAGAGCGAGCATCTCACTGATCTCAAAGAGAAGTTCAAGCGCATGTGTAAGTCTTTTTTTTTTAATTCCTTACAAATCATGATCTTGTATTAACGCTTCTGTGTATTGCAGTTTCTAGGTTATACATATTACCGTTTCTTCAAAAAAGCCATAAGAAAAAAAGATAAAACAAAGTAAAAGATTATTCTTAGTATTGGTTTAAGTATTTTATGTTAGATGTTTTCTAAGTTGCTCTAGGATTCTTCTGAAAGAGTGATATTAATAAATTCATGAGCTAGGTGCCAGCTTTTTGTGCACAAGTTGTTCAAAAATATAGTGACATGAGCGCGCGGGCGCACGAATACTAAATTTTAATTTAAATTAAAAAGAACAAAAAAGGGAGTTTTTTTTTATGAGTGCTCAGAGAACCAATCTTTATTCTAGTGATTTTAAGACATAAAGTCATATATTTGAAATTCAATTAAAAAATAATTTTAAAATTGAGTAATTTTGACTTCATTAATTTTCATCATAACAAAAAAGACAAAAAAGACAAAAAAGAGAGAAAACAAAAACAAATATGATAGCAGCTCATGTGCTATCTTGCCACACAACTACACAAATTTGGTTGGTGCAATTTTCACTAAGACGAACCCTTGTCGTCCTTCTATTATGTTTTTATAAATATGTTATTGAAAAATCAATACACTTTTGGTACTTGTTTGTACTACTTGTTTGGTTGAGTAAAGAATTTTGGTACTTGTAGTATTCACTAGTTTGGTAGGTAAGTTATATATTACCTAGTGCATAGGTTATTTCTGGAATCTCTGTGCAGTGTGGGTTGTGTGTCTATTACATCTCTTCAGAGAATTAGGGATTCGATGCATGGTTTAATCTATGGAGAGTTCATCCAAGAAGTGTGAGTTCCTTTGTGCCATGCATGGAACAAATTTGTCACTAGATTTGGGATCTGTGTTTCTTTATGATTTCCCTAAAAGTCATGTACTTTTTTTTTTGTTTCCTTTAATTAAATAACCATGCTCTTTTTTCTTCTTAACGGTGATTTAATTTACAACTTCCGTTGTGGGGTCCTTAATAAAAAGAAAATGAAACAGCAACCCAATTAATGCAACACAGAAATATGTCTTGAAGTTAAAAAAGACAATTCACAGAAAGTCTGATTTTTAAGTTCAATAACTGTAGTGCGTAGAAAAGAAAACTTCTCTGAATTCCGACACATAGTTGTTTTTTTTGCTACATGTTTTGTCAGTGCAAGTTATCTATTTAGAAAAAGTTGTCTTTGGAATTACTTCAACACCTGAGGCCACACACACAAACGTACATACATTATCAAATACAGTATACTATCTAGGTAGGTAAGCAAATTAGTTTGACCCACAACCACTGAAAAGCACCGTGTATTGGATTAATTTTATTTTTTATTGGCTGTCAATTTATTTGAAGTGTGTCGTTAGACGTGTGTCTTGTGTTGATTTATTGTCCAGACTGACAACAGTCAATTGGAGTTTGATCCAAGGAGTTGAGTCAAAAGGAATTTAATTTAATATTTGTCTTACTTTCTGTAGAAGTGGTCGTTATTCAACGTTATTGTCAGATTTCACATAAATACACTCATTGATTGCTTACAGATGCCTCCTGGAATTCTGTCAAAAATTTATGAAACACAATTATTTTATTTTGGTAGTTTAATATAAGGCTCCCATTTCCTTAATTGATTGTCTTAATTACAGGCGACAAGTCCATGATCAAGAAGAGGTACATGCACTTGACTGAGGAGATCCTGACAGAGAACCCAAACATCTGCGCCTACATGGAACCGTCACTGGATGCCCGTCAGGACATCGTTGTAGTTGAGGTGCCAAAGCTCGGGAAGGAGGCAGCGGTCAAGGCCATCAAGGAATGGGGCCAGCCAAAGTCGAAGATCACCCATTTGATCTTCTGCACAACCAGTGGTGTTGACATGCCCGGTGCTGATTACCAAGTCACGAAGCTTCTTGGCCTCCGTCCCTCTGTCAACCGCTTCATGATGTACCAGCAAGGCTGCTTTGCTGGAGGCACGGTGCTTCGCATGGCCAAGGACCTTGCTGAGAACAACCGTGGGGCTCGGGTTTTGGTAATTTGCTCTGAGCTCACTGCTGTTACCTTCCGTGGCCCGTCGGACTCGCATCTGGATTCCATGGTCGGGCAGGCACTTTTTGGCGATGGTGCCTCTGCCGTCATTGTCGGTGCTGACCCTGACCCTGTCATTGAGAAGCCATTGTTCCAATTGGTCTCTGCTTTCCAGACCATCCTACCTGATTCCGAGGGAGCCATCGACGGTCACCTCCGTGAGGTCGGCCTCACTTTCCACCTTCTCAAGGATGTTCCCGGGCTCATCTCCAGGAACATTGAGAAAAGTCTCACCGAGGCTTTCAATCCTATTGGTATATAACTATATATAACATGATTACTGAATTTAATTATATATAACTTGAATTCTTTCTTAGTTTATAGTGCTCTTGATAAAATTGCTAATATGACATAGTTTTCATAAATTTGGTTTTCTAACACTCATATGTTGATATGAAGGTATCAACGACTGGAACTCGCTCTTTTATATCACACACCCTGGAGGTCCAGCTATTCTTGACCAGGTGGAATCTAAGCTCAAACTAGACAAGACGAAGATGCGAGCCACAAGGAATGTCTTGAGTGAGTATGGTAACATGTCAAGTGCCTGTGTTCTGTTCATCATGGATGAGATGAGGCGGCGATCGGCCGAGGAAGGAAAGGCAACCACCGGAGACGGGCTCGAGTGGGGTGTGCTTTTGGGGTTCGGGCCAGGTCTCACAGTTGAGACTGTAGTATTGCACAGTGTACCCATTAAGGCTCAGTAAGAATATGAATGGGCTGGGCTAAATAAATGGGGCGTAATTAATTAATACCATGAGGAGTCTTCTTCTAAATTAGTAGTATCAGATATTGAAATGGTTTTTAGAGGGGTTTGTGTTTTGGTGTGTGGATGTGTTATGTAGAACAAAAGTTTGGTGGTGGTTGTGTTTGGTTTGTCCTTTATTGGCAATAAAAGCTCTGCCAGTATAAAAAGGCCTAATTATCTCTGGAGTTTCCTTTGTTTCTTTTCCATTGAATTCTGTCTCTTCTCTCCTTGGATATGGTGATTTGCTTGTGAATAGCTTTTAGCATCTTTTGCACACATCAAATGATATTTCTAGTATCAGTTGTGACAATTTTTTAAAAACAATTTAAAGCCCTGAACAGAAAAACAACAACCAAAACACATTTGCTCCCATTATAAGAGCTGTTCAGAATCATCTATGATCTGATTAATTACAGACAAAGAGTGCTCCAGAAATCTTGTGTCCATTACTTCTGAAACTTCTACCACTGAAGTGAATTTAATAATTGAAATATTCAGACATATATGCTCACTGTTAACTGGTAAATTTTTTTCTGCTTTTTTTGTGTGATCTAATTTGATACCAATGGTGTTAAAAGATTCATGTCAATGCTCACCTACATTTTAGTGTCAAGAGTCTCTTCAACTCCTACACATAGTACAATCGAACAATTTTAGAGTTGCACTATTTATTTGGATTTGGGAAAGCATGGAACACTGTCCTGGATGCTCAAAGAACCAGAGTTGTTTCCCTAATAGCACACTTTTGAGTTCGGAGAGAGATGCAAAGAAACAAATTAATATTTATCGTTGAGTTTCTTTGTATTCCATGTTCTTTGTCTAATCTCTACATCTTCTTTATCGATGAGGTACCAAGTAATAAATACTACAAACATAAATCTCAAACTATTTTTTTTTTAATCAAAAACAAAAGAGATTGGCAATGGCAGCGAGACGGATAGTACTCCTGGAAAAAAAATATATATATACCAGATGTGATCTGTATGCAAGAGACAAAAATGGGCTGCCAATCCTCAATTTATCCGCCCATTAAATGCCAATGCCAAGGCTAGCCCGATTTTTTTTTATTTAAGAAAGATAATATTCAAAATTAAATAAATAAAAAATAGGAGAGGCACTTGGTCTTGGAGCAGTAAAGGCGACAGATGAGGTGGGCTGACACTATTTCTTCTCCTCTTTTACTCTTCATATTGAGAGGTGATGCGATGGTGAGAGGAAGAGAGGAAGAGGAAGCGGAAATGCCTCTTTTACTCTTCATATTGAGAGGTGATGCGATGGTGAGAGGAAGAGAGGAAGCGGAAGCGGAAATGCCTCTTTTACTCTTCATATTGAGAGGTGAAGCGATGGTGAGAGGAAGAGAGGAAGCGGAAGCGGAAATGAGAAGAGTTTCAGTCGGGGACATAGTGAAGAAGAGCGGAGGCGAAAATGAGAGAGCGGAGGCGACAAGCGGAAATGAGTAGTTAATTTGCCTTTAACAAGGAAGATTGAAAAGAAAAGGCGTAGAGGGATAACTTGACGATGGAATCATCGCCATCTATATTTGGTTTTTTTTTTTCTTTTTTATATTGTCTAATGGGCTGTATAAAGATTAAAGAGGCGCAAGGTATACTGAGGGAGAAAAGTTGCGATTTTTATTGATCGTCGATGTTAATTTGTTTTGATCGGACGGACAAAAATTAAAGATGACGAAGTTGTTTGTGGAAGCAGTATTTTATTCTACTTTTCTTTTACATTTAGTGGTTATTATATTTGAATGAATTACAATTGTCAATTGTCTGAATATGAGTTCATAATAAATTTATAAACACATACATTTAGAAAGTAAACCTGATATTACTAAAAAAAATATATCGCGGTCAAAACTTATTAAAAATCGAAATAGACAGAAATAATTCTTAAAATTCCGACTAGCTTTTTCTTCAAGGCGAAGTACAGAAAGTAAATAAAAAAAACTATCGAAATTCCAACCAACTAGCTTTATCTTGATTCTTCAAGGCAAATTACAGAAAGCGAACTATTTGCTAATAAAATATTATTTTTGTATTAGAGACTGATTTCTAGTATTTCACTAGCATTAGCACCTAAGAAAAACAAACGAATATTATATATGTTTTTTTTTAATGGTAGAGGACATTTTTCACTCAACGAGGAAACCTCTTCCATCCAGTACTACAAATATTTTGGGGTAATGTATTAGAGTCTCTGAATTTTCAACTCGTCACAAATTGATTTCAGAATTTTTAATTTGAATAAATACCTCTCTGAATTATACAATTTATGATAAATGACCCTCCGATTATTAATTTACTATCTAATACTCAATTATAAATCATAAAATGATTAAAATATCCTTATGTGTCTATAGTATAATATTTAAAATATTTATGCTGTATGAATTTTTAATTTGCAGAAACTTATTAACTAATTTAAGCATTATAGACATTTAATTGAATAATCATTATATAATATATTTCTTATTTTTATTTTATATGTTTTAAATATCTTTATAAAAAAATATAGTTACGTAAACTATTAAACTTTTTGAAAAAAATTATGTTTTAGTTTTATAATACTTCATAATTTTCAACAGAAAGTTTAAGTTAATAAATATTTTCTTAGTACATAATGTTTGTTAGTTTTCATATTTAAATAAAAAAATGTATCAATTTTAATCATTTATATAACTACATCTTTCTTATAAATAAAAAATAAAGCATATAAATAACAATAAAAATAAAATAAGAAACATATTATGTAACGATTATTTAATTGAGTGCTTACAGTGTTTAAATAGGTTAACAAATTTTTGAGAATTAAAGTTTCATATAACATAAATATTTAAAATATGATTCTATAGATATATAATAATATTTTTTTTTATTTTATAATTTATAATTGAATATTAAATAGTAAATTAATAATTGAAAGTCATTTATCATGAGTTATATATAAATTATATAGTTCAGAAAATATTTATTCAAATTAAAAATTCAAAAATCATCTTATTATCCTAAATAAAAAAACTCAGAAGGCAGACAAGACATTATTCCAAATATTTAATTACAACACTGAAAAGAATCTTTGACGTTTGTCAATACATTCGGATAAATTAAGGAGCGCTGGGCCACGCACCACGGTTATATGATTTGAGTATTCAGCTAATTCTTTTGTAACAATGATATGCATAAATATTTAAATACGCACTAGAATCCAACCTTATTTGATTACAAACTGTTGGAACAAAATAAGAAAACTTAAAATTTAATATATTTATTCATAATAATTTATTATTATATAACTCATTTATAAATATATTAATCCTCAAAACGCTACAGTGCATAGCAACAGTAACGCGGTACATTGACTTGATTTTTTTATTTGATAGTTTTTTTTATTTTTCACGGACTTATATAATTATATCATATTTTTTTTCTATTAGTCAAGCTGCTACTGTTGCGTCACAGTGCTTAACAACAGTGGCGTACTGTAGTACTCGATTTTTTTCCCCTTTGACGACCTTTTTTTTCAGATGTTCAATCGTACTGCTGTTGTGATATAGTATTTAGCAACAGTGGCGTACTATAGTAACTCGATTTTTTTTTCGATAGTTTTTTTTATTTTTTTTACAAACTTATATAATTATATCATATTTTCTTTTTCTCAGAATTATATAATTAATTTGACAATTTGTTTTAAAATATATTATGCTCAAGCTGCTACTATTGTGCTACAATGGTTAACAACCATTTTTTCAGATTTTTTTTTTTTGCAAATAGTCTATTCTCATATAAAAATACTATTATTTTATTATTGTTTTCGAATCATTTTCAAAAATTAAAAAAAATAGTTAATATCCTACGATATTTTGATATGAAGAATTTATTGAGCTATTCGGATTTGTCGTTTAAAATCGATTCAATATGTTTTTGAGTTAAGTTCATCAAAGTACTTGGTGAACTTAAACTCACGCTAGCTTTACTATATATATATATCATGATATTTGAAATATTTTATGTTTTATAAATTTTAAAAATACCCTTATATACATATATTTAAAATATTTATGTTTTATGTTTGTATAAATATAGGCACTCAATTAAATATTTACATACGTGATATGTTTTCTATTTCATTTTTGTTTTGGTTTATATGCTTTATTTATGTTCATAAGAAATATACGATTACGTAGAAAATTAAAATTTATAAAATATTTATGTTTTAATCTTATAATAATTTTTAACATCAATTTTAATTAATAAAATATTGTTTATTTCATAATGTTTGTTATTTTTATACTTAATTAAAAAAAATTATCAATTTTAATTATTTATGAAACTATATCTTTTACAATGATAAAAATAAAGAATATCAATTTTCAAATTAAAAATGGAATAAAAGACATTAATATTGTGAATATTTAATTAAGTGTCTATATTTTTTTTAAATAGTTGCTAATTTTCTGTAAATTAAAATTTTATAAAATATAAATATTTTAAATATCATACTATATACATATAAGGATATTTTGATCATTTCATAATTTAAAATGAAGTATTAGATATCAATAATCTGCTGGGGGATCATTTGTCATAAGTTAAGTAGTTCACTCGGGGGGTTGTCCAAATTAAAAGTTCGGAGGACCAACTTGTCACAACCCAAAAATTTAGGGGGCACCCATGGCATTACCCCAATATTGAAATATATAGAAGAAGAGAATAAAATACTAATTCATACTTAAAAGTCATATCATTCACAAAAAAAATATATAAAACTATTTTCTATATTATTATGCTGGATATTGAAAGAGTCATCCATCAGTTTCTCTCATGGACGTGACTCTAAAGAAAAACATAACTCGCTGATATCTTGGAGGTGATTCCACAAACTTCGTACGTGAGGGGAATACACTCTAAAACAGAGTTTACTTACTCAAATAAACACATTTTAATCTTACTATTTTCTATTATAAATATTTATATTTAGAAATTGCTTTAAATATTTCATTTATTTTAACTTTATTCTTAATCACAATCAGTATTTTTAAACCAAGTTCTAACACAAACTTTATCCAATTATGAAAAATTCCTACTTTGTCAATTCAATTATGGAAATTTCTCCAAATATGTAGGTGGTTTTGGATCCTAAGAAACCGGCTTCTTTTGCTAAGGCCATGTACTCTTCGATCGTCCTCTCTTTACCTCCGAAGAAAGCCATCATTATAAGGTCCGCAATGAATGGATTCTGTGACCTTACGCTCACTCCGGGATTCATCGGGAGAATTGTTTCTGTCACGATCACCTTTCCCTTGCTTGGAATGGCATCATAGCAATTCTTCAGTATCTTCAGGCAGTGTTCGTCGCTCCAATTGTGCAGAATGTGCTGTTATATGTGACATAAGGAACTTACTAGTTACTATTATCTTGATGCAATATATTGATTGTAATTTCAGATAAGATGGAGTTTAAATTAATTTGTCACATTTTGAGCTGAGCAAGTAAATAACACCAAACAGATCAGATCACATTGACTCAAATCCCTTTTTTAGTTTTCCAGTCATATTATCATCTCCTTTTCTGCTGTATAATTGTTAGACAAACATACCTTGAGTAAAATGGCATCCCCATTTGGGACACTTTGAAACATATCTCCACCAACATGCTCCACTCCTGCATAATTAAAACCATATTAATTAAATAAAATAACATATATTTTATTATTTATTTAATTATATATAGAAAGAAGAGCACATAATATCATGCTCAGGTGGACTCAATAGGTGAGGGGCTTACCAGCTTCTTGCATCACCTAAAAGAACAAAAATATATATATATACCTGGAATGAGGGGTGCATGAGAGATGACAGAGGGCAAATCAAAATTAATGGCTTTGATATGAGGATACATGGAGGTGATCATTTGCAGTGTGGCACCAACACCACCACCTACATCAACAAGGACATCGATGCTGGTGAAGCCCTTGTACCTCTCAAGCATCTTCTTTACTGTCACGGTAGATTTAGCTTTCATGGTCCCGTTGAAAATTTTACCGAAGTTTTGATCGATGACCCCGTACTCGAACGGTGCCATTCCATGGGCTTTCTTGAATGGTATTCCTCCCTCCAATACTGCATCCTTTAACAGGTACCTATGCATAAAAGATGACATCTCTATGATTTTTTTTTCCTTTTATTTGTAGTTTAATTTTATTGTTTATTTTTAAAATACTATTTTGAAGTAAAATTGCTATCCTTAAAATTATGAATTCCTGCTACTCTTTTTTTGTAGCTGCATGCTTTTATTGAATTTTTTTAGCATGAGATAGGATCAGTCTTAAACCAGCTTTCAATTTTTAATATTCTTACTTGGATTGGTGTAAATTAATTCTTGAAATAAAGAATAACAAATTAAGATTAGCACATACAGGGCATTGAAGAAGGCTTGATGCATTCCAAGGTAGATGGCAAAGCCATAATCATTCTTTGTTAAGGTCTTGGAAATTCGCGCCGGTCCATACCGCCTTACCGCCTTATTGTCCAATCCTTTCTCCAAAGTACAATTCACTATGTTGAATGACGCGAGTAGCCGCAACATTCTGTCCAACATCTCAGCTGCCTAAAAATACAGAAGTTCTAGATTAATAATGACTTAACCTTAAATGATCCATCCATCTTGTATTTATTGACACCATGTTAATAACAACGGCTAAAATTAACATACTTCAGGGTTATGTGTTGTAATTTGCGCCGCCACATCATCAGCCGTCATCATGGGTTGAGCATCTCTGCAACCCTTGACAAGGATGTCAAGAACACCAAGTTCCATGGCCGTCATGAGCGTCATTTGAAGGATCGGAGTTACCAACATGTTGATGCGAAGAAATTCCAATTCCTCTGCTTCTGCTTCTGCATCTACATCTATCTTGTTGGGTCTCACTACATCACCGCACTCCATTCTCAAAGTTATTTTGAATGTTTTTCTCAAAAAGAGATGAGAGTTTGTTATTGCATGTACAGGAATGTGTGGTTCTCTATGGAGTGCAAGTGATGTTAAGAATATCTTTCTCCTGATGGATGTGTGACTTGTGTACATATTACATGGGTGCTTATAGACATTAACAAGCAGTGACATACTATGCACGGGAACCCATACAATTTAGTCAAAAACAGCAGGCTGCAGCTTCATACAACTACTGGCATATTTGGAAAGAGAATTGAATTCAAATGAAGTATTTTGACTAGAAACAATTTGCTTAAAAGAAGTAGGTAGAGAGATATTGCATGTATATTTTGTGGTGATTTTGAATCGATACACCATCTTTTTGTTAAATGTCCAATAATGAGACATATTTGAATTTGGATAGCACGACATAATAACTTTCATTTTTAGAGGGATACAATAGATGATATATGGAATTTGGATGCTTGTATACCGTTAAAAGATGCAGTTCTAGTAGAGTTAGTAAGATGAGCTATATTATAAATTATATGGTTGAAAAGAAATAAGTTGTGTTTTCAGGATTATGAAGGAAAATTTCTTAGAGTTTTAGAAATGCAAATCATTGCTTTAGCTTTTTTTGGTGCAAATTTAGAAATGAAAAATTATTTTTCACTATGCATATCACATAAGTTTTGTAAGAGAAAAGAGTGGAAACATATGGGTCTAGAAGCAAGAATAGTCTCTCTCTGATTCTGTTAGATAACGACTCAAGTTGATAAACTCTGAATCCTTCTACTGTCTTGCATTCTCAGCAGTTTTTTTTTTTTTTGAGATTTAGAAACTGTTATGTTTGCCTGTTTTGTTTGTGTTGTTGCTGAAACTGTTTATGTTTTGTGTGTTGTTTGATCAGTTAGCTTTGTTATATCTAGATTTGTATTTGAATATAGAAGTGTCTGGTATCCTCACATTTGTATCTTTTATGTTGTTTCAATAAAACAAGAGGATTTATCTGCTTTTTCAAAAAAAAATTTGAAGTATAAATGGTCAAAAGGCAAGCAGGATAATTGAGTTTTTGTTTTTTTTAATAAAAAGATGAACTTAGTTGAACTTTTTTTTTTTGATAAAAAGACGAAATTAGTTGAACTTTTTAAAGTGCAACTTTTAATTATTTCGAACATTTGAAAATTAGGGGAAACAGAATCGAATAGATCTATCCTTAACCATATTTTTTTGGTGAAATAATCTTAACCATATTATTGGAAGATACCCCCCAACCTGACAATGTGACATGATATTTAATGCTCAAATATTAGAATACGCATGACCAGAAATATAATCGGCGGAGTTTTAATCAGTTTTGTCTTTTGCTTTTCAAATGGATGCTATTGCATCAATGACATATGGGTTAGGTAGGTTGACAATTTTGTTGAAAATGCTTGCCAAAATGAAGGCATGAATTATAAGAGGGTTTTATTGAGATTTATTTTACACAAATCTTAATGCGATTAAACGGATAATACATTGTGTTGTACAATGAAGCGCAGCAGAGAATATAAATCCCATTTCATAGAATTTGGTGAGATGCTGACCCTCTGGAAAAATGTTTCATCTATGAACTTGCATTCTTTTCACGCTTCATTTATCCAGTCAATGCAAAAATATTCAGGAAAAGAAAAAGCGAGTCCAACTTAATTTATTTCCCAATGTGACACGGCAGCAAATAAGTCCGATATTTTACGTAGTGTTTATACGTTACGCTTAAATTTGTTTTTAAGTTATATCTTTTTCCTTTTTCTTTAATCAGATAATTTAGTTTCTTCATTTGTTTGTTTTTACCTGATAGAGAATTTGTTTGTTTTGTGAATCCTTTTATTTTGCTATATTATTTCCTTCTAGTTTTATCTTGTGAAATGATATAACAATGTCTTAAGGATTAGTTATGAAATCACATATGAAATATTAATCTTAAGTTGTTAAAATTTTCAAAATCTGACATATTCTCATCAAAATCCATAATAATTTTTTCACAACCATTCTCATCCACTCTCAGGATCTTGGAATACAATTAAATTATAAAATCACAAGCCTGAAAAATCCCATACCATACATCCTCCTGAGTCCTGACTGCAGAACAAAAGCAGCATTCTGCTTAGAAGTTTTATTCACTGGCGAGCTGAAATTTCATGTCATCATAAATTAAACCCAACTAGTAAAAAGTACTCGAACAAAAGAATGACATATTTTCTTATAAATATTCTAGAACCATTAAGTGGTTTTTTCCTCGTTATTTCTTCAATCTTAAACAGATGCCGAGGCTCCAGACAGCACAAGCACACCGAATTAGCTCGAATCTTAGGAGGGAGGGAGGGAGGGAGGGAGGGAGGGATAGAAGGGAGTGAGTGAGGTTTCAAAAAAATGAAAAGAAAAAAGAAAAAAGAAGAGGGAGTGAGAGAGGGAGAGAGAGAGAGGAGGCAGTTCTTTTTCTTTGGTTCTTTTTTTTTTTGGTGGGGGGAGTTTCAAGAACTCTGCTAATGTTGTATAGTTTACAAGTTTACATAACAAATTCCAAAATTATCCTAATCCCCCTCTTACAAAAATCACTACATTTCCACCTACAGCTACAAGTCTAATATGAAAATTCAGCAAACTTATTGAACTTACAAAAAAAAAACACCCAAGTTCTTTTCTTGACTCTTGACTGACTGGCACCTACAATAAGTACAAAGAAAGAAAAACAAAACAATAGTAAATGCCTGCCATATTGAAGTCGACAAAGCATAAACCTACGTCAATTTAAGGCTTACATCCTCTATCAAGCTGATTTAATAATATCCAACTACCTTTATCTTTTGGGTACAGAGCTCAAGCATAAGTACCAATAAATTTTGTTTGTTCTCAATAACAACAGAAGAGGAACAAAGGCCAAACAGAGGCTGAAATAGTCAAATAACTATCCAAGAAAGCTTAAAGACGATTAACATACCTAAATTTCAGATATATTGCATTCCTGCAATACGTATCCTTCTTGAGATAAGGTATTGAGCAAGTGAATAGATGATTCCCAACAGCCCTAAAACTCTAATTGTCAATACATCAGTTATCACAATAGATGGCAAGTTAAGAGGCATCGTTAGAAGCAACATGGCATCAGTCTGTTTCGCATAATCCCACATAAACCGATTGAACAATATATGGTTCGGCAAGGTCAGGATCAACAGAGCCAAGTTTTTAACTGCAAAAAGCCAACCCGGTCCACCAATGTCCAACCCACCCCATGACTCATGATTCCCAGTCCAGAAGACCTCTTCCCAGATCCGATATAAAGCCACTAGCACCAAATAGCTCGACACCACTATAGTCACAGGGAAGTACCGTTGCCGATCCCCAAAACCAGATATAATATCTGAATCCTGGTTCAGAAGTAACAGAATAGGGGCAATAAAGAATATTGCTCGGTTTGAACTGCCTGTTAGGGTTATATTAAGCATTAGACATATGAAGAAGCATAAAATAGTGGAGATGTTTCCAATTAAAGGCATCCATGCAGCTTCAGCAGAGAGTCTCTTGATCGTTAGAGAAGGGGTGGCTGATTTCCTTCTCTGCTGGAATAACCGGGTTTTGGGCAATGAGTGTGGTTGCACTCGACCCTTTTGAGTATTCGAACCAGCCTTTTCTTGCAACAGTGCAGCCAGATCAAATTTAATCACCAATGCAATAAGCATGAATATGGCTGCATATAGTCCCAATAATGACAATCTTGCACCTTGAATGGCCAGCATGGTACTAAACCGGTTGGCTTCTTGTTCCTCTTCGACACTAGCCACAAAACCCTTTGCACGTAACTGTCCTTCTAGCAAGTATGTAACCGGGAAGAGGGCAACCAACAGGGCAAAAACCCACGGCAAAACCCTAGTGCTACTCGCTGATGGAAGGTGCGTGAAAACTACAAACACTGAGGCACAAGTAACTGTAGTTATGAGAAGTGGGTACAACATGAGAGCACCAAAAAAGTATTGCACGGAAATGTAAATGCCCAGGGTCACCCCAACTGTAATCGAGTATAAGGCACGCAACTCAGCAATGTACTTGACTGGGATGATAGATGTAACGGAAGCAAGTGTGAGAATTACGGTTGAGATGAGGAGCCAAGATGGCCAGGTAGGCCCTGCTAAGGTGTAGCCGTAGATGGAGATGTCATCGTTTGATTGGTGGGCCATTTGGATCAATTTGGATCTGAAGACCCAAGAGAGTGAGAGGGGGGGTTGCATTGTCACTAATAGAAGACCTGTTGCGATGACAAGCAGAAGGAATCTCTTTGCCAGCTGTACCAGTATCAGATTAAAGAGAGGTTAATGTTAAACAAGTAAAAAGAATTTCAGGACCGCAGGATTTTACTCCTGGAAAAATCACAGAAAAACAAATCTATACATATATAAGCCCCTTCAATATCAACAAGTATCATCTGTGAACCCTTCATCTTTGCCGCTTTTATATAGAGAGAACAGTGCATGGAGGGGTTAGTTTGGCACCTGTTGAATTAAATGACGGGAAGACTGCAGTGAAATTAGTGATATGTTGGAACCGTAAGAAAATTCCCTTCATTCATGCTTCAGATTCTTGTCCACAATAGGGGTACATTTCGTTCTTTCAGGTTCTCGAATATATATGAAATTGCACCATCATTTTGGTCCACCATTAAAGAAAGAAAGAGAGTGTACCTGAGAGTGAGAGAAATGGAGAGCAACAATAGGTAAGCAAGCTATCCCAGAGAGAAGAATGTAAGAGCCTAGGAGGAGGCTATCAGAAGGAGGCCTTCCCTGAAGCCATTGTAAGGCTTCAAAAATAGTTTCAAGGCAGAACCAAGCTGACACTGCCACCACACCAGCATGTGCATACCCCTGCCACATCTTCATTTTTGAAATTCCTTTTGTTCTATCCCTGACAGCACAGAAAACAAATAACCATCTTATTCTATTCATATAGATTCTCTTATCGTCTTCTATTCAGGTTGGCTTGGTTCATCAGTCAGGCTATAATAAGCACATATTGGATGATAAGAACCCAATCTAGCAAGTGATTGCTCAAACTTCAAAGACAAAGGCTCCTTTTTATTAACACCAAAAGACAAAGTTATATTGAGCCCACTCTTTCACCCTTATTTCAAGTCACAAATAAACTACAAAAGGGACAAAGAAAGGGTTTATACAAATCATTATCATACTTTTACTGTATAACTGTTTTGTAGGAGAGAAAAAGATGCATACTTGTAAAGAAGCAGAGGTGGAGTTACAGCCAACAGCAACACAGCTGAGACCCAAACAACAGATTTTGATGCAATAAACAACATGGAGATTTTGGAGCAATACAAACAGGTCAATATCCAGCTCGCTTTGGGCCCGACCCTCATATCCACAGACATCCTTCTGACAATTGCGAGACCCAAAAATGTTGTGACCATAACAGCATAACTTGGGTATACCACCTCCTCATCATATCCAAAATAATACATGGCTGCATGGTTAAACAGCTTATCCTCTATGTAACATAACAACAGTGCATGGCTAATAAGGCCCAATTCGATCAGAAACCGAAATTTGACTGGGAGGAGAGTTAGCCCCGGTACAGCCATGGCTAGCATTATACCCAATACTAGGTACTTTGTCAAGGTTTTCAGAGGCATAGCGGCAAGCCATATGTTAAGGTCCCAATAGTTGTGCACCACAAACCATAAAACCATCAAAGTTGCAAGTGCCACAAATGTGAAGTACGAAGAAAGGCTTTTCCTAGTGAAGAATCGTGCAAAGCAGAAACCAGCTATCATGGGAAGGGGAATGAACTGCATGGGAGGGCAATTTAGAATGAGCATATCACTTGGACCAGTAAATGGTACTTGATGAAATTTCTATTAGTTGGGTTGTTGAATTGAAAAAAATGGTAACTGATGAAATTCCCATTTGTTGGGTGTGTTCAATGATCTCTGTTTATTTTATGTTGCTTCCAAACAGTACTTGCGTATTACATATTATTATGAAAGTTTGTAGGGTTGTTTTCATATAACACAATGTTCTTTCTTGAATATCCATTGATCATAAATAGATTAAGGAGAATATCTAATTAAAAGATAACAAAAGGTAAAGCAGCATAAAACATACCAGTATAGGGAAACCAACAACTATAGCTCCAGCAGCACTAACAAGCACGGTTAATGCAGTAAATGCCAGAGAACTAGCAGCGTCACTCACCATGCCTACCATGTGGGCCCCCATCCCCACAGCTCCACCGAGCATTACCACAGTCACAAGTATATAATTCAAAGGGGGTGGTGCATGCAGGTACTTAGCAAAAGAATGAAAGATAACTCTAACTTCGAGACACAGAACAACCACAATAACTGCAACTGCCCCATTCACAACCCTCATGTGGTGAATCTGGTGAGAATCGGTGGTGACCCACCAGAGAGCACCACGTGTGG
Organism: x Bolboschoenoplectus mariqueter; assembly: GCA_037678475.1. NCBI lineage: Eukaryota > Viridiplantae > Streptophyta > Magnoliopsida > Poales > Cyperaceae > x Bolboschoenoplectus > x Bolboschoenoplectus mariqueter. The sequence continues at coordinate 2,786,352 of CM075258.1, read as the reverse complement.
ATGCATAAAGTTGAAACAGAAAAGGGATGAAGAAGAGTAAGAGGAGTTCACAAACCGAGGACCAAGAAGAGAAAATGGTAGAATGGTGAGATCCAATATGGAAAAGTACCGGCGCAAATAGTATATATAGAGAATGAAAGCAGCTTTCGAGTTGACCAAGAATCGTCGGGTCGGCATTCCCCTTCTTAAATGAAGAAGTTCTCGGGATTGAAAAGACCCAGTAGAAAAGACAAGAAAGTATCATGAAATAGTATGAAGAATTTGGCATACCAACAGCAGAGATAACAGCCCAGGTGAACAGAGATGGTACGGTAACCGGTACACAAGCAAACAGGAGTCTCTCAAGAGCAATTGAAATAGCCGGGTGCTCGATCTGGATCCACCGAAAATTGACTGAAGCCCAAACTCCTATCAGAAATGTTGTCTCGGCACAGAGAAACAGAGACAGAGCTGCCAGAGGGAGTGAAGAGAGGGAGAGAGAGGCAGAAGAAGAGAAAAAGAAAGCCACTTGGGAGAGCACCAGAGAGACCCATACGGAGAGGAATGATGGTACTGAGAACTGAACGGAATCGAAGAAGTAGGCCGCCGCAAGACCGAGAGTGAGAATTGTGAAAACCGCGGTACCGCCTAAGTCGAGAAGGAACAGCGCGGCCGGTACAAGAGCAAAGGCGAGGCGGGAATTGTGAATGAAGGTGGAAGGGGTGAGCGAGTGGCGGGTGGTGATGGAGCCAGAGGGGGAGGGCGAGTGGGAGGAGCGAAGCGAGATCGAGGCTGGGCGGGGAGAGGCAGTCAAGGTCCGGCGATCGCCGGAGAAGGAGGACGAGGAGGGTGAGGGAGATGTGGGGAAAATCGGGGTACTGGCTGATGCGGAGATGAAGGCGCGCTGACGCGAGAAGGGGTCATCTGGCATCATCGATCCAGATTTGGTTGTTAGGGTTTGAATTGATCGATGGAGGAGGAGGAGATCGAGAGATCTGGTGTGGTGGCGTTGTGAGGTTGAATGAATGAAGTCTCAAGTCAAGTCTCAAGCGAGACGAGCTCCGTTGCGAAACGAAACGAGCCCGTCGCTGTGAGGTGATTTCCTTTTTTTTTTCGTAAATTGCAGAGATGGAGAAGTGCAGGCTTCCAGCTTTACTTTAACGGGTATCTGACCACGGGTAAGTAACTGGGTAGGATTTGCATCTCATAGGATTGTATATAATTTATTTATGAAAGAAGAATGTTGCCCGGACTGGTAATTGGGCCCCGTTTAGCAGTAAAGAACAAGGTGGATTGAAGGCCCAATAAACCCAGTAATTGGAAATTGTAACTGTAGAATAGTTGGAGTAAGGTTGCATGCAATTTTTACGCATTGTGCATTTATTTACAAGGAAATTACCCCTGACTTTAGACTCTATTATATGGAGATGGCACTCTTCAGAAATCTTTTCAGTTAAAAAATTTTATAATTGGTTATATTTTGGAGGAATAGTCTATTATGATTATGATATTATTTGGACATCTAAAATATCATTTAAAGTTAAGATTTTTATGTGGCTACTTAGAAGGGAAAAGAATTCTGACTAAAGATCGGTTATTGAAAAGAGGATGGCAAAGTGAAGCAAATTGTGTTTTTTGTTTTCAAACTGAGTCAGTAAATCACTTATTTGTTGTATGTCCGGTTGCTCATGCTATTTGGATTTGGATTGCAAAATTTAATCGACTCACCTTCCATGGCATTTGTTTAGGTGATTTATGGTTGATTGATTTATGTGTGTCACTTAAAGAACAAGTTTTGGTTGAACTGCTAAGAAGTACAGTATGCTGGATTTTATGGTTGGAAAGAAATAAATGTTGTTTTCAGAATGTTAGAGTTTGTTTATTGCAATCTTTAGGAATTAAAATTATAAATCTTGCTAGCTTTTGATGTAAATCCAAAGGAGAATTAAGTTTCTTCAAATTAACCTTGATCTTATCCCAGAAAGTGGAGGACCTTCCACTGTAGATAGGGGCAGAGGAGGATGGAATGGACACTCTGGCAGAGGAAGAACTGACACTAACTCTGGCAACAGCAACTGGAGAAATCAGTAATGGGTCTAGATGAGGAATAACAGTGATTGTTGTGCTCTGCTCCCATTTAGATTGTTTTTTGTATGCTGAATGCTTAATATGAAAAACTGATCTTTTATTTGTTGTTATAATGATTTTGTTTGGGTTAATAGCTTTTGTTGTAAACAGTTGAGGTTTGTAGAATCAAGTACTAGCTGTTTGGTATCGTTTCTGTAACAATATTATTTTGTTTCAATGAAATAGGTGGGTTTCCATCCACTTTATTAAAAAAAGAAGAAGAAAGAAATATCATCATCAGTTTGTTAATCAGATCTAGCAATTGATAATCTTTTGACGCATTTTACATCGGAAAACCATTCGCATCTCTTGCTTTTGGTGAGAACAAATAGTATAAAATAGACCAATTCTTACTTAGAGCTACAGTAGCAATGCCATCCAATTTTAAGTGCAGCTCTATTTTTTTTTTCTTCTTTGTTGTATTTTTGGACTGATTTCTTCTGAACAAAATTGATTCCATTAAATATATATGGATCAGGCCCCTCTTTAAATGTTCCTTCTGGTGTGCATTAATTAAAAATGTCTTTTGAAGTTACTCACCCAGTAACTCTGGTCTATTTACCACAATCAACATTCAATGCTACAAATAGAGCGAAAAATATCCAAACAAAATATTCCAATAAATGCTCAAATGCAATTGAAGGTTTAAAATTTTGTCATATTTACTGGGAAGTGCCATGATGGACTTCAGTATCCATGCCTGCTGGTGGATTTTAACCCAATTGTGCTTTCTAAAGATATCTAATTAATTAGATATCTTTAATACAACCAAGTAAGGCGGATGAAACATAAAATATATGACCATAAAATCATTTTCATGATTTCAATTACAAACGAAACTTGTGACTGTAGAATGTAGATATATAAACAAATTAACTTGTCGCGTCACCATACATGCATGACACTTTATTATGGTATATCAAATTACTAACTACATCACAGTACTTCATTTCAAATATTAAAAACATTCAGTTTATGTTACAATTAAGTACATAAAATCTGAAGTAACTGTTACTTTATATCAAATCCAACAATTCGTCAATATGACGATAAACGTCAACAGAAAACAGCACTATCAACAATATTAATACAGATTTCCATCAATTTTAATTCAACAAATTCACTATATATATATATAACATAGCAGTTCTTTCTGAATCAACATGCAATTTAAAGGAAGAATCACCTTTAGCTTCTTAAACAACCACCTCCTCGACTCGGAACGGCTCCCAATGTGGCACTTTCTGACTGAAAAACCTCCTGACTACCTTTGCATCCAGCACAGCGACAGCATCCTCCGAGTTGATGCACCGCGGGGTTTTGTATTGGTTGACAGATGATCCTCTCGACAAACAAAAATCCATCAAAGAATCAAATGCCCCATTACCGACTACCCGTATTTCCAACGGTCCGATCGACATGTCTCGACTCCTGCAGCGCCGATATATTGAATCCAAGCAACTCTCGACTACAGCACAACATTCCTCCAGCACTTTATGATCGAGAAGGATGGTGAGATCTTTGGAGGTACCGGTGCTGGTTGCAGGAATCAGTTCCCAAAAGAGGACATAGTGGCCGGGAAGGGAGGAAGTGTCGGGAAAAGAAGTGAAATCGGATAGAAGGAGAGAGAGCTGCGAGAGCAGAGGCTTGGCAGCAGAGATGGCTTGGAGGAGGTCCTCCTCGGTGGTCTTGTCAGTGTCAATGCTCAGCACGACATTGCGGCGTCGAACGAATTTAAATTGTGGAGCAGCATTGTAGAAGCCTGTCACCTTTAGAATGTCACCAACTCGGTACCGGTACAGACCTGGATGGCCACAAGAAATGTCATAAAGGTATTTGTTTTTGAAAATGGAAATATCTTGACTTTTTTTACTCTGCTTAATTTTTTTTTAAGCACAAGGTTCTTTGCTTTTAAGAGCGATCACTCTTGTCATACATAAATCTCGCAACCTTCAATTTTTGGAGGAATCTCATACAATTTGAGTTATTTTTGTTATTTTATTAAAGGTTGTTAAATACGGACTCTTGTAAATTATATAAATTTTAATGATCTTTGATGCACTGTCAAATGAAATTCAAATTATATGAAATTTGAAACACAATTAATCTTCAAAAATGTCTATGAAATTTTTCTATCTTTAGAATTTTTTAATTTGTTTTAAAATTCATTGTTAAGATTATCAAAAATAAGTATTGTCAAGTGATCCGTTCTTTTTTTTTTGGTAATTATCTCACACTTTTTTAACCAAATTAAGGGATGATCAGCTCTTGAAATTAGTTGCTAAAAAGAACCATACTATATTTTCAGGTAGCACAATAAGCATTGGATGCCGGTTTCATGTTCTTCTTAATAAAATTAAATGATCAGAAATATTTTGTTATGTTCTCTTACTAGAGACAAGTTCTTTTGCACCAAAATATCCATTAATATTTTTTATCAAATAAGTGTTTAAATAAATTAAACCGAGTTTTGACTTGAGTACATGCATGTTTGAGCTTTCTGCAGCCAGGAAGATGATCATAGAGAAAGGCATGCTCTATGAATGATGTGACATGATTAACTAAATAATATAAAATTACAGAATATATATAGCCCTCTTGGCCAAGTGGTGGCTTAGATCAGGATCCATTAGTCAAGGCCAAGTGGAAGAATTATGATTTTGATATGTAAGTCAAATAATTTAATTAAATGAAGGTAGGTATATACTACCTAAAAATAATTTAATTAAGATTCATGCATGGCATATAACTTGTATATATACCTGATTTTTTAGTGGTATTGCCATGTAGACCGTGTGATTGAACTCAATAGACTACACTTTATTTTTCTTGAAGGTGTGTTTATAAAGCTTTTAAGGACCCATATTTTGGTATAAAGCTAAAGATATTGATTTTTGTTTAATATTAACTAATTTATATATTGTTTTTCTGGAGAATCAGCATTTTGGTTTTGCGACAAAGTAGATAATATTCTTCATATGAAATATTACAGATTCAAAATATAAATAAAGAATATCTTATTAATATTTAAATATAAATGATTGAACTCTCATCTTTATTTTAAAAAAATTATATTATCTTATAATGTAGAAAATCTATCAGATAGATACTGTCATACATAAAAATTGGTCATTGGAGATGAGAAGGGGCCAGATCATAAATCTCAACCAACCACAAAGAAAATCTTGTGTTGGTGTAGTGTATAATGCATTTATGAGTTGTCTAAACTGTAATTTTGATATAATTATAGTTATGTTCCTATGCTGTGAGCAATGTTTATTTGGTGCAACTGATGTTTTAGTTCCTAATTAAGACATGATATTTGTGTTTTGGATGCTTTTAGGTAGCTTTGGTTAAGTAGTTTTTAGTTTGAAATTATATAGATTAGACTATTTAATATTAACGGTGTTTTTATTCTTTTTTCTTTAACTTATGTTTCAATAAAACAGATGGATTTTCTCATTTAAAAAAAAAATAAATAAATAACTACCTTAACTAGATCATGACTTTTTTATGTTGGAAAAAAAAAACCGTAATTACAAAAACTAAAATAAATTTGATGAAATTGTAAAATAAGAAAATTAGACTCGAAGAGTTCGGCATACCGGCCTTTAGAGAATGAACTCTAAAAATCTAGCCTTCCCCTAAAGGTCAGATTCTAAAAGAACGGCCTATAAAGACCGAATTTTCATAATCCGGCCTTCGGTCCAGCATAGTAATGCATTTCAACCCGATAAAGTTTTAATAAAAATAAACACAAAGCTTAAAAAAAATGTCAAAAAAGACCTTAGAAAAACTAATTTTAATAATTTCTATATGTACATTATTTTTTATTATCAGATATTAAAAAGGACCTATTTTTGTATTTAGTAATTTTGATAATTTCGCTGGCCTTATAAGGGACTTTCTCAGTTAGAAATAAAAAAAATATTTCAAATGATATATAAAACTACTCCTAATTACATCCAGAGTCATAAGTCATAATCATAGTACTAAATTCGTCATTCCAGAATAAATAATATATTAAAATGCTGATACTTTAAATAAATTAATACTGACAGTAAGATTTTGTCATCATAAATTAACTAAAACCAAAATTTACATATATTTAATTATCATAAAGATCTGATGATGGTTGCGAACATGAATCTTCATTTAATTATTTTCTCTGATGTTACTGGTAGGTATAACTTCTCACAAATAAAAAAATTTAAAAATCAAAACGATAATCAAGTGATATTTTAAATATCAAAATGATATTTTTGAAAAATTAAAAATTAAAACAATAAATAATTAATGACTGAATACTTTTATCATTTGTATGATTTAGTCTAACTTAAACTATTTACACATCATGACATATATAATACATCATTGACCTGTCATAATCTTGCATATATATATATATATATATATATGCATCATTGACTTGCCAAAATCTCATTGGAGTACGGATCAAATAACCTCTTGGCTTTACCATAATTAGCAGCAAGCCAGGTGGGTCCTTTTAATCCTCAATTCCTCATGCTTGTGTGTATATATTATAGGCATTCAGGAATTAATGAGGATCCAATCACGATTGGTGAACCATGTTTAATTAAGATGGAAAAGAAAAAGGTGCTTAAAATAGGCGCCTCTTCTTACAAACTGCCTCAGCGAATTTTTACAAATACAAAACAAGTACATGGAGACATTTACTTGACATCTCAGCAACTGGCTGGCCAAATTCTAATAAATAATTATTTTCAGGCAGAGTTTCATATATATCCTTCTAAAACTCTATTTACCCAATGCATTATTTTTTACATTAAAACTAACTCCATACTTATAAGTTCCTCATTTATTCGAATAAAAGATGAAAATTTTTGAAATTGAATTCTTAGTAAATATGCTACAGATATTGTTATTGAGCATGAATATCAATCATCAAATATTTTAGATTCTTTAAAAATTAAATTAAATTCTCAGTAAATGAAAGAGCGAGTGCCGAAATATATTTTGATGTTTGAAGAATTATGATCACTGGGATGATATGAATGAGAGAAAATCAAAGATATAATAGTCATGAAATATAAATTAAGATGTGAAATATTTAATTAGATTATTTAGAGTTTTTTTTATATATTTGATATATCATAAAATTTTATTGGGTAAATATGAGAATTTTAATAGTTTAGAAGAATAAATATGATATTAAGAATTTTCGAGGGGAAATATATAATTTTGAACTTTTAGATGTATATAAAAAATTTTGCCTTATTTTAAAATCAATTGAACGTTTCTATTAGTAAAAGAATAAAGTAAATGAAACGTAAGTCCCTACGCAAGATTATTAACATAATCAATAATTTGTACACAATCGGGTAATAATCAACTAAATCATACACACAAGTTGTCTTTTTTTTTTTTTGAAGCAGATACTAGTTATCATTTTGAATGACGAAACGGATATATACATTTTGCCCCTAATTTTATTACTGTAATGCATTATATATTATATAGTTGCACTTAGCAGCCCAATGTTGAATCATTATGTACTATTGTTAAATAAACTATTATTAAACCGGACTCCATTTTCTGCTATTGTACTTTGTGTTCTTTGTTAATTACAAGAGAGAAAGTTGTCTTTATTTTATTATCATTTTTAAATAAAAATGATGATCAAATCACTCAGTTTTAAATGTTCATAAAAAATCTCTATTTAAATTTCGAACATACAATCTCTTATACAAATAATATTATCTTTATCAATAGACCAAACTGATTCTTAAAAGTTACTTTTACGTTTTATTGTTAATTTATTATAGTATTTAATTATGCCAAATTAATGGCGCATGCATGTATGATACTTGTTCAAACGGTTCACTATATATACACAGCAAAAGATCACCAAACATTATTTTCCTGGTAGCAATCTGTGCAAAATTTATAGTCACAAAATTGCCAAAAAAAAAATAGATAGTTAATTAATTAATTAAGTTTTGTACGGTGCGGACATATATTCTTTTGTGAAGGTATGACATATAAATGCAAAATAGGCAAAGCCTCCAATAATTAAGATGTATATATACATTACCAGTCTACTGAGGCTGAAGCTTAATTAATGCTGTCTACCATAAAAAAGGACAAGGAGACAAGCAGAGTGAGATCCCAAAAACGACGTAAACGAGGAGAATACAACCAGTCTATAAGAGGCATGTAATACTGAGAATGGATGTGTGTGCATGCATTAATTAGACTGTCTATATATGCCGACAGAGTGCATGTCCTTGTCATCACAACATGACAAATTGGAATTTAATTAATGCATTGATCAATCAAAATTTATAATTTTTTTTTCGTTTTGTGTTGGGTTTTTATTAAGATATCTGTATAAAATTTTATATCTGCATTATCTGTAAGTAAAATTAAGTAATATATCTACTATTTGGTCAAATTTTGCTTCTCTTTTCAAGAGCACTCCAATCAATAACTGCGCTAAATTTATAAATGATTTGTATTGGCATAAATGGAGTAAAATTAGATGCCCCTGCGAGTACGGATTTTTTAAGTCAATTTAAAATTCATCAAATTGGTTTTGAAAATATTTTATAGGATATTAAAATTTTCTATTTTAGAGTTCTATTAAATATTTATTTTATATTTTTTAAAATAATCTATTTTTATATATACAAATTTATTAGTTTATTATTATTACTATAATCATATTAAAAAAATCTGAAAATAATAGTTAGAAAATCTTAAAAATAAAAAATTTCAGTATCCTATAAAATTTTGATATGAATAATTTATTGAGTAACTTGGATTTTTTTCGTTTGAAGATGATTTGATAGATTTTTGAATTAAGAGCACCGAGAGGTTCCATGTTCCTAAAAGCACGCTAGATTTACTCGCATAAATGTGTCAATTAATTACATATAAACCTTTTAAGTTTTATCTATATCATAACTCACAATTAATCAACAATAAATAATTAACTTTGAAATCCACATCTAATTAGACGATTTATTAATCAGATAGTACCAATTTGAGAAATTTTTATTAGAGATATTATCTTTTATGTTAGAAAATGAGATTCAAAAATCAAAAGTCAGCTATGACTCATGAAGTTTATGTAAAATAGAAGGAACTGACCTATTCCTTTACTTGAGAAAAAAGAACACAAAAAATTAAAGAAAGGGAAAAATCAAGTCAACCTTGGCAGTAAAAAATAGAGATGATGGCAACAGCAAACAAAATTAAGTGCAACTAACCTGTGAATGTAGTCACTAGTAGCTCGTAATAACACCCCAAATTTACATCCACCAGTGGGACCACCTCCTCCGCCAGAGCACCGTTTATGCCGTTGCCGTCTCCGCCACTGGCACCATCTTCTTCATCATTTAGCTTTATAAACTCATAGTAACACATGTTAGGCAATAGCGTGTACGCCACGTCACACGGCTTGTCCAATGGCCTCAGATTGATCCCGAAATAACACTCTGATGATGCGTACATGGTTGACACGAGAGGTAAACCGCCACCATAGAACTCTAGCAGGGGTACGTATTGCATCATCGATCCCGTCACGACCACTTCTATGAACTTGGTCTTGGGCCAAAGCCTCTTGACTATTCCTTCCCATGGATGCTTCCTGCATTCACTCTCTATCGCATCCGCCAGCTCTGCGTTTGGTCCCGTCAAGATTTTCCCGAGTACCTGATATATATGTTTTGGTGGAAAAATTACTAATTAATTGGGCTAGCTAATGCTTAATTACTAAATTATGCAATTAGGTCTTCATAAACTAAAAAGGCTGCTATAAAACAGTAAAAATTACCGCCTCTCTACAGCTCGTGTCAGTAACGCGACTGCTAATATCACCGGTTCTAATATCATGGCAAAGCTCTTGCCAGTGATCTTCTAAGAATTTTATGGCACGAAGGAAAGCCGACGCAAAGATGGCACCAACACGAAGGACTTCATCTCGTTGTATCAGACCGCAAAGAAGCTGAGTGTACATGCTCTGACGGCAGTCAGCGCAGAGGATGGCAGCATCTGGGCTTGTATAAAAGTTGTAGCGGTTGAAGGGGCGCTCGCGAAAATGACGGCTTTTATAGTAGCTCGTCAGGACGGGCCTACCAGTGAGGCCAGATGGGGTGGTGATCTCTGGTTTAATGAAGAGAAGGTACATGCCTTTTCCTTCATCTAATCCTTGCACATATCTGGATCAATGCCATATATTCATGAGCTTTATACTATCAGATTTTGTTTTTTCTTTAAGATCAAAGTGAGAACCGTAATACTGCTTTTCAGAATTAGTATATGACACAATCTTGTTGATAAATTTTAACTAGGATAAATTTTACCTAGTTAATACATACTTAATTAATAGACATGATCTTGAAACAACATAATTGCTTATATGTATTTCAAATTGCAAGGATGAGAACTACCAATCTTAGGCAAAACATACACATAAGTAGATATGCATGACAATTAATATATACAACTCATTTGTTGAGTACAGGATCAAAAATTAATATATATAACTCACTTGTTGATTACAGGAATCAGAATATTGTACATAAATGTTTTCCTATCCAACTCTTCGTCAGTTGATGGCATCAGTTTAGGCTGCCCACCAGATGTACCAGAGCTGCAAAGATAAACAACAATAAAATATTGTAAAAAATTAAAATGATAATTTTTTTAAGAACATCAAATTAAAGAGTCATCATTCATTGGATATACAATTCTTCAGTTCAAAAAATGATCTTCCAATAAAATAAAGCATACAGATAATAAATAAAAATGAATTACAAAAAGAAATGCTAATTAAAGAAAGAACAACAGAGTCTAAACTTTCATGCTCTTCATTTCAATTATGTAAAATACCTTGTAAGAAGCTCTACAATTGGCTTTCCGGAGATAATATTAGAATTCTCACCATTTGCAATTCTCTCTATGTAAGGCTTCACCTTGTCATAGTCAACTATTGGCACTTGCTTCATGAACAAATCTTTATCCCTCTCTCCTTTCATGAAACCATGCAAATATTCAGTTTCTGAATTTCTATTTAATATCTCACCCAAAACCATCTCTTGGATTAGCCCGGCATTTTTCGTTAATTCTTCGACAAGTTGCATGGCCCCGAGCTGATCATGTGGGTCGCAACATGGTATCATAGCTGAGCTGGTGAACAAATGATCTAATGTAGCAAAGGATGTTTTCATGGTTTCAACCTTTCAATAGCAGGAAGGGGGGGGGGGGGGGGGGGGGTGCTATTATTATGAGCTAGAAGATATACCACCTGAACATTGTCACATACATCCCAAAAGGAGGAAAAAACAAAGGAATTAACTGTCGTGGTGGTTCATGTATATGTTTAATCATATGCATAAATCTCTCTCACACACTCTCTCTCAAGGTGTCCTCCATATATATATATATTGTCTAAAAGGTGCCTGGATAACGTAGGGATTTGTTTTTTAGCACCAGGCGAATAGTCCAGTTAATATATTTAAAAAAAATATATTTATAAGATATCATCATTCATATCATCATTGATATCATTATTTATAAGAAATCATTATTGATACTATAATTGATACCGACTTTATTATTCATATAAAATAAGTTATTATTCAAATTAATGATTTTATTATACAACTTATTTTTTACCGTATTTTTATTATTCAACTCAAATACTGTTAATATGAATAATAACTTACTTAAGTTAAATAACAAAAGTATTGTATAAATAAGTTATATAATAAAGTCGTTAATATGAATAATAACTTAATCTGAATAACAAAGTCTGTATGGATTATAATATCTCTATATCAGCTCCCTTTAAAAAAAATATAGTCATGGAAGCCCCTTAAAAGTTTTAAATTGTGACAGGTTTATTCTGAATTTTTAATTTTTGACAACCACACTTTCAAAATGTCTAATTAATGATTTTGATTTTTTTGATGATCATACTTTTTGCCACAAAATACATAATTTACTTTTTTTATCTATAATTCAAACATTAAAATTCAAATGCCAAGTATAAACAGTTGATATTCTTCAACTTTATGAGACATTAATTTAATGCATTCTTTTTTTAATCATTTGATTTAGTATAAAACTAACTCCAAATTAACTGAAATTTTATAAGGTTGCATTTCTCATAAAAATTGACAAAAATCAACCGTTCAAAACTTTTGTGATACAAATAAAAAAAATGAAGTTATAACATTTAATGACACCAAAAACTTGTGATATTAAAATTCTCATTTATGTTTAGATGAGAAAAGTGAAAGAAAGTAACTACGAAGAAACCTAATCAATTAATGAATATACGTTATTAATTTCTGCACATACATATCTGTGTACTAATTAATTTTGGAATTTGGAGTAATCTAAACTAATTAATGTTAGTACCTTTCAGGAGAGCATGATGAAAAGGTCAAATTAACAGTTGCAACTTGCTAAGTTGACAAATTTTATGGGCCCACTCCCACGTAATTATGACAAGTAGTGTTAATCAATTACCATAGATAAGTTATCTCCCTTTTGATTCCTATCGCAGGTAGATTGTTCGGGAAAAAAAATAAATGGGGAAACAGCGTTCTTTTTTTTTTTAGGGAGCTGAATTACATATGTCGTAATTAATATCATCATCGATATCAATTTTATTATTTAGATTAAATAAATTATTATTTATGTTAACATTTTTATTATACAATTTATTTTATATAGTATTGTTGTTATGCAATTTAAATGAGTTATTATTCAGATTAGTAATATTTGAGTTGAATAATAAAATACTATAAAAATAAATTACATAATAAAATAATTTACATGAATAATAAAGTTGGTATCGATGACAGTATCAATGATGATATCTCTTAAATAGTTTTTTTTAATAAGAAACCAAGTAAGATACAATATATATTAATTTTGCTTCATTATACACAATATATTTTTTTTTATATAAGAGCTCTCATTAACCCCGGTATTTATTTCTTTTCAAATGACTCTTACGGAATTTAAATCTACGTTTCTCTGTAGAGAAACAAGACCTATCACCACTGTGATAGATCTGTTGTTCACAGGATATATTTTATTATCGTATAAATTCATATATATGTAGTTGTCCTTTTGAAAAATCAATTTGTATGCTTAAACAGCTGCAACTTGTATGAACATATCAAAATTGGGGACGAAAGGTATGCGAACGTACTTAAATGTGGCTAAATAATTGTGTCTATGCATGATAGAAACCCGACCTGAGATATATCAAAAGCATTTCATAATATATATATATATATATATATATATATATATATATATATATATATATATATATATATATATATATATAGTTATAGTTATATAAAGTAAAGCAACGTGAGCTTAAACTCATTAAGCTTTTTGATGAATTTAACTCAAAAATCTACCGAATTGGCTCAAAATGATAAATCCGAGCTCAATAAATTCTTTATATCAAAATCTCGTAAGATACTAAATTTTTTATTTTTACGGTTTCCTAACTATTTTTTTCGAATTTTTTAAAATAATTTTAATAATAATAATAAAATAATGAATTTCTGCATATAAAAGTAGGACATTTTAAAAAAAATATGAAACAAATAGTTAAAAAAACTCTAAAAATAAATAAAAAATTAGTATCATATAAGATTTTAATATCAAGAATTTATTGAGCTGCTCAAATTTATCGTTTGAAATTGTCTCGATAATTTTTTAAATTAAATTTAATAATAACTTTAATGAATATAAACTCACACTAACTTTACTATATATATTATATATCTATATATATTATAAGTAGGCTTGACCCATAAGAGCTGCATCTAACCACAAGCTATCCGACACCAACACATGGAGAAATACAGCCCAGCCCCACAACTCTCTTAGAGAGATTTGAAATTGTCGTATATATATTATAATGAAAATCATAGGCATTTAATTTTGATAATTAATTTTTAAATTAAAATGATATAATTAACTTCAGAAGCCGGTCTCATACAATTTTGATAATAAATTTTCAATTAAATTCAAAAAAATCTTAAAATAGAAAAAAAAAATTACAAATGCATCACACATTCTTGGAGTTAGAGAGTGATTGCTTTTTCATAATCTGTTTTAAGTAGCTCCATTTTTGTACCATCCAAGAAAGCAACATCACAATTGAATACGTCCAATGTCTAAGAGCAATTATTAGCCCCAACATAATTGACAAATTATTTTCATCTGGAAACATATATACCATATATTGACAAACATCATTTTTTTTTTGTTCCTTGATTAAAACCCTAAAAGACACGTGGTTATCCTCATCCACAATAATCATTATAAGTTTTTCTAATAAATATACTATTAATTTTTCATCTTGAAATATTCATAAGAGATTTTCTAACTGAATTACATATTCATAAAATCTCATAAAAAAACATTGCATGAGTTACTAAATTAAAAATTAGTTCTAATTCATCCACACACAAAAAAAAAGTTGATTCATAATGATCAAGTTATTGTGTTGCTCTTTGGCCAAGTGTAATGTAATATTTTTTTTTCTTTTTGTTTTGTAAAAAGAATTATGTTAATTTTCATGCCTAATGCCTAATTATATAGTTCATATATACGTATCTCTATAAAAAAAATTATATTCATGTCATTCTTTCTTAACTTGCGATTAATGATAAATATCATTTAAGAATCTGTAATGATGATTTTTTTTTTAAATTTCAGGTCACCATTGTCTTACCAGTAAAGTCACATATTAACTTGTAAAATTATAGAAAATTAATAATAAAACTCAATTATTGTCTCTTACAATGCATCTCCTTGAGGGAAGTTTTTGCACCTTAGAATATATGAAAATGATTTTAGCTGATTTAAATATCTCAGAATTTTATAAGAACATTTTTTTCTGCTTTAAGAATTTCAAAAATGACCAAAAATAGTTTCAAGGTTTTTTCATTTTTTACTACCAGAGAGTTGATTGTTTTCTATTTCGAATATATTAGCCGTGTGTACCAAAGTGCATTACAGAGAAAATTACAATTTTGTGTTTCATTACAAAATAAACATAACAAACTACTAAAAATATGAATAATTGCTATTTGATAAAAAAAAACACATTGGGGTCAATTGACCGCATATTGTTAATTAACTGAAAATTCAAAAAAACTCAAAATAGTAATGAAAATTCATAAAAGAATATAATTAAGATTATATTATTCAGACTCGTACTTTATTGACTCTTATAAAAAATAATAAATTTAAATAACAATATATAGTGTGTAATGTGAAGACCGAGTAAAGTTAGGGTGAAATTAAGTTCACCAAAAGTGTTGGTGAATTAAACTCAAAAATTTATCGAACCAACTTCAAATGAAAAATTCAAGTTGCTCAATAAATTTTACATATTAAAGTCTAATACAATACTAAAATTTTCTATTTTTAGATATTTTGTAACTATACTAATAATAAAATAATGAATATTTACACATGAGAATAGGTCATTTAAAGAAAATCTGAAATAAATATTTAAAAAACTCTAAATATAGAAAAAAATTTGTACTCTATAAGGTTTTGATGTAATTAATTTATAGAGTAAATTATATTTGTCATTTGAAGTCAATTCGATAATTGTTTTAGTTAATTTCACTAATTGTTATGGTAAAATTAAGCTCACTCTGACTTTACTCTCTACAGACCTGTACTTTATTGACAATTAAAAAAAAATCTGCATCTGTATGAGTGTAATTATATTATTAGTTAAATCTAAAAAATAGTGTCAATTTAAATTTTTCATGATCATAAAAACTAAGAAATGGCACATATGCATCAGATCCAAGAAGTGGTCCTAAATGTGAAATTATTAGAAAGAAAATACAAAAAATAGAGCAATCTGCATTGTACTCCAAGATGGTCAGGAGACATCATCCATGAACAAATAAATTAAAGAATTAGCACCTGGATTATATATATGTTTCATCTAATTAATATGTAAATTATTGATCTCAAATTACGTTAGGGTCGTATGTTAGGTATAATAAATAATTAAATTAACATTGATCTCAATGCAAAATTCAGGTTTATCTAGATTAGTTTTTTTATTTAATTAAAGTCAAATTGATCCATCTAACTGTTGCGCACATGGCATGCATAAAAGTATAAAACAGTACAGTTTCTAATATATTTATTGATTATTAATTCCCTTATCTATACGTAAGTACCATACTAATTAAATAAGTATGTATGAGGGATTATTATACAATCTTGACAATGAGATTTTAAATAAATTAAAAAAAATTTAATAATTAGAAAAAAAAAGTTTATATATGTATTCTTGGATTTATAGATTGATTGTATTTCAATTTTTATATAATTTAAGTATTATTTGGTAGTCCACTAAAGTCCATTAAATCAAAGTCATTGCAAATTATATTATTTTTATTGATCTTTAATGGACTACCGAATGGTATTTAAATTTTATAAAATTTATAATATAATTAATCTATAAATTCAAAAATATATCTAGAAATTTTTTTATTTATAAGATTTTTTTCAAATTTATTTGAAAATTCATCGTCAAAATAATTATTGTCAAGTGTCATTTGATATTTCATTAAAATCCTTTAAATTTGGATGATTGTGAATTTCAAGACTTTTAACAAATGATATCATTTGTATAAAAATAATATCATTTCTTGTGTGTATGATATACATATGGTATAATTCACATTTTTACTGTCGAATTTCAAAAATTAAAAAATGTTATTAATGATTGTCATAATTGTTAAGTTAATCCATTATTAGGGAATCTCCATCATTTCTTTATTTATAAAATTTACATATTTATACAACAAACATCTAATTAATAATTGAAACAAATTCAATTCACAGATAGAAAACTTTTATTCAAATCAAAAAAATAAAAAAGTTATGGACAACAACAAAAAAGGACATAAACACATTCCATGAGAAGTACAACCTCCAATTTCCAAAGCCAAATTAATCAACATAACTGAGAAAACACCACAAATTACTAAAGGGAAAAAAACATTAGATATGTACAATTGAAGAACAGTGCTCACGTGAGTTACTCTTGTTGCATCTATTTCACATTTCATAATCAAACAGTGTATAAAGGAACAGAAAAAAATAACATACTGCCTAATATGCTATCTCTCTCCCCTGAATCTGTTGTTTACGACCTGAGACGACAACATGTCTCTATCTGCCACGTATCCACACCCAATCACAGCACAACAACGCAGAGATGCTTTTTTTTGGTTTTTTTGGAGACTTAATATCTATAATTATTGATATTTAAAAAGTATTGGTATTATATTTGTGTCTAGAAAGTTAAATTTTAAATAATTATTTCATATTTTTAAATAATAAAATTGATTGAAAAAATATTTTGTATATATGATACTATATTTTTATGTAAGAAATTATATCATTTTAATTTTATTTTTATATGTATCAAGCGTTAATAAAATTGATGGAGCAAAATTTTTGTATTTAACTTTCTTTTATAGTTGTCGAAATAAAGTTAAAATTTCATATTTTTTTTATAGAGCAGTTTTGTTATATATCAAAATTTTTAATGGCTAATTAATCACAATCGTTAATTCCAATTTGATCTCTTCGTCTATAATATATATTCTACTTCATAGTAGAATTAGTCTTTTTATATATATAATTGAGATGATTTAAAGTTTATCTAATTGATTTATTTTTAAACAAATAGACACAACATACACTAATGATCATATTTAGTAATTATCGCATTTTTTTTTTCATCCAAAACTCTAATGAAAGCTGTTATGATGTTTGTGTGGACTTTGTCTTGTGTAGTTCTAAAATACAAATTTAGTACATTTTTTCTTATTTGGAATTATTATTTTGATAGTCAGAATATATTGATATTGATGTATCCAATTTATATTTTAGAAACTCCACAATAGTCCAACTATACAATACAAAATCCACACAAATGTCACATCACTTCATGTTAGCATGGTCATGTCTGATTTTATTTTCAAAATTAGTTATATACTTCTAATTTTTTTCATAAAATTCAATTTAATGAAGGTTTTTAGTGTGAGTTGTCTAGGCATTATTTAAAAAAATTAAAAGCTAATTTTATTATATGGATAATGAGGTTATTCTGCCTATGCTTATTTAAAATCGGAATCCGTCACTGGGGTTGACTAAATATGAAGATACATTAAAATTTCTTCACTAAAAATTAAAAATTAAAAATTAAAAATTAAAAATTTAGTGATTAAATATAAATTTCATATGAAGTTTAATGACCTTTCAAAAAAATTATTCAATTATATAGGTTAGACCTCATGCTTCTTGTTAAGACAAATTATTTTAATGCATTATTTTTTAATACAGTCAACCCCCTAATATTTATAATTATTATTATAGTTGTTTATATTTATTTATCCTCGGTCGCAAGATTAAAATTGAATCAAACCTAACCATTAGAAGAGTCTGAGAATTAATTTCTAAATTTTATCCTTAATTAAATTCATCCATATTATTCATGTATTATGTCTATAAAATATGATTACAAGTGACTTGAAATTTCATCAAACTAAAATTTACGGTTATTAATGCATCATTAGATAATATTTAAATTATATAAAATTTGCTTTTATTTTAAAATTTTCAATTTTGATGTGATTTTTTTTAATTCATTGTCCAAATTGTTAAATAACTATTGTCAAGTAATACCTCCTCAAATAAGTTATGGAGAAACATCATTTATATTAGATAAAAGATACAAGTGTTGATTTTTTTTTCCAAACTCGGAAGGATTTTTATCAACTATATAGATTTAATTTCAACATAGTAGCGTAATAGCGGAGTAATTAAAATGAAAGGGAATAATTACTTCTATATTCATAAAATTTGTATAAGTTTCCAATTTCTTCATTAAAACATCAAACATCTTTTTTTTTTCTCTATCAAATCTTTCAAAGCTTCTAAGTTTCTCATCATATAACCAAAATATTATATTTTCCCATTATACATGATTTAATTTAAGCATTAACTAGCGTCATCTTGAGAGATGTTATTTTAACAACTCAGTTTTTTTTACCAAAGTGTTAAAGAAATACAAGAGATATCTTTATTTTAGAGAAAGGCTATATTGGTCATTTAATTATAATAAAAAGTTAATAATAGATTAAATGGAAAGCGGATAAAATAAATGATGCTTAGTTATGATAGGAAATAAGATGTTTGTAAGTTTTTTTTTTTAAATAAGGGCTTCCGTTAGCCCTGATATTTATTTTTTTTAAATATCTTTTACGAGATTTGAACATGCGTTTCTTTATAGAGAGATGAGAATCACCACTATGTTAGATCTGCGGTTCAGATATCTGTAAGTTTTGATGGATAACTTGGATCGTAAGTTTTTATGGGTATATAGGCAAACAATTCTTAGTTTTGATGGATAAATAATTATATTTTCTATTGATAAATAAAAAAAATTTAAAATTTGATGGATACATTAGTATAATTAACCAAAAAGGTTATTCTTCAACGTTAGAACTACTTTCTTTATAGCATGACAAACAAATTAAGGACTCAATTTAAACGTACCGGAGAATATTCAACAAATGGTGGAACCCACAATATTTTTGTGACATGGGTTGACATGATACATAGCTAGATGATAGATCAACAATTAATTTTTTTTTGAGGTTAATAATTAATTAGTTATCACGAGTGCTGATGCAGATTGTTCTTCTCGGAATATGATTAAGTATAAACATATCTATGACCAAAAACAGATTTTTTTTAAAATAAAAATGGGAGTCAAAACTATTGAATTTTAAATATTCATAAAAGATTTTCATTCAGATTTCAAATCTTTCTTAGCTGTAATAAATCTTTAATTAGAGGGAAATTAAAAAATAACTAAATTTATAAATAAAAGGTATGTTAGTGTGTTTTATAAAGCACAAAGTGTCCCTTACTTCACACTCATATCTTCGATTTAAAAGTTTAAATGGCCAATCTAAATCATTCAATATGATATCCATATTACAATCTTTTTGGAGAACAAATTTTATATTTTTTTGAAATTTTTTTACTATTTTTTCAAAGGGGTACAAAATTATTATTATTGGATGACCCAAAAATAATCAAATCAATGAATTTTATACTCTTCTGAAAAAATAGCAAAAATTTTTCAAAAAACGTAAAATTTAGTCTTCAAGGAGATTTTAATATGGAGATCTTGTTAAATAATTTAGATCGGTTATTTAAACTTTTAAATTAGAGATATGAGTGTGAAGTAAGAGACATTTTGTGGTTTATAAAGCACCTTAGCATACCTTTTATAAATAAAACTTTGCTTCCACTTGTCACAAACTCACAATCTCTGATTCTGTACATACATAAAGGCAACAACTATGAGAACCGTATGCTTAATACAGTGATGATATGTTTCATTTTTTCTATAGAAAAACGCAAATTCAAATCTCATAAAAATATTAAAAAAATAAATGTCGAAATTAACGAAAGTCCTTATAATAATAAAAAGAAGCGGCAGCTATGGCATTATATGTTGACTTTGCCTTATTATTATAATCATTTTTTAAATAGATGTATCCGATACAGTATCTTTTCTTTTACTTTCTTCACAACGACTTCACATTCACATCTGGACAAGGTAGCAAATAATGATATTGTCGTGGTATCAGATCAATCATTACCATTTTATTTGACAAGTGTTGTCATTATTAGACATGAAAGAATAAGAGGGTATGGAACGTTAAAAGATTTTGGCAAGAAGAGATGTGTGAGTCTCAACTGCTAGATGTGTGAAGATGTGTGGAGAGAGCATTTTGAAGAAGACGAAGTTACTTTTATTAGTATGGAACAATTAAAGTGTTTTTTTAGAGAGCTGATATACAGATACTGTTGTTGATATCGTCATCGATATAGGTTTAATTATACACATTAAATTAGTTATTATGTATTTTAATGATTTTATTATGCAATTCATTTTATATAATATTGTCATTATGTAATTTAAATGAGTTATTATGCATATTGATAGTATTTAAGTTAAATAATAGAAATATTGTACATAATAAAACCATTAACATATATAATAATTCTTGTAATGTATATAATAAAGTCTGTATCAATAATGATATCTCCATAACATTTTCCTTTTTTTTTAATTTGTTTTGGATATTTAAGGTATCAGGTTGTAGTATCAGACTAGATCTAGAACTTATCTTTACTTTGCAGTTTAGATGGTTAGTCAAGGTGTTTAGAACTATTTTTAGGTTTGTAATTGTTGAGTAGTGGAATGTAGTACTCAAAAACGTTTTTAATTTTAATATGAAACTGGTGGTTTAAACTATTTTTTTTAAATAATAAGAGGGTAATAGAGTAAAATTAACATGAACTTAACTCGACTTAAATTTTCAAATCTAAATTGCTCGATAAATTCTTCATATCAAAATCTTATAGAATACTGAAATTTTCTATTTTTAGAATTTTCTAACTACTTTTTCTTCAGATTTTTTTTTGAAAATGACATATTCTCATATAAAAAAATTCATTATTTTATTATTATTTTAGAATTATTTTCAAAAATTCGAAAAAAATAGTTAGAAAACTCTAAAAATAGAAAATTTCGGTATCCTACGAGATTTTGATATGAATAATTTATTGAGCAACTCGGATTTATCGTTTGAAGTCGATTTGTTTATTTTTTGAGTTAATCTCATCAAAAATCTTGGTAAACTTAAACTCACCCTATCTTTACTCCGGGTAATATCTTAAAATTTTAGTTTTTAAAGACTTGACCTTCAAATTTTTTACTTTCACAATCACTTTCTGAATATGCAATCAATGACAATAACCCCTCAATAATTATTTTATTCTAAAATGTTCAAATTCAAACACAAAGTGATCATAATATCCTTAGTTGTGTTTGGTGTAAGTTAATATTTTTTAAAAAAAATGTTAGCGCTTGAATAATTATACATAATATTGAAATGTATGCTATTTCATTTTTTTTTTGGCTTTTTATGTTTTTATTTTATTGTTGTAGGAAATAGATAGTTTCATAAATAATCTGAAACTATTTTTGGGAAGAGGGAATAGTAATTACTAATTGTATAGTTTAGGCGGGACAGATGAATGTCAAAATTAAAATTTTGAATACAAATTAGTCACAAAGCAAAAATGCAGAGGCCTCCCAAAATAATATTCCAACAATAATTTGTTAAATTTGTTTTTTATAGTGGCCTAATATGCATTAATTATGTGATATTCAAGTGTGCATTTTACAAAAGACTTAAACGATGAACATGAAATTTCAAAATAGCAATATGCATTATGCAGCAATCAAGTATACATTTTAGAAGGTCTAGAAAATGAGTCTAGAAAAATAAAATAGTTGTTGAAATGTATTTTGACTTGGACAAATTGCTCAATAGTTGCTAAAATAGTTGTTGAAATGTATTTTTGTAATAAATGCATGTGCATTATATGATGCATATAAAACTGTATGAGGTCTCCTAATAATTATCTTCAACACTAATTTATTACTTATCTTGAAATTTAAACTCGACTATTGCATAATGCAAACTGGTTTATGTCATGTAATACTTAATAATTATATAACGCATATCTCTCTGTTTTTATTTAATTGTTGATATTTGTCACAAGTTAACATATATTGATAGTAGTCAATGATGTTTCCAATTTCTTGACTTGTTTTTTAAACATCCCAAAATATATATTTGGATATTATGCACACTATACCATTATGAAATACACACTTGACAAGTATTGCATACACTTTCACATTCATTGTTTAAACTAACCCAATAAAGAATACTTGTTATTCCATAAATGCATGTTTTTTTAATGTTGAATACATACTTAATTCTTCATTTTTTTTTTTGGAAATTGGCCTAAAATAACTGGGGTCTTCTGAGTGAGGACTTGGAAGTAACTATGATTTTTTCATTGTAATTATTTATGAGGAATATACACCATTCCTTAAGAATGTATTTGTTTATTTATTTGTTTTTTTTTTAGAAAAAAGAATGTATTTATTTTGAAGACAACTGTTTTCTGGACTTAATTTAAAAAAAAAAAGAAGAGTTTTGAAAAGGATGATGTTGGACCATGATCGGTGGGTACATAATACATTATAAAAGCCCATAAATGTTGACAATATTCTCACCACATTAATCCTCACTTGGTCCAATTATATTAATTACCTATATCAAGTTATAAGCCCATTAATTCTTTGATTTCTCTCTCCAGGTTCCGTCCAATTCCGGGTGGCGCACCTGGAGTATACTTATAGGGTCACTGAAAAGTGGTACCCACATTTTATTGTAAATGATCACGTCTAGGTTCACTTGGCGGTGTTTTGCAAAGGAATGGTCAAGATTTTGCCACGTCGACACCACAAAAATGCCTCCATGTCCTTCTGTGATGCCAGAGACTGAGGAAGGTCTCTTTCGCAAAGTATCCTCTAACGTGTCATCTTGCAAAGTACTTCTTTCAAAATCTTCGATCTGATAAAAAATGGCGATGCTTAGGAGGGCACTTACTCGATTCCAGAAAAACCTAACCCTAGCTGCCGCTGTCAGTCCTGTGCGTTCTCCTTTTAGGTAATACGATTCATCTTTCTCGTTAGCTTCTCTCTTTTGATATTTGATTGTATTCTAATTGACATGGTTGAGGAATTTGCGTTGAAGCGCTCCCAAATTTGATGTTTAGTATTTCCTTCCGTGCTATAGCTATATTTCGAACCCAATTGCACAAAGCAAATTTGCTTTAATTGGAGCCAAAGCTTCAATTTGATCGTTATATTACCACCACCTTGTAATTATCAAATATTGTGTTATAATTACAAGTTTATGTAAACATTAATAAAAGAATTTTATTTATTTGAAAAATAAGGCTCCAGTATGGATTGCTCTCTCGGTTATCCACTGATGTTGGCTCCTATGACTTTGACCTTTCTAATGAGGAGAACAAGCGTCGCCTATTTAACAGGTAAAATGTTTAATCTGTGATCGTATATGCTTTTGTTCCCTGCAATAAGCACCCATACAGGTGTATACAAAAATGTAGTGTTTATGGGGAAAAAATGATTTTAGACTTCACTGTTTCCTGTTTCTTTGAAGAACACATCAGTATGTTCAGGATAAATCAATTCTCTTCTAAATCCCCTAGATATCACATATACCACCATAGAAAACCTGAAAACACAGGCAGCCCATATATAAAAGCTAATAACTCCTAAATAACAAAACCCCACCATATATGAAGCAAATATGTCTTCAAAATGAGATTAACTAATCTATAACCCCAAGTAATAGGATGTAGGAACCAAATATAAGCTGCCTAGATATCCACACAAAATGAAATAGAAAAACTATGACATGTTCACATCATTAAGCAAATTCTATCTATAAGATGCATTATAATTTACCTTTTATCCTGATATTAATGTATGCTTTGTGATGTGTATGCAACTACTTTGCAACTTCATTACTGTAAGTTTGAAAATGTAGGTTGGTGTATCGCAGCAAACAAAGGGGTTTTCTTGAGCTGGATTTGGTATTGGGCAATTGGGTTGAAGAAAATATCAGATCCTTAGATGAGCTGCGCATTAAAGCCTTAATCGATGTCCTTGACCTGGTATTTCAATCTTTATTTATTACAAAATTTAACATAATTAAAAGAAGATGAAATTTCAGGAACACTTGTCCAAAGTGTCAGAAATTCCTCAGGTACCATTTCAAATATGTCTTACATTACCTCCTCTCACTCTAAACTTCAAGATATATCCATAATACCCTTCCGTCCTCACTGTTTTCCAAGCTATGAGGAAGAAAAGAGCAGTGATTTGGTACTTAATGCATTGATGTTTGATGGTACTTAATGCATTAATGCATTGATGTTTGATGGTAGTGAAGTAAATGAAGTAGTGTTAAATAAAAATAGCAAATCATACTCATGTACTACGTTAGAAACTGAAGTAATGAGGGTAAAAACAAAATGTCAAAAGTATGAGAAGAGTATATGTGACATTTTCACATCAGATTTGGCTCGTTGTCCTGGAGTTTACATTATACATGGATGAATGTTCTGTAGCCACATACATTGGAGTATTCCTCGAAAGAATGGTCTCAGGAGTATTTGTTACTTTTAAAAGTTCCCATACCATTTGGTAGATTGAACTTTTTGTTGTTGTTTTCAGGAAAATCCAGATCTCTGGAAGTGGCTCACTGGCCAAGAGCAACCACCTGATGCTGTTAAAGATAATCCTGTAATGTTAACTCTGCCAAGCCACTTTGTCTTTTTTTTTTTAATTATATATTCTATTTTTGCATAGCTAATATTTTAACTTTCTTTTTTGCAAAAATAAGATAAATTTTGATATTTGCAATTAGCATTTCAGTTTCTTGGTTTGCTTCAATCAAACCTTACTGTTGGAAATACATTTAAGTTAATGAAAAGTAATATTTATTTTAAAATGAGCTGCAAAAGAAAATTGATGTTAGAGAAAAGGTTTTACATCTATGGACAGTTATAGAGATAGTTTACATATTAAATTTACTTCTATTTGAATCCATTTTTGTAATTCATGAATTATTTTATATGTTATAAGTTGATTATCCAGATACATGGGCACAAAATCTCAACTTTCTATGCACATAATGCATAATCTATATAGAGATAGTGTCTGTAGTTTACATTTTAATACAAATTTTTTACAATGATTATCAATGGATGTCAAGGTAAGCTTTGTCAGATGATCTATTTCAAATATTCAAATGATTCAGTTCCCTAAATCTGTTAACTTTGTTCAACCATATTGCTTTCTTACTAGGATGTATTTGATAGAGCTTGGAACCCTACATATAGATCCCTGTAGTAGGACTTCAAGCTTTAATTTACATAATTAGTTATACTAGTAGGGCAAAATTGCCAAAATTCAGTGAAATAGATCTTTCCCATCAACTTATTTTCAATCGGGAGCACTTTCGACCGATCTCTGACAAAAGTTAGCTGTATAAATTGTACATGGTGTAATTGTAATTTGCAAAAGAACCTTAATCAAAGTAAAATGAATTCATATTTTCTTTGTTTTATCCATGCTGCTATTGTCTTATTTATTTTTGTTTTTCTTCCTTCTTTGGTGAAAATAGGTATTTAATGCGGTGAAGTCAAAGGTCGCTGAAAACCTGAAGAATGCAGACCCAGCGACCAGATCAACACCTGGTCAGCCATGGGTGAGAGGATGGGACGATAAGAGAGGTCTTGATGGTCCCAAATTTGGAAACCAGTGATTGCCCTTATCCTTATATAAGAGTAGTTATTATTCCAGTTTATACTATGGTATAGAGAATTAACATTGAATAAAATAACCACGATTGTGCTTCGTGTACTTGGTGCTACGCCTACGGTTAGGTATTTCATTGTTTTTACTGTTCAGCTTTCAGCAAAACTTATTTGGATGGGAACTACTTTGTGAGTTGTGGGCAATGGATGATATGGCCTGAATGTATATGAATGTTTGATAAATTTGATGCTGAAGCTAGTACTTAAAGATTTGAAGTACAAGACATCCTTTTGTTTATGCTATCCTTTTTGTGCCAAAAGATAAGCTTTCTTTGAAAGACATTATGGTCACAGTGTCGTCATCCCTCAAATATTCTAATGCTTGGACAACTTTTAAATAATCAATGCGTATATCAATTCCAAAATAAAATTGCACATTCTAGCTTGGAAAAGTGTTCAGAAAAAAAGTGTTGAATTGTTGGATGTTTCAAATAGATGTTGCTGCTTCAAAAAAATTTTTGACTGCATTTCATTTTCAAGAAATTTGCATGTACTTAGAAGTACTTTTTCATTACTAGAAGAATTGTGTACCTTTTTAAAATTTGTAAGAGTTTAGAAAGGTTGATGTTTTGAATAAAATAACATGTCATTTGACCTCAGAAAATAATACTTTTTAATTTAAAGAAATGTTCATTTTTGTTGAAAGAAGTGCGCCTCATATTATAATCTTCATGAACTTGTAATGAGAAAGATTTCAATACCAAATGTTCTAGTATCAAACCGTTACCAAAGATATTAAATTCCAAATAATTAAAATATATCATATGCAACACAAACAAAAACGTATATCATTTTAATTTTATTTTATTATACATCAAACACTATTAAAATTAATGATCTAATTTTGACGACATTTATCTTCTTTTTTTTTATGGCTATCAAAATAAAATCGAATTTCTATCATTGGTTATGTACATATAATAAAAATGATACATAACACATCTAATGGTTCAAATATATTATAATTTAAACAAAAATAAAGATTTCATACCGTTTGACACCAATAACTACTAACATCAAACTCATTCTCTTATTTGCACCATAATATTCAAAATATCAACTGGATAAATATTTCTAGACTGGTTTATTATTTGATTTGCTTTGAATGTCATTAAATAGTATTATCATTATCTGTAACAAGATTCTGAGAATGCATGTGAATAGGCATAACTGAGAGAATTTGAAAAACCTAATGCTCGTTCTGGTATATAAATTATTGCTACTGTTCTTCAACCAAATATATGCAGTGATCTCTAATTAACAGATTGTAAGAACCAAGCAACTTGCACCATCAAAAGACCATTCTTCACATAGTATTCTATAACTATTGCCATTTTGGGGACAGATAAAAAGGAGTATTCAATTTGATAATAATATATATGCAAACTAAAACAGTACCAAAGCCCACAGATGCTGGAGAAGCGTGCTACTGCAAAGACTACTTCACTGGTACAAACATCAATGCTTTAGAGATGACATGTTGAAAAAAGAAAGAAAATTTAAAAGAATAATTACAGAAAACATGACGAAAGAATCACCAAACTGCACAACTGAAAGCAAATGGACGTAGCTATGGCTTTAATTACTGGATTGATCTGAAGAGGACAAAAAGGAGCAAAGAAAACATAAGTATTAGATGTTGTTCTAGATGGAAAGAAAATAGGAAAACGGTAAAAAGGACATTCACCTTGCTGAATCTAGGCAACAGGTCCTTGTTGGGCTCTCGTCACAATTTCCTCTGTAGTGGTGCCTATAATTTCATTTGCTCTCTTCAATGAAACACATGATATCCTTCCTATGCTATCCTGTCATATCATAAGGAGAACATAAAATTATCTCAATTTCATTGCTTATGGACAATTTTTGTTCTCTTCCCCTCTTCTTTGGTGATATATCAACCCTGAATCGACCATCACACCCCTCCCAAAAAAATAAAAACTAAGAAAGGAAAACCACAAAAAAAAGAGACAACAAAACAAACAAAGGAATCCATCTATTTGTTTAATTTTGACCCTGAAATGTTCAATGTCATTCATTTCCCTACTATATTCGCAAGTCAAGTGCTGCTGTGTTGAGACCAGTTCAGGAAAAAAATAATAATAATAACCAATAAGCAAGAAAGACAATATGTGAAACGTTTTCAAAGAAACTAACCCTAGAAACAATGCCAAGCCTCTCGAGTTTTTGAACAGCATCAACCACATCAAAGTTGCACTGCTGTCCAAATTCTTCCTTTATTAGATCTTCGCACCTTAGATCCAGATCCTGCTCATAACAAAATTTTTTGGCAAACTTAGAAATATAAATAAATAGACAAACAAGATATTTTGGGCTTTGGATGTTCTTTCCAGAAAAAAAAGTAAATAAATGGACAAACAAAAGATTAAAAATAAATATTAGTCAGGAATAACTTACTTGAGCAGTTGCTTTTCCCTGCTCCATCAAAATATAATAAGCTATTATCACTTCCTTAACCTACGATCAGGATTAGAAGATGGTTTACTTATTCATTCAAGCAAAGTACATAACTACAAACACTGACCAAGAATACTGAGAGAAGAGGGCAATATTTTGTTCCCACTTTTTAGTTTTTATAGCATCTATTATGAGCTCAATTGAATCAAATCACAGCTCCAGATCATTTCAGTACGTGAATCATTGACCTTTCTAATGGCCTTATCCGAGTCTCAGCTTGGTTTTTTGTAATAATGGGACTGAATTGGTCTGATTTGAATGACCCAAAATAGTACACATTAAAAAGTCTGATTAAACAATTTGTTATTACTCTTAATTTGGTACTTACTTCCTGTTGGATGACATCATCACACAAGTGAAGAAGAGTTCCCCTGCCGCTATCCAATTGTTTGTCATACATTGACTTTGTTATCAGGTTTTGATAAACCACCAGGTTTGCCTGGAACCTACATCAAATTTTAAAACTTAACCAAAAAAAAAACAATTGAAAATATAAGAGTTTGTCAATGAATTACAATTTGTTGCATGTAAGTGCACTAACGAGAAGTAGATCTTTGCACAATAACCGACCAGACCAGAGAGAACAGCAATCACGACCTTGAAGTCAGCCTTGGGCATCTCAAGAGAACTAACAAGAGTTACCTAATATAGTTGACTTAAGTTAAATTTATAATCAAGATTGAAAAATATAAATTTAATATTCTTTTGTATAGTTAAAACTTACAAGACCAAGCACCACAGAAATGAGAAACTTGACCCAATCCATTGGAGTTAAACTTGGATTCTTCTTCTCAGGCTGTTAAATGAAATCAAATCTTAGGAAATATATGATTTTAAATCTTGGTTATGCTGTATGCTTTAATTGGTCTATGGTTTCAGGTTAAGGGATTAACCATGGGTATATTACAATTTAACTAAGATTCAAGTAAAAGCTTATTGTTGAAGCCCTAATAAAGAAAAAGTAAAAGCCAACGGCAGCAGTATGACTGTTCCACCCTAGTACCAGTCTTTTCAGGAATCTTTGGTTTAAATCAAAATAAAATAGAAGACGAGCATAAATATAGTAGAAGATAAAAGGAGAGCATACCAAAACAATCTCCATATCAGCCATAGGTATGTTCTTGAAATGCTTAACAAAGATACCTCTATCAGGTTTAGTCTCTGAAGTAGCTTCCCTGCATAAAACATAATCACAATGACATAACCAGTGCCCTAACATTGTTCTCATTCAAGAACTTTAAACATGACACATGATATGAAATAACCAATACGAACCTATATACCACAATCATGCGATCAAATGTAGGTTCTTGTATCATAAGCTTTCCTGATAGATTCTTCATGCTGTCAAAATATACCAACAACAAGAGTGGAAACAATAACTAAAATGTCAAGTTCACAAATAATCAATAATAGAAAATCTCCTAAAACCTAATCAGCAGCTTCAGGATTTAATTCAAGCACCTGAGTTCCATTTTTTCGAGTCGAATTCTCTCAACAACCATATCTGGATCTTCGACCTTGGTACTCAATTCATCTGTCTTTTTTGGGTCTTCCTTCTTGTGTAAATGTTTTCTTTTAGAAAATAGCTTCTCCAACCTAGCAATAGGCAACCATGTCAAAAAAAATTTCAGAGATACCAACAATTTTTATTTTCAAAGGAAAACCGAAGCATCAACTTGGAAGTTTGTCCTTAATACTATGAGGTTGCTATGAGATAATTGGAAAAGACTAACCTTTGCAAAATAAAAGTAGATGTCTGTATACAATTTCTTAATAAAGAAGGAATTGGTTACAATTTCCCCATAAATGTGTTAATGTATAGATTTTTTTAGTATAGGTGATTGGAATGGAGAAATTGAGGACAAATTCATAATATATGTGCATCTTCAACAATTCATAATTGCCACAATCAATGGTTTATATTGAGAACAGATATTTATGTTAAATAGGCCCATTTTATAGGGAAAACACAATATAAAAATTGAGCTCCACCTAGTTATTTTGAGTAGCCAACCCCAAAAGCGGGAAACTATGAGGTCGAGTTTCTCCATTATGAAATAGTCTGTTGTATGGTCTATCCCAATTCCCCTCCGAAATATAACATACTGCAATTTTACAAAGTAAGAGAAATTGAAGCTTTATCATGCCAACTATAATCTTTTTAGTGATTTTCACTTTTTATGGATAGTATACCTTGTCAGAAAATTCAGGGAGGTTTTCCTGAGGATGTTCCTTAAAGAACCTTGTTAGAAGCCTCTTGTCAAGCTAGAAACAATGAATGGATACAATCAAAACAATAAGCATTACCTGGACAAAAATTGTCAATTTGTTTAAGTGTTTAAATGTCAAAATATAGGGCTTCTTATACCTTAGATTCATCAACTTTGATGGGTAAGTTGAGGAGATACTGACCAGATTGTGCCAAATCATATTCCTCATCTGAAAGTATCTTGAAATTACTTTTTTCCATTATCTGTTTTTATTTCAAACAAAATAAAGTAAATTTATTGACCCCATGCTGATGAAAGTATAACCATGCAGATTAAATTCTAAAGGATTCAGTTTTGCACATTCATATCCTGAGATTTTTCTTTGGCTTCTGATATGTTACTATTGTTAAATTCAGATATTGATTTTTCATGGGCCTATTAGATAATTCATTGTCAAGACTCTAAATGTTGATAGCAAAAGCTCAGCAACCTTTGAACACTTTCAAAACTTACCTTCTAAACAAGTGGACAGCATGTTCTAAAAAGCAATTATCTTTGCTGAAAGCACCAATCCCACAAAATTTTTCCTCAAATCTTTCTTTTCCTCACAAATTTCAAACCACATAGGAAAACTGGCAGTAAAATCATGATAAACTAAGCACAAATTGAAACTCGTGTTTGTTCCTTTCTTATTTATCTTGACATGTAAAATAAAAGGCTTCAGATGGGACATCATATTGAATATGAAAAAGAAGAATGACCTGAAATAGATACGACATGAAATTGAGTTCAAGAGTGTCAATCTCATCTGGGGTGAGATTCTGCTGCTCCAGTTTCTTATCTCCATGTACCGGGTCAAACAGAGAGTACAGTTGCTACAACACACAAGCAAACTATTAACTTAAAATATCTGACCTTATAAAGCAACACAATTTCCAGCTTTTTGATGAGCACATTAAATATCATATTTCGTACTCTCATTTCAGTTTCAATTTTCCGTCCAAAAGGCCGATATATTCACATTATGAGGAAATACCAGTAACAAAATTCACACAATTTCACCAGCTTATCAATTCTTAAGAATTTTTTTTTTAAGTAACTATGATGTCACAAGGAGATATACCGATTTTCATAATTTTAATCCAAAAAGGATGAGCCTGGGACTTTGAATTGTTCAAGTAAGAAAAGACTTACCATTAAATCTTCGAATTGCAGAAGATACCAAGCTCTAATGGTGTACTCTACTCTTTTACATAGCTTAAGGAACTCGCTTCTGTCATTATCTTGCTCTGGGATTCAAAAGTTTTTGCCAAGTTCATGAATTCAAATAACGCACTCTTGGATGCACTTTTGCATTGCTAACCTAGTAAAAGATCTAATCCGGCTCTTGAATAAACAAAATATCAAAAGAAGCAGAGAGTAAAAGGTACCGATGAGATAAGCTAGCTTCATAATGATTTTAGGCTTGAGGATAGGTATCACCGATTCCCTCTCTAGTCGAATCACCTCCTTCCCCTTTCCAGTCGCCTTTCCCTTCTTCTCCGCCATAATCACAGAGCCTAGAGAGAGAGAGAGTGTGAGAGAGGTCGCGGATCCTGAGCGCTGTATTAATATGCGACCAAGAGTCGGATTAGGAAGAAAAATGAAGGCGAAGGAAAAGGAAAACTCTGGACGAGGCAACGAAGCGATCCTTGTCCCCGCGAGCGGAAGAACTTGTTACACTGAATATGGGTCCCAGGGGTTTACTGTATTTGGATCATGGTCAGATTCCAGCGAAACATTTGTCGCTTCATTTAACACCGGGTCTAAATAGACAAAACGAACCAAGGTGGGGGGTTTTCGGACTAAATTACGTTTAGACCAGGTGTACAGTCGGTGTTTTTTAGAATTATGAGAAATGACTCGAGAAGACTGTTCAAGAATTAAAATTTATAATATATATATATATATATATATTTCATGATTAAATTGATAATAGTTTATGATATTCAGTTAGACTTTGGAAAATAACTAAAATATTATATATTTTGAAAAAAGTTGTAACAATTGATAGATTATTGTCACATCTTTTTTGAATACTGATAATTAATTAATTATTTAATTAAAAATAGTTGAGCTTCAAGTCTTTTTAGTCATGTCATTTTATATTCAATATTGATCGTTTCATCTTTTTTTTCCTTGATTGAACTGTTCATATATCTTTTTTTCTCTATTTTAATTCAAAGTGTATTTTTTATGTAACTAATTGTGTTGTCCTAATTATATATAATATTATTTCTTACAAAAAGATTACTTATTTGTTTAAGTTTGTCACATCAAAATTTGTGATTATAAATTATTTACTTTAAAATTCTTTTTTTTCAGTAAATAACTTTTTGAGTCGAAATCCAAAAAAATAACTCTCATTTATTAATCTATCATTCGTTTTGAGAGCTGAAATTGAAATATTTGCAAGCCTTATTATAATATCTTCTCTTCTAAGATGGTGCATGTTTGCCTAATGGTAGTTGGAGTGTGTCCAGAATTAATAATCCTGGTGGGGTCTGTGTAGCTAGAACCACCGTTATCCTTCTTAGTTTACCGACAGCAAGAACAAAACGGTAGCCGTCAGCTGTCAGTCGAATCTATTCAATACCCCTTCCTTTCTTCCAAGGTTGGACCCACTTAGTAAAATAAGCATTTTCATTATCCTTACGACGTACTCGCATCACAAGGAAAATTGGTCTAATCGCATATCATCTTATACAACAACAAAATAGAAGTAATATTTGTTTATTTATTGTTTATATATATTTTTTTAGAGTTGAATGGATTCCTTATAATCTATATTTTATTTCAAATTACATGAAAATTTATTTAAAATATTTTTGAACATATTTATATACGTTTTTAATCAATTTGACTTCATTTGTAATTGAAATGTAATTAAAATTCACACATAAATTATTTGATATGTTTATTTATGGTTTATACATATTTTTGGAGATAAATTGATAAGTTATGACTTATATTTCACCTAAAATTGCATGAAAATACATTTAGAACGTTTTTGAATATGTTTATACATGTTTTTAATCAATTTGGCCTCATTCATCATTGAAATATCGTCAAAATTCACAAATTGACCTAACCTCAGTCTTTCCTATTTGAATAGGCTTGAAGAAAGGATAGCATATTTTCGGAGCTAAATTAATTAATTATGATCTATATTCCACCTCAAATTGTACTAAAATGCATTTAAAACACTTTTGAATAAGTTTAAACCTGTTTTTAGTCAATTTAGCCTCATTTCTCATAGAAAAATAGACAAAATTCACACATAAGTTGATATATATTTATTTAGTTTTTATATTTATTTTTGGAGCTAAATTGATTGGTTATGACTTAAATTTCATCTCAAATTACATTAAAATGCATATAAAACACTTTTGAATATGTTTATACACGTTTTTAATCAATTTGGCCTGATTTCTGATAGAAATATGGTCAAAATTCACACATAAGCTGTTAGATATGCTTATTTATCATTTATATGTATTTTTGGAGCTAAATTAATTAGTTATGACCTATTTCATCTCAAATTATATTAAAATTCATTTAGAACATTTTTGAATATGTTTAGACACGTTTCTAATCAATTTGGCTTCCTTTGTGAATGAATATCATCAAATTTCACACATAGACAGCTGGTATATTTATTTATTATTTATATATATTTTTAGAGCTAAATTGATTAATTATGACCTATATTTCACCTCAAATTGCAATAAAATACATTTAAAACACTTTTCAACATGTTTATACACGTTTTTAATCAATTTGGCCTCATTTCTAATAGAAATAATGTCAAAATCCAGACATATCTTGTTAGATATGAGTTTTTTGAGCTAAATTAATTAGTTATAACCCATACTTCACCTCAAATTATATAAAAATGCATTTAAAACGTTTTTGAACATGTTTTTACACGTTTTTAATCAATTTGGCCTCATTTCTCATTGAAATATCATCAAAATTCATGCATATGCCGCTGGATATATTTATTTATTATTTATATGCATTGTTGGAGCTAAATTGATAAATTATGAACTATATTTGACCTCAAATTGTATTAAAATGCATTTACAATTCTTTTGAACATGTTTGTTCACGTTTTTAATCATTCTGGCCTCAAATCTGATTGAAATATAATCAAAACTCACATAAATGCTGCCGGATAAGTTTATTCATTGTTTATATGTATTTTTTGGAGCTAAATTGTTTAGTTATGACCTCATTTCACCTCAAATTGCATTAAAATGCTTATAAAACGCACTTGAACATGTTTATATATGTTTTTAATCAATTTGGACTCATTTCTCACAGAAATATCGTCAAAATTCACACAAAAACTTTTAGATATGTTTATTTATTGCTTATATGCTTTTTTGGAGCTAATTTAATTAGTTATGACTGTTTGCTGTTTAAAAGTTGCCAGAAAAATACACAAATTAAATTGCATGAAATTAATGATATAATTTCATGTGATTTTTATACCAAAGATTTGAAATTATGAAATTATGTTCAATTTCATAAAATTATTTCTTGAAATTAAAGAAACAATTTCATGAAATAGCCATGTCAAATATTAAATCATGAAATTATGTCCAATCTCATGATTTATTAAATCCCAAAATTATTTCTTGAAATTAAAAAAATAATTTCATGAAATAATCATACCAAACCCCCTTCAAAAAATATATACACATGTGTGCAAAAAAAAATATATGCACAAAACCCTAATTATATGAAATCAAGAAACAATTTCATATAATTAAACATGCCAAATCCAAAAATCATGAATTTCATTCATGAAAAATGCCCCAAATATTATCCCTTGGAATTAAAAAATGATTCTTTGGGATAATCATGCCAAAATATTAATTGTATAAGATTAATATGCCTAATCATATACAATTAATGATTTAAGTGAAATTAATGCCTAATTTCACACCCAAAAATACCAAAAATATTACCCAAAATAACAGAATCATGGAATATATTTTCTGTGATTTTTCAGTAATTTTTCATGGATTTTTGCATGAAGAATAAAATAAAATGGAAAAAGGAATAAAGAAAATACCAAAAATCAGAACTGGAGATAGTTCTGGGTGCAATTTGGGGGATGTGCAACACTCTGGGTGCAATCTGGGGAGCTCAAACACGACTTCTGCCCTTGGGACCCGCCTGTCATACACACAAAGTGTTAAAGGCGCTTTGCGTGGACCCAGTACACATGCACCATACCACTGACAGTACGTTTTGGTGCACAAGGACCAAGCCCACAGCCCAACCCTCAGTTTTTCGCTGGGGCTGTGTCTCATTAAACCTGACGACTGGGCCCCTCTCCTTCAGTCTCACTGCCAAGGGGGCCCAGCGCCCAGAGTTATTTTGGCCAGCGAAAAGAAAAGAAGGGAAAGAGAGGTGAGCGCGGTGCAAGCGCTCCCTCCCTCTGACAAGCCCGAAACCAAAGCACGGTTCACGTGCACCCAACCCAAGCGAGAGAAACCTTTTGAATTTCTCTCTCTCTCCCTCCTTTCTTCCTCCTCGAGCTCCAGAGCTCAGTGGAGCTTCGAAAATGGAGTCTAGGTGTACAATGCGAGTTGGCTTAAACCATTCTAGGGACTTAATCTACATCCTAAGGGGAGTTCAATGCCACAAACAGCATTGAAAATAGTAAAGTAAACAAAGAGAAAATCGAAGGAGAAAGTACCTCGACCTTGAAGGTGACAGAGCAATTGGGAGCTCTAGAAGCCAAGCCAACACCTGGAGAAGCTTCAAGACACCTCCACGACGCTGCCTGAAGTGCCAATTTGGGGTGAAAAGCACTCAATTGGCAGGTGCACCACTTGGCACCTCGGTCTGATTTGGATATGGTCAGTTGGCACAACTCAGCACTCAAGCAGCCAAATTGACACGTTGGGCACACTCAGTGGCACCTTGGTGACATGTCAAGCGCCAGCAAGGCCAAGGAATATTCGGGATATGCTCACACCCGAAAGGCATGACACACTGACCCAAGGAAGAAGACAAAGCCAACGGCTCCTTCTCTCTCCCCAGGCCTGTGTCAGGGACACATGTAGGCACCTCAATGGAGAGCTCTGAGCGCCAGTTAGCTGGAGGAATCTTCCAAGGACAAGCCTCAGGCCAGCACAGGCCTGGCTGGCTCAATCCTGGCCACTTGATCAAACCAAGGGCTGGGATGATGCCAGCTCAGCCCTGAGGCTTAAACCATGCCCTCTGGGCTATAAATAGACCCCCAGTGAAGAAGAAAAAAAAGGGAGAGAGCAACATAGCCAAAACTCTGCCAAAATCTCAACTCCACCAAATTCCACAAAAAAAAGCTAGCTGAGGAGAAACCAAGTCTTGAATAGCTAGGTAAGAGCCATAGGAGTCAAGCCTTGAGCTTGGCTCAGTCTCAATTGAGCTCAAGGAGCCAGTCTCACCTTGCTGGGTGAGATGGCTAGCCCCATGGCTGGGGAGGTGCACATGTGCCTCCCTCCTTCCAGAGCTCAATTGGTGGCTGAGCTTGAGTCTCAGGAGCTCACATGGTGAGTTCACCATGGATTTTGGCAGCATACTCCAGCCAATTGGCACATGCCAATCTGGTTTCATGGGGATGGGCACATGCTCATCCCCTCTCTCTCTCAAGCCCTGTGCACATGTGCAGTGGCTGTGTAAAGCTCAATAATGGCTTTATACAAGCTGTTATGCTGTCAAAATTCCATGGAAAAACAAAATCCCATGTTTTATATGAGTATTGTATTTCAATTTGTTATAATATATGATATTTTGGTGCAAATTGGTTTTATTTTCCTTTTAGTTCTTTCCTTCATGTTCTCTGATGTGCTTAATAGCTCAAGTTCATAATTGAGCAATGGAAAAGCAATAAACATCAATACTGGTTTGAGTCCAGTGAACTCCTGTTTCTGGCCAGCTGAGAGATCAATCCATATCTCTCAGCCTGGTTGTTAATTTCTTATGAAATTTCACAGTCATGTAGATTAGGTTTATACCAACTTACCATATAAATTTTATAATTTTTGGAATTTTCTATGAATTGTTATGAATTTTACAATCTCATCTGTCAAAAAACTCCAAAAAGGTCAACTTTGGGTCAAACTGAGAAGTTCATTCTTCTTTTGATTCAAAAATCCAAAATTCCTTGATCAATTCACCTTTATGACACCTCATGTGATGTTTCAAAGGATTTAGAATAATTAAACCAGGCTTTAATCCATAGGTTAAGCCAAATTTGGTTTTAATAAAGCTGAAAGGGCATTTCTGTCCAGTCTGCTAAAAATACAATAATCATACTTTCTTTTCACTCAATTAACTTAAAATTTCATGGGCATCTAGAACAAGTCTTAATGCACTCACTCACCAAATTTTACCATTTTTGGGATTTTCTGTGATTTTCTGTGAATTTTTGAAATTGGGTCTGTCAAAATTGAAATTGTGTTGGCTCTGGACCATTACCAGAAAAGTGCAAAAATGAAATTAACTCGTGTTCAAGTGAAATTCATGTGTGAAATTGATATAAAACCTTTCTAAAACATGTAATTGACCCAAATGAACATAATCAAACATGCAATTTGAGAAGAATGTGATGAAATCAAAAGGAAACCAAATTGAAAATAAAACCAGAAATGACCCAATGTGCATAAAGGACAATGCACATCTAAATTGATGAAATTGATCATCCAAACATGTTCAAACATACTAAACGACACTGTTTGGAAGGTTAATTGAAAGAAAATTGCAAAGGAAAGCTATGAAATACCATTTGGTACCAAAGCCCCGAAACCAGTTTGGTACCAAATGGCCAAAGTTGCAAAATTGATGGATTAAACTCAAATTAAGCCTCAAAATCTTGATAAACATGTTCTAACGATGCTATATGATAAAGGAATCGAGTCAATTTGTCAAAAATCAGCTCAGATCCCTCAAAATCTCATCTCAGCCAACTTCCCAACCGAAACCAGGTGGTTACCCCCATTTCCGGCGATCCAGGCCGCCGCCGCCGCCGAGACCACCGCCGATGGACTCCCCACGCTCCGGCGATGCCAGCCATGCCTCCTGATCGGAGATCCGACGCCGGCAGGGCCTCGATCAGTGTCGGGGAGGATGAGCACGAATATTGATGCATCTCAAAGTGCGAATCTTGATGAAATTCAAACAGCCCAGAGAAGGCTTGATGCGCGCCAGAGATCCAACGGCCCAGTTTAAAAGATGCTTTAAAAACTGAACTTAAGTTCAGATCTTGATGCATGGGCCCAAATCTGACGGCCCATATTAATCTGTTTTGAAAATAAACTTTGAACACCAAATAAAAATGATTTCTCAAGCCCATAAATTATGAAAAATATATCAAAAATCATGATTTCATTTATGAATATTTTTAAGACTATAAAATGTCAATTTTGATTTTATTTTATTTTCTTTTTTTTTATATTATAAATAAAAGAAAGTTCAAGATATATGATATATGTATAAAATAAATTCAAAATACCAAATAGGATATTTAAAAATAAGTGAAAATTATGATAAAACAAATCAGCAATTTTCAAAATAATCAAATTATGTTATATTTTGATAAAACAAATAAAAATATTCAAAATAATTGAATTACATTATATTTTGACAAAACAAATTGAAATATTCAAAATAATCAAATTATGCCATATTTTGATAAAATAAACCAAAAATATTCAAAAATGATTGAATCATGTCATAAAACAAATCAAAATATTCAAAATAATTGAATTACATTATATTTTGACAAAACAAATTGAAATATTCAAAATAAT
The DNA here is from genome assembly GCA_037678475.1 of x Bolboschoenoplectus mariqueter. Classification (NCBI taxonomy): domain Eukaryota; kingdom Viridiplantae; phylum Streptophyta; class Magnoliopsida; order Poales; family Cyperaceae; genus x Bolboschoenoplectus; species x Bolboschoenoplectus mariqueter. The sequence continues at coordinate 2,746,286 of CM075258.1, read as the reverse complement.
CAAATTATGCCATATTTTGATAAAATAAATCAAAAAATATTCAAAAATGATTGAATCATGTCATAAAACAAATCAAAATGTTCAAAATAATTAAACTTCATTATATTTTGATAAAACAAAACAAAATATTTAAATATGTCAAATATGCAAATATACCCAAATATTTGACCAAATATGTCAAAAATACAAACATGCCCAAATCTTTGACCAAACATGTCACATAGGCAAATATGTCTCAATCTTTGACCAAATATGTCAAATATGCAAATATACCCAAATATTTGACCAAATATGTCAAAAAATACAAATGTGTCCAAATATTTGACCAAATATGTCAAACATGCAAATAAACTCAAACATTTGACCAAACATGTCAAATATGTCAAATATACAAATACACCCAAATTTCTGGCCAAACATGCCAAATATACAAATATGTCCAAACCCTTGATAAAATAGGTCAAATATGTAAATATGTCCAAATCTCTGGCCAAATATGCCAAATATGCAGATAAGTCCAAAACTTGGTGAAAACATACCAACATACCAAATCATATCAAATCATGTTTCGAGAACATTAAATTGGCAGTGCGCTTCAGGTTTAATGTACCTCATTTTGGAAATCGATAAAGAATTATATGTTCCCGATCCTCCAATTTTCCCAGGTTTCGAATTGGCATAGCGCTTCAGATTCGGGACTTGGAAGGTCAATAGACTGTTTAGGATTATACGTCCTTGTCTTTGACATGAACCTTTTTAGAGATCAAACATCTCTGGTTCTTTGAGTATCGAGTTGGCAGTGCGCTTCACATTCGAACTCCGTGAGATCAATAGGATTATACATCCTCGATCTCTGATTTATGAGAAATTATACGTTTCTCTGACTTTAGATCATACGTCTTTAGTCTTATTATCCAAAGTTATACCTTTGGGTTATTTTAAATATGCATTATGATAAATTGGAAGGAAGAAATAAAGCCACAAATCTGATCCATATATTTTGATTAGTTTAGCCCATTAATCAGAGGTTCCCGAGGCGAGAGCCGGGGTAATTAACGGCGGGGGCTTGCGCCCGTCGGAAAATAAAAGTTCCCACAATCACCTAAATAATAAGTCCTTGAGCGCACAAACACGCGCAGGGATGTACCTGCACCTTCTTCCCCCGTGAGCGAGGACGCCGATGCCTCGCGCGTGGGCCGCGAAAAAGGGCCGCACAGGTTCTGGCACGCCCGGTGGGACTTACCTTTCTCCTCTCATCTCTTGGGCTAGACTAATTAAATATATGGATCAAATAAAAATATATATCATAAATTTTTAATGAAATATGGCTAATTGATTTGTGGAGTTTATGCTTTTCAGGAAATGATGTCTGGAGCAAATTCTCCGTTTGCAATTGCTGTCCCCGTCTCCCTCAACGAGGCGGGCCATATGGTGTTCTCATTTGGGGACTTTCCCCAAATGATCGTTCTTCCTCCTACTCCACCGTCACCGACCCCGACAATGGTCGAAGATGATAGTGAAGAGGTCTCCTTCAGGATCACCCAGAAGGGGATCGACAACAAAATCATGGCGCTTCCTCCCAAACCTCAGCGCCCCAGGAGACACCGTTCTGAGAAGAAAGTCTCCCCGACCCTCTCCACACCGGTGGCCCCAAAGGTCACCAAGAAACGGGCTCTCCAAGCCTACCAGGATGAGCTGGTGGCTGAGCCAAATCTCCCTGTCTCCAATCCCTTCACATCCCTAAGGATTGTGAAAAGGAACTCTCCAACCGCTCGTATCCGGAGCGTTTGGGAGGTTCCACAACCAAAACCTCTCCAAAACCAAAACTTCTCGACCGAGTCGGGAAGACCCTCAGGTCTTAAACAGGTCAACCTAGGTAAGTCTCTGTACGAGACTCACCAAGCTATTAAGGCGCGTAAACAACAGCGTCGAAACAAGCCTCAAGCTTCTGTCTCGCAAAACCAAGGGAGACAGGTCCATTTCCCCCGGGAATCGGGGAACCGCCCATATGAACGGGCACAAGGGACCAAACAAACGTGGATCCCAAAACCTCGTCTGACCCAAACAAGCCAGACACCATCCACCTATATACAGGTGGCTAAGCCCGAAACACGGGCTACGGTCAAAACCACCGCTCTCTCGAAAAATATCGAGAGTGAAAACGTGTTTAATAGGCTGGGGTCAAAGATAAAACCCCAAGCCTCGAGCACGACTGTGTTTGACAGGCTAGGGCCAAAACTAAACCCTAAGCCATTAAAGTCAAGCAAAGGACTGGTTATCACTGTTCCTGATCAGGCCCGAAAGAAAAGGCGGGTCTCTCGTCTGGCACCCTATGCTGATGACGAAGAAGAACACTTCACAGTCTATACTGTGGGGGCGTATGACGAAAGCTCCTCTAACGATCAAGAAGAACGTCACGCCACATATATGGCTGACGATGAAGAAGTGGGCCCATCCCATGACCCACCACCTGGTCGAGATGTCGAGAATGCTCATGCGGCCAGGACCAGAGCCAGGACCAAAAGAGGGCAAAAAGGGGGCCCTCCAACTGACGACGAATCAGCCCACAATGAGGCAGAAATGGAAGACACCGGTGGCTCCGCGAATGACTTCGTCGCCCAACTAAAACGACAGTTGTCTATACGAGAACGAGAAATGGAGGAGTATAGACAGAAAAATGAGCAAGAAATGGGAGAGCTCAGAAAGCAAAATCAAGAGGCTTTAAGCCTGATCAAGTCCTTAAGTGACTTCCTGACCAAAAAGGGGATCACAAATGAAAGAGTGGAAGATGAAGGACCCTCCAAACATACGGGACCTCAACCATCGCAACATCCAAGCTTCAGAGACCCCGACGGTCACAAAGAAGACCTCCCATGTGGAGGAGAGAGCTCTCGAGTCAATATTGCTCGGGGCTCCAACACTCGTATATATACCAACGAGAATCAAGGATTGACTAAGAAGGAGATCCAAGAGATAATTAGTCAACAACTTCAAATAGCGGGCGCAGGATTTACCGTCTCACCCTTGAAACGAACGGGGAGGCCGTACCCAGCCGATTACGACGCTATACCTTACCCAAAGGGGTATATAGTCCCGAAGTTTAAATCCTTCTCGGGAGAGGGTGTAAAAGACACAAACCCAGATCAACACTTGGCCCATTTCATGGCTTCGTGTGGGAATACAGGGAGCAATGATGCCTTGTTGCTGCGTCAATTCCCGCAAAGTCTAACGGGTCCTGCCTTTGAATGGTACTACTCATTAGAAAATGGGAGTATTAAAACGTGGGATGATATGACCGATGCATTCAGGGCAAAGTTCGCGGTCATGACTGACAAAATCAGCATTGCGGGCTTGGCCAATACCAGGCCCCAGAAGAATGAAAAAGTTCTGGAGTATATTAGTCGCTGGCGAAACCTCAGCATCAGGTGTGATCGCCCAATAACCCAAAGGGAGGCGGTCGAACTAATACTCAGGAACGTTGACAACTGGATGACACCATTCTTAGGGATAGCCAAGATTACGACATATCAGGATTTGATAAACTGTGTGTCTAGGCTTGAAAATGCACCTCCAAATTCATGGCCCAACTACTCGGGTCAGAGATTCCAAAGAGGAGGGAAAGCCGAGGCCAAGGTAGCCAGTACAAGCAAGTCCGGCGGCAAAAACGCGGCCGCTAATGTCAACACTGTACACAATGGTGGCTCGTCAAATAAAAAATGACGGCGGCAGCAGTGCAAAACCCGTATATGGAAGCGGGCAGCCTCTTAAAAGTCTGGAGGAATTGAAGGGCAAGCCTTATTCATTCAAAAGGGATAAAGTCGCGCGACTCTTCAAAGATGCCTTGAAGGACGGGCTCCAATTACCTAAATGCAAACGGCCCGCCGACATGGAGAAATCCAGTGACCCGAACTACTGTCCATATCACAGAGTGCTTGGGCACCCCATAGAAGATTGTTGGGTGTTCAAAGACTGGATAGAAAGGAGGTACAAGAATGGCGAGATAACTCTGGCTGATAGTATCCTCCAAACGCCAGCCCCGCATGAGCAGGTGAACGCGGTCTCTCATATAGAGATCAATATTGAGGATTCTTCGACCGAACCTTGGAGTATCCACCTGTCCCGGAAAGCAAAGAAACTCCTCAAATCCATTCAGAAAGAACCAGGTATTTTGTGGAAGAATGATGTAACTCCCACTATCCCTGAACCACCAAGAAAATCGGTGGCCTTCTACAAGAAAGCGAACAAAAATGGCAGCTGCAAACGGGACAAGAAGCCAGTAAAGCCAAAGGAGTATCCGGAAAAGTCAGAACTCCAGAAGTACATTGATGCGCTCGAAGAATACGAACAAGGTCAACCGATACCGGCCATGCTTCGAGACTTCATTCCTAAACGAATTCTCAACAAATTAATGGGTATAGTCGATGAAGACGAAACCACAGATGAAGGAGATGAGTTCTGGGATGAAGAATGCTGTGTCATCACCCACGTAGAAACTCATGAGGTGAGTGAGTCAGAAGACTCTGATACTCTCCCTTGTCGGGAGGAGCTTTATCTCAACGAGCTTCTCGGGCAAGTTCACCATTTTATGAATGGCAGCAAAAAGACAACCAGCATAGACTCAAAGTCGACAATTCGGAAATTCAAACCCGAAGGCATAAAAGGGCTAGTGGAAGACATGCCCTGTCGAATGAGAAAAGAATGCGAGAAGGGACCTGAAATGAATGCGTTCCTTAGAGTTGGATTTACCCGAGACGAGGGAAACTCATCTTCGGGGCGCCCGAAAGAGGACATGGTGATCATAGTTTCTCATGGGCATCAATCCAGAAATGAGACGTTTCGGCCGGGTCAAGCCCGAAGGAAACCTCCCAATGTCTTTTTAGTAAACATAGATGACAAAGAGATGTTGGAAAGCATAGCATGGCAAGATTGCGGCCACGAAGAAAGGCTGACGATTGAAACCACAAGTGAGGAAAGAGGTGGCGAGTCTCAGGCCGTTTCTACTCAAGCCGGGAACTTCTCCGTTGTAAACCCAAGGAGAGGGTCAATAAACCCTGAATCAAGGAAAGAGGGTAGGCCCGTCGACGGCCGAAAACGCTCTTTTAAAATAGAGAACAGGGAGGAAGGGCAATCAAATCCTCACAAATACACCCGTTCCGCGCCTAACCAAAAAGAATGGTGCCATGCAATACATCATAATAGCGATTCTGAAGAAGACGCACACTTTCCCGGGAGTCTATTTTATCCCGAAGAAGGTAATGAGGCCACTACCTCTGAAAAGGAAAAGACAGAATGTCAGGTCGTTCTGCGTTCGGGCACCTACATCCCTGAACGTCAACCTCCAAAGGAGTCTGACCGAAATGTCGCGAAGACCAAAAGTACAAGCAAAGAACCAGAAAATGGCCTACCCACCCGTGAAAAGTCAAAACTCACGGTAGGAGATTACAATGTGCTGGCGCATCTCCGTAAGATCCCAGCCTTGCTTAGTGTCTTTGATGCATTGATGATGTCGAAGGATATGCGCGACATATTAATATACGCGCTCCAAAATCCTGAGCAATTCCAGGCCTACTTTGCTGAAAAGCAATCACATGAGACGGCATACGTCAACAGCCGTTCAACGGGTATCCATTTCACTGATGAAGACCTTTTGACTGGCACCGCCGATCACAACCGGCCGTTGTATGTAACTGGCGACTGTGAGGGGCAAAGATTGAATCGCATTTTGGTCGATTCGGGGTCATCGATAAACATTATGCCCTTGAGGATCCTGAAAACCCTAATGTTGGATACCAAACCATTGTCGAATGAGAAAGTGACCATTCATGGGTTCAATCAACATTCGCAGAAAGCCATGGGTGCGGTGACCCTAACACTCCAATTCGGGGGCCTGATAACCTCGACCAAATTTTATGTCATTGACGCCGATACGTCATACAAGGCCTTACTCGGTCGCCCTTGGCTGCATGAAAACCGGGTGGTACCATCAACTCTTCACCAATGCATGAAATACATGAAAGACGGAAGGCAAAAAAGGATAAATGGGGACATTAAGCCGTTCGGGGTCCATGAAATTGGCCTTAGCGACGCCCGTTATTTCTTAACGCAGGAGGAGAAAGATCAGCATAAAGCGCTGATGGAGTCTCTAAGCTCCGTCTTACAAGGAAATGGCTTGGAAATGCAAACAAGCCAAACCAAATCCACGCCCAATCTGGTGTCATCTCATGATAAAAAGGCACCAACTTTGAGTAATAAACCCATTTATGGGTTGTCCTCTGATGAAGAGGAAGACAAGAAGGAACGAGTGTATGGTGTCACTCCCTTATTTGGCGCCTCTTCTGATGAAGAAGATGAGAAGATCTCGACGCGCCGGGTTATCCCGCTATACGGGGCCTCAACAGACGATGAGTCAGAAGAGGAAGCTCCTATAGATGGAGAGGTGTATGAATCGGAAAGTGGATCAGAAGAAGAAATCCTATTTCACGTCAAACCGACATACAACTTCGAAACTGACGAGAGCCATGAATCGTCTTTAAGGGTTGAAAAGGTACCCGAAAGACATTACAAGGACCTTTCTCCCAAAGAAGTGAACCAAATCCAGAAGTTGCGGACGTTTGTTGTTCCTTCTAAGGTCGAACGCTTGCCAGGGAAGACGGTCACTCATAGACCAATCAGATTCTACAAAATCGATGCAATCAATCCTGGTGATAACGCCCTGATCCACGAGTGGAGTGGCTTATTGTCAGAAGACTCCGATGACGGGGAAGTCAATATCGAGGCGTCCCGATATTTCGGGAAGAATCAGGGCCAACTGATGGAAAAGGCCCGGTGTCCTCAAACCATATCAAAATCCAAGATGTATTACTTTGAAAGACTATGGAATGGCTCAACTAATACGGTCAGGGGCCTTGATGACAAGATCAAATACACCCGCGGTTTGGGATACAACTCTGAGTCAGAAGAAGATGGGGATCCCGACGAACGGTGTCGAAGTTTCTTCAAGAACCGCAGAGTTACCTGTTATATGGTATCTGAGGAGCCAGAAGAAGAAGACTTCATCCTGGTGGCTAAAAACGCACCAAAGGAGTTGGAGGACGGCGCGCCAAACACCATTGACGAGTTGGTGGAAGTTAACCTCGGGACAGATGAAGACCCCAGGCCAACCTTCATAAGCGCATCCCTTCCCCAAGAGAAGCGGGAACCTTTGAGGGCCTTGCTCCAAGAATATGTTGATTGTTTCGCATGGAGCTATGAAGAAATGCCAGGACTGGATCCCAAAGTTGCAGTCCACAAACTCAAAATTGACCCAAGTATAAAGCCGGTCAAACAAGCACCGCGACGAATGAGAATAGAACTTGAAGAAAAGGTCGTGGTCGAAACCAAGAAGCTTATTGATGCAGGCTTTGTGCGGGAAGAAGAAACTCCCGATTGGGTGACTAGCATCGTTCCCGTAAAGAAGAAGAACGGGCAAATACGCATATGCGTCGACTTTCGGGACCTGAATAAAGCTTGTCCCAAAGATGACTTTCCTTTACCGGTGACGGAAATCATCATCGACCATACCTCGTCCTATGAGGTATTCTCTTTCATGGATGGGTACGCGGGGTATAACCAAATCAAAATGGATGAAGAAGACCAGAAGCATACGGCCTTCCGCACTCCGATGGGTATTTATTGTTACAAGGTTATGCCTTTTGGCCTCAAAAATGCCGGGGCCACATACCAGCGAGCCATGACGAAAATATTCGACGACCTAATTCATAAGATTGTCGAATGCTACGTGGACGATTTGGTCGTAAAGGCGACGTCCTATGACGAGCATCTCACAAATCTCAAGGTCGTGTTTGACCGTCTGAGGCAACATGCGCTGAAGCTAAACCCGTTAAAGTGCGCCTTTATGGTTTCGTCGGGGAAATTTCTTGGGTTTGTTATTCGACACCGGGGAATAGAAATAGACCCGGGTAAAATCAAGGCAATACAAGAATTGCCGCCACCCAGGAACCTTAAGGAGCTTCGCTCGCTTCAAGGCCGCTTGGCATACATTAGGCGATTCATAGCCAATCTATCGGGTAGGATACAACCTTTCACCCGATTGACCAAGAAGGATGTCCCGTTTAAATGGGACGAAGCCTGCCAACAAGCCCTAAATGACATCAAGGGCTACCTCCTCAAACCACCAGTGCTGGCAGCTCCAATACCAGGAAAAGAGCTGATATTGTACACGACGGCCTTGGATGGATCTCTCGGGGCCTTATTAGCGCAAGAAAATGAACAAGGGAAAGAAAACGCCCTCTATTACTTGAGCCGCATGCTGGTAGGGGCGGAATACGCCTATACACCGATTGAAAAGCATTGCCTGGCATTGGTGTTCGCCGTGAAGAAGTTGCGACACTACATGATAGCCCACAAGGTCATCCTCATCTCAAAGATTGACCCCTTAAAATATCTCATGACGAGACCCATGCTTACAGGCAGGTTGGCAAGATGGGCCATAACCCTGACCGAGTTTGATATAACTTTCGCGCCACAAAAGGCCATAAAGGGGCAAGCGATGGCTGATTTCCTAGCGGCCCATCCAATACCCGACGACTCTCCTTTGGCATGCGAATTTCCAGATGAAGAAGTCTTTCATATCAAAGATGAAACCCCAAGTTGGGAAATGTACTTTGATGGGGCATCATCAATACGGCCCACCGCGGGCCCAAACATCCCGCAAATACGGGCCGGGATAGGCTTAGTCTTCGTAACACCGGAAGGAGGAATCATGCGTCATGCCTTAGCATTGACCGAGCCTTGTACAAATAATGAGGCTGAATATGAAGCGCTCATAGCCGGGTTAGAGCTTGCGCTGAATATGGGGATTAGAAAACTCCATGTGTTTGGTGACTCCCAATTGATAATAAATCAAATCACCGGAGCATACAAGGTACTAAAACCAGAGTTGGTGAAGTATCACGCTAGGGTTTTGGAATTAATAGATGAAATTCCCGAAATCCTATTCAAGAAAATCTCGAGAGCCACAAACGGCAAAGCTGATGCACTCGCTCGGGTGGCTAAAGAATTAGGCGAACCTGACGACGGAAATGTGCAAATTGTTGTCAAAAATCGACGACCCCTGTCCTCATGCTTCACGGGGACCAAAGATAAAATCCAGGTGGCTATGGCCGAAGAAATGGAAAGTGACCTGGAAGATGTCATGGTGACTCAGCCGAATGACGATTGGCGCCAACCTTTCGTTGAATACTTCAAATACGGGGTTCTCCCGAATGAGAAATCAGCGCGAGAGCAACTCAAGAAGAGAGCGCTTCGCTACGCCTACATCAATGACACCTTATACAGGCGATCATACGACCAAATGTGGCTTCGCTGTGTGTCAAACTCAGAAGTCCACCAAATCATGAAGGAAGTTCATTCGGGTTTATGCGGAGCACATCAGCCGGGACCCAAAATGCGACTTAAGATAAAGCGCATGGGCTATTATTGGCCCACCATGGCACGCGATTGTATCGAGCATGCCAAGAAGTGTCACATGTGCCAAATACATGGCACATTCATACATCAACACCCAAATCCGCTTCACCCGACTGTATCATCCTGGCCGTTTGATGCATGGGGCACCGATGTAGTCGGGCCCATTGACCCACCTTCCTCCAAGGGTCATAAGTTTATCTTGGCTGCGACCGATTACTTCACCAAGTGGGCCGAGGCAGTCCCGCTTAGGGAAGTGAAGGCAATCGATGTCGTGAATTTCTTCAAAACCCATATCCTATACCGATTTGGGACCCCGAGGAGAATCATTTCTGATAACGGGGCCGCGTTCAAAATTGCTAAAGTATACGCACTTGCGGAAAAGTTCAAGATTGATTGGAAATATTCTTCCATATACAATCCCAGAGCAAATGGTTTAGCAGAGGCCTTCAATAAGACCTTGATAAAAATCATGAAAAGGACGTTGAAAGGAAATCAGCGCGACTGGCATGAAAGGCTACAAGAAGCGCTTTGGGCATATCGAACCACATGTCGAACCCCCACTCAAGCGACACCATATTCCCTGGTGTTTGGTGTCGAAGCTGTCCTGCCGCTTGAGGTGGAACTCTCGTCCTTAAGGGTGGCGCTCCAGAACGAAATGTCGTTAGATGAGCAGAAGCACCTCAGGCTCGATGAACTCGACGCTATGGATGAAAGGCGAATCATAACCCAACAAAACTAGGAAATATACCAAGCGAAGATGGCACGGGCCTACGACAAAATGGCCCGCTCAAGAACTTTTCGTCAAGGGGAATTAGTACTCGTTCTCCGAAGGCCCATAATTGGCCGGCATGTCGGCCCAAAGTTTTCACCCAATTGGGAAGGCCCATATGTGGTTGAGAAGGTGTTTGATGGAGGGGCATACCAACTCATAGATCATAAAGGCGAAAGACCATTACCTCCTATAAACGGGCGGTATCTTAAGAAATACCATGCATGATACACCAAGAAGAAAGGTGGCTAAATCCAAACACCAAGAAGAAAGGTGGCTAAATCCAAACACCAAGAAGAAAGGTGGCTAAACCCAAACACCAAAAAGAAAGGTGGCTAAACCCATACACCCAAAAGAAAGGTGGCTTAAGTCCCGGGTTAACAGGTATTTATCCATGTCCCGCCGGGCACAAATCGGCCTTGTTGCCTTGAGCCGTTAATCAAGGGACGTGGATGGTGTCCACTGAAGAAATACCACAAACAAAGTTGTCCCATCGGGCATAAATCGGCCTTGTTGCCTTGAGCCGTTAATCAAGGGACGTGGATGGTGTCCACTGAAGAAATACCACAAACAAAGTTGTCCCATCGAGCATAAATCGGCCTTGTCGCCTTGAGCCGTTAATCAAGGGACGTGGATGGTGTCCACTGAAGAAATACCACAAACAAAGTTGTCCCATCGGGCATAAATCGGCCTTGTCGCCTTGAGCCGTTAATCAAGGGACGTGGATGGTGTCCACTGAAGAAATATCATAAACCAAAATGTCCCCTCCGGGCATAAATCGGCCTTGTTGCCTTGAGCCGTTAATCAAGGAACACATGTGGTGGCTAACACAAAAGCTACCAAAACCTCTGACAGGCCAAAAAGAAAGGTTTTGTCCACATCGCCGGATGAAGTCGGCGCCCGAACTTTGGAGCCACTAAAGCGGGGAAATGGTTTTGGTATTTGTGCCTCCAATACAATTACCACTGTGTTTGCCCATTTGATACAGAATAAATATGAAAATGAGCAGCGTTACGATTTGTCGCTTTAAACAAATCATTGCTGAATAAAACATTGCCTTATTAATTAATAGTAAGGCAGAGTATTGAAGGCATAAATAAAAAGCCCTATAATGAATGAAACCTTCTTATCCTTATGATAAGCTCGGATAATTTATCAGGGCGAAATCCCCCTCCAAATACATAAATAAGTATGCGTGGAGAATGAGTGAAATGTGAGGATTCCACACTTAATAATGAGTGGAGAGAATAGAAAGGATCCACATTAAAAAATGGTTTTGCCAATTTGTACCATAAACAATTGACACTGGTATGTTCATCTGACCAGTCATAAAGAGATGAACAGGCTTTTTATCTTGTGCCTAACAAAATAACAAAATACCAAAATGCCGATAATAATATAAATCTTCCCAAAACATATACTCAATCCATGCATTATACAAAATACAATAACAAACCTAAGCTCCTCAAAAATAAATAACTAAAACCATGTCCAAAACAAACAAAATGCCAAAAATACAAACAAATGCCACCCTAAAGGCTAGGATAGCGACTACGCAGCTGGACCAAGAACCCGTCGATCCGGGTAAACAAAGAACAGGCGGCGGTAAAGTGACGCTCCTCGTCAGCCACTAGGTCGTCTACGCTAGCTCGGGCGGCCTCATAATCATATGAGTAGTCACGAAGAGTAGAGAAGGCGGTGTCTACCAAACCCTCCATGCCCTTGATCTCACTCTTGAGTGACTGGGTCTGATCAGCTAGGTGGCTAGAAGCCCTGTAATCAGCCCCAGAAGCTAGCATACCTGCACTGAAAGCCAGGTGACATGTAAGCTGATCCTGGAGACCCCTGAGGCGGTGACGAAGTGAGAATAACTCCGACTCGGCACGAGACACCGATGTCGCGAGAGTCGAGAGAGTCTTTCGTCTCTCCCCGAAAGCCCAGGCCAAACGCTCGCGGGTTATACAAGACAAATGCTCTTGACAGGGGACGATCAAGTCGTCAATCACCCCCTGGAAATCAGGAAAGTTCCCGGAAACAGGGACCAAATCCAAAACGCGAAGGTCCAATGAACGGTGGGCTCGAGTAGAGTTGCTAAGGGAACATAGCTTCTCCAACAGATGCCGCATCTCCGATACAGAAGGACCTACAAACCAAATCAATGTCATCACATGCAATATAAACATGAAATCCAAAGTGAGGGATATAAGAGCACGTACCATCGGGAGAAATGTCACCCGAGGGTCTCTCCTCCTCAAGGTCCACCTCGAAGTCTTCTTCGGGAACGACGTTGAATCTTGCATCGAGCTCAACCTCTGGCTCTGCCTCAATCTCTTCGTCAGGCTCCTCTTCAATATTGTCGTCGTACCCGACATCAGACCTATCGCCGAACTCTGTGCCGGTCGCCTCGGCAATGACAAAATCTTCAGGGTCTGAATTAAAAACAGGAATAAGATCCCCGAAGAGAGAAATGAAGAGAGTAAGGTATTGTGAGATGGTGAAATGACAATGGAATTATACCTGAGTCACTAATCATGATAGGCTCCTGAAGGACAGCCAAATCTTCCGCTTCCCTCAACGGAGAAACTCTCGCAAGTGAAGCAAATTCTCCGCCGAGAGCTGGTGCTAATGGACTCTCAGCGTCCCCTTTTGTTTCAAAGAAGAGTGAAATAAGCAAGGGAAATTATGTGAAGGATATTTAGTAGAATATTCTGAAAAGAAAAAAATCATACCTACGACCGCCTCGTCCCCCAAGACGGTAGGTGAGTTTTCCTGGGCCTCCGTTGTAGAAAGGTCAGCGCTCTCAAAGCCTGGAAACAAATCAAGGAGAATATAAGGGAAGAATGATCATTTCCCTAAATGTAAAGGAGCTTACAAATGTAAGTACCTGGCAAACCCGCTCGAAAAATGAAGAGCTCCTCCAAGACGGAGTCAGGTGCCTCTCTGTCGGTCGACCCTCCTGCAATTTCTCCGACATCAGTATATCATAAAGAAGTCACATAAGAAACTTCAAGGATACAAATACAGTAAACAAAAGAGGCCATAAATAATATCACCTGTCTGAGAAGCGGTAGGAGAATCTAATGGCACCGTGCTGTCGAAGCCCTGAAAATCAAGTAAGGCGCGAGAAGAGGAAGAGGAAGGAGATCTCCGCCGCTTCTTTTCATTTTTCTTTTTGTCCGGCAGTGGACAAGTCACACGTGCCATATCGGCAGGGAGTATTGCCTGATATGCAGAGATAGTGTGAGTATACCACCTATGATACATGGCGGTAAAAATCACCTCTGAGCGTGAAGCCCGAGGCATGGTAAACTGGGAACCCGTACCCACGCGAAGTATGGAAGACCAACATCTACTCAAACCTTCCAGGTCTGCAGAAAGCGACTCGGGACGGGAAAGCAACTCGGGAATGCCCTGGTCATATCCAAACTGATGGGCACAACGGTGAGGAGAGTATGGCTCCAAGATAATATGCTCACCGATACGTAGAGGTAAAAAGCCACACCGAATGCTAATGAGGTGCTCAGTGGCTACCGAATCCTCTAAAATCCCCTGAACCAACCTAGACCGTGGAATGTCCACAACAAGTCTATCTGAACCTCTGGGCATCCTACGCGAAAAAGCGCGTACCTCAGATCTCTGGAGTGCCCCTCGCGAACGGAAGAAACGATAGCGAGCATCTTTTGGAGAAAGGGATGATGCCGAAGCACAAGCTATGTCGGACAAATAGGGTAGTATAACCCGTATCTCCTGAGAAAGGACAGGAGTATAAAGACCCATCCAGTGTGCATGAAGCCAACCACTGATGAAATGAAAGGGGATGACCTCCCCACTGAAAGAAGGATCGCGAGAGGAAACTAACCCGCGAAGAGATCGATAAATGTTGGCCAACGCCGGGATAGCCAGGGAAACCCTATGTCCCCGAGCCAAGATGTTAGCCACAACAAATGAAGAAGGCCTGATCCTGCCAACTGGAGAACTGGGCAAGACGAAATAGCACAGCCACCATGATAGAAAGGCAGTCAATAATGTTTCCTCGTCCACAATCCTGGTAGTAATGGACCCCAAGCCTGGTTTGGACCCCCTATGCACGATACCAGTCGATAATCCTACTCCCAAAGGATCGCAAGGATCAGCAAAAGAGGTACGAGGATGTGTCGGGGCATCGGCAAAGTAAGAAACCCACTGGCCCAAGGAGACACCCTCTCGGTCCCCTAAAATCTCATGATAAATCTTATATACCTGACGAAGAGACGCCGGGTACATCGGAGTCCCGTCTGGCCTCAGGCTGAGGAGATCCACTCCACTGAGGCAATGCTCATCATACGGAAGGCCATAGATCGGCAACCCTGATAACTGGGAGAGGTCCCATAGGCTCAAAGTCATCTCACGATCCTCCGTGAATAAGGTGTTCGTGACATAGCTCCAGCGCTCAGCAAATGCCCGAAACAAGGATATGTCCTGGGTGTATCCAAAAAGCGAGAGGTACACCGCCTCATAAATCCCCGCTTGCTTGAGCATGCTTTCCTCTGTAAGCAAGGTGAACTGGACCCACTCCACTTGTCGGGGGCGCCTTTCTAAAGTCCCGCGGAGCACACGCTTGTCGTCCCAAGGACACGCCCGATATGATGTCATCTCCGTGCCCAGAAGGTGCAAAGGAGGCGGGCTAGTCGTCCCGACACTTGGGCTCAACACCCTCACTGTACACGGAGTATACTCTCTCATGACGAGGTTGTTCCCTATCATGTTGTATGTGCCAGTGTGATCAGGGCCTTGGGGTGTCCAATCTGCTGGGTCTTTCATGAGAGGTGGAAAATGACCCGGCGAATATAAAGGCATAGGACCCTGAAAGGAAGCCATAATATCCTGTGAAAAACACAAAATAAAAGATGATAAGCCTATGAAGTAATATAAATCTTTGCAAAAGGAAAAGAGGAAAATCCGGCAGCATCTCCCCTGTACCGGGGGCAATCCTGATTTTCAAGGGAGCAACGAGGCATGTGCCCAGTGCTTTAATAAGAGAAAGGACATGTGCCCAATCTCATTTTTTTTCAAAAAGCAAAATAACCAGCCAATAAAACGAGAGACAGGGAGGCACATGTGCACCAATCCCTAACTTGAAGAACAGGGACACACCCTTGTTTCCTCAAGGCTCTTAAAAAAAAGAAAGGAAAGACATTGGCACCAGAACAGGCCTCTCGGCCAGCAAAGCCTCATGACCAGTTCTGGTGGGTGGCTCTTTGTTTGCTGTTTAAAAGTTGCCAGAAAAATACACAAATTAAATTGCATGAAATTAATGATATAATTTCATGTGATTTTTATACCAAAGATTTGAAATTATGAAATTATGTTCAATTTCATAAAATTATTTCTTGAAATTAAAGAAACAATTTCATGAAATAGCCATGTCAAATATTAAATCATGAAATTATGTCCAATCTCATGATTTATTAAATCCCAAAATTATTTCTTGAAATTAAAAAAATAATTTCATGAAATAATCATACCAAACCCCCTTCAAAAAATATATACACATGTGTGCAAAAAAAAATATATGCACAAAACCCTAATTATATGAAATCAAGAAATAATTTCATATAATTAAACATGCCAAATCCAAAAATCATGAATTTCATTCATGAAAAATGCCCCAAATATTATCCCTTGGAATTAAAAAATGATTCTTTGGGATAATCATGCCAAAATATTAATTGTATAAGATTAATATGCCTAATCATATACAATTAATGATTTAAGTGAAATTAATGCCTAATTTCACACCCAAAAATACCAAAAATATTACCCAAAATAACAGAATCATGGAATATATTTTCTGTGATTTTTCAGTAATTTTTCATGGATTTTTGCATGAAGAATAAAATAAAATGGAAAAAGGAATAAAGAAAATACCAAAAATCAGAACTGGAGATAGTTCTGGGTGCAATTTGGGGGATGTGCAACACTCTGGGTGCAATCTGGGGAGCTCAAACACGACTTCTGCCCTTGGGACCCGCCTGTCATACACACAAAGTGTTAAAGGCGCTTTGCGTGGACCCAGTACACATGCACCATACCACTGACAGTACGTTTTGGTGCACAAGGACCAAGCCCACAGCCCAACCCTCAGTTTTTCGCTGGGGCTGTGTCTCATTAAACCTGACGACTGGGCCCCTCTCCTTCAGTCTCACTGCCAAGGGGGCCCAGCGCCCAGAGTTATTTTGGCCAGCGAAAAGAAAAGAAGGGAAAGAGAGGTGAGCGCGGTGCAAGCGCTCCCTCCCTCTGACAAGCCCGAAACCAAAGCACGGTTCACGTGCACCCAACCCAAGCGAGAGAAACCTTTTGAATTTCTCTCTCTCTCCCTCCTTTCTTCCTCCTCGAGCTCCAGAGCTCAGTGGAGCTTCGAAAATGGAGTCTAGGTGTACAATGCGAGTTGGCTTAAACCATTCTAGGGACTTAATCTACATCCTAAGGGGAGTTCAATGCCACAAACAGCATTGAAAATAGTAAAGTAAACAAAGAGAAAATCGAAGGAGAAAGTACCTCGACCTTGAAGGTGACAGAGCAATTGGGAGCTCTAGAAGCCAAGCCAACACCTGGAGAAGCTTCAAGACACCTCCACGACGCTGCCTGAAGTGCCAATTTGGGGTGAAAAGCACTCAATTGGCAGGTGCACCACTTGGCACCTCGGTCTGATTTGGATATGGTCAGTTGGCACAACTCAGCACTCAAGCAGCCAAATTGACACGTTGGGCACACTCAGTGGCACCTTGGTGACATGTCAAGCGCCAGCAAGGCCAAGGAATATTCGGGATATGCTCACACCCGAAAGGCATGACACACTGACCCAAGGAAGAAGACAAAGCCAACGGCTCCTTCTCTCTCCCCAGGCCTGTGTCAGGGACACATGTAGGCACCTCAATGGAGAGCTCTGAGCGCCAGTTAGCTGGAGGAATCTTCCAAGGACAAGCCTCAGGCCAGCACAGGCCTGGCTGGCTCAATCCTGGCCACTTGATCAAACCAAGGGCTGGGATGATGCCAGCTCAGCCCTGAGGCTTAAACCATGCCCTCTGGGCTATAAATAGACCCCCAGTGAAGAAGAAAAAAAAGGGAGAGAGCAACATAGCCAAAACTCTGCCAAAATCTCAACTCCACCAAATTCCACAAAAAAAAGCTAGCTGAGGAGAAACCAAGTCTTGAATAGCTAGGTAAGAGCCATAGGAGTCAAGCCTTGAGCTTGGCTCAGTCTCAATTGAGCTCAAGGAGCCAGTCTCACCTTGCTGGGTGAGATGGCTAGCCCCATGGCTGGGGAGGTGCACATGTGCCTCCCTCCTTCCAGAGCTCAATTGGTGGCTGAGCTTGAGTCTCAGGAGCTCACATGGTGAGTTCACCATGGATTTTGGCAGCATACTCCAGCCAATTGGCACATGCCAATCTGGTTTCATGGGGATGGGCACATGCTCATCCCCTCTCTCTCTCAAGCCCTGTGCACATGTGCAGTGGCTGTGTAAAGCTCAATAATGGCTTTATACAAGCTGTTATGCTGTCAAAATTCCATGGAAAAACAAAATCCCATGTTTTATATGAGTATTGTATTTCAATTTGTTATAATATATGATATTTTGGTGCAAATTGGTTTTATTTTCCTTTTAGTTCTTTCCTTCATGTTCTCTGATGTGCTTAATAGCTCAAGTTCATAATTGAGCAATGGAAAAGCAATAAACATCAATACTGGTTTGAGTCCAGTGAACTCCTGTTTCTGGCCAGCTGAGAGATCAA
The DNA here is from genome assembly GCA_037678475.1 of x Bolboschoenoplectus mariqueter. Lineage (NCBI taxonomy): Eukaryota > Viridiplantae > Streptophyta > Magnoliopsida > Poales > Cyperaceae > x Bolboschoenoplectus > x Bolboschoenoplectus mariqueter. Next base: position 2,728,276 of record CM075258.1, on the reverse strand, counting down.
TCCATATCTCTCAGCCTGGTTGTTAATTTCTTATGAAATTTCACAGTCATGTAGATTAGGTTTATACCAACTTACCATATAAATTTTATAATTTTTGGAATTTTCTATGAATTGTTATGAATTTTACAATCTCATCTGTCAAAAAACTCCAAAAAGGTCAACTTTGGGTCAAACTGAGAAGTTCATTCTTCTTTTGATTCAAAAATCCAAAATTCCTTGATCAATTCACCTTTATGACACCTCATGTGATGTTTCAAAGGATTTAGAATAATTAAACCAGGCTTTAATCCATAGGTTAAGCCAAATTTGGTTTTAATAAAGCTGAAAGGGCATTTCTGTCCAGTCTGCTAAAAATACAATAATCATACTTTCTTTTCACTCAATTAACTTAAAATTTCATGGGCATCTAGAACAAGTCTTAATGCACTCACTCACCAAATTTTACCATTTTTGGGATTTTCTGTGATTTTCTGTGAATTTTTGAAATTGGGTCTGTCAAAATTGAAATTGTGTTGGCTCTGGACCATTACCAGAAAAGTGCAAAAATGAAATTAACTCGTGTTCAAGTGAAATTCATGTGTGAAATTGATATAAAACCTTTCTAAAACATGTAATTGACCCAAATGAACATAATCAAACATGCAATTTGAGAAGAATGTGATGAAATCAAAAGGAAACCAAATTGAAAATAAAACCAGAAATGACCCAATGTGCATAAAGGACAATGCACATCTAAATTGATGAAATTGATCATCCAAACATGTTCAAACATACTAAACGACACTGTTTGGAAGGTTAATTGAAAGAAAATTGCAAAGGAAAGCTATGAAATACCATTTGGTACCAAAGCCCCGAAACCAGTTTGGTACCAAATGGCCAAAGTTGCAAAATTGATGGATTAAACTCAAATTAAGCCTCAAAATCTTGATAAACATGTTCTAACGATGCTATATGATAAAGGAATCGAGTCAATTTGTCAAAAATCAGCTCAGATCCCTCAAAATCTCATCTCAGCCAACTTCCCAACCGAAACCAGGTGGTTACCCCCATTTCCGGCGATCCAGGCCGCCGCCGCCGCCGAGACCACCGCCGATGGACTCCCCACGCTCCGGCGATGCCAGCCATGCCTCCTGATCGGAGATCCGACGCCGGCAGGGCCTCGATCAGTGTCGGGGAGGATGAGCACGAATATTGATGCATCTCAAAGTGCGAATCTTGATGAAATTCAAACAGCCCAGAGAAGGCTTGATGCGCGCCAGAGATCCAACGGCCCAGTTTAAAAGATGCTTTAAAAACTGAACTTAAGTTCAGATCTTGATGCATGGGCCCAAATCTGACGGCCCATATTAATCTGTTTTGAAAATAAACTTTGAACACCAAATAAAAATGATTTCTCAAGCCCATAAATTATGAAAAATATATCAAAAATCATGATTTCATTTATGAATATTTTTAAGACTATAAAATGTCAATTTTGATTTTATTTTATTTTCTTTTTTTTTTATATTATAAATAAAAGAAAGTTCAAGATATATGATATATGTATAAAATAAATTCAAAATACCAAATAGGATATTTAAAAATAAGTGAAAATTATGATAAAACAAATCAGCAATTTTCAAAATAATCAAATTATGTTATATTTTGATAAAACAAATAAAAATATTCAAAATAATTGAATTACATTATATTTTGACAAAACAAATTGAAATATTCAAAATAATCAAATTATGCCATATTTTGATAAAATAAACCAAAAATATTCAAAAATGATTGAATCATGTCATAAAACAAATCAAAATATTCAAAATAATTGAATTACATTATATTTTGACAAAACAAATTGAAATATTCAAAATAATCAAATTATGCCATATTTTGATAAAATAAATCAAAAAATATTCAAAAATGATTGAATCATGTCATAAAACAAATCAAAATGTTCAAAATAATTAAACTTCATTATATTTTGATAAAACAAAACAAAATATTTAAATATGTCAAATATGCAAATATACCCAAATATTTGACCAAATATGTCAAAAATACAAACATGCCCAAATCTTTGACCAAACATGTCACATAGGCAAATATGTCTCAATCTTTGACCAAATATGTCAAATATGCAAATATACCCAAATATTTGACCAAATATGTCAAAAAATACAAATGTGTCCAAATATTTGACCAAATATGTCAAACATGCAAATAAACTCAAACATTTGACCAAACATGTCAAATATGTCAAATATACAAATACACCCAAATTTCTGGCCAAACATGCCAAATATACAAATATGTCCAAACCCTTGATAAAATAGGTCAAATATGTAAATATGTCCAAATCTCTGGCCAAATATGCCAAATATGCAGATAAGTCCAAAACTTGGTGAAAACATACCAACATACCAAATCATATCAAATCATGTTTCGAGAACATTAAATTGGCAGTGCGCTTCAGGTTTAATGTACCTCATTTTGGAAATCGATAAAGAATTATATGTTCCCGATCCTCCAATTTTCCCAGGTTTCGAATTGGCATAGCGCTTCAGATTCGGGACTTGGAAGGTCAATAGACTGTTTAGGATTATACGTCCTTGTCTTTGACATGAACCTTTTTAGAGATCAAACATCTCTGGTTCTTTGAGTATCGAGTTGGCAGTGCGCTTCACATTCGAACTCCGTGAGATCAATAGGATTATACATCCTCGATCTCTGATTTATGAGAAATTATACGTTTCTCTGACTTTAGATCATACGTCTTTAGTCTTATTATCCAAAGTTATACCTTTGGGTTATTTTAAATATGCATTATGATAAATTGGAAGGAAGAAATAAAGCCACAAATCTGATCCATATATTTTGATTAGTTTAGCCCATTAATCAGAGGTTCCCGAGGCGAGAGCCGGGGTAATTAACGGCGGGGGCTTGCGCCCGTCGGAAAATAAAAGTTCCCACAATCACCTAAATAATAAGTCCTTGAGCGCACAAACACGCACAGGGATGTACCTGCACCTTCTTCCCCCGTGAGCGAGGACGCCGATGCCTCGCGCGTGGGCCGCGAAAAAGGGCCGCACAATGACCTATATTTTACTACAAATTGCATTAAAATGCTTCTGAACGTGTTTATACATATTTTTAATCAATTTGACTTCTTTTGTGATTCAAATATTACCAAAATTCATGCATATGCTGCTGGATATGTTCATTTATTATATATATGTATTTTTTGAGCTAAATTGATTAGTTATCATCTATATTTCACCTCAAATAGCATAAATTGATCAGTTATCACCTATATTTCATCTCAAATAGCATTAAAATACATTTCAAATGCTTTCGAACTTATATACACGTTTTTAATCAATTTGGTGTTATTTCTCATTGAAATATCGTCAAAATTGACAATGTAAAATGCTGGATATGTTTATATATTTTTTGGAGCCATTGATTAATTATGACATATATTGCATTAAGATACTTTTAAAATGCTTGAAGACGTTTATACACGTTTATAATCAATTTGCCTTACTTTCTCATTAAAATATAATCCAAATTAACATATAAGCTATTGGGTATGTTTATTTTATACTTTATATATGTTTTTGGACATAAATTGATGTGGTACCATGAGTTGTATTAAAATGCAGTTAAAACACTTTGGAACAAGTTTATACACATTTTTAATCAATTTGCCTTCATTTGTGATTGAAATAACTTCAAAAATCACATATAAGCTGCCGGATATGTTTATTTATTATTTATATGTGTTTTGTGGTCTAAATTGATTAGTTATGATCTATATTTCACCTCAAATTGCATTAAAATGCTTTTAAAAACGCTTTGAACATATTTATACATCTTTTTAATCAATTGAAATATCTTCAAAATTGAAACATAAGCAGCTGGATATGTTTATTTATTGTTTGTATGTGTTTTTGGAGATAACTTAATTAGTTACGACATTTATATTCCATCTCAAATTGTATTAAAATGTATATAAACACTTTTGAACGTGTTTATACACATTTTTAATCAATTTGGGCTCATTTCTAATTGAAATATCTTCAAATTTCAAACATCAGAAGCTGGATATGTTTATTTATTGTCTGTATGTGATTTTGGAGCTAAATTGATTAGTTATGACCTATAATTCATCTCGAATTGCATTTAAAATACATTTAAAATTCTTTTGAACATGTTTATACACGTTTTTAATCATTTTGGCCTCATTTCTGATTGAAATATCTTCGAAATTCATTCATATGCTGCTGGATTTGTTTGCTTTTTATTTATACGTATTTTTTGAGCTAAATTCATTAGTTATGATCTATATTTCACCTCAAATTGTATTAAAATACATTTAAAACACTTTTGAACACTTTTATATACCTTTTTAATCATTTTGGCTTCATTTCTGATCAAAATATCATCAAACTTCATGCATATGCTGTTGGATATGTTTTCTTTTTATTTATATGTGTTTTTCGAGCTAAATTAATTAGTTATGACCAATAATTTACCTCATATTGCATTAAAAGACATTTAAAATGCTTTTGAACATGTTTATACATGTTAATATCAATTTGGCCTTATTTCTCATTGAAATATCAACAAAATTCACATATAAGCTGCTGAATATATTTATATATTATTTATAAGTGTTTTTGGTGCTAAATTGATTAGTTATGACAAATATTTCACCTCTAATTACATTAAAATGCATTTAAAACGCTTTTGAACATGTTTATAAACGTTTTTAATCAGTTTGGCCTCATTTCTCATTGAAATATTATCAAAATTCACAGATCAGGAGCTGGATATGTTTATTTATTGTTTATATGTATTTTTGGAGTTAAATTGATTAGTTATGACCTATATTTCATTTCAAATTGCGTTAAAATGCATTTAAATGTTTTTTAACACATTTATACATGTTTTTAATTAATTTGCCTTCATTTTTTTCCTTATAATATCATAAAAATTCACACATAAGTTGTTAGATATATTTATTTATTATTTATCTGTATTTTTTGGATCTAAATTGATTAGTTACGACCTATATTTTCACAATAAATTGCTTTGAAATGAGTTTAAAAACACTTTGGAACATGTTATGCATGTTTTTAATAAATTTGTCTCATTTCTCATTGAAATATCGTCAAAATTATTACATAAGTCGTTAGATATTTAGATATGTTTGTTTCTTATTTCTATGTATTTTACCACAAATTACATAAAAATACATTTAAAACGGTTTGAACATTTTTATACACGTTATTAATTAATCAATTTGACCTTATTTTTCGTTGAAATATCAACAAAAATTTCACATAAGCTACTGGATATGTTTATTTATTGTTTATATGTGTTTTTGGAGCTAAATTGATTAGTTATGACATATATTTCACTTCAAATTGCAGTAAAATTCATTTAAAATGCTTTTGAACATGTTTATACACATTTTGACCACATTTCTGATTGAAAATCATCAAAATTCACACATATGCCGCTGGATATTTATTTATTATTTATATGTATTTTTGGAGTTTAATTAGTTAGTTACAACCATAGTTCACCTCAAGTTGCATTAAGTTTCATTTAAAACGATTTTGAACATGTATATGCACGTTTTTAATCAATTTTTCCTCATTTCTCGTTGAAATATCATGAAAATTCACACATAAACAGCCGGATATCTTTATTTATTGTTTATATGTGTTTTGAGAGCTAAATTGATTAGTTTTGACCTATATTTTACTTCAAATTGAACTATAATTTATTTAAAACGCTTCTGAACATATTTATATACGTTTTTAATCTTTTTCTTCTCATTTCTGATTGAAATGTCATCAACATTCACGCATATGCTGCTGGATATGTTTATTTATTGTTATATGTGTTTTTGGAGCTAAATTGATTAGTAATGACCCATATTTCACCTTAAATTGCATTAAAATTCATTTAAAACGCTTTTGAACATGGTTATATACGTTTTTAATTTTTTTTTGTCTCATTTCTGATTGAATATCATCAAAATTTACACATAAAGCAGCCTGATAGTTATGAACATGTGTATACATGCTCATTTATGGTTTATGCATTTTTGGAGCTAAATCAATTAATTAATTAATTAGTTATGACATATATTTCACCTCAAATTGCATTAAATTTCATTTAAAACGATTTTGAACATGTGTATACATGTTTTTAATCAATTTTGACCTCAATTCTGACTGAAATATCATCAAAATTCACGCATATGCTGCTGGATATGTTTATTTATTATTTTTTTGGAGCTAAATTAATTAGTTACGGCCTATTTCACTTGAAATTGCATTAAAAATCATTTAAAATGTTTTTGAACATGTTTATACACGTTTTGACCTCATTTCTTATTGAAATATCATCAAAATTCATGCATAAGCTGCTGAATAAATTTATTTATTGTTTGTATGTGTATTTGGAGCTAAATTAATTAGTTATGACCTATATTTCAACTCAAATTGCATTAAAATTTATTTAAAACACTTTTGAACAAGTTTATACACGTTTTTAATCTATTTGGCATCATTTCTCATGGAAATATCATCAAAAAAAATCATACGTATGCTGTTAGATATGTTTATTTATTGCTGATATGCATTTTTGGAACTCAATTAATTAGTTATGATGTATATTTGACCTCAATTGTATTAAAATGCTTTTGAACATGTTTATACACGTTTTTAATCAATTTGGCATCATTTCTCATAGAAATATCATCAAAATTCACACATATGCTGTTAGATATGTTTATTTATTGCTGATATGCGTTTTTGAAATTAAATTAATAAGTTATGACCAATATTTCACCTCAAATTATTTTAAAATGCTTTTAAATCCCTTTTGAACATGTTTATACACATTTTTAATCAATTTGGCCTCATTTCTCAGTGAAATATTATCAAAATTAAAACATAGACTGCTGGATATGTTTATTTGTTTATATGTGTTTTTGGAGCGAAATTGATTAGTTATGACCTATATTTTGCCTCAAATTGCATTAAAATTCCTTTAAAATGCTATTGAACATGTTTATAAACATTTGACCTCATTTCTGATCGAAATATCATCAAAATTCATGTACAGACTGATGGATATGTTTATTTATTGTTTATATGTGTTTTTGGACCAAAATTGATTAGTTATGTGTTTGCTGTTTAAAAGTTGCCAGAAAAATACACAAATTAAATTGCATGAAATTAATGATATAATTTCATGTGATTTTTTTACCAAAGATTTGAATTATGAAATTATGTTCAATTTCATAAAATTATTTCTTGAAATTAAAAAAAAAATAATTTCATGAAATAATCATACCAAACCCCCTTCAAAAAATATATACACATGTGTGCAAAAAAAAAAATCTATGCACAAAACCCTAATTATATGAAATCAAGAAACAATTTCATATAATTAAACATGCCAAATCCAAAAATCATGAATTTCATTCATGAAAAATGCCCCAAATATTATCCCTTGGAATTAAAAAATGATTCTTTGGGATAATCATGCCAAAATATTAATTGTATAAGATTAATATGCCTAATCATATACAATTAATGATTTAAGTGAAATTAATGCCTAATTTCACACCCAAAAGTACCAAAAATATTACCCAAAATAACAGAATCATGGAATATATTTTCTGTGATTTTTCAGTAATTTTTCATGGATTTTTTCATGAAGAATAAAATAAAATGAATAAAATATAAAGAAAATACCAAAAATCAGAACTGGAGATAGTTCTGGGTGCAATTTGGGGGATGTGCAACACTCTGGGTGCAATCTGGGGAGCTCAAACACGACTTCTGCCCTTGGGACCCGCCTGTCATACACACAAAGTGTTAAAGGCGCTTTGCGTGGACCCAGTACACATGCACCATACCACTGACAATACGTTTTGGTGCACAAGGACCAAGCCCACAGCCCAACCCTCAGTTTTTCGCTGGGGCTGTGTCTCATTAAACCTGACGACTGGGCCCCTCTCCTTCGGTCTCACTGCCAAGGGGGCCCAGCGCCCAGAGTTATTTTGGCCAGCGAAAAGAAAAGAAGGGAAAGAAAGGTGAGCGCGGTGCACGCGCTCCCTCCCTCTGACAAGCCCGAAACTAAAGCACGGTTCACGTGCACCCAACCCAAGCGAGAGAAACCTTTTGAATTTCTCTCTCTCTCCCTCCTTTCTTCCTCCTCGAGCTCCAGAGCTCAGTGGAGCTTCGAAAATGGAGTTCGGGTGTATGGTTCGAGTTGGTCTAAACCATTCTAGGGACTTAATCTACATCCTAAGGGGAGTTCAATGCCACAAACAGCATTGAAAATAGTAAAGTAAACAAGGAGAAAATCGAAGGAGAAAGTACCTCGACCTTGAAGGTGACAGGGCAATTGGGAGCTCGAGAGGCCAAGCCAACACCTGGGGGAGCTCCGAGATGCTTCCACGACGCTGCCTGAAGTGTCAATTTGGAGTGAAAAGCACTCAATTGACAGGTGCACCACTTGGCACTCAAGTCTGATCTGGGGGTGGTCAATTGGCACAACTCAGCACTCAAGCAACCAAATTGACACGTTGGGCACACTCAGTGACACCTTGGTGACATGTCAAGCGCCAGCAAGGCCAAGGAATATTCGGGATATGCTCACACCCGAAAGGCATGACACACTGACCCAAGGAAGAAGACAAAGCCAACGGCTCCTTCTCTCTCCCCAGGCCTGTGTCAGGGACACGTGTAGGCACCTCAATGGAGACCTCTGAGCGCCAGTTAGCTGGAGGAATCTTCCAAGGACAAGCCTCAGGCCAGCACAGGCCTGGCTGGCTCAATCCTGGCCACTTGATCAAACTAAGGGCTGAGATGATGCCAGCTCAGCCCTGAGGCTTAAACCATGCCCTCTGGGCTATAAATAGACCCCCAGTGAAGAAGAAGAAGAAGAGAGAGAGCAACATAGCTGAAACTCTGCCAAAATCAAAACTCCACCCAATTTTCACAAAAAGAAAGCTTAGCTGAGAAGAGATCAAGCTCTGAATAGCTAGGTAAGGGATAGAAGAGTCAAGCCTTGAGCTTGGCTCAGTCCCAATTGAGCTCAAGGAGCCAGTCTCACCTTGCTAGGTGAGATGGCTAGCCTCTGGCTGGGGAGGTGCACATGTGCCTCCCTCCTTCCAGAGCTCAATTGGTGGCTGAGCTTGAGTCTCAGGAGCTCACATGGTGAGTTCACCATGGAATCTGACAGTATACTCTAACCAATTGGCACATGCCAATCTGGTTTCATGGGGATGGGCACATGTTCATCCCCTTTCTCTCTCAAGCTCTGTGCACATGTGCAGTAGCTATGTAAAGCTCAATAATGGCTTTATACAAGCTGTTATGCTGTCAAAATTCCATGGAAAAAACAAAATCCCATGTTTTATATGAGTATTGTATTTCAATTTGTTATAATATATGATATTTTGGTACAAATTGGTTTTATTTTCCTTTTAGTTCTTTCCTTCATGTTCTCTGATGTGCTTAATAGCTCAAGTTCATAATTGAGCAATGGAAAAGCAATAAACATCAATACTGGTTTGAGTCCAGTGAACTCCTGTTTCTGGCCAGCTGAGAGATCAATCCATATCTCTCAGCCTGGTTGTTAATTTCTTATGAAATTTCACAGTCATGTAGATTAGGTTTATACCAACTTACCATATAAATTTTATAATTTTTGGAATTTTCTGTGAATTGTTATGAATTTTACAATCTCATCTGTCAAAAACTCCAAAAAGGTCAACTTTGGGTCAAACTGAGAAGTTCATTCTTCTTTTGATTCAAAAATCCAAAATTTCTTGATTAATTCACCTTTATGACACCTCATGTGATGTTTTAAAGGATTTAGAATAATTAAACCAGGCTTTAATCCATAGGTTAAGCCAAATTTGATTTTTATGAAGCTGAAAGGGCATTTCTGTCCAGTCTGCTAAAAATACAATAATCATACTTTCTTTTCACTCAATTAACTTAAAATTTCATGGGCATCTAGAACAAGTCTTAATGCACTCACTCACCAAATTTTACCATTTTTGGGATTTTCTGTGATTTTCTGTGAATTTTTGAAATTGGGTCTGTCAAAATTGAAATTGAGTTGGCTCTGGACCATTACCAGAAAAGTGCAAAAATGAAATTAACTCGTGTTCAAGTGAAATTCATGTGTGAAATTGATATAAAACCTTTCTAAAACATGTAATTGACCCAAATGAATATAATCAAACATGCAATTTGAGAAGAATGTGATGAAATCAAAAGGAAACCAAATTGAAAATAAAACCAGAAATGACCCAATGTGCATAAAGGACAATGCACATCTAAATTGATGAAATTGATCATCCAAACATGTTCAAACATACTAAACGACACTGTTTGGAAGGTTAATTGAAAGAAAATTGCAAAGGAAAGCTATGAAATACCATTTGGTACCAAAGCCCCGAAACCAGTTTGGTACCAAATGGCCAAAGTTGCAAAATTGATGGATTAAACTCAAATTAAGCCTCAAAATCTTGATAAACATGTTCTGACGATGCTATATGACAAAGGAATCGAGTCAATTTGCCAAAAACCAGCTCAAATCCCTCAAAATCTCATCTCAGCCAACTTCCCAACCGAAACCAAGTGGCTACCCCCATCTCCGGCGATCCAGGCCGCCGTCGCCGCCGAGACCACCACCGATGGACTCCCCACTCTCTGGCGATGCCAGCCATGACTTCTGATCGGAGATCCGACGCCGGCAGGGCCTCGATCAGTGTCGGAGAGGATGAGCACGAATATTGATGCATCTCAAAGTGCGAATCTTGATGAAATTCAAACAGCCCATAGAAGGCTTGATGCGCGCCAGAGATCCAACGGCCCAGTTTAAAAGATGCTTTAAAAACTGAACTTAAGTTCAGATCTTGATGCATGGGCCCAAATCTGACGGCCCATATTAATCTGTTTTGAAAATAAACTTTTAACACCAAATAAAAATGATTTCTCAAGCCCATAAATTATGAAAAATATATCAAAAATCATGATTTCATTTATGAATATTTTTAAGACTATAAAATGTCAATTTTGATTTTATTTTATTTCTTTTTTTTATATTATAAATAAAAGAAAATTCAAGACATATCATATATGTATAAAATAAATTCAAAATATCAAATAAAATATTTTTAAAATAAATGGAAATTATGTCATATGAAAATGCTCAAAACAAATGAATTCTTTTTGATAAAATAAATCAAAATATTCAAAATAGTCAAATTATATTATATTTTGATAAAATAAATAAAGATATTCAAAATAATCAAATGATATTATATTTTGATAAAAATAAATAAAAATACTCAAAATAATCAAATTATGTTATATTTTGATAAAACAAATCAAAATATTCAAAATAGTTAAATTATGTCATGTTTTGGTAAAACAAATAAAAATATTCAAAATAATCACATTATGTTATATTTTGATAAAACAAATCAAAATATTCAAAAATGATTGAATTATGCTATATTTTGATAAAATAAATAAAAAAAAAAATATATTCAAAAATGATTAAAATATGTTATATGTTGATAAAACAAATCAAAATATTCAAAGATAATCAAATCATGTTATATTTTGATAAAAAAAAATAATAAAAATATTCAAAATAATCAAATGATATTATAATCAAATCATGTTATCTTTTGATATAATAAATCAAAAATATTAAAGAATGATTGAATTATGTTATATTTTGATAAAATAAATTGGAATATTCAAGATAATCAAAATTATGTTATATTTTGATAAAACAAATCAAAATATTCAAAGATGATTGAATCATGTTATGAAACAAATAAAAATGTTCAAAATAATTAAACCTTGTTATATTTTGATAAAACAAATCAAAATATTTAAATATGCAAATATACCCAAATATTTGACCAAATATGTCAAAAATACAAATATGTCCAAATATTTGACCAAACATGTCAAACATGCAAATATACCCAAACATTTGACCAAACATGTCAAATATGCAAATATGTCCAAATATTTGACCAAATATGTCAAACATGCAAATAAACCCAAACATTTGACCAAACATGTCAAAAATACAAATATGTCCAAATATTTGACCAAACATGTCAAACATGCAAATATACCCAAACATTTGACCAAACATGTCAAAAATACAAATATGACCAAACTTTTGACCAAACATGTTAAATATGCAAATAAACCCAAACATTTGACCAAACATGTCAAATATGCAAATACACCCAAATTTCTGGCCAAACATGCCAAATATACAAATATGTCCAAACTCTTGATAAAATAGGTCAAATATGCAAATATGTCCAAATCTCTGGTCAAATATGCCAAATATGCAGATAAGTCCAAAACTTGGTAAAAACATACCAACATATCAAATCATATCAAATCATGTTTCAAGAACATTAAACTGGCAGTGCGCTTCAGGTTTAATGTACCTCATTTTGGAAATCGATAAAGAATTATATGTTCCCGATCCTCCAATTTTCCCAGGTTTCGAATTGGCATAGCGCTTCAGATTCGGGACTTGGAAGGTCAATAGACTGTTTAGGATTATACGTCCTTGTCTTTGACATGAACCTTTTTAGAGATCAAACATCTCTGGTTCTTTGAGTATCGAGTTGGCAGTGCGCTTCACATTCGAACTCCGTGAGATCAATAGGATTATACATCCTCGATCTCTGATTTATGAGAAATTATACGTTTCTCTGACTTTAGATCATACGTCTTTAGTCTTATTATCCAAAGTTATACCTTTGGGTTATTTTAAATATGCATTATAATAAATTGGAAGGAAGAAATAAAGCCACAAATCTGATCCATATATTTTGATTAGTTTAGCCCATTAATCAGAGGTTCCCGAGGCGAGAGCCGGGGTAATTAACGGCGGGGGCTTGCGCCCGTCGGAAAATAAAAGTTCCCACAATCACCTAAATAATAAGTCCTTGAGCGCACAAACACGCGCAGGGATGTACCTGCACCTTCTTCCCCCGTGAGCGAGGACGCCGATGCCTCGCGCGTGGGCCGCGAAAAAGGGCCGCACATTATGTTCTATATTGCACTTCAAATGGCACTAGAATGCTTTTGAACATGTTTTTAATCAATTTGGGCTCATTTCTCATTGAAATATCATCAAAATTCACACATAAGCGGCTGAATATGTTTATTTATTGTTTATGTGTGTATTTGGAGTTAAATTAATTAGTTATGACCTATATTTCAACTCAAAGTGCATTAAAATTCATTTAAAACACTTTTGAACATGTTTATACAAGTTTTTAATTAATTTGGCATCATTTCTCATAGAAATGTCATCAAAATTAAAACATAGACCGCTGGATATGTTTATTTAATGTTTATATGCGTTTTTGGAGTGAAATTGATTAGTTATGACTTATATTTCGCCTCAAATTGCATTAAAATTCATTCAAAATACTATTAAACATGTTTGTAAACATTTTGACCTCATTTCTGATCGAAATATCATCAAAAAAATCATGTTTAAACTGCTGGATATGTTTATTTATTATTTATATGTGTTTTTGGAGCAAAATTGATTAGTTATGGCCTATATTGCACCTCAAATTTCATTAAAATACATTTAAAATGCTTTTGAACATGTATAAACATGTTTTTAATCAATATGTGATCATTTCTCATTGAAATATTATTAAAATTTACACATAAGTGGCTAAATATGTTTATTTATTGTTTATTTTTATTTTCTGAGCTAAATTAATTAGTTATGACCTATATTTCAACTCAAATTGTATTAAAATTCATTTAAAACACTTTCGAACATACTTATACACGTTTTTAATCAATTTAGCATCATTTCTAATAGAAATATCATCAAAATTCATACATATGCTGTAAGATATGTTTATTTATTGCTTATATGCGTTTTTTGGAACTAAATTAATTAGTTATGACGTATATTTCACCTCAAATTATATTAAAATGCGTTTAAAATGCTTTTGAACGTGTTTATACACATTTTAATCAATTTGTCATCATTTCTCACAGAAATATTATCGAAATTCACGCATATGCTGTTAGATATGTTTATTTATTGCTTATTTGCGTTTTTGGAGATAAATTGATTAGTTATGACCTATATTTTCATTTCAAATTTCATTAAATTTCATTAAATTTCATTTAAAATGCTTTTGAATATGTTTTTGCACGTTTTGACCTCATTTCTGATTGAAAGTCATCAAAATTCACACATACTTTGCTGAATATATTTATTTGTTATTTACATATATTTTTTGGAGCTAAATTGGTTTGTTACGACCTATATTTCACTTCAAATTGCATTAAAATAAAATACTTTTGAATATGTATAAACACGTTTTTAATCAATTTGGGCTCATTTCTTATTGAAATATCATCAAAATTCATGAATAAGAAGCTCAATTTGTTTATTTATTTTTTATATGTGTTTTTGGAGCTAAATTGATTAGTTATGATCTATATTTGACCTCAAATTACACTAAAATTCACTTAAAACGCTTTTGAACATGTTTATATTTGTTTTTAATAATTTTCGCCTCATGTCTGATTGAAATATCATCAAAATTCATACATATGCTGCTGGATATATTTATTTATGGTTTGTATGCATTTTTGGAGCTAAATTAATTAGTTATGACCTATATTTCACCTCAAATTGCATTAAAATAGTTTTGAACATGTATAAACACGTTTTTAATCAATTTGGGCTAATTTCTCCTTGAAATATCATCAAAATTCACACATAAGCAGCTCAATATGTTTATTTATTGTTTAGTTTTATTTTTGGAGCTAAATTAATTAATGACCTATATTTCAACTCAAAATGTATTAAAATGCATTTAAAACGATTTTAAACAATACACATTTCAATCAATTTGGTATCATTTCTCATTGAAATATCATCAAAATTCACACAGGCTGGATATGTTTGTTTATTATTTGTATGTATTTTTGGAGCTAAATTAATTAGTTATGATCTATATTTCACTTAAATTGCATTAAAATGCTTTTGGACATGTTTATACAACTTTACAATCAAGCAGCTGGATATGTTTATTTATTATTATATGTGTTTTGTGATCTAAATTATTTAGTTATGATCTATCTTTCACCTCAAATTGTATTAAAATGCATTTAAAATGCTTTGAACTATCATCAAAATTCACACATATACTGCTGAATATGTTTATTTGATGTTTACATGTATTTTTGGAGCTAAATTTATTAGTTATGACTTATATTTCATCTCAAATTGCATTAGAATTAATTTAAAACGTTTTGAACTTGTTTATATATATATTTTTTCCTCATTTCTAATTGAAATATTATCAAAATTTACACATATGCAGCTGGATATGTTTCTTTATTTTTTATATGTATTTTTGGAGGTAAATTGATTAGTTATGATTTATATTTCACCTCAAATTATATTAAATATATTTAAAACGCTTTTGAACATGTATAAACATGTTTTTAATCAATTTAGGTTCATTTCTCATTGAAATATTATCAAATTTCACACATAAAGCAGCAGGACGTATTTATTTATTGTTTGTACGTGTTTTTGAAGCTAAATTAATTAGTTATGGCCTATATTTCAACTCGAATTACATTAAAATACATTTAAAACGCTTTTGAAAATGAACACATTTATAATCAATTTGACTTCATTTCTCATTGGAATATCATTAAAATTCATACATAAGCAGCTCAATATGTTTATTTACTGTTTATTTGTGTTTTTGGAGCTTAATTAATTAGTTATGATCTATATTTCATTTCAAATTATATTAAAATACATTTAAAATAATTTTAAACATATGTATATACGTTTTTAATCAATTTGATCTCATTTTTCGTTGAACTATTATGAAAATTCATACATAAGCTGAATAACACAGCATACAAAATCCATATATGCGCACTAAACATAATTTTCAACCTAAATTATTGGATTATTACAGCAGATTATCTCTTGGCTGGAGCCAGTTGCCCGCATAATAGAGAGCACGGCGACAATAATGTGTGCAAATTGTTTCCAAAGAAAACAACCTCCGTACATCCTTCGTTTTTTTTATAAGGTAAAGGTGAAAAAGTTAATCTTCTTGGATTAGTATGTAAATCTCGAGTAAAAAATGAAGCAGGCAGTTATATATTTATGCTGCCTTTTCAGCCTTCTGTATGGAAATCCTACTTGAATTGAGCAAATTTAGGTTAATTTCATGGGATTTTACCCAATCCCATGTTTTGGCAGAACATTGATTAGCTGCATTACTTGCATAATTCTCAATTTGTTTTGTAATATTCTATAAATTAAATCAAATCTGGTATATGGAAAAAGGAAGCATGCAGTGGCTCCTTTTTGGCAAAACTGACCTAATGGTCGACGCTGCTAACTTTATATACTGGAATTTATCAGAATACAAATACTAAATCATCAATGTTAAGGAATCAAGAAAAGACATAAGAAAAACAGATGGAAGATACATAGAAAAAGATTACATAGAATTATTGGTTTCTTACATCTAATCCTAAAAATACTGCATCTTCATCCTTCGACATTGACAAACAAAAAGTTTAGGGTACCATTGGATCCAGAAAGAAAGTGTCCAGGAACTGTAGTTTGATATATCTCTTTAATTGCTTGGAATATCTCCTAGTAACTATAAGCCAATAGTATTTAGGAAGATGGCCTCTACTTGAACTAATAGGCATTGTTGAGGTAGAAATATAACCCGGCCAACGCTGCTACACCAAGCACAACAGCAACTGGTAATGCCCGCCTACACCATGAAAAGATTGCAATAAGAATAGTAAAGATCACTACTATACTAGTGCATTCCACATCCATGGAAGAGACTAAGTTCTAACCCCTTTACAAAATCAGCATTTTGTTAGATAAAAATTGCAAAGCCTCCGTGCAGAAATGATAATAAATCAAAAAGCCCAGTGAAAAATGGAAAAAAAAGTACATGAAAAATAAAACCCCTGGTACATAGAAAACCATCAAGACACAGAAGACAATGAGCAAAAATTAAATGCTGAAAAAAATTAAACCATCTATCATCATTCATCCATCCATGTACTGGTACAGGACAAGCATCAGTACTTCTTACTAATTGTCATTAGCAGATTAACAATTTTGTTATCATGGAAAGAAATGAATGAACAAAACGAATTGAATGTTACCCAATTGCTTCATCTCTCTTCAATTGCTCCTTCCTGGCCTTGCGCACAGATAGATCATTTGCATCCTTTGTAACCTTTGGTTCATAGGACCTGAATCTCCTTTTAGGAGCTCCACAAACTGACATGATTGAATAGAGCTATTTGATCAACACAATGATCAAACTGAAATTACTTGCTTGATGTGTTACGAAATAAGTTCAAGCGACATCATTTACAAATTACAATAATAACCTTTGTCTTTTAGCATTTTCTATCGGCATATAAAAATATAGGTCAATTAAATTACAGAAATCATAATTAACCAGGGCAGATCAATTTGAAAATAAACTAACCAGGGCAGAAGTACTTGTCAGGGAGCTTCTCAAATGGTGTTCTCTCATTGTATATATAGCTGCATATAACAAAAAATGCTAATGTTGAGCAAATTAACATTATTACTATTGTCTTTAGTTGCAGTTTCTGAAAGAAATAACTAATTTGTAGAATACCTACCAGGACAAGACCGTACTTAATAAAATGCGGGCACTTTAATTTGGTGAATTGTCAGTCCTGGGATGCTAGATTATCAGACATATTATCAGCCATTAACTAATAACTATTTGTTAATATGGATGTAAAAATTGGACTGACATGCGCTAATTAAGTAAATCCAGTTCACAATGAAATACACACATAATTCACCGAAAAGGTGACTTCAACAGTTCCAACGACACATGATCTGTTCAATTAATATACATGTATTACCCACAATCACGGCAGATGTATGCCTGTTTGGATGCAACACGTGCGACCACCTTCAGTTCCGTCGCAGGTTTCACCCGAGACTGCTGAGGCGGCGAAACAAGCAGCTGGACGGATGGAGAGAGGAAACTGGATTGGAGAGCATAGCGGTCAGGTTTGTTCCTTGGGTTGCTTTGGTGTCTGAGGAGAGATGGGATGTTGCTTTTCAACCCAACGGGTGATGCTTGGAGTGCCATTTAAGTATGTTATGTATATTACTCTAAGCTTCTCTCTTCTTCTTTTGTTGTCTCTCTCCTTAATTTTCTCTTCGCTTTGTTTGTGTGCTGCAGTGCTGGTTTGTTTTGTATGAGGCTTGAGGTGAGAGGAGATAGTGTAGTGTGTGGAAGCGTGGCTACAATGCGACCTTCCACTCGCTATCTTTCTTGTGCTTTTTCATTTTCATGTTTTGGCCCCTTAATATTTTTATATTTTTTTTATCTGTGTGGTTTTTAAACGAAAACCAAAGATATTTGCAAATGTACAAAAGATGGAAACCAAACTGACATATGTTAAATTATTAAATTATTTCCCAACAAGAATTTAATATATAAATCATATTGAGTGGCAGAGATTTGTAATTTCAGTGTCAAAATTTAACATACATAATTGTAAGTCTATATAATTCAGATGTAACAAACATTTTGCTTGAAATTAAAAGAAAAAAATATTAATGCCCACGTTAAGAAAAACTCTTCACCTGTGAAAAGTGAAAGATAATTTGTGGATATTTCACAGCTTCTGCTGATCAAAAGAATGAAGATGATTTCAATCGGCATAATTTAATAAAAGAAACGTCGCGCAACCAAATTGTTCAACAAAAGTAGGTGCAATGGTGGAGTAAAGCTAGCGTGTTCATAGAAGTATTGAATTTTTCAATGTTTTTAATTTAAAATTTATCGAATCCGTTTTAAACAATAAATTCAAATTGTTAAATAAATTATTTATATTAAAATTTTGTAGAGTACTAAAATTTTCTATTTTTAGAATTTTTAACTATTTATTTTATATTTTTGAAAATGGCCTACTTTTATATGCAAAAATTCATTATTTTATTATTATTATTATTAAAATCATCTTAAAAAATCCTAAAATAATAGTTAGAAAACCCTAAAAATAAAAATTTCGGTATCCTACGAGATTTTGATATGAAAAATTTATCTAGCAATTTAAATTTTTTATTTGAATTTAATTTGATAGATTTTTGAGTTAAGAGCATCAAAAGGTTTTATGCTTCTAGCACTCTAACTTTACTCGCAATAGTATATGTTTTAATGGTAGATTTCTTATAGTAGAAAAAAATAATTTAGTTTTTAATTGTCAATCAATGAATTTTCTTACTACATATTGCATCCAATATAGAAAGTGTTATTTAAAATCATTTTTATTTTATTATATTTATTCTACTGAATTAAACTGAAATTTTTGTGCAATTTATACTGGCCAAAGTGAAATTAAAAGACAACAACCTTTTTACAAAAGATTATTAGAAGAAATTTCTATTAAAAGTTTTTTTTTTTTTAATTTTTCTCTCTTTTAATTCTATTTGCCCCACTCTAGTCTCTACAATCTTCTATCGTTTTGACTCGTTCTACGTGTTCCCATTCCCGCCGCAAGTCAGGAACTACAAAAAAAATGAAGAAGTTTCGCGAGGGCCTTTTAATAAACTTCCATGGAATATCTCTTTCCGTTTTCCTCCGAGAGCTTTTCTTATCTTCTCTCTCTTTCTCGACTCAATGGCAACTTCAACATTACACCGACCACTTCCACATCTTCCACATCTCAGTTCATTCTCTCAACAATTCAGACCGATCCGTTCTAACCGACTATGGGTCGGGGTACCAACGAACGGACCCGGTTCTCTCAGGGTTGCCACGCCGGTCCGGTTCTCTATCGGACCGGACCAGTTGTTCCTCCTAGATGCTGATGTGGGTTACTCTCCAGCGAGCTATTACACATCGTTGGGTCTTTTCGTAATTTCAGTCCCTGGGCTCTGGTCTCTCATCAAACGCTCTGTTAAATCAAAGGTCCAATCTTTCTGCAATTTTGAACGACAATTTCTAGCTTAATGTTACATGGAAAATAAATTTCTTTTGAAACTGTCACAGATATATATGTATATATTGTTCTGAACTAATAAGAACACATATCTCACGGAGTTGTTTGATTAACACCAAACTTCCAACGCATGTTATCTGGTCTGAAAATTTGATGGGTGTGAAATAGTTAAGATGACTAAACTGCCGTTGTTTCATTTTTGGTGTATTAGATTGTGCAAAAGACATTTGTTAGAACAGAAGGAGAGACGACAGCACCAAATCAGATGGCCGGTGAAATTCTTTCTTTCTTCACTCGCAACAACTTCTCTGTCTCTGAGCGTGGTGAGACCGTCACGTAATCTCCTCTGTCTTTCTCTCTCTCTCTCCCTCCCTCTCTCCTTCCCTCTCTCTCACTCACAAACATACATACACACTTGCACATGCTCAGATACAGTGAGCTGAGCAGATTCAGTAGTTCATTATGTCATATGACTTCAGCTCAGGCTAGCTTCTCATTTCCTAGTCTGTCAGGTTCAGGACATCATATTATTTCATACTGTTTAGTCAAAACTTACTGAAGATGGCAGTTGACCTTGCCATGGTTGAATCAGGCTAATTTTTCCATTGGGTTGGGTTCAATTATTTATCTTTTTTACTTGTCGGGTCAGATTATGGCTATGTATTGTGTTCCAATCAGACCTTCCTGATTGAAGGTTATTGGGTTGTGCATTTATTCAGGCTCATATAACATCTGATGCATGTTATTGACAAAGGAAAATTTTGTTCAAGTTTGATACCAGAATGTACCCATACCAATTAATCTGTTCTGTCTCTCTCATTCCTTCTTTTTCTCTCTTTCCCCACCTTTTTACATATAACTTGCTGATTTCTTGATTTCTGTATTTTGTTCTTTTTTGTTAAAAAACAAAAAAAAAAGATTCGAAGGGATGATGGTGCCAAATAGTGCACAAGCAGCTCTGCTAACATTCTGCACATGCATAAGTCTCGGAAGTATTGCACTGGTGCTCTCCATTGCCTTACCCGAGGGAGGAAACAACTGGTTCTGGCTGATGTCTTTAAGCCCCTTGGCGTAAGTCTATACACACACTTCTTTTTCTAATTTTTTAGTTGGCACCCTATCAGAAAAAACAGTTCTCTGCTGCTTCAAAATAAGTATATAAAAGGAATTGCACATATCCTGTGTGGACTAATTTCTTCCAGATTATGTTCCAGTAATTCAATTACAATCCTTCGAACTAAGAATGAAGAATCGACCAATACATACTGATATCTGATCTAACTAGTACAATATTGTACAATATTTTTCAACCTTTTTGTTAAGCCATGCCGAGTCTCAATTTGTGAAATTCATGCACCGCTCAAGAAATTCATTCTTCAATTAAAATCTTCAACCTAATATGTATTTGTCTCAGGCATCCCTCAATATATCTCAGCTTATTCTTCTGAGCATGGAATGAGGATTGAAGTCCTCAAATCAATTTATGTCAATTTGTTGTCAATTAAACTACAACTTGTATGAATAACTCAGTATTGCAATTCTAATAAATGGGCAAACAGGGGAGCTTATTACTGGACAAAAGCATCAAGAAAAGAAGAAATAAAGGTTAAAATGATGGTTGACGATAATGGCACCTTGTCAGAAATAATTGTAAGAGGTGATGATGAACAAGTTGAACAAATGAGAAAGGAGCTTCGACTGAGCGAGAAAGGAATGGTTTATGTTAAAGGAATCTTCGAGCAATAGCTGTTATTTGGAAGAGCGAAACAATTAGAGGCTTCATACCAGTTTTGTAGCCAGTTTATTTTTTTATACATAATTGAAATCAATGATGTAACTATTGGTTCTATGTGGTCTTTAAAAGGAAATTTGTTACTCGAGTGATTTGTTGATTTCATAATTTGCCTGCTGCCTTGAGTAAAAATAAAAGAACAACAGTAACAAAAAATTCAAGAGGTTTATAGTGATTTAGCAACTTACACGTGTTGACAGTGCTTGTATTTAGATGGTAAACATGAACATTTATTGTGCTTCATATTGCACTCAAGTACCAAAATAAACAAAAACTAGCATCTTATATCAACAAAAGGCTTTAATATTTAACACAAAAATTCTTTACATTACAATATAATAATTGTAATGGTCTGAAAATTAAAAAAATCAGATCCTTCTCTTTGTATTCCATTAAGCAGCTTATAAATTTTGTCTACGTGGGTCCATCTCCTGCAGTTAGATCCATCAAAGTCCATAAAAACAATTTTATCCTTTTGTATCAGACCCTTGCTGCATTTACCTGGAATTTCAATTAGCTGGTATGACCTTGAGAAGCTCTATATCAAACAATAATGTTTTGTCTATTAGACCTTGGTTGTCTAACACAAAAGCTAGAGCTCTCTGACCCTGAAAAATAAGAAGGAATTGGACAAAAAAATTTCATACCAACAGCTTGAGTTATAGTTTTCAAATGGTGTGAAATGGAAACATTTTATACCGAGAAGGTGGTGGGCCTTGGGCCAAGTTTGCTGAAGTCATTGTCAGGATAGCCCAGCTCCGGTGGTACAATGATCCTGTTCATGTAAAGAGAGAGTGACTTTATTACTATATATTTGGATTTCATGTTAGCAGAATATAATGTGATTGGTTTACCTCCTAACACCACCTGGAGACATGCCAGCTACAGCTTCCTCAAATGCTGGTATCACCTGTTATTAGCTTGTAATAATTAATGATATTAAGTACAAAGGAAAAATAAAATTCATCATATCTCAAGTAAATGGCATTGGATATTGGATACTTGTCAAGGAAAAGAAAGAAGAAATAAATTTCGGTTCATCACAACCACAACCAGTAAGCATTCAATTAGACAAACATTGAACCAGATGGTAAACAAGTTCGAAAAGAAAAGGATCACCTAGTCAATCACCTGTCCATATCCAAGTTTGAACTTGAAGAAGTCTTTGTCACCACCCTAAATTTTCAGAAATTTTAAAATTATTTAACATGATCCCAACACCATGAATCTAAATTAACAACATTGTTAAAAGAAAAATTAATAAGAACAAATATAAAAAGCTTTAGAACCTCAAAGGATCCGCCTTTTGTCTTGTTCCTGGCTTCAAAGATGCGACCATAGTATCCAATCGTATAACCATCCCAATCAACCTAATGAAATTTATATGACAATTTTAGATGCAACATTTTGCATTGTATTTTGACACCAAAGCACAACATTTCCCTAATTTCTATTATCATGAGAAGTCCCGACTCTTACCACAACCGTCTCCCCTTCTTTTGGAGTAGTACCACTTCCAATCCGCAAGTCCTGAAGTTATGAAATATTATTAAGAGAATTACTTGAATTCTGATTAAATTTGTTGCAATAATGGAAACAGGAATTTGTATATGATATCTGCTGCTATGAAATTTGTATTAACCTTATACTGGAGACCAGACTGTGTCTCGGTGTAATCTGGATATCTCATTTTTGTTTTGCCATAATCCTTCCCCCGAAGCGCCGGCACTATGATATTTGACCAAATAAAATATGGAGGAAAGTTAACAAACCATTGAATAGACAGACAAATAAGTATTTCCCTTAAATACATACACACATCTTATACGTATTTGCCATGAAGTATCTATAATTCTTTGTGGTTCGACAAAAGTCCATAGAACACAAAACAATACAAGGAGATATACTATTATCTCAAAAATTTTATTTTCTTTTCTTGAACAAGTTTACCATTTGTATTATCTTTGAACAAAACATAAATTATTATAATTTTCTTTTCTGATTATTCAAGTGCGTGGAACTAGGTTTTTTGGAAGGAATTGGAGGTAAATTAGATTTTTAGCAGAAATCATTATGTTGACTCAAATATCCGGTTTAAGATCAGAAGTACCAAAATTTCCCAATCTAATGGAAAATGGCTGTCACAATTACTTATAGAACAAAGGCAACAGATGATGAATCTTTTGCAAATACCAGAACATTACATGTTATATTGCCAGAAAGGAAAAAAAAGGTTGAATGAATCCTGCATTTCAAAGAAAAGAAAAGCATGGGCCAAGGCAGAAAGCAACAAATTTTGACCTTATAGTGGTGCACATTCAAGACATACTGGTAAAGCATTAGTACCAGTAACGACCAGTAATTTACCATCAAATGGAATTATTATCCTATAGAGATGATTGGAAATACAAAAGATTAATGTCTACCAGGGACTTACAATCAGCATATTCAGCAGCCAATGCAGAACCTGCATCTAAAGAATGCTTAAATGCAGCAGTAGAAGCACCTCCTAAGAGAAACAATATATTTCTTCTTCTGGTAACACCACCACCTACATCCAACTACCTCCTTATATTAAGTCAAGATATACAAACATTATCTGAATATTTCAAAGTTAAATATTTAGGCAGACTAGGACCACAAGTGACTAAAAGACAAACAAATTAAAATGAACTCACTTGATATTCTCAAATCGATGGATTCAACGTCATCATGGGAAGCTCCACTTACTGGTGTTATTTTCTGATAATTTACAAAAGACATCAAATAAGAAAGAATTGCAATTGCAGCTATTTGTGCTCTCTTTGGGGGAAAAGCAGTAGAAATTATATATTCAATTGCTAGTCAAACCTTAGTAGATAGTTTTGGCATGGGAACCGAAGGTAGAAAGCCTAGAATTGGAGACGACGCCATGGCCGTTGTCTGAAGAGGGAAAGAAAAGACGGGAATCGGGCGAAATAGAGGATAATCCGAGCTGAATAAATCAAATGACTATTTTGCCCCCGATGAAGCAGCTCCTTTCTATAGAAATAAGCAGCTAAGAGTGAGGGTGTTTTGGTCAGTGTCTTGGGAAGGTTAGTGTTTGGTTCCAGTGATTTCTGGAGGGACGGAGATGGAGTAGAGAATTTGTGGATGGGGACTGTCAGGCTTCATGCACTCATCTACAATAGTTCTTGAGTAGTCTTTTGAAGAATATTATTTTTTATTATAAAGATAGGGTTTAAAGTTACATAAATTTAAATTTAAATGTTTATAAAAAAAATTCTCATTCGAATTTTTGAATTTTGAATTTGTAATTTCTCACATAAAAATTATTATTTTTATCACTAGATAAAATACTAATTCTGTTTGTGAAAAATTTGTGTTATCTTTTTTCAAGAAATCTTCAAATGGGAATCCCTTAACATCACACAAAAAAATAAAAAATAAATAAGCGCTGGTAATTACTGAATTTGAGCCTTGTTTTTTCTTGCGTTTTAACATGAAAAACAGTACAATTTGGTACTCCTCTAATAAGATACCGGTGACTAATTCATTGTACCTTCTTCTTTTCGTGTTAAAAGAAGGAACATGATAGGTAGCTGGGTTTTGTAACTTCTGTTTCAAAAACAAGCAACAATGTGATAACAACTTATCCACCACAAAAAAATATGACAACTTAATTTCACAATAACTTAGTTAGCTCACAAGAAAATGACCAAAAGAGAAAGCACCCATGACAATAAATTGAGCCACTCGCTTTATATATATATATATTTTTTATGGCTAAAGTTACAACCAACAAACTTATGAGAGGGAGATGACAACAAACTTACTTTATGATGTTAACACACCCTAATTCATTATACGTCTCTCACCTCCAACAAAGAATTAACATCACAGCAGCAACAACAACAACGAAACGTAAAGAAATTTTCAAAAATTTACATAAATTGACTACCTACATATACCTGCCTTATAGGTAACATAGAAAATATCATCCCCTACCAAGGTTTCAAGTCACCAATGGGCCCCGCTGTCCAGTTCAAAACCTTTTCTCCCGGCTTCAAATAAACGCTCCTGTCATGCGGCAGCTTCCTGGCCAAACCATTCAATATTTGATGAAATGCATCACGAGCTTGTGCAGGCTGGGGAAACAACATTGCTTGTTTCATGGATGGATTTGCTAATAACCTCTGCTTCCTTAAGATAACCTCAGCAGGGATTGACGTGAGAATTGTATCTAAACTTGGTACATCTTTCTCTGCTACAAAGACCGCGATCTCCTCCCAAGGGATGGCATCGGCGAAAGGCAATACAATGTCATCGGCAATGATTACTGGGATGCAACCAAAGACTACGGCTTCGACCAGTCGAGGGCTCCATGGGGCCCACCCCAATGGGCAGAGACAGAAGACAGAGCGCTGCATATCCTCATAGTAGGTTGGGGGGTGGTCGGTCGAGATGTCAAAGAGAGGATTGCTTTTGAAATTTTCCCATACAGATGCACGAGCTCCCCTGGGGAAATTTAAATTTTGTGGTATCAGTCTCTGGAAAGTTTAGTGTATAAGATGCTGAATAAGAAATTTTGCAGCTCCATCATGCCAATGATTTGGAAAATCCGTATGTTCTTACAAGAGTTTAAACAAAATAATTCTTTAAAGACCTAGGTAAAGAAGCTACATACATTATTTAATAATACACTAAAAAGAGAGCCTTAATGATATAGATAATCACGTGTACCACGTGATGCATACCATAAATTCTAAACAGTGAATTTTTTCTCTTCATTCAAAGGTCGAGGGGTATCATTATTTGCTCATTCGTGTCATATCTTCTAAGCATAGCATAAAGCTTGACAAATAAAATATTCTTGGTAAAAAGATTATCTGAAATACAAACCTTGCATAATATCCTCCCTCAGGATCATTGTTGACATCATAAAACAAACCACGAAAATAGACAAAGATGGAGCGAGGTGTGCTGGGTGAGACAAGGTGAGCCTTCATTTTCTGAGGTGGCGCATAAGGTGGGATTGTTATGGACCCCTCCTTCAAGCATACATGATTCCGCTGCCCAAATGTTTGCACCAATGTAGCACGCTTAAGCAAATGTAGGATCCCTCTCTGGATGGCTGTCTCCTCCTATTGAAAAAAATATATATACAGACAAGAATATATATATGAATTCCATTTTTTATTAGAGAATAAGTTCTGGAACATTCATGATATCAAGGAAAAATTAGTGTTTGCATTAAAGAACCCAGAAAAGTAAAATGTTCCCAAATGGGGGCCATGTTTTAAAGATCTGCACAAGGGCATATGGTATCATCTCTTATTCCTTTCTTACAAGGAATATGACAGTTGACAGAGAAATGCAAACCAATTAGAGGTTATAGATACCGGGATATGTACCAGACAGTCCAACCAGCTAGTATAATTATAATATACTATCAATCCATTCATTTCATATTGTGCTTTGTCACCTACCTTAATAAAGATTCATTCAATTATACAATTTTCTAATGTTACCAACCTGGTAGTGAAAACAAGCACCAAAATCATGAGGGGTCACAAAAAAGTGATCTGCTCCATCAGTCCGGTTCCAATACGGCCAATTCATAGCAACATACTGTATGGCACTCCTCATAATACGCGGTGACTTAAACGGCAGGGGGTGTCCACCGGGTGTCAGGTCACAAGTGGTGTACACTGGAGTATAGAACCAGTCAGCCTCCTCTGGATCCAGCGTTCTAACTGCACTGGAAAGGAGAAACCGGTGCATGAATATCTCTGTGGCGAACATGTGTGTCAGGCACCTAGAGTCTTTGTCTACCATCTTCTTGTTGTATTTGCGTGGGAGGTTGTACACAAATACTTTTAGACGACCAACCGGGTCATCTTCTAGTACATCTCCCGCACTCCCTGAAACATTTTACGTAAATGGTTATTCTAAATTTAAATTTGGCGGGGAGAACAAATCCCATGAACACAATTACAGGAGGTTCCTTTCGTATTTCTAAAACAATTAACTTCTTTTTCCCACTTTTCAGTTTTATATTTACTTTCTCGTGCATTGTTTGATGGGTACCGTACACCTGCATCAATAATAAAAGTTGATCCATGCATAATGACTTTAATTAATAATTGAATTACCGCAGCAAAAACCCTTAAAAAAAGTTATAATTATTGTTCTGAAACCTGAAGGAAACAGTTAAAGCATGGGTAAACAACCAATTCCAATTTCCAACTGCCTAATAGAGGGTGTTGCTAGAATTAGGGGATGGATCACCAAATTTAGAAACAATGCAATAAAGAGAATACTGCCCATTATAGATCTAATTGTAGAGCTTAGTAACCTACTTTAAGAGTTCACAAATGGATGTGGGGAGCTAAATGTACACACAATCAACCTAACCATTCCATTTGTGACATTGATCGCAGTTAATTTAACGACGATCCAGATCCAATTGGTGGCCAACCAAACCAGAATTTGGTTAGGATATCGAATGGAACTAACTAAACTAAAAAAAGGAAACCAGAAAGGAAATTTGATTAAACGAAGAAACTAACCAGAAATTCTTTCAGTATGGGGCTCAGCTGCTTGTATGATCGGTAACAGGAGAGCATGAGCCAACAGAAGCGCTACTACCCAGATCTCATTTCCCATCTCTCTCTCACCTCTCTCTCTCTCTCTCTCCCCCTCTCTCCCTCCCTCTAAATGGGTTTAATTAATGCAATGTCAGCTTCTAGCTCGAGAAATCTGAGAAGGATGGAAGGTAGCTGGATGGTCAATCTCTCACCGGCTCACCGACAAAGAACGATGTTGGAAAGGCGAGAGACTTTCAAGTGGATCTGTTTCAAGTGGCACGTGTTCCACTGACATGTGGGCTCAAAGTTATAATGGCGGTGCGGGACCCGTGATTAAGTCAATGTTCGGTCTAACACGTCAGATATGAACCTAGTTGTCTTAAAATTTCGGAGTTGTTGAATTGATTGCTTTTTCTCCTTTTTCTTTTTCTACTCTTTTCCGTTAATGAGGGCGAAAGGTAGGAGCACAGACGCAGCAACTTCAGATCCTCTCCAATTTCTAGATATTCATTAGTTGCTGCTTGTGTTCTCAAACACTATAGACCGTTAGATTTAAATCAGACGGATTTTGTTCGTCTAGATATGATTGCCCCTACAACAGAGAGGAGCAGAGCCGGGCTTGACTACCACTTATGTCAGAGAAGCGTGGTGCATGTGTGAATTGAAAGGCCTAGACTAGTGTTTTCTTCACGGCCCAAAATTAGATGGTGGTCTATGGGAATTAGGAACTATTTTACCCGGTCTAGACAACAAATATTAATATATTAGGTAGATTAGAGTATGCTTCAAAGTTTAGTTAATTTCAACACACAGGAGAAGTACTAAAACTAAAGGCTAATACAAATTATTAATGGCAAATTGTATTTTTTTTATTTTCTGTAGCTTTTTTATTTTTGAATCCAAAAAAAATAATGCAGCTATATTAGATTTATTTATGATGGGGATCATTGTTTAAATAAATACTTTTCCGATAGTCAAATACAAATTTGGATATGTATCCAAAAGTTGAAAGCTTCTTTTTACAACCAATTATATGTATACATTATATATTTGACAGTTTTTCACATTACATAAATAACAAAATATATTGTCAATTGAAGAACAATTTTGTAGTTTAATAATATTACCGAATAATACATAAAAATTAATTTGCTTGTAGCAATTTGAGTTTGTTTTTCCTGAAATGATTAGGGCAAGCTTAAATTTAATTACCAAGATAGTTTGTGACCTTAATTTTGAAGTTTTTGCATCTCTTAAAAACAACCGATCCTAATTGTTGGATTTTGATCTACTTTATGAGTCATGTATTTACATTTAAAATTTGTAATCTTTTTTATTTTATTTTCGTATTATTAAGTGACAAAGAAAACGAAATTAAAAAAAATAAATACGCTTAAGTAAGGCACTAATTGGGAAATAGTGCTAAAAATATCATGATCCTAATTACATAAGAGCTAGTGAAAATCCGTTGTGGATAAAAACTGTGTAATATATGTTTAAATGTTTAATCTATATCTTTATCTGTTTTTCTCATTTTTGTATGATAGGTTGGTTGATTCTTTGTAAATTTTTTTGTTGTGATTGCTTCAAATTTTCTTTATCAAAATAATCTAAGTATTTGCTCAATCCGAGTTTTAAAATAATTATAATGTAAGAAGCAAATAAAGTAAACAAGGTGCTCAATTGCTTTCGGCCAAGACAACTTGTTATCTGTATGTTTTAGACTAAAAGCATTTGAAAAATTATCTTCTAAAAAATGTAAATCTTTTATTTAAATGTCCACCTTTTTTTTCTTCTTGAAAAGAAACGGTCCGAAGCATCCACTTACTTATTGTTCGTTTACCTGATTATTTTAGAAATAATTATTATCTAAATGACAACAAAAAAAGAATGACAAAACAATGACAACAAAATAATGTGTATGAATTTGTATCTCTTATTAATTATTTCTTTGAGACGTTTCCTGGCAGGGACAGAGGAACCAAGAACTGATGAAAAATAAAGTGACAAATGGTTGGTTGTTTGTTGATATGTCTATTACAACTATTGAAGCAATGTAGTAGAACTGATCTTGATTCCTCGGCAATACTGGAACTGCCAACATTTTTCAATGCAAGTAGATATGAGAAAACAACAAGTACTGGCTGCAAAAATGAGAACTATTTAATGTTTTATTAATTTTTTTTTGCATTGAAATAATGAATGAATGTGTTGTGTTGTGTTGTGTTGTTGCGCTGTACTAAAATAATCAGGATGTTAATATCTTTTTTAAGGCCGGTATTAGTATTATAACGGTATAATACATTTTTTTGTGTTTTAAAAAAAAATTGAGTTAAAAGCATCTCCATTCTATTTGCATGCAAATGACTTGCTAAATCAAACCGTTATCCAATCATAGAATTATATGTTTAACATTTTTTGGGAAAGTTATAACTTCTTTTTGTTTATTTCAACGAATGGCAAAAATATGGTATAATGCTCATCCTAAACTTATTTTTCGAGCCAAAAAATACTCTGTGAAATATTTAATTAATTAAATAATATTATGATCCTTCAAGTATCATTTATTTATTGTTTTGATATTTAATGTTTCAAAATATCATTTTGATCATCAAAATATTATTTTATAATAAATTAATCTTACCATTATCTTGACACAAAAAAAATAAACAAAGGTTCACATTTGCATTAATGTCATTATATTTATAGTAAAAATGCATGTAAATATTAGTTCTAATTAATTCATTATGGTAGGAATATTGTTGCTAGTATCAATGTAATTGATTGTCTTAAATAATTATATTTTTGTGTTATTTGTACTATTTGGTGACTACATCAACGTTAGTTTCAATTCTAAAAGATAACACCACGATAGAAAAAAATATTTATAATTTCTTCCAATAAATGTTAAAAATATGAACAATTTAGTACATACTAAAAATTGTTAGGACTAAAATGATATTTTTAAAATTTTAAGGATGAAAATTGTAAATGTTTGATACTTTCAGAATCAGTTATATAATTTACCCCCATTTAATTTTGAGACGTATTATCTAATTAATCATCTCGGAAGTAAAAAATGTGATAAATTATGTTATCTAACCTCGAGTATGATAAAATTAAGTTACATGACACTGACGAAGCAAATCATCATCACTACTAGATCGATCTAATTTAGATGATCTGTAATTTCAGTACCAATGGCAGATACCCAAGAATTAATAATATCGTAAAAACATGTATCATGCATGGCATTGGCAGATCAGATGAAACTGAAGCTAGTCAAAATGGTTTGAATATTTTCGACAAGTGCTTGAGTTGGGAAACGAGAAGGAGAGAATGCAAGCATAAAAGCTGGGACTTTCCGGCTTGTGATATGTGAAGCCAGTACATATCATGGTACCTTTCTCTTGGCCTCGTCACAGCCTTTTTCTTTTTCTCATCTTTTATCAGGACTGAAACCCAGTAGTGCCACTGCTATATATGGCGCCATATGCCACTGGTTTTTCTCTTTTGCATAAATCCAGATGCTTAGTCCATGAATCCAGAGAAGTATGTAGTTGAATATATATGATGCACATGGTAGATGCTCCTTGATATGCTCAAAAATCTCGTAGGTAGATCAACTTTTGTTTCCTACTGATCAGTAAAATGTGATTGTATCAAATCACATTTTATCAAATCTGATCAAGAGTCATAGGTAACAAAGCTTAAGGTTGTAAAGAGCTAGAATTCTCTTTTCTTTTGAGGAAAAGATTGTCCATGAATATTAAGCTTCTTAATTGTAAATTATACCGTGCTCGTGCTGTATTATGAAAGAATCATCTTTTGATCTAATAGTTAAGATAATGTCTTTTATATAGGAAATTATGGATTTGAAATCTAACTGAAACATCCATCGTGATATTTATAAAACTTGAGATGTTAATTTAAATCTTCCCTAGTCATTTATGATTAATTCGAACGTTGATAATTTAATAAACTAACATGAGAATTGACCAAAGATTTGTATAGCATCTATAGTGTTGTTTTAAGATGATAAACACTATGACACTATCAGCGTTTCAACAATATAGCACTTTGTACAATAAGGACTGAAATGGTAGTCATAAAGGTCCAATTTTAGAAGAACACTATAAGAATAAATGCTTAATGTCAGTTATGTTTTACTATCATTTAATAAATTGATTACTTTATAATGACCGACTATTTATTTAGCTCATATTTAAAAAGTAAGATGTTTATCAAACAAACAGAGAAATAAGATAGCTACCTGAAAAATACTTATATTACATGATATTGTGATGTAATTCTATTATGAAAAAGGTTACATATATAAACGACTCAGTTTATTTGACATATTGAAATTAACCAAATGGTTATAAATATAAAAAATTAAAACTATATATATATTCTTCAATTTAAATAGGACTTGCATTCATTTTGATGCATTTTGAAAATCTTTTTTCACTTTATTTTTCTTAATTCACTTGTTGAATGAGCAATGAGTTTCAGATAGAATTAAATTACACAATTTATTTTTCTTAAATTGTAGAGAAATAGAGAATCTTATTATCTCCTTTTTTTGAAAAACTAGACAGCAGCTGGAACCTTATTATCTTCCTTACCAAACAATTTGAGTTTCTCTAAAGACAAGTCAACATAGCATAATCCAAAATAATCACTAGGTAAACGATGATACTCTAATTATAACTTTATATATGGCAGTCAAGTAAATGCATGAGTTCTTTCAAAACAATATCTATGTCAATGTAAGCCTGAAGTACACATAAAATTGTTTGATCAAGGAAAAAGATCTAGGACATCAACTCCCTTCTTAATTAATTAAATCTGGCCATGCCTCCATCGTACATTGGTACTGTTGCCTCACTGGGGTGTTTAATTTGACTCCAAATCTCATTAACTGTTCTGAGACCTGAACGAGTGATCACAGACATTGACTGAGAATTGTCTGTGGTATACAAACCAAAATATTTCAGAATTCAAAAGGCTTATGTTTAAACAAAAACAAAAAAAATCTCATCTATTATTATATTTTTGTAGACACAAGGAGAGAGTCGTCATTTCATTCAGCTCCATTCCCTATAATAGACGTACCAAAGCCTCCAACAGCCAAAGGAACAGTAACCACCAAACCAGCAAGTACTCCAGCCTCTTCAGTGGAAAGAGAGAGAGAGAGGAAGTGTGTGTGTGTGTGTGTGTGTGTGTGTGACAGAGAAGAGAGAGAGGGAGAGAGACCGAGCCTATATCAAATCAATCAGTAATGGACCCCGCCGGAGATGCATTCAAGTGGGACCAACGAGCCGCCACTTCCGGCGGTGCCACGTCAGCACCACCACCTCCTCCCATAATCGCTCTCTCGCCGCCGCCTATCATGACGTATGACCGACCTCGTGACCTCGATGAGCTCGTCGACGGATACGGTGTGCGCTATGCTACCATGGCTCGCATAGGCGAACTCGGATTCACTTCTAGCACCTTGATAGGTAGAATTTTACATTAAAAGATCTTTCCTTTTAAACTTCATTGGTAGAATTTGAGCAATATTATGATTTTTATATATCAAATATCAGAAGGTACTTTCTGATCGAGCTCTGCATTTTCTTCTTTTATGCAAGCAATGAAAAAACTTTTTTCTTCTTTTGGATGTTATTTTTTCCTCCTTGCAAAATATCATTAATTTCACTTCCAAGCTCCAAAACCTACTAGGTTTATTGTATGTGTATATTATTTTTTTGAGATGTGTAGTCGTTAAGCAATATAATTAACTATGCTATGTGTCGTAAACTCGTAATTAATACGAAACTTTAATTTTCTAGTTGTGGCAAATTATGTAGTTCCGTACTTCAGACCACAAATTGAACTTTGTCATTTAGCAATATGTGTAAACAAAAACCTTTGTCATCTTGTCTGTACTTGGAGCAGAAATAAGGTAAAGTAAAGAAGCGCCGTATATTGATGTATACCTTGTGAAGGTTATAGAGGAAGTCAAAAGTGAACCGCATACAGTACATACTACATAGTAATAATGCCAGCCTTATGTGAAGTAGAATACCGTACATACACATGGTCTTGATATCTTTGCTAAGCACTACTAGCTAGTGATTAATCTTCTCAGAAATCATTAAATCAACCAATTAGCTTAATATATATTATCTTTCTTCTTTTTTTTGTTGGTGTGCTGATTTTATGTAGGGATGACAGATGGTGAGTTGGATGAGATGATGGCAACATTGGCTCATGTGTTTAGATGGGATCTAATGTTAGGAGAGAGGTGAGCCGACCATAAATCTGTTCTAAATTTCTTTTAGTTAAAAATTTCTACATATGTTTTTTGAATAACAAACCTCATATTATATTGTTGAATTTGTTTTTCTAAGGTACGGGCTGAAGGCGGCAATACGAGTTGAGAGGGGCCGGCTGGAGGCGCTGCGGATAATGCGTCTTCACCAGCACCATCAGTTGCTCGGAGGTGAGCAGTTGCAGCAACTTGGTTTCCTGCAACACCATGGAAGTGTTAATGCCGATGCTCTCTCTCAAGAAGGTATTAAATCTTTGTTATTTTCTTTTTCTGTTGGTTTCAGTTTTTTTCCCCTGTTCCTTCATTTTTTTTTTCTGTGAGGGATGCAGCCAGAGAAATACAAAGCTGAGAATTACCAGTGCATTATTTTGTGAAGAACTTTCAGGACTAAGACCTAGCTAAACTCTATCTTAAACATAGAAATAGATAACAAAAGCTCAGAATTAGGACTGTACAAAGCATGTGATGCGAGTCTCTTTCTGTATTTCTCTCTCTCCAAAGGCTGCACTAGCTATGCTACTTGTCTTTTTTTTTTTTTTTTGAAAAAAGCTAGGCTGCTTGTCATTTTGTGCACTACTATACTTCTTGTAATTTTAATTTTCTTTTGTTCAAACTTTTATGTGATCATTTTACTGTGAAAAGTTTGTTGCTATGACTTATATATACCGAGGATCAAGATCGAAAGCCCAATAATGTCTTTTTTTCCCTTGGGTCAAAGAAAGCTTGTTATTGTTACATTTCGTAAGCTACCAAACAGTGTAATGAGTAATGACCCATTTAATAGGCCATCTTTAGTTTATCATTAGCAAGTACAAAGTACTAAATCATGAAAACCGTTAACAACTATATCAAAGAGTTGTCTGGCAGTTGTGTGTGCTCTTAGGATCAATAACTTTCACTAAAAAATAACACAGAGACAAAATGTTATGTTTCTTTTTTATGGACTAAAAATTAAACTATAACCATCACTACTGAGAAAAAGGCAATCCTGTATGTAATCAGTGCTATCGGAGGAGCCAGCGCAAGAGGCAGCTGGCAGCGGCGGTGAGACAAGGAGCAGGAATGGCTGGCTTTGCACCCGTTCCAACTCCAAAAGCAACATAAAAAAGAGAACTAATTCACGGAACAAGAAACACAAAAGTAGACTAGAAGAAGTTGATCAACACGATGAAGGAGATGCAGAAGATGGGGGAGGGAGGGGGTGGGAGTCGGAGTCGTCAGAGACAGAGAGAGAGGGTGGCAATGAGAGGCAGAGGGAGCATCCCTTTATAGTCACAGAACCGGGTGAGGTGGCACGCGCAAAGAAAAATGGGCTCGACTATTTGTTCCACTTGTACGAGCAATGCCGCCTCTTCCTCGTTCAAGTGCAGGCTCTCGCTCGGCAGCACGGCCATAAGTGCCCCACCAAGGTATGTACATAGATATTATATAGCATGTTTAAAAAAAATTATAAGAATAATTTAATTCGCAAAGCTGTGATTTTTTTTAAGTAAAACTTAGAAATCTTATATACTCTTGCATTCTTTACGTGCTTTCTATAGCTTTTTTTTTTGTTTAAGTTCATAAGGAGTTGCACCTAATAGTTTTCTAGTAACATGTGTTTACTTTAGAATTTAATTTTTCCCAAAAAAAAAAAGGAATATGGCTACGTATAAGCAGCACATTTCAATCAGTTAGTTAACTGTGTCTGGTATAATAGATAATAATATACAAGCTCTCCGGCTCTCCGTGATGCAAAAAAGGAATGTTACAAGTTAAATGGAGTTTCTCTTTGAGTGAAAGAAAAGCGAGTTTTATTACATTACAGAACCCAAGATATCTCATGTCACCTAGCGGCTCGCTCGCTTCGGTCCCGTGCGAGGCAGTGATAGTTGGGAGTAATATTGTACGGAAATCTTTTATGGGTTGGGGCGACGTGTCAGATGGGAATTGGACTGAAAGCTGGGTTCCATGACTTGTCTTGTCAGGCCGATAATACGGACATCAAGCCAACCCCTTTGGATAAGCAGCCCCTCTTTGCATCAGGCCACGTGTCACCTCAAATCACGTCGTTTTCTGAATAAAAAGACGTAGAGCTCGTACCTACTACTGCAGCTTAGTTCACGCCTTTACTCACCTTTGACGTGTCGCTGTGTGGATGTACAGATGGCTGAGATGGGAAAGGTTTTGGGGATCTCGTACAGAGTCGTAGAGATCGTATGTGAGATGAGGATTATGTGGAATCGGGGTAAATCAAATGAGTGCACAGTGCTCTCCGAGAGCGGCCACTGTTGCGTCAAAGATTCGCACCGGGAACAGTATTTGCTTTCCTTTCCTGCACCTGGTTCACGAAGACCCGTCAAAGTTTCTTTTATTACTACTTAAACCCTTCCGTAAGGACTGGAGATTTTCTGATACTCATAAGGTTCCATAATTTCCATATATTGCAACTTGCAAGAATGAATTATTCTAGCTTTTGCCTCAGCAATATTTTGATATTTCACAAGTCAAAAGAATTTCTGTTGTGATAGTTTGCATTAAATGAATTAATTGTTCATGGTTTAATTGCTAAAATGCTCTCATATGTTCAATTAGAATGTACATTATATTTTAGTTAGCTATAAAATGAACAAAAATTGAATATCATTTATATATTAACTTGATTTAAGCCTAACTCATCCAAATTTTTTTTTATTTCATTATTTGAATTGACCTACAAATTACATAATTAATTATTTGTCAATTAAAGCATAGTGTGCACAGGTGCAGTGCGATACTTAACAGATACAAGAGGTCGGCTAGATATATTATAGCACTTGTGAAAGATACAAAGCATGTTAGTAGATATGTTCTCTAAAGAAGAACAAAGGCATTATAATTTTACAAAAAGAATATACACAAACAACAGTTTAATTAGTTAAAAATCCACAAAAGATGTCTAGATTGATTTAGTTGCATGCAAACGTTTGGTATAGGCTTTCAACCTTTTAGATTAGGTGTAATCTTAATAGTCGCATACAAAAAAGTATTTCTTTTAGCTTGAATATATGTATAATAAAATAGATGTGCTAGGTTAATTAGATGCAAATGAGTCATTACTTTTGGTGCCAGACAATAATGGCCTTCTTTCTTTCTTTGAGATCTTGCACAAGATAAATATATGGTGATAAGATTATAAAAAAAAAATGTATGGTGCATGTACAACAGTTCTATAAGATAAATATCTGATTGGTAAAGCTGCTAGCCTGTGAGTCCCACAGTAGTAAACTGGTGTTGACCATGTGGGACCTAGCTGTTCCGGGTTTTGCTCATTTTTCAGAAGGAAAAATTAAATGAAGTCAATTGTTTATCTCTGCAAAATTTTACTGATCATTTCAAGATAGTAAACTTATGTTGTATCAGATCATAACTTTGTAGAATTTACTGAGACCATAAATAATAGATCTGATCAAGGACATTCTTTGAGCAAACTTTCTTTCTTTTCCCATTTAGGTAACCAATCAAGTTTTTCGTTACGCAAAAAAGGCCGGTGCGAGCCACATCAACAAGCCAAAGATGCGGCATTACGTGCATTGCTATGCACTACACTGTCTTGATGAGGAGGCATCTAATGCATTGCGAAAGGCATTCAAGGAGCGGCGAGAGAATGTCGGGGCATGGAGACAAGCGTGCTATGAGCCTCTAGTTAACATCTCTGCCCGGCATGGTTGGGACATCGATGCGGTTTTCAATTCACACCCCCGGCTCTCGATTTGGTACGTCCCAACCAAACTTCGTCAATTGTGCCACATTGCAAGTAGTAATGCTGCTTCTGCTAATGTGGCTACCACTGCTACTGGTACAGTTGGTACGATGTTGGGTTCAGGCTCTGGTGATCCACTTCAGCCGCCATCACCTATTTTCTAGTTGTGTTATCTTGTATGAAATATCCTAATTAGGTTTCATATTTTGAAAAACTTTTGGTTTGATTTGTATTGAAGGACATCTTGATACTTAATTATGAATCTGTAGCACAGCCTTCTGATTCTCAAAGTAATTGCTTTTGCATATGTTTTGTATTCTTGGTAGTAAATTAACTGAATGTGCAGATACATGACATATCTTACTTTTTCATAACAGATGATATATATGATGGACTACTTGACACCAAAGTAGATTTCATGAAACAAAATTTAAAATATTTCACTGGCAAAGAGTACAAATCTGAAATTAAAAGAAACTCAACAAATGAGAGGAAAATTTTAAGCACAACCAAGCCCACCCAATTACTAATCTGAAAGATTTAGACAGCACACGACTAGTGTATCCAGGCCTTGACACAGCGTAGATTATTTGAACTATAAATTTTCCTTAAAGTTTGCTCATTTGCAGCAAAGTTTTTCTTCCCAAAAAAAAAATTGTAGAACGTATCACAGATTTCATTTATCAGAAACAAATCCACATTACGGTGTTTAAAACAAAAGTAAACCACTAGCCCCTAATCAGCTGACAGTCTGATACCATTTCAACTGGTATACATGTACCTAACCTTCTTACCCCAACAAACTCACAGCCCCAACTAATAAAAAACCTAAAAGAATTGAAACCCTCTAAAAATACTACTCATTTTTAACAACATTTGAATTAATTTTTTTCTTTTCATAATTTATCTTTTGCCTCCTAACACAACTTCAAATAGCAAAGAGAGTTGTTACATATTTAAGGGCCGGATTTTTGCAGTAAATGGATATAGTTCCATAATTGGGCCTAGTTACTTTTAGCCCATTCTATACTTCAAAAATTCATATCCGTCGAACAAAGAAAGAAAAAAGCAAAAGATTCCAAACTAGCTCGCTCGCATCGATCAAATGCTCCGAGAAAGAGCGATCTGATGTCGATGTCGGCTGATGAGGAGGGGGCAATGGAGGGGATCGCCGATCAGGCGACGGAGGAGGAGGAATTTGGATCGGAGGAGATAGAGTATGTGAGCTATGGAGGTGAGCAGCACCTCCCTCTTGTTATGAAATTGGTCGATGAAGAGCTGAGCGAGCCTTATTCCATCTTCACTTATCGCTATTTCGTCTATATCTGGCCTAATCTTACTTTCCTAGTACGCGATTCGCATCTCCCTTTCTTTCTGTTTAGGGTTTCAGGTTTATTTTGTATGACGCTGGTAGGCGATTTGGTTTATACTGAAATGGTTAGTATTTCAGTAGGATCTGAAAGGTTGGTTTGTATTTGATGCCTGTACTTATAATGTGATGTGTGATATGATGAACTGATGCCTTATCAGTGTGCAAAATAGATGCATTTCTGAAAATTTAAAGATCCGAATCTTAGGAATCATTTTTTATATTGTATACCATGGTGATGTAACTATCCGGTTTTTGCAAAATTTGTATAGGCGTTTTACAAGGGAAAATGTGTGGGGACGGTGGTGTGCAAGATGGGGGAGCACAGGAGCACCTTTAGAGGTTATATCGCCATGCTTGTTGTTATTAAACCTTATCGTGGGAAAGGAATTGGTAAATTAACTATTTTTTGTTAGTAATACTGCTTTACATATATGCTTTGTAATTACTAGGTACTAATTACTAATTCTTTTTCATTAATGTGGCAGCAACTGAGCTCGTGACTAGAGCCATCCGGGTGATGATGGAATCTGGCTGTGATGAGGTAATTTCCTTTTTAAATATATTTAAATTTTGTTTGTCTTGGGATTGACACATCAACAAATCTCACAAACAAACATATTTGAAGCTGTTTTAGTTCCCTCTATAAAAGTGAACATATTACATTGCACAACCGGGAAATAACTCAAGAAAAAATCCTTTATGCCATTTATCCTGAAACACGATAGCCGTAACTGCTGCTCTGCTGCTACTGCCTCATTTATACACAAATGAGAAGAAAAGGAGAAGGGTAATTTGGGTATTTGACATATGACCATGGTAGGATAATATGCTTGCTGCTTTGTGTTTTAGAGGGGCAACTATTGTATCTACATGTTGTTTTATTTCATCATGCAGGTGACACTGGAAGCAGAGGTGACAAACAAGGGTGCGCTGGCATTATATGGTCGGCTTGGTTTCATCAGGTCAAAGAGATTGTACCGATACTATTTGAATGGCGTGGATGCATTTCGCCTGAAGCTTCTTTTCCCTCGACTGGATCCTGGTATTGATACTTTTCCAACCACCGAAGATGGAGCTTCTATCCAAGTTCCAGAAAACTCTCAAAGGCAATCTGTGACATTCTATGGTTAGTTCTGTTTTCTCACAATATGCACCGATGGACAAAGTCATGACAATGGCATAGTATAAAACTGGTGGGCGCCGTACCATGTTTTTTTATGGTAGTCTAAAATTTCTGAGTTTTAAATTATTAGTGAACTGGGAATTTATAATGTCAGGGATCTTTTAAAATAATCAGGTGATGGAATAGTGGCATTCCTGCAAATTTCTTCAAGAATATAACGAAATGGACAACAGTCTGCAGATACATATATTAACCCTATTATTTAAGGTACCTTAGTTATTCTGGTAAAGAGTACAATTCAAAGTTGAGAAGAAAAGTAAATTCTTGGAAATTAGATTAAGATATATTCTTGTTCATGTAGTCAAACTTTTTACTCAATGCTACATAGTAGATATTAGATAATGACATACATATTGGATCAGTTGTGATGAGTTCTGCAATTTTTTTCAGGTTGAGGATCTGTGCTGATTGTGATTTCATGGCATTTACAGTTGCTTACCACATTTGATGCAACATAGATTTGGTTGACTGATGTAAACATTTGCGATGATTATCATAGATTATATATTTATATGTATGAATTAAAAGCTCAAGGACTCTTCGGTAGTGTGCTTGTTTTTTCCTAGGGGCACCCATGGACGTTTCTTATCCCCCCCCCCCCCCCCCCCTTTTAAATAGAAGACAATTAGCGGGACACAATACTAATAACAAGCTTTTTTGCCATTAAAAAAACGCATTGATTTTTCCCATTTCAATTTTTTTTATCCCCCACCCAACAAGTAAAGAAAAATATCGAAGTCATTTTTTTGGGTAAATTTCATCAGAGGTCACTCGACTTTGCTCTTTGTTATAAATTGATCACTCAAGTTTGATTTCTCTCTCGCTAACCATTGAACTTACTGTGTGTACCAATCAAGTCATTTTGTTAATATCTCCATTCAAAACACTAACGAAATATGACATTGAACACAACTCATCACATTTGATAAATTAGGTGATTTATTTTCGAGAGAACTATTTTCACCCATTGAGCATGTCTCTTTTGTTAGAAGACATAAGCCAACAATTCAGTCATCACATTAATTAAGCATTTTCTTTTTCTATTTTTTTTTGTTTGACAAGTTACTAATTTGCATTTTGTGGGCAACCGTCTGTTTTGTTTGTGAATTGGTTAAACTGATTCCTAACCTTCATCTTATCATTTAAGCTCATCTTTTGGATTGAAATACATGTTAATGTATGAGCTATGATTATATTACTCTATAATTTTGTGTAACTATCTTTTATGAATTGTGATTAATAGTTCATCTCTTTTAGAAAAAAGGTAACTGAATAAATATCACAAATTAATTTTGTATTAATACGTCATAATCTTTTTTAGATATCTCCAACTATATCTCTTAAAAAATAAACTGATAATAATATCAATTATCTCATTATGCCCTTAAAAAAGAAAATTTCTAAGAGAGCATTATAAAAATTTGCTTCAGTGTAAGAGAGTCTATTAATGGATAGTTGAAAGAAGGAAGGAAATAGACCGGAGGTAAAAAAAGAACACATCAAATAATAGGGTTTTGAACGGAAATATTAACAGAATGACTTCATTGGTATAAATAGAAAGTTTAGTGGCTAACTGAGAGAGAAATCAAACTTGAGTGATCAATTTGTAACAAAGAGCACAGTTAAGTGACCTCTTACAAAATTTATCCTATTTTTTTCTTTTGAAAGAGTGTTTATGAAGCTGCCAGTAATCAGAGCGGAATGCGTGTTTAGTCCATTAAGTGTCGATCATATTATGTATTATTCTCCCGCGTTTTCATTTGTTAAGCTTAAACACATCCAACTACAAAATAAATTATCTAACTACACCACTTGTATTCATCCACCATATTTTTCCCAACAATGCAGTCTCAAACTGGCGCGGTTACAGCTCTTGCCCCTTGCACCCCAAAGGACTTCTGTTTGACATTGAATCCATGAAAATAAACACCTGCTACTCCCTTCATGCATGTTTTTATGCTTTAAGACGTTAAATACTAGGGGGGAAAATCACACAACACTGCCCCCAAAAGTCAGTTAATTTATTTAATACATTTCTTTTGAGCAACTTTGAATTGGAATTACTTTCTAGTTTCCAACCAGAAATATATTGCATTCAAATTTATACTTATGCAGATCAAAATTTATACTTAAATGCAGATCATTTGCAATGCATATTCACCGTTGGAGAAAGAAAGGCGATAGCACCAAGAAACTAGAAGCGGAACCAACTACCGAGTAAAGACCAACAGAACAACCTATGAGGTAGTTGAAGGCAATGGCCTTATCTGATAAAAATTACAACAATTCATGACAAAGATCACATATTCACAGTACTGCTAAAAATCACCTATATGACTGGGTGAGACCAGGGAAGTAGCGAGATGAGATGGGAACATTTTGTAATTCAACAGGAGCAATTGACTGGTGCCCCGAATAGTTCCAGTTCTGGTCCAGGTCATATGCTCTTGGATAACGGGCCGAATAAGAAACTGGTAATGGTGGTGCTGCCGGATCAGCAGCTGGTGCATAAGTTGCATTCCTGCAGGAGACTTGTTGCCGCTGGTGATGTGGGTCATGGTAGTAACCTGCTGAGCCCACCTCTTGTGCTGTCAATGCTCCGTACTCTCTACTGCCATGGTGGTCTCTCAAGGGGAGCATCTCTGAGGAACCTCTATAAACAACACTGGAATTGAAGCAAAGAAAAAGAGGGCAGCAAGTTATTTCTTGTCTGAGAAATAAGAATATATTCAAGGACACTCTATAGGTGAGTACCGCTCAGCTGGCAAGGGATTTTCATTGTAGTACGAATGCTGGTATGGATCACTGAGAGAAGGGGCATAGCTCATTGGGTCAGTGACAGGTGCATAGTGTACCGGATCAGCAGAAGGGTCATAGTGCACTGGCTCTGCATGAGGATGGACATGTTGTAACTGATCATTCAAATAACGGTCAGGTACATGCCTTATCTCCACCGTTGGCGGCGGGTAGCGCATGTACACCTCATTTGGTTGAGGTTCTTGTGCAGGCACACGTCTGATGTAATGTGGATCAGTAGCATGCGGCAAATAACATGACTCGTCAGTTCGCAAAGGATGGTGTGACCCATATCCAGATATGTACGTCTTCTGCAGGGGTGGGGAACAGGACCTTTGTTCCGACTGGAGCCGAGGGATTGGTTTGAACAAGCCTTTTAAGTTTCTCACCTATCAAATGAACAACTTGAAGTCAGAAAATTGAAAAGAGATGCATGTATTTAGCTGCTTATTGCCTCCAAAAAAAGACAAATTACAGAGATATATCTTACTTTTTGGCAACTTGACATCTATCCAAGGCATCCATGGATTAATTTAAGTGAGATATATATTGTATTAACAGGCTCATTTGAAATAAGAAAATAGATATAAGCTAGAGCAACAAAAGTTGGGTAAGATGAGACAGCTTACTTGCTTAGCATTGAGTCCAGGAGTGAACTTGCCTTTATTATCATAGTTCTCAA
The DNA here is from genome assembly GCA_037678475.1 of x Bolboschoenoplectus mariqueter. Taxonomy (NCBI): domain Eukaryota; kingdom Viridiplantae; phylum Streptophyta; class Magnoliopsida; order Poales; family Cyperaceae; genus x Bolboschoenoplectus; species x Bolboschoenoplectus mariqueter. The sequence goes on along the minus strand of CM075258.1, from coordinate 2,683,719 downwards.
TAAAGGCTTTCTTGAATGTACTCTCTGGAAGGGGCAAGCAATCTTGATCAATCCTGAATTTTACCTGTGTGCATGTCATGTATAAACAAAATTAAGTAACACACTGTCTGAAAACTTTCAAACAAAAAAGTACTTCTGGATCATAGTCATTTTTTTGTAAACATCAAGTTTCAAATGAAAAGATTTAAGAAAACTTTAAATCATGTAACTTACTTATGCATTTACAGAAAATCTAAGATTTAAACTCTCAAAGACATCAAGATTACTAAAAAATGATCTACAGACAAGGAAAAAATTTACTAAAAAGATCAAATTTGACGATCTAACCCACCTTCATCATTATAAAAATCACTATGGTTATCATAATAATTACTTCTTTCCTGGTATCTCATGTTATCCAAAGACATTCCTGGCACCCCCACCCACCCAGCCCTACCTTCCATCAACAATATCCTGCTTCACTTCATAATGTAGAGCATAGTCAAAGATGGGTTTTACTATAAATTATTATAATTCAATCATGTCAAAATGATTCATGCATAGATGGGTTCCTACAAATTGAGTAACCAAGCACAACAAAGAATAAGGTTCAGAAAAGTGTTTTTGTTGATATTGTGAAGATAATCAATAGATTTGGTTAAAAGTTTAAATTCTGTAATTTCAATGGATGTAGCTATTTGCAATAGGGTTTTATTCACCATTTTCTAAAGGCAGTGTATCATCCACCCTAACAAACTAGCGTTTGTCATCTAATTAAGTTGCTGTGCCTAAAGAAGCATGAATTGGTACAGCAGAGGTACCTGAACAGAAATGAAATCACGCAAGGACCTCAGAAGGAGAAGACAAGAAATTTGCTAGTTTCAACAAGGACAATTGAAAGACAAAACAGCAGATTGGAGGCCAGATATTGGAAAAAGCAAGAGACTAATACTCTCAATTGTAAACAATGAACAGAGCTTAGATGTAACATTAAAAATGTCAACATCCCATGAACATGCTAAAGCTCATGGTTACTAAATAATGTACACCTTGAATGCTTAACCCCCCATTCTTCATCTCTCGAAAATGGTTTTCTAAGAACATTGATGTTGTTGAACTTGAAATATCTTCTTGGCTCATGGAATCTACTATGATGAAAGCTCAGTGCCATACCTTCAATAAAACAATGGAACTTGAGATCTAGAGGGTAGCAGGAACCTAAGGATTTGGCTACGCATCGGCCCATAATTTAGGTGCTAGCTGTCAAGCATCATTATCCAAGTAATAAGTCATCCCTCAAGATCCTTTGGCTTTCCATATTAATCTTGTGACCATTCTAACCCTATAGCAATATATTATCTTATAGCTACCAAGCGTATTCCAATTATCCCTAGCCATGAGTAAACAAGTAGTGTCGAAGCACCAACCAAGCATATCACTCATCAATAAGATCACAGAAACTACTAACTACTGCAATCCAAGATTAAAGACTGGAGATAAATTTTAGTAATATTTATCACTTGACCACTAAATTTTAGTAAAGTCAGCACCTGACCTGACCAAATCATATCAATCAAACTAACTAGAGGCACAAGTGGGTTGGATTGAATCCAAACCAGACAAACAATCTTCCCAAACACAAGCCAATAAAGGCAACCCTCCATTGTTGACAAACCATTTGGGACAAATAATGCCCAACCTGTGTCCAGCCTATGTAAACGACCAATAACCTGCCTAAAACACAACTCAACAAAGGCAGCCCTTCCATAAATGGCAAGACACTTGGTTAGATCACATCCAAACATGTCATGCCAAGGTAACAGAGCCTATGACAATCAAATTTCTTTGAAGGAAAATTGATCTAAAAAGGTAATGAATGCAAAGCTCAAAGCTACCTGTGCAGGGAAGCGGCCATGGAAGGCGTCCCTCTCCAGGTTCAATCCTCCATGGGAGGTCGCCTTGTAGACCCCGTACAGCAGCTTCAGATCAAAATCATACAAGAACAGCTTCGCCCCAGGTTTAATTTTCTTAACGCTTTCCAATTTACCCTTCGGCAAACCGAAAACCCGATACTGGTAACACTCTGGTTTTGTCTTCCCACTGCACATGAAGATAAAACCAGAGCTCTTCTCTGACCCGTCCCTTTCAGCATCCTTCTCCCTATCCAATTTCTTCTTCTCCTTTTCCTCCTTTCTCTTATCATTCCGGTCAGGAGATGAACCGGACGCCTTTCTCTTACCACTCCTTTCAGGAGATGAACCGGCCACCTTTCTCTTACCACTCCTTTCAGGAGATGAACCGGCCACCTTTCTCTTACCACTCCTTTCAGGAGATGAACCGGACACCTTTCTCTTACCACTCCTTTCAGGAGAAGAACCGGATGCCAAGCTAGGGTTGGGGTCAGATTTAGCATTCGGTTTCGGGTCACGGTTTTGAGCAACCGCTGCCTCCTCAGGTCGCTTCAAGTCATTCCTCCTCTTCTTCTTGAACTTCTTGGAGGAGGAGGATGAACCAGACGACCGTCGATCAGCCTTAGAACCAGTTGTCGGTTTCTTGTCCTTGGATGCCCTCTTGGGCTTGACCATGATCGCTCGACTAATTCCAATTAAGATCGATACTAAATGGATTGAACAGAGAACAAAATCTCAAAATCTAGGGTTTAGTAAGCCTACCTGAAATTTGCAGACAAAGAGAGAGATGCTTAAGACACCAAAAGAACGGCGATTGCTGTTTTAACAGATTCACAGAATACTCAATTGTGAGAGATTGAGCTGTTGTACGAGGTTGCAAGACGAGACGGTCCGGATTTGGGGCGATTCGTCATAAAAAAGAAAAACAATATTTTATTGGCCAGGAAAAGACAGTCTGATTGCCTCCAGTTACTTCAGATTGACACGAAACTGCTCCCTCCAGTATTTGGCGAATAATAGTTGTGGAGTTTCCGCTAGGCGCTAGAGCAATCAGCCGCCGTGTCCGAGTCCGACTGGAGACTGTGTCGGCGTCATGCCACGGATACACGAGGACACTACAATACTAATAGCATAATTTTGAATGGAAAAGATCAAATTTGAAATTTCAGATGAGTTAAACAAGAAAACATAACAGCCCGTTGTCACTGGTTCGATTCAAATCAGCCCATTAATTTCTCTCTCCAGTAAAGAATAAACGGGCCGAGTAGTTGTGGCCATAAGCCCGTTACACCTAAGAAATTATCATTGATCCTTTTCCATCTTTTTGTTGGTTTCTTTTTTGTCAGATATTATTTTTTATATGAGGATAATTGGTTTCTAATTCATGATAATTGACTACTAATTGCTTCGAGTGGGGTGTCATGTACTTAAAAATAAGAGTTCTGATAATATCATAATGTTCTATTATTGCAAATCCTCACAATAACTTTTCTTGATGACATGACTATCCTTCATTGGCTGAGAGGCAGATGATTTACCAATGATATATCTCTTAGTCCTTGAAATCTTCATTTCATCTAATCTGTTTGAATATTTCTCTAGTGAAGGATATATGCAAGGAGGTACTTGCCACTTCCATTTCATTCTCATCTCTCCTCTTTTGCTCTTCGCTCTATGAATCTCTTCGTCACCTCCTGATAGTTATGCTATTTCCAGTTCAAGCTTAATCAAGGATGAGAGCACAAAATTTTCAGATAAATTATTTCATATTTTAATACTTTTTTTTAACTATAAAAATAGCATAATTCGGTAATTATTTTATATGTTTTATTTGTGTTGCGCCTAATTAATCCCTGTCTAATTAATCTCTTTCAATTACTGCTCAGTGCCCTTCCTTGCTCTCTCTTAATTTATGGAAAAAAAATAACCAATAATGTTGTGCCAAATGTTACCTAGCTTCTACAGATGTCTGAAATAACTAAAATATATGCGTCCCCCAGACCATTGGCTTATAGTCATAGAAGAACAACCAATTATATATAATTTAACAGAGTGCATGACATCATGTTTAATTTAAAGATTTCTAATTTTCTATGCTTTCAATTTAGCTCATTTCATATGGTGCAAGCTGTTCTAGCTATTGTACATATATAAAGGACATTGAAGATTGTTTCAATTAAATCTTTCTGTGGCTGTAGTTATTTCTTGATATGAAATACTTGTTTCAGAATTGTGTGACGGCACTTTGGAATTTAACAGTAAACAAAGTAAGTATATGCTATGTATTAATTAGAGGATACATCGGCCATTTTTCATAAGGAAAAACCGTGAACCATGAGTGAAATTAAAGAGATTATGCTGACAGACATGCATTACCCATCTCATATATATTACATTGCTAAAATAATAAAAGTATCATCATCAGTCAATGGTTCCTTAACCTCCAAACTTGAACGTCAAAAAAAAAAAAAAGGATCATTAGAATTGCATTTTTTTTTATATGCAACTTTTCTCTGACAAAAGTAGTGCTATAATTCCTTTAGAATGTGGTCTTGGAACGTTTGATCTTCCCTCGGAGCACCTCCATAAGTGAAGGATAACTGCATACAAATTGGGAATATTCTTCTGTTACCGCCAAGTTTGAAAAATTTTCCCATTTTGATGCAAAGTCCAGACACACGGCCTTCATTCTGCTGCAGCTGTGTCGATCTGCAATAATCAGATAACCCAAAACCGTGTCTATAGAGAGAGTACTGAGTAGCCTCTCTTGACATTTAGCTACCAACCCCTTAATTGCATACCTGTCTGCTGCAACCAACAAATCTCGAATCATGTCAGATGAAGCTGTATTAGGCAGAGAATCAGTGTATACAAAGTGAAGCAAAGCTTTAAAAACAGCAGCTTGCATGTCTTTGATCGGTATCACATCCATCTCTCTTTCAGCCATAGAGCCGAACAATTCAGCCTTAAACACCTCCGATCGGGCGCCAAGGACTATCCTATGAGCTGAAAATATCTCTCCCTCGACAGAGAATTTGACATCAGCCATCTCCTTGGTTTCACCTAGCTTCCTTATATCCTTAAACAGCATGCGCCCTTGTGGCGGTTCTTCAATTATTTCAATCCTTTTTTCGCTTAATTCAATTATGGTAAAGGTACAAAGAATCACAAAATAACCTTTCCTTATGTAATGTTCCTCTAACTCGCTTATTCTTATCATTCCAGGGAAGCCCCAAGTTGAATTCTTATTGAAAAACTGCCCACATCCTCTCGAAAGTATTCCCTTGTTGTCCTTCTGGATGATCGCCAAATCGAACGACACGCTAACTTCGAAACAATCACTCACAAGCTTGAGGTAGAGGGAAACCATGCCTTCATGTTTCTTGTCGCAACCTCGCGGATAGCAGATGATAACCCATTCAAATGGCCCTGTTGTGAATCTAGGACTGCAGATGTACTCACCATTATTCATGTTCCGAATTCTGGAGTAGTCCACTCTAAATCTTTGAGCAACTCCATCAGAGATCATAGCAGATGAGAATTTAGTGCATACCAGGTCCATCTGATCTCTAAAATAGCTTGATAATTGTTAGTTCAACATAAATAGTATTCAAGTATCAAATACAAAATACACAGCTATTGATTAAAATTTCAGTTGCGAATTTTATATCAAACAAACAAAGAACATGATAGACAATTAATACTAGGCGATAAAAATCATTCAGACAAAAAATACTTTAGCAAACAGTTTTTTCACACAAGAGCACACATGCATAGAACAATTAAAACTATCAAAAAGCTATTACATACCTTGTTAAACTACCAGAAGTGTTATACTGAAAACTCTAAAATCAAATTATTACTTTGGACTTTTCAATGTGGCGGAGCAGATCAATTGTCTGACATTGAAACCAAAACACTTGAAAGAATAAATAGCTTTACAAATACTTGATGATGCTATTTTCAGCAAACTACTCCAAAATCAGCATAGAAGTATTTTTTTTTTTTGGAGGTTTATATATAGATGGAGCGTTACTATATTTGATGATCCCAATCTAGATCAAATTGCTACAAAATTAGTAACAGCTGTTGGTAGTTATGTATTCTGCAAATTGCAATAGAAATAAATTCATATGTTTTTGTTCTAGAGGTATAGTTTCTATCATAAAAAAATAAAACTAATTAAAGCCTTTTCAAAATAAGTGAATAAAAAAACACATCCATCAAAATCAAATATTCGTTCCTATAACATCAGATTTTTGTGAAGACTAATACAACCTTTTTTGGCAATTATTAGCTAAATTTATCATCAAAAAATTTAAACATAAAAGGAAACGAAATAATATAGACAAGTCTAGTATTGATGATCTAGAATTAGAACTATTGTTTTTAGCTCAAATAAGTTCATAATATATTTTTTTATGTTTTACTTTTAGTTCAACAAATCTCCTTTAAATTGTGCAAGAAAACTACATCATTTATTTTGTTCCTTTATAATTTTTATGATAATATTATTGAAATTAACGATATTTGATATATAATATAAGTGGTAAGGATAAATCTAAAATTATATGGTTGAGATGAGTAAATTGTATTTGTTGATTTTCTCTGGTCTCTAATTACAAAATTCAATAGCATATATACAAAATAATAAATATAAGTACTAGATGCATAATTTTATCAAGTTTTTCTAGTAGAAAATAAAAGTATAATTATTATATAACGCCTTTGGACTCTCATTGCGTTATTTATTTGATCTTTAAGATCTTTTAAATAAGAATTCAGTAATATTTGCATGATGGATCATTCAAAACTCTCCTCCTCTCTCTCTCTCTCTCTCTCTCTCTTTCGTTGTACATGCAAAACTTCTTTGGATACTTGATTAATATCTACTGATATTAAAATTTAAGAGCACATATAATAGATTGTGTCGTAAAAAAATTATATATATGCTGTACTGCATCAAGAAGTAAAAAAATAAGATAACTTTTTTACAACAATAAATAATTTGGAAAGGCATTTTTTTGAATTTAACAATTATAGGACATAGATGTCGACTCATGAAGAGAGACTAGAAAATCCTAACTGGGTCAAAGCTGGATATTTGGATCAAACCAGTCCCGTTTAGATAAATTAGACTTCCTTTATAAACTCTCTTCCTATCAATTAAATAGAACGGATGTCCACGTGTCTATGGCAGATTAAGCGCGAGAGGTGTCAGAAAGTTAACAAATTTCTGTCTCGAAATAACCCATGTCACAGAATTTCATCAGGCATCACCATCCTTAACTAAAAATCATAAATTACTTTAAATCAAACTAACTTGTATTCTTACACACATCCAAATCCACTCTCTCACTCAAAAAAAGAAAAAGAAAAAAAAAAGAAATAAAAAGAAATTCTATCAATTTAGTTGCAGCAATACACAAATTAAAGATAGATACACACACAAAAATTCACATCTGCTCATCATCTCCGAGCGTGTACATTTGCATTATGGCGCTGCAGACGTTGAGAGGCACATCCTTGAGGAAGCCGAGAGGGTTGGCAAAGCGTACGTTAGAGCTGATACCGGTATCATCGGAGAGCACGACACGTGCACAGTTGCGACCAGGGACTGTCTGAGCGCAGTCCTTGATCGGGCTCTCCACGAGGACCACCTCACAGATTTCGTTCTCGTGGTTATCCTTCAACTCTAGCTTGTATACGCCATCTTTTCCGGTGACCCCATCGACTGTGTGCTCTATTCTTCCGTGAACGAAGTGCCTGCATTCGAGTTTGACCTTTGCACCTGATTGATACAAAAAAAAAAATCACCTCTTGAGGACAATCTAAATTATGTTATGGATTTAATCATCTAACTACTGAAGAATATTATCTTGTATAATTGCATGCATTTGTGTGCTATGTGCATCTCGACTGTATAATACCTTCGATGTATTGGGTGACATTGGTTTCAAATCCGGCACGGCAGGTGTCGCAGTAGACTTTGCCGAGTACTGTAAAAGTGGGTCTAGGTGCAGCAAGAACAACAGAGGCAAAGACACAGGAGAGAGCAACAAATGCAAGGAAGCAGAGCCTGGCCATTATTATTGGATCTTGATATATAAATTTTCTTCTTTTCTATTTCTTTATCTCTCTCTTTTTTATTTCCCTTTTTGTTCAAGTGTGCTATTTAATTGATAGCAATTTGTTTTGGGGTAAGAGACATGTTACATGCTGTGATTATATAAAATTTGCATTGCCTATTTTTAGATTTGGATGCGCTGGTTTGGGTCAAATTTGAGGGATAAAGGGGAAGAATCATTTCCAATTTCTAATAAATTATTGGTGTATATTAATTGTCTTCACAACTGATCACAACTAACTTGTATATATGTTTTTACCAAAAAAAAATAATAACTAATTTGTATGTTGTTTATGCTTTTTTTAATCACACAATTTTGCTGTGCAAATTACAGTTGGTAATTAATAGTTTGAGGAAGTCCCGGATCGACAATTTTACATACCTTTTCTTTTGTTGTTGTTATAAAAAGTATATATCAGATACATTTTTAATGAGACATAGTAGTTTTTTTCTCATTAGTCCGAATAATTTTACATACCTTTTGTTTTGTTGTTGTTATAAAAAGTATATATGAGATACATTTTTAAACAGACACAGTATTTTTTTTAAAAGAAAATTTCTCATTAGTTCTGATATTTATTTTTTTTTCAAATATCTCTTACGAAATTTAATCTACATTTCTCCTAAAAAAGACATAATATATTGTAACTAACGGTTTGACTTGATCAAACCAAAGAGTTACATCTGAAATAACGCAATGAAGCTTAAAATATTTTTCGGATTTTATGTGATTTATTCATTGCATTCAATAACTGCATAAATAATCCCCCATAGTTGCTGGTGCATATTCCTATTGAGAAAATTTTGTTGAAAACAAAAAAAATAATCATTATCTATCAAACTAGAAGGGAAAATATAAAGAAAGAAAAAAACCATATTTCTAACCAGCCAAGGAGTAAAGGAAATAGGTATTGTCAAAAAAAGAAGAGTAAATTAAGGAAATAGGAATTTGTGACCCTATTAGTTTTAATTGTTCATGTAAACAGATCAAAACTTTTTAAAATTTTCATACTACGTTAAAATGTTAAAATTATTTAATTCTCCTCAAAACATAAAAATGTTTTATATTTTTTTTCTTTCTTTATTGATTTCGAATAATCTTTATTAAGATTATCTTAATTCACCATTAACATTTTGCTGAAGGCCACTACTTTATTCTCACTCCCACTTAACCAAAATCCGTAATTCCTTCTCTGGACTGAAATAAAAAAATAATAGAAATTTCTGTATAAATGATTAAATGAATAATTATATTAAGGGTGAATAAGAAATAATCATTTTAATTCTAAATAATTTTTAATGATGAATTAAGCAAATTAGTCTAATTGATATCCTAGTTAAATGAAGATAAAAGTACGTAATTTTTTTATTGAATAAATAAGCAATTTTAAAGTTTTAAGGATTTCTAATGTACAATGAACCTACGAATAATAATTAACCCATCCCACTAAATAACGCCAATAAAGAAACCTCATTTCCCCGGTCACAAGAAGGCAATAATAAATTGGATGCGTTTTCTTTTTGTAATGTTACATTGGAGGTCAATTTGTTACCAGTTGCTTAATGCCTTAATCAATTATCTTACGCGGACTGTGAATATACATGACATAATCGCGAAGTAATACATAGAACTGTTCGGATGCATACGCATTTGAGCTGTTGTTACAAATTTTCAATCGAAATGCTCTGGTGAATATCACATATTAGAATTTGACAGTATAAGAGTATAAGAAAAGTAACAGTAAAGGGCATTTGGTCTAGTGGTATGATTCTCGCTTAGGGTGCGAGAGGTCCCGAGTTCAATTCTCGGAATGCCCCACTTTTTTTGTTATCTTTTTGTCTCAATTGGAAAATATATAAATAAAAAGAGTTTATTGTCCATGTACTCATCAAAATTTTCAAAATAATCGATTTCTCCATCAAAACATAAAAATAGCTAGTTCCCCTATTATCGCTTAAGAGAATTGCCATGCATAAAATATATATATTGTCACACAAAAACATGTGGCTTAATTAATAAATTTAAGTGTTGAAAATGACAATGTATTAATATAACTCTTTTTTTATAACAAGCCAAATTAAATAAGCTATATCTTCTCATGTCCCAAATTAGAGAGAAAAAGATGACATATAACCACCTACAATAACATTGTATTGCTAGGGGGGAGAGAACCTCCCCAAACAAACACAATGACTGCTGCCGTGGCATGTGTTTTATGTTCGATGGAGATATCAGGTCACAAAATTGATCATTTACCTATAGTTCAAGCACCATATCTGGTTGTTGCAAAAGATGCTTGTAATTATGAGCACGGCAAGTATTCGACCTTTCTTAGTATTTCTGATGGCAATATCTATCACTGTGATATACCATCTCTCACCACAGGAAAGTTATTCGTCGGATCTCATCATGGCTGGATTGCACTCGTCAACCAGTTTTGTGAACCATCAATCCTCAATCCTATTACCGGCCAGGTGATACCCCACCCATCCATTTCCACCCTCTCCATTATTCGTCCGTCATACAAATTTGATAGATCTTTGGACTGCTATTATTTCTGTGATCATTTTGACAAAAAGTTTTACGGTTGGACAATCAAACACCATCGGAAAAACATTACCTTCAATAGAATTATATTCTCGTCTGATCCTTCAAGCTCTACTGATTTTACTGTTGTAGCAATATACGGACCAGGATTAGATCTGATATTTACAAAACCAAATGAGAGCAAGTGGAATCTATTGGAGTGCAAAGTGTGGTTTGTGGATTTGACCTTTCATCAGGAGAAGAAGATCTTGGCCTTGACTCTCATGGGTGCTCTACATTTGATCACATTCGACGAGAAAAGTATCGCGAACGAAGAAATTTGTGGACCGTTGGTTAAAGCAGACAACAGAGAGCATAGATATTTAGTTGACAGCGATGCATACGGGATTCTACAGGTTGTTAGACATCTGAAGTATAATGATCGGCCAACAACACGTGCTATGACGGTTCTTCGGCTTGTTGGTGATGGTCAGGGAGATAAAACATGGCTCATTGTGAAGACCTTAGATGGTCAGGCCATCTTTATTGGTCCAGGGGTGACAACACCGTTGCCGACAGATAAGGTACATGGTTCAATTAAGCCGGATAGTGTCTACTTTACAGATGACTGGGGGGGACGTATTAGGAGGTAGTCACAAATTAGATCGAGACATCGGCAGATACGGCTTAGAGGATGATAGCCTTGAATTTTTTCCTCGTGAAGCTTGTCACTCCACCTGGCCTCCGCCAATCTGGGTGTGTTAATTTTTTCAACACTGTTTTTTTTTTTTTGTAAAAGTATGTGAATTTGCTAATTGTTATTAAAAAAACATTTAGATTTTTAATTTTATTATGTGAATTTTATGAAGGAATTGTTTCCCATGTCAATCCTCAAAATATTCATATTAACTTGAACATTGTTTATGAAGGTCTACTTATCTATATAATTTATACAGATTTTGTTGCTTGCTCTTCTTTTTAATGCAGACAGAAACTATGATTAAATGTATATAAACTATTTATAATTATTATGTATTTTTTGAGTCAATAATTTTAAATTTTAGATATAAAAATTTACTAACTACCAAAATGAAGGACATCGTGAAAAATTTACAAAGAAGCAAGTCTCAACTTATGCACTGTTCATACATCGGTTCATCACTTCATTGGTAAATTATTCCTTGCAAGTCTCTACATCAATTTGCTTTTCCTAATTCTTCTAAAATGTTTTTCTGATATTGTTCAATTGTCCTTTTCACAAGTCCCCAGTCGCCTTCGTAGGACATTGTAAAATCTTTAGAGGGGACAAATGGAAGGTTTCAATGCTTGTATGATCGATCTATCCATTCACGACGGTTTCCCGCTTCTCGCGCATCAAAAAGAATTCTCTTTCCAAACAGAGACATGAACGAGAGACTCCGGACGCCGGACACGTAATGGTAAAGAGCCCTGCGACATGAATCGATGTTTGTAGAGATCACAGAAGATCCGACTTAACAATACCAAACCTTATCCAAAAGTCCAGTAGCAAATTGCACAGTAGAAAACTAGGGATTAGGAAGACATGGTGTAAACGAAGTTTGTAGAACATCAGAATAAAGTATAAGCGGGACAGGAAGTACGCAAACTGTTATAATTTATTATGGTTAACTAAGTCGTATAAAATTGCCAATTTTGAATATTAGATAATTATCATAAAGTACTTTGCTAATAATAGATCTTACTTCAAAGAACTAACAACGTATCTAAATGCTAATTATAATTCCAATATCTGATTCATAATTTTATATTTATAAGTCTTTTAGCTCAAATAATAATCTAATTTGGATGATAGTTTATATTTTTTTTTTTTGCCTTTTCTAGCTTTTCACTATTAAAAATTACTTGAAAAAATAATTATTATTATTTTAATTTTGGCTCCAATAATCGTAGCAACAAATTCTCCAAATAATATCTGTATTATTTTTTCAACCCCTCTTCAATGTATTTACAAACTTAATAAATTGTAAGACCAAAGTACTATCAAAATTATTAAATAAAAACTACAAACCTTTTTGTTTGTTTTATAAAATAACACTATTTTGATATATTATTCATATTATAAAACAGCGAACCATTCTCAATTTATGCTTACGTTTTATTCAAATCAGGAGTTTTATAACGAACCTTACAATGTCATTAATGATATATATATATTCCACAAATCATTATAGCACCTACAACCAAATTTCAATTATTTTTATAAAAGAAACAAATATATGTTCGCTGAGATTTGCTAATGTAAAGTATCAGCTTTAAACCGTTGCTTGTTTCACAAATCAGCACTAAACCTATTCCATTCAAACAGTACAGCAACAAGCCAACAACAAAGCAGGCCCAAATCAATCATCAATCATTTGATTCATCTCCAAGGATCAAGTCATTGCGTCTACTTAAACCGATCCAGCGGAGCACCAGACCTCCCCTCTCTCTCGCTCTCCACTCTCTCTCTCTCATTCTTCTTCGACAAAACTATTAGTCTATTTCCATCGCCATGGCAGTGGCGCCTCTTCTACTCTTTCTTTTCTTATCTCTTGGATATGTCGAGGTTGATTCAGCGTACATAGCATACAACACCTCGCAGCAAATCGTGGCGGGAAAGCTGAATGTACACGTGGTGGCCCACACGCACGATGACGTGGGATGGCTCAAGACCGTTGATCAGTACTACGTGGGGTCTAATAACTCAATCCAGGTGATGTTATATTGTTGCCTTTTCTCTCGCTTTTGGAAATTCCAGGAATAGTATTGGGCGACTGTATAAGAAGATCATTTTCCGGGTCACTGGTTAAACATAGTTTCTAAATTGGAACAGAGGCTCCAAGCATTGGAGGTCTTTTGACTAAAATTGGAATTAAATTGAAACTTGAAGATAAATTAGAGTGATCCTTTCATATATTTTTTCCTGTTGTATTGGAATTTTGCGATCACACAAACTATCTCTGGAAAAATGCTAAGAAGCTTTAAGAATTGTAATCTAAGATGGATAGTATACCGTGTACTATGAATATCCTGCATACTTTATTCCATAATCTAGTTGTTGCTTATAATTTAATGCAAGTCTTATTCCGGCTTGACTCCCAGTTAACTCCTATAGTATATTGGTACTGATTGTCACTAATTTTATGCCTAAAACCCTCATGTTGTTGAATGGATAAAAAGTCTTGGATATGAGCCCTTAAAATCATTTTGAAACAGAAGGCTTGACCTTATGTGAATTTAAATCTGTTTAGGATAATGCATTCAGGGCATTTCAGGCTATCTTTTATGTTTGCTTCGATGACCTTTATCACATTAGACCATCAGTTCTATAAATTGAATTAAATATGAACTTCCAATACAAGTTGACAAAGGTTTGATATTTTGCTCTTTTAGTGTTTTTTAACGGCTCCTTCAATTTCACTCAATCCAGGGTGCTTGTGTGCAAAATGTTCTCGATTCAATGGTGACTGCTCTTCTAAAAGACAAAAACCGAAAGTTCATCTATGTCGAGCAGGTAGCTTTGATTTTGATGGAAACATGTTTTAGAGGAACTATTGATTATCTGTAAAGTAGATTTTTAGGGTCCTGGATTATAGGGTTTGTAACTTCAGGTGCATTTTTGTAGGCCTTCTTCCAGAGATGGTGGCGTCAGCAAAGTGACGCAATCAAGGAGACGGTTAAAGAATTCATTAGCTCTGGCCAATTGGAGTTTATGTAAATTTTTCGTTCTCTCATTTTGTGTTAGTTCATTTACGAATTCAGCCAGTAAACTACATTAAATCATTGTCATGACTAGGCACTAGTTAACTGTCAGACTTAAAATGAAATTCAATAACAACAATTTGAGTCTTACTTCTGTCAGCATTTTTTATTTTTTAAGAAATGGAGGAATGTGCATGCATGACGAGGCCACAGTACACTACATAGACATGATAGATCAAACAACACTTGGACACCGATTTATTAAGCAGGAATTTGGCAAGATTCCACGAATTGGATGGCAGATTGACCCGTTTGGACATTCAGCTGTCCAAGCGTACCTATTGAGTGCACAAGTATGACTTATATTTTCCTTTTTGTTCTTATGTTAGAGTTAAATCAAGGATTCTGGTTTTGGCTGTTAGACCAACTGGTAAGGATTCTAATTCTTGCAATCTAGACACATTTTAATTTGACAAAATTAAGCCCCTTGCTGCTATTTAGAGTTTTGGATAAGCTCAGTTATCTCAATTGTAGAGCCCCATTTGGGATGCTATCCTCAACTAAACAAATATCAAACTCTATTTTCCCTCAGTTGTGCAATACGATACGCATGACAATGAAATATCTACAGTTAAAAGTAACTTATACATGGTGGAATAATTTTATTAGAATGTCATTTTTGGAACCTGTAGGTGGGGTTTGATGCTCTCTATTTCTTTCGAATAGACTACCAAGACAAGAACAAGAGGAAAGATTTGAAAGAACTTGAGGTCGTTTGGAGAGCTTCCAAGACCTTTGGATCCTCCTTAGATGTAAGCTAGAGTTACCTCTTATCAAATAAGTTTTCCATGTCCTCTTCAGGACTTAGATTTTTGAGAATGGAAACATGTAGAAATATGTTATTGCAAAGTATGCAACAATTTGTTTCTGTTTCTCTATTTCTCAGGAGTATGTACTTGGAAGATCATTTCACATTCCTTGTCTAAACAATATGTTCATAAAAAGAAAATCCTAAGCCTTCAAAACATTTTTTTAATGATGTGGTATTATTTAGATCTTTTCTGGCATCTTCCCAAAGAACTATGAGCCGCCACCTGGAGATTTTTACTTTGAAGTTAATGACAAATCTCCTGTTGTTCAGGTAACAGTGGTCTTTTAGCACACTTTTGATCTTAATGTTTATATTTAACTTGTTGCTTGTCTGGGTAATTTCTCTCTCTAATCCCCTTCTTTCCCTGCAACACAAAAAATGTAGGATGATCCCTTTTTGTTTGATTACAATGTTCAAGAAAGAGTTGATGCTTTTGTTGCTGCTGCTCTTGCCCAGGTTTCAAATCAAATTTTTAAGTTCATGTTCTAAATATTTCTTTTACTAAGAGTATATGATGGTAAATCTTCCCTTACTAACCTAAGTATGACTATTAGCTTGGTTTAGCATGAGTATATATACTTTTGTTATGTTACTAGGCAAACATCACAAGAACAAATCATGTAATGTTCACCATGGGCACTGATTTCAAGTACCAATATGCTGAGTCTTGGTTCAGAAATTTGGATAAACTCATCCACTACGTAAACAAGGTACATGTTAGTTATTTGTGTATCCAAGTAAAAACATTTTAATCGTAAGGGCTAGGCTTAAAATTTTTTTTCTTATTTTCACTGTCATAATACTATATACTTCAGGACGGACGTGTCAATGCATTATATTCTACACCTTCTATTTATACTGATGCAAAGTTTGCGGCAAATGAGACTTGGCCTATTAAAACAGATGATTTCTTCCCGTAAGTGGTAAACATGACTTTAAACAATAATTTTTTGTTTGATATTTATTTGGTACTTATAACTTGGCTTTTTCCAGATATGCAGATAATCCAAATGCATATTGGACAGGGTACTTCACAAGTAGGCCTGCATTGAAACGCTATGTGCGTCTGATGAGTGCATACTACTTGGTATAGCTTCCTGTTAAATTTTAATCAATGTACCTGTAAAGATAATATTTATCATTCTCATTCATGAGAAACAAATATCGATTGGAGGCTTTGAACATTAGCAATTTTCTTAAAGCTGAATGGTTATGTTCCTGGGCAATGGGTGATGTACTGTTGTTGTTTACATCTTTAGCAGCTACTGGTTTATCAGCCGTTGCCCAGGAACAGAATCATTCAGCTTTAGCAGCTACTGGTTTATCAGACAGTGCAGTAAGCATCAGTCCTGACTAGGTATAATCAAATTGATGATGCATTCAACCAGGCAGCGAGGCAATTGGAATTTCTAATAGGAAGAAGTGCATCGGGACAGACAATTGACAGCCTAGCAGATGCTCTGGCAATAGCCCAGCACCATGATGCAGTGAGTGGAACAGAGAAGCAGCACGTGGCAAATGATTATGCCAAAAGATTGTACATTGGCTATGCAGAGGTTAAGTATTTAATTCTTGTATGGGCAGATTTGGCATGTAGCTTAGCCTACAGAACCAGCAGAACTTATAAAATTAGTAAAATATTATCAACATGTTATTACTTGGCTTGAATCGGTCAACATGTCACTCCTACTTGCATCAATTGGATTTTAGAAAGATTGTTTGCCTCTGCAGATAATTATGTATATGTGTGTCCGTGTGTGCACAGAAACACAGACACACATAGGGAAAGGAGTATATAGTGTTTGTAAAGAGGGATTATTTTGGAATAGAATGGGAAGTTATCATTATATAGAAGATGCAGCATTGTGAGGTCATTTGTGATATTGGTTATTTTACAGGGATGTCCACAGTTAACATTGTAGGGGTACCATGAAACCCCACTTCATAAAATCTGTCTATTAATTCTCCTCATAGTGATGTGATATGTAAAACAATGCCAAAGAAAAAGGAAAGAGCTTTGAGCTTTAATATTATAAGATGGTAAAATAATCCGTACATTTCAGGCAGAGAAATTGGTCAAATCTTCACTTGCTTGCTTGACAGAGTCATCCTCAAAAATTGGATGTTCAAATCCAACAACAAAGTTTGAGCAAGTTAGTTGATCATTCTTTTTTAATTTTATCGATTTTCTTTTTGCCAGAGTCAAAATGTTTTAATTTATGAATTTTCTTTTTTTATTTTATCAATTTTGATTGCTTATTTTCAGTGCCCACTACTAAACATAAGCTACTGTCCTCCATCTGAAGTTGATCTATCCAATGGTAAATATTTGGTAAGGAGAACCAACGAGGTTTCTGAATTACGTGTTTGAAGAAGAATAGTATCTTTGAGATATCATCTTTTTAATTTATTGGCTATTGTAGGCTGTTGTTGTGTACAATTCTCTTGGATGGACAAGAGAGGATGTATTACGAGTACCTGTAAGAAATTCTCTTTTTTGATTCTCTTTACTTGGTTTGGCATGGTATACAAATCCAGGTCTATTGAGGCAATCAACCTTTCAAGAGATGGCTATTTTTGCTACTTCAACTTGTATGCTGTTGCCTGTGACTAAAGCCCGGTACTGGTACAAATTAACCAGTATAGGCCCTAACCGGGGCAGTAAAGAAACCAGTATTATAGCAGCTTTAAGTCTCGTTTGCAACATATCCAGGTTTTGAGCCAATATGTGTCGGTACAAGACTCAGAGGGCAGAGAAGTAGAGTCTCAACTGTTGCCGCTGACCGATGCATCTCTCAATTTAAGAAGGCAACATGTCAAGGCTTACCTTGACACATCTCCTACTGCTACTCCCAAATATTGGCTCACTTTTCCCGTCTCAGTGCCTGCTCTTGGTTTTGCCACTTACTTTATCTCTGGTTCTTCCAAATCAGGTATTAGATATTTCATTACATATATGATATATTAATATTTCAGTCCTACCATTCATGACCCTAGATTCTGGATCCTTGGTTTGCTTAACGTTTTGGATTCTAATCCTACCACCCCAATCCCTAATTCTGAGCCAAATATCACAATAAACCAAATTTAAACCCTCAACTGCTTACAGAATGGTGTATTGGGTGGTGTGATACCTTTTCTATTGACCATTAGTGTTATTTTCATCTTTTTTATTATTGAAATACAACGGTTATTTTACTTTGATAGGCAAAGTTGCTTCGCTGCAAACCCTATACCCTTCGCAAGGAAGTACAATGAGCAGCGTAGCAATTGGAAAAGGCCATTTAAAGCTACTTTATAATGCAAATGGAGGTTTATATCAGTACTCAAATGGCAAAAACTCGGTAATATTTCCTAGTTCTATTTTTTTGTACTATTGCTGGTTTAAGTCTCTTCATTTATGTTGTAGCTTAACTTTTTTGTACTTTCCTCAAAAGGTCAATGTAGGTATTGGTCAGACATACAAATTCTATAGTGGTTTTAATGGAAGCAGTGGTGATTCTCAGGTTAATTTTGTTATCTTCATCAATTTAGTTGTGGTTTCTTATATCAAATCTATTCAATCTGGTGGAACTTGTGCTGTTAAAAAAATCAATCACCTATGCCTTGCAAAGTCAAGTACCAGATGCCGGCTTGAAATTTTTTATTTCTACATGCTTAGCCTAAAATTGCAGCACACTGCCAAAGAAGCATTTTCTGCAGTTTTAAGGTCTGCAGGGGCTTATTTGGTAGTCACCCCTTTATCTATTTATCTTCTTCTTATTTCCTTTTCTTCCTTTCTAATTTCTTTGTTTTGTTATTTTTCTTTTTGGCTTCCTGAAGGCTTCTGGAGCTTATATATTCCGTCCAGATGGCACGTATCCAATTCAACCTGAAGGAACGGTAAGGAATTCTTTCATAATTTACTGAGAGCTTTTAACATTATTTAAAGAAAAATTGGAAATCCTTCTAAGCAATTTTCTGATGCCTTAAAAGTCTCTGGTTTGTTGACTCTTTTCTCCTTTAGACATGTTTCATTTGCTTGTTTATTTGTGTTTTACTGTTTTAACTTGCCTTTACTTCTTGTACTTCTAAAGGAGCCATTGACAGTAATGAAGGGCTCTATAGTAGATGAAGTGCACCAGCAGATTAATCCTTGGATATATCAGGTCTGTTACTGCTTTTTGCTAATGATTACAGAATTATATATATATATAGTAGACCATGTGATGAATTTATATCATGTCTTGAAGAGTTTATTTTTCTATGCAGATAACTAGAGCCTACAAGAGCAAAGAGTACCTAGAAACTGAATTCACTGTAAGTACCAATAAAATAGGAAATTGCAAATGGATCCACAAAGTGATATTCATTTTCAATTTTAGTTATGAAAATCTGAGTTTTAAGACTTCGGTTATCTTTTTTTTTTAATTCTCTCTCTCTCTCTCTCTCTTTTTCTGAGACTTGGCAGTGACTGCCAAAAGAATCCCCCCCCCCCCCCCCCTCCCCTTTTTGAGAAGAACATATATGATCTTAAAAAGAAATTGTCCTTGATTATACTTTGTAGGTGGGGCCAATACCGGTACAAGATGGGGTTGGAAAAGAAGTGGTCACAGAGATTACAACTAACATTGCTTCTAATAAAACATTCTACACTGACTCGAATGGCCGTGATTTTATCAAAAGGGTATGCAAAAATTTCTTTCTTGGAAATCTATTTCCTTCTCCAATGTCTTGTTTGATTTCTTCAACTAAAATGGACTGAATAATGAAGCTCCCTGAACCAATGAGGCCATTCTGTTTTGAATGTTTAATATGAAAGTAGATATATTTAGAAGTTTTAGCTGTGGTCAACTTAAATTGTTGAATTTATCGATGATTTGCAGATCAGGGATTACAGAAAAGAATGGGACTTGCAGGTAAACCAACCTGTTGCTGGCAACTACTACCCGGTAATATTTCTCTCCGTATTTTTTCATGTTTACATATCAAAATATTTGGTTGTGCAACCCCACTCTTTAAACCCTAAAAGATCCATAAGCTTCTAATAATGCAAGAAGGGAAGAAAGAATGTTTTTGGGATCAGCTTTGCACTAAAGATTGTCAAAGATTAGCACAGGTCCACATAGGTAAGTACCTAGAATTCCTACTAGTGCCAACCTAGCTGAGATCTATACTGTAACAAGCTTAAACCAGTGCCAACCTAGCTGAGATCTGGTATGTAATGAGGTTATAACTCATAACGGTGCCAACCTAGGTGAGATCTGGCATTGTAAGCACTGAGAACAACTCATGAACTGTGTGTATACTGTTTCATATGAATTGGTTTATATACACTATGGCTACTAGTTTTGTCTGCCCTTGGAGGGTTCGACCTGATATTAGGTACACAATTCAATGTCTCTGTTTGACACACTTTTAGATGTTTAATGACTTAAATCTAAAAATCAAATAACAAAATATAATTGTTTGATGTGGTCAATGTCACTTTCTCTACACAAAAGAAGTATTGCAGCAAATCAACTTCATTCTGATTGGCATCAGGAGTATGTAAAAATTCATATGGGCAATTTATGTATATTATTTTGTCATGCTCTTAATTTCGATCAAAATGGAGTAAAAAATGCCATCCTTTTTTATGTGCTTGTCAAGCTTTTAAAAAAGGGAATTTATACTCCGTTTAAACCGTGTAAATGTTTTTTAGACCCCATGATGTTAAGTATTTGAGAAATGATTTTTTTGACAATTAGATGATTTTAACCTTGATAAAACTGTTAAAATTTATATTATTTCAAAGCGATTAAATACTGTGAAATTTGAGTGTGAAATTTATGTATTATGAGCAATTTTAAATGTCCAAAATGAACAAATTGAATGTTTATGATTGAAAAAATTAAAATATAATTTATCATGTTCAACTCTTTAGAATTTCTTATTTTTATTTAATATTTTCTGATGTGATAATGTTGTAATATTAATTAGATTAAGTACTTACTAATGATATAATTATTATATATTGTTATTTATTTTCATTATTTTTTTAATTATTAAGTATAAATATGCATCACTTATTCTTTATAAATGCTGAAAAATAGAGTACCCGTATTAGGATTGAACGGCCGTTTAATTCCGTTTAAATGTTAAACCGTTAAATGTTCACCTTACGTTAGGGCCGTTAAATGTTTTTTAAAAGCTTGGTGCTTGTATAGAAAGTGATATAGATCATCACATCTGATGATATTATATTATCTCACTTTCTTATTATTTTATTTAACTTACAAGAAAAAAGGAGGCACCACCAAAGTTGGATCCTCTTGAACCCTTTTTAAATAAGACAAGTTAATCTAGCTGTATGTTCTCATTCTGTTATCAGATTAATTTGGGGATATATATTCAAGATGAAAGCAAAGAGTTGTCGGTGTTAGTTGATAGGTCTGTTGGTGGGTCCAGCATTACTGATGGACAAATAGAGTTAATGGTGCATAGGTAAGTTGTTTAAATTCATTTCTCTCCCTGGTAAAGTTCAGACGTGACCGTGCATGCCCTTGAAAATTGAAGGCAATTTCTGTATCACTTTGTAGCAAAGGTTGTGAATTTGCCTTAGAAATGACAACCATGAACATTTTAACTAGTTGCTCTATCAGGGGCACTAGGAAATATACTATTTATGATATTTTAACTTTTGGTCTTTGATTTTTGTATGGTGTGTAGGAGACTACTAGTTGATGATGGAAGAGGTGTAGGTGAGGCACTTAATGAAACAGTCTGTACCAGTGATGGATGTGCTGGTTTAGTTGTAAGTAGTCATGAGAAAACTTATTGGTTTTTTCTATATGTTTTGCTTTTTTACATAGAAGCTTGAGGAGTTTCACATTCCTCCAATTTTCTGCATCAATCATGACTACACTTTTTGAAAGTTTGATACTAAGAAATCTAAAAGTCAAATAACTAAACAAAACTGTTAGTAATCTATATCTCTTCTTTTACATCTTTATCAAATATTGTGTTATTTTGTATCATTGTCATCAAGAACACAAAGAAACAAATTGTAGCAATCATCCACTTCAATGGATTTTCACAAACCTTTTTACGCCTTTCAAATCAAAAGCACAGTGTCACTACATTACATTAGGAGGAGAAACTGAGTTTACATCACATCTGATGGTTAATTAGGTATTTGAGTTTTATATTATTTATATTAAAATCTAAAACATGGAGTAGTAGTTGATTCTCAAAGAATTCATTGCATAAGTGAAGCAAATTAGATAAATGAATGAGGGCATTTGAACCCTGCGGAAATTTAAAATGAGCTCATGCTGTTGCATGCAAGTAAAGAAATTCTTTCTTTCATAAGAAATTTCTGCATTAATAGTGCAACTTTCTCAAGTTTTGTTATGACATTGGTATTCTGTGTTTCAGATTCAAGGAAAATATTATACCAGAATAGACCCTGTAGGAGAAGGGGCCAAATGGCGACGTACTTTTGGCCAAGAGATCTATTCTCCTCTTCTTCTTGCTTTCTCTGAGATGGTAAGCTGTGTAAATTGGTCAATTGTAAATTAATAGCATGAAAATTCTTCTTAATTATCTCCTCTCTTTTCCATTTAAATTTCTAGGATGGGGGCAATTGGGGAAGTTCGCATGTGTCAAACTTCACGGCTATGGATCCTTCATATAGCTTGCCCGAAAATGTCGCATTGATCACCCTTCAGGTATAGATTCATTTTCTCACATGTAAGAACTGTTATGGCACTTTGCTTCTTTTGGTGAGTTTTAATTAAGTCTTCAACAAATTTGGAGCCCATTATTAATTGGATCTGCTTTTTAATGAATTTGGGAAGGCGCTTGAAGATGGAAGTGTTCTTCTTCGATTAGCCCACCTATACGAGGTAATTTTCCTCTCTGTTCTTGTCATGATGTTTTCATGATTTGGATTTGCCCATTCATTCTTGCTTGTCTTGAAACTGTGCACAATCACAGTAATATGTGGCATGGAACTTCCAAAGCATATATGGGCTCTTTCATCGTGACATGAACCATTTTTCAGGGACAGCAGCACTAAATTATTAAGAGTGAGCAAAATAGGAAGTGAAGTAAGCGTGATTTTATCCTTAACAGATAGATACGTTTTTTCCTGATTGTTGTGACTTCTAGCTCTATTGTGGGCAAAGTAGTGTTTACTATATACGACAAAATATCACTTTAATTTTGGTGACAATTCCAGAACAAAATGTTTATATGTGCAAGCTTTGGTACTTATACTTTCAAAATATTTGTATGAAAACTCCAGTTTTTTAAGTTTGACTACATTTCCAAAGTGTGCTATGATTTTTAGAAGCATATAGGCAATAAAGAAAAAGCTCCATTTCAATTGTACCTGCAGTTCTCTAGCTTTGTCCCCAAGCAGTTCCAATTGACTGTTTATTTGCATGGTTTCAGGTCGGTGAAGACAAGGACCTCTCAGTAATGGCTAGTGTGGATCTCAAGAAAATGTTCCCGCATAAGAAGGTATTACTATCACAATCTCTGACAAAATTATACTGCAACTATTCACTGTCCAAAATAATTCTGCATCTTTCAAACTTCAGGTGAGCAAGATAGTAGAGATGAACCTATCTGCTAATCAAGAGAGGTACGAAATGGAGAAGAAAAGGCTCAAATTCACAGCAGCAGATTATACTGAGCCTCAAACTATTACTAGAGGCAGCCCGGTCGATTCATTGGAGCTGATTGTCGAGTTGGGTCCTATGGAAATTCGCACATTTATAGTTAACTTTAATTATATTCAACTCCACAAGTCGTAGTTGAATTTTTCAATGTTTTGCTGTGTATCTTGTAACTGGCTCTAAAATAAGTTGTGTTCATAATAAGGACTTTCAAGGAAAATATTTTTATGCTTTGATATCGCCGATGTCGTTTTATTAGAGGAATAAAAGCATGTTATCGGTTCGCAAAGCAATGTTATCTCTATTTACTAGAGAATCTTTTTGTAGATTGTAGATACAGTTTTGGTTTTAAAGAAGGCTACAAGCATATGACTTAGGGAAGTCCATGTGCGAGTAAAATGCGATTACATGCACTCATAAATACACGTGTTTTAATTGAAGTCGATAAAATGAGTCCTTAACTTTCTAGTTGGAATATCCGGTTGCGGAAAGGGGGAAAAAAGGTACGGATGGAATTTATGGACAATGGTTTTCTTATTGTTTATATTGTTTATATGTTGAAAAGAAATGGGTTGGACTCATCGATAATCTTGACAATAACAATGATTTTTTAAATAAATTAAAAAAATATCTTAAAAATAAATAAAAAATAATGTATAGAGTTGAATTTATAGTTGTGTTTTATTTTTTTATAATTTAAATATCATTTAATATTTTATCAAAGATTAATAGTTCGAATTTAAAAAAAATTTATGAAATAATAAATGACAATTTATATTGTATAAAATTTAAAATATAATTAATCTATAAGTTCGAGAATATATCTATATTTTTTATTTTTTTATTATTCTTTTTAGTTTATTTGAAAAAACTATTGTCTAGCTCACTATCAGGATAATGAATCCCCAACCAAATGTATAGGAAGTAATAATGTTGACAAGCTAATGTCTGATGCGTTTTTGTCCTCTATAAACTTCTGTTCTAATGTTCAATCATACTCAAATAATATATGTAATCTGCCTTGTAGATTTGTTGGTCTATAATATTTGATGATGTGTTAAATCTGTATCCACATACAGAAAGCTAAATATGTCAAAAGTTCCTTTTAAATTTTATATTGAAATCCCACAAATTGCAGAAATCAATTGGATGGTGTTGGTGGTGGTAGCAGGAACCAACTTCCTTCGGCGAACCCCGAGTCAACTACTGGTTCAAAACTTCCAGTCTCTGTACATCTGTGTTGCTGGAAGACTTACATGACTTCTATGATATAATTAAATTCAAGGAAAATCAGAAATCAAAAACATTGCCATCATAATAGAGTGCATTCATGCCCCCATCACAGTAGATCCATAAAAGTAACCAACAAACTAACATCCACAAACCACTACCAAAACGAACGGAAAATTAATTTAAAAAAAAAATACACAAGTCACTGAAACTACAGATTAACACTAGATTCATTTAAGCCCTTAACAACACAGCCAGGTGTGCTAGAAATTATTGATACCTTTTAGTAGACTTCGGATCTACCAAAAAGTTGGATAACATATGGTGAAGCGGATTGGTCGATCAGTCAACAGTCAGCTTGCGACGCCTGTACCGCACCATGACGTCTCCCTTGATACCAACAACCATAGCATTCCAGTTGTTCTCAGGGAAGGGGGAAATCAGCTCAAACTCGAAGTTTCTGAGGAGATGGCTCCAAATTGCCTTTATCTGGAGATATGCAAATGGCTCTCCCAGGCACCCGTGCCTCCCTCCACCAAATGAAATATATGAGAATTGTCCTGCCGCCTTGTCCTCCTCCCTTCCTGGTGCAAATCGGTCTGGGTCGTAGCTGCAATTGAAAGAATTTGGTAACTTGTTAGGTATATGTATAATAAATCATTTGCTAGATGAACTGTGCAAGTTATTTCACCAATCATAAGGTGGTGTCAAGTATCAATTTGCTTAGTGAATGCAAATGAGACTTGATGCATGCATTTCAGCTCACCAGTCACTAACAAGGTACATACACAACTTAACTGGATGTCTATAATTGATGGTTCTGCATCCTAGTGTGTGGACAAGGGTGGGTAACACCATCTCTAGTAGCTAATCATTAAATGCCCTGTTAAAGTTTGACACATTTTCATACTACCAACTAAACTTAAAGCGCATTAAAGTTAACAAATAACTGAGGTTGCAGTGGTGCTGATACCTATCAGGGTCCTTGTAGATGTATGGCAGCCGGTTAGCAAAAGCAGGGGATGTGGCCACAATATGACCCTTGGGAATATCATACACCTTGCCTTCCTTGGTGGTCACAGTGAAATCGCTGTGGGACTGCCTCAGAAGCATGATAAGAGGTGGGTGCATCCTCAATGCCTCTTTGATGCACCGGTACAGGACATCCATCTCAGCCAGGATATCATGGTCAATTTTCTCGCCATGGCGCTTGAGTATCTCCTTCTGTTCATCCACGGCAGCTGCAAAGAAGTTCTTGTGACGCAACATGTAGGCCCCAGTCCATGTGGAGGTTATCGAGCTGGTGTGTTGGCCAGCAAAAAGAGCAGCAATTAAGAGACCAGTGACTTCAGTTTCAGTTGTGGGACGGCCATCCTTGTACCTGGAGATGCAATAATCCAGATTAGATCAGCTAAAATTAGATGTGGCACAAGTATTACAATTATGGATAAAGTAGCTTGCTACAACATGTGCAAGTCAAATTGGTAGCTCAGTTATTGAGCTCACAGAGCCTGCTAGCCTATAAGATTTTGATAGGCAGCAACAATAATCAAGTACAAGATGAAAGAGAGAATTCACTAAATACAATGCATGTACTATCAGATTTACAAAGTGTTGTAAATAAAAGTAATAATTTAGTAACAAATACCACAAAAATATGACTTGTTGTTTGCAAAATAATAAATACTTGTGCATTACTTTTCAGCCAGCTAAGATGTTCACATGATATAAATTGACAGTAGGCTTCAAATTTTCAAAACCACAGGTCCCATCTCACATTATATACTAAATTCTTCAATCACATAAAAATGAAAAAAAAAAAAAAAGAACCTCCAAAAAGTAACCTGGAGTCAATGAAGGATTGGAGCATATCCTGTTCAGGGGGTTCGCCAGAGGCCTTGCGGGATTGGATGATGGAGGCAAAGATCGCAGCAAGACGGGCCCGAGAACGGTCACGCTTCCGGTGGGCTGGGATTGGAAGGTAGGGGAAAAGCACGCTGACTGGTTGCATGCCGTTGTCCAAGTCATGGAACAGTGCTGACACATCATCGAATAGCTTTTCTCTGACTTCACGACCAAGCAGGCATCGGCTGGCGGTTAAAATAATAAGGTGCTCCAGTTCATATTTCAGGTCAACTGTGCCAGTTTCACCCCATTTTGAAAAGTACTCCTGGAGAGATGAAAGATTATAATAGTCGGAACTGAAATGAAATATGACTTTATGTTCTTATGCCTGTATATTTCTGAAACTAAATATATATGGATAAGGTAGAGAAATCTTTTAGCCAAAGGTGATGGTGGCCGCAACCTGACATATGAAGGGAACTGAGCCCAACCTAGTTTGAAGCCAACCAGGTTAAACAATCATGTACAGATCAAGTCCAGTCAAAACCAAACTAGTAACTGTTATGAGCTTACACATAATTATTGTTAAAATAAAAAGGCTAAACTCCCAGTTAGCTCATTATGAGTCAGAAAAAGATAGAAGAAAATCTAATACTGTCCAAAACAATCAAATGTGACACTTTGATGAAGCCACTACTGAGTCCACTCCTGGTCATATTTCCATTTTCAACAAAAAGTGCCAAATCTACCCACCTAGAACCCAGTCATTGCCACCCAAGCATTTAAATGACCAATAATTATTTACTCCTCAGAGAATCAGAAAAGTAAATGACAATGTCTCCGACGATTTTTACAGCAAGTATGTTTGGTTTTCATACATTGAAAACCTTGTTCTCTTGCAAGAATGAACTGTTCGGGAAGATCAGTGTATGACTAAGCCAAAGTACAGGTGACATTGTTAAATACATCTATTTACAAAGCTCCGGTGACAATACTTGGTCGTAAGTCACGATTAATTAAAAGACCAGTGTAACATTAACAAGGTAAGAGTGATGGCAAGCTGAAATTGGTTGACAAAGTCAATCCAGGCTGTAGTATTAATATGAAAAATAAGTATCAAGGCAAGTACAACTGCCTGCATTATATATTGAACAAGTAGGATAGAGATGACATAACACAAAAGGATAAGAAATAGATACGTGAATGAAAACTTTTGACTTGTTGTAGTATCCACCAATTAAACTAAAAAGTTAACAAATCATCTATTCCCTGTCAAATGAGGGTTTGGCCAATAATCTAGTCATTAATTTCCATAAGAAAAATATTCTATTACCAACGCTGCAAGTGGTATATTCTTGAACAAATAACTTATATTTTACTCAATTAATTTCCAAGTATATCGCCCACATAAATAATAGACTGATTAGAAAAGACCCTATACTACAGAATCACAAAGTCTAATGATCTTATACCACATCAAATAAATGTAAGCTATGAGCTTTTAAAACTAGTAATAATTCCAAAATTCAAAAAAGCAATTAAGGTTTATACCTCAGCTTCAGAAACCATCTGATCCACATAACTCCTTAGCTTATTAACCCTGAGTGCCTCAGTGAAAAACCTAAACTGCTCCTGTCTGACAGAGTAGTCCACATCAAAAACAACACCAGGCCCAAATGTTGGTACATTGAACTGGTACACTTCCTGCTGACTCATATCAGACTCAGGAGCCTTGAAGAAATGGCCTGAGACCTCAGGACCCACAAAGAAAGTGATCTTTCGGTTAATCATGTTCACTGTAAAGACACTTCCAAGTTTTGCATACTGTTCACGGATCATGGGAATGGGCCCCTTCATGAATTTGACAAGGCCACCTATTATTGGAAGAGAGGATTTGATAGTAGGAGGAAGGCGTTTGTTTTTGTTTGATTTTGATGGAAGGAGGAGCTTGACAATGACGATTGCTATGAGAGAGGCAAATAAGATTAGAAGGCGATTCTGATTCTCTGTTAGATCCATGGTGGATCAGATAAGGTCCAACCTGATTCAAAGAGAAAAAGGTGAATGAAAGACTATTACAAATGAAAGTAATCTGGATTGAAATCAAGAAAAATAATTGGGAAATTGCATATGCGTGAATGAAGAATTGTGGTTGATACATAAAGTAACAGAAAAATGACAATTATCGGACAGTCATCGTTAATTAATCAAGTCATTAGTTAAAGAAACGGATCGTTAACAAAATAGCTATTATTAAGCATCTGAACAAAACTAATCTAGCTATGTTGTTCAATTAAGATTAATTGATCCTATAGCAATTCAACTCTATATTCCTATGGCTTAAATAAAAGAGTACGCATCCGTTCCTTTCAAAAAAGAATTCTATTTATTTAACGCAACTTAGCTAGCATCTAAATCTTACATTCGCTAAATAAATCTTAATGTTACCCGAATGAAAACAAAAAACAATGCCGTCAAATGCAAATCAGGCAAAGGTCGAAGAACGATCTGAATTTCGGATTCGAATAAAATCTAACTCGAAACACAGAAATTACGGCAAGAGATCAATAAATAAGTACTAATCCAGATCAAGTTCTCGTTCGATCTGACGAATCTGAGACTGAAGAGAGAGAGAGAGAGATGCTCACTGATTAAACCCAGCCGAGTGAGAGGAGCAGCTGGCCCGAAAGGATGGGAGAGAGAAGCGACGCTTGGAGTGACAAGTGGTTTATATAGGAGGGACTGAAGGGAGAAAAGATTCCCTGGTGGAGAGAGAGACAAGATGGAGAGAGGAGGGAGGAGAATATCTGATTTAATAAATGGTAATTTGAAGAAGAACAGGGGGCGTAAATCAGGGGAAGAAGAGAAAAACCAGCGAGGGGGAAGGGGGTTTATGGGGTGTATTACCTGGCCCCTTGTCGAGTAACGACACAGTTATTCCAGTGCGCTGTTACTTTGTTTATATTTCGATCCAGACCCCCCCCCCCCCCCCCCCCCCCCCTCCCTCTGCGTTGTTACTGTTTAGTGAGAGAAATTGATGAATGAATGGTGGCAAGATGCGAGATCGATAGAAGGGGGGGGGGGGAGCGCGTGTCGACGGTTCGTGTATGCTAACTTCGGTATTGATTTTCTATGCAGGTTCTGGCGTAGTAACTGGTGTAGCATTTGGTTGGTGCTTTCCGGTTTGCACAAAAAGATGCGCCCAGTACTCGTTACAGTATTGACGGCGGATTAAAGACGATCGGAGATTTGGATTAGTCCCAGCGATTCACTGAGGATCACTGATTCCCTCAAAAGCCTTCAGATTTCACTTCAGTGCACCGCTTCACAGAGAGAGGATTTAATATTTAATTTATAACTGATGGCACCCAAATTGTGCCCCCGGACTGATCTTGACGAGTAATCGGAGGCGTCTAAAGGACCAATTTTTAAACAACGGACCATTTTGATTCATATTTTTTTTAAATACGACTCTCGTTAACTCAGATATTTATTATTTTTTTAATTTTTTTACAAAATTTAAATTTACATCTCATTATTTGTGTTAGACGGGTCTGCTGTTCACATTTGAATTCATACTAGTTTATGCAAAAAAAAAAAATTACTCTGTTATGGTGTCTAATAATGAAAACTGATGAGATAAACTATTAAAAATAATGATAAAATTTTGTATAAATTCCGTCATTGCATAAACAAGTGACTTACTTCAGTTATTAAATTAAGAACATTTTAATAACCATTTAAATCACTGTCATTCTATCAAACTTCATTAAATCACCTATTTATTTGCTTTAATACTAAAAGCTGGTAAAGCAGTTGGTAAGAAAGAGCAAAGGACAAGATCTTCTTATTTTGTTAAGTTGGAACAGGTGAGTATGATGTATACCTTGCAAGTGGTTTATCGCTAGATTTCTTAGACCCCTAAAATTTTCAATACTTTTTTTATGGGGTTAGCCTTTCATTTACTGAGTTTATATTCTCTGTATCGGACGGCTACTTCATGAAAGATAGAAATTAATGAAAGAATTATATAGAGTTTTGAGATTTGCGTCGAATAATTTTTAAAGAGAATTTTGTCCACTACAAATACTACAGAAAATGTGATCATGTGAGCTCTCATTTATCCTGGCGTTTGTAGCGAGCTTCAATGAAATCAATTTACAAAATCTCTTTATCATACAAATGCAGGGAGAGTTGGAGACTATCTAGGACCAAATTAGCATATAGTTGGGTTTATGCCTTGAAAGAACGATATATTTTCTTTTTTATTATTGGGGTTGATCTTATCTAAAAATCTAAAATAGACAAATTCAGAGGTAGACCATCGATGTTAATGTCTTATTATAGAGGAGTTTTAGCATGTGAACTGGATTTAAATCCCGTGTATTTTGTTTTAGGCTGTATTCGACTGTCATGAAATTTTATAAAATAGAATTCCATTCTCCACTAAAATTATTAAATTATTTTCTAACAAAAAAATTTATTTTTAAAATAAAATGATATTTAAATAATGTGTAAGAATAAAAATGATAATTTAATCTATCATATATGTATATATTTAGAATAAATTTTTTTCATTTTTTGTGTTATTTTC
The DNA here is from genome assembly GCA_037678475.1 of x Bolboschoenoplectus mariqueter. Lineage (NCBI taxonomy): Eukaryota > Viridiplantae > Streptophyta > Magnoliopsida > Poales > Cyperaceae > x Bolboschoenoplectus > x Bolboschoenoplectus mariqueter. The sequence goes on along the minus strand of CM075258.1, from coordinate 2,652,268 downwards.
TAAAAAAAGTTATCTTGAAAATGAAATATCCGATTAATGGTTAGTGATAATAATATTTTGAAGCAATATACAAAAAGATGCGTGTGCCTGTTACATCCCTAACAATATTTTTGTATATATATTATCTCTCATGATACTATTATGTTCAATTATACTTATTATTCTAAAGACTTAATATTTTTAAAGATTAATTTTAAGAATTGTGTATAACTCATGTATTTCTTAAAAATTTGTATTAAATTTTCATTTACTTTATGTTGGTAAATTCAGTTTAATAAATATCAAAATGTTATATTCTGTTTTTGCATCTCCTTTATGATTTTTCTGACTTCGTTACTGCTGGAATCTCACAACTCATTCACATAATTATAGGAACATTAGATTTTATAATTCAATTTAGCAAATTCCAAGAACAAGGAAGTTTATAGAAAATGATATAAATAGACAGCTCAAGCACACCATAAAAATTGGGAAAATTTTACATTTTGGTTCCTGAATTTTTTTTAGAAAAATAAATTGGTTCCTAAACTTTTATTTGTAAATAAAAATTTAGGGATCAACTTGATTTTTTTTTTAAGTTTAGGGGCCAAAACATAAATTCTCCCTAAAATTTATTAGATGGTAGAACAAGCTATTTGTTTTTAATAGTTCCGAGCTTTTTAGAGAAGTAGTTTGAAAGCTGGATAATATGAAACAACTATATTGTACGTTTAATTAATTGTATAGAACGCTTATTTAAATTATTTTATGTGTTAATGTAGTGATCTAGAAGTTAAATACGTTTAGTTTATATAATCTAAATGATTTATATATGTGATATATATGTTAATTTTATTCTTTGAGTTATCTTTATTTATTGATTTTTGGGTAAAAACTTAAAAGGTGAAACTTAATAATAAAATACAAAAAATATTCTAAAAGTTTCCCTAACTTGTCAAATAAAGAGAAGCACTAATTGGACAATATAAGTTAATATGTGAATTAATGTGATAGTTATGTTTTGTAAGTCATGTGATAATTATTATCAGTTTATTCACACAAATACATATTGGAGAATGTGGTATTAGACCTGACCCCAAGATAAGACATCACAATTGTATTTGTATTATTGATGTTTCATATATGTCTTAATTTTAAAGTACGAAATAGTATATTTCCTACATAAAGAATATGTGTTTTTGGGTATTATCCAACGTTATCCGTAATTAGCAGCCATACAGATTCTATCTCAGTACATATTTCTTATGCGGAGAAAATATATTAATCAAGAATACTTGTGTCCCTCATATATGTCATTATGTGAGTGATGATATTCATTGATCACTTAATGAAATAATTTTAGTGATTGCATATACATGATTAAATGTTAATAATTATTACTAATATCATTTCGGAAACCAAAAGATATATAAATGTGCAAAGATGACACAATATTATCTTAGATTCATTCAGGATATCATGTAACAAGAAATTGACACAAGATAAATGTTGATTGAGGATCGTGCTAGCATACGATACATATTATCTGTATCATCTAAGTAGATGTGATATATATATTGTTAAGTACCGCTCACATCTTATAAATTAGAATGATTATGACTCTATCGTCAAATAACATATATCTCGTTAGGTCGCGTCAAAAAAAAGTAAACTAGACCAAATATATAATACTTAACCTAAGTTTATGAGATAAACCGGATTTCTCAAACTGGACAATGGGGCAGATGCGCCGCAGACAACAGCGATATGTTGTCGGTCACAGCATGTCTACTACAAGTGGCAACATCTCTTTGCAAACACAATTCTCAGACACGAGAGCAAGCACGACATGGGGAACTAACCCACACTCACCCACATTTTGGTTAGGGTGAAGGTGCTCAGCCCATCTTCCAGTGCCCTATAAAAGAGGGTGCACACCCATGCATCCAGACACTACGGTTTTCATGTCGAAACTATGTCGCTCCACCATCTGAATCTATTTTGAGCGTTCAGTATTTGAGCCCCCCTAGCAAAGTTACCAACCGATGCCTAGCGAGCTATTTGGTGGACACCGACGGAGGACTCTTACATTAGAATCTAACGACGTTGACAAGTAACTACATCAGCGTTGAGCGTTATCTCCAACGAAATAAAAATACAAACTGATTTATATTATGAATTTAGTTTAATTCTAACAGTATGAATACTCTTTAATATATTAGAGAATATTTTTGAAATTTTTATTCCACCCTTACATCATAAAATCCGAACAAACCAAACAAAGACTCATGATGTCTTTTTTGTAGTATTTTTATATAACATAATATCAAATAGCATGTTTTACAAACAGTGTATAATTTGTCAAGTTCACAGTGTTATGTACTTTACTAAATGAATAATTATTTTAAACATAATAAAATTTAATTTTAAAATATAGACGATTGCAATTGAAACTCCATAAAGGTGGTGGAGCTTCAAGGCCTCTAAAACATACCGCATTATCTATTTTATCAACATTGGATTTGTTTCTCTATCCCCATGAATCGGATGGCTCTTGTGTTATGCACATTTTTTTCTCATCAAAAAAGATGTGTTTGATACATTTAAGGTGTAATTTAACTTTTAAATAAGTCCATCTCTTTTGGGTTCCTCTGTATTAAATATTGTGCACTAATTGTATTGTAATCATTATGCATAGTAATAATGTTTGGAAAAAATTGTCTTAGTTTAGAATTTATTTTACAGAATTATTTTCTCTAAAAATTTAGCTTTTTTTTTAATAATTTTTTTCTCCAGAGCAAAATTTGAAAAACAACCCTAATTGATAATTAGGACTGTTAAACATCCCAATATATATCGTTAATAATTTTATTTTTCAATACTTAGGGGACTAGAGATGAGATGGTTAATGAAAAGAAAATTGGCTTTCAAAGGTTTTTTTTGTCTATAGAATTGCATGGTATATAATAATACCTTCTATTGAAATTTATTCCCAAAAAAAGTATTGGATAAGAGAGCTGCTGAACATCAAGCTAAGCTAGAAAGGTTAACCATGAATGCCAAAAATGTCAAATGGGGATTCATTGACAATTATTTATTTAATAATCTTGATAACAATTTTCAAACAATTTCAAATAAAATCTTAAAAATAGAAAAAGATTATACATGCTTTTGAGCTTATAGATTGATTGTGTTTCAAATTTCATATAATTTAAATGTCATTAATACTCCATCAAAGACAATCAAAATTAGATGAAATTTTCAACGGTTCATATTTAACAATCTTTAATGAAATATCAGTTAATACTTAAATTATATGAAATTTGAAATACAATCGATCTATAATTTCAAGCATATGTCTATAAACATTTTTCTATTTTTAAAAATTATTTTGGAATTATTAAAAATTTATTATCAAAATTGTGAAAGGATCTCCACCTTTTTCTAATTCAATGAACACGGCCTTTTTTTGTGAATAACAGCAGAAAAGGATCTATCAAAGTGCCATGTCCCCTCTTGTGATATTTAAAGGCCATAGAGGCAGGCTGTTATATGCCTTTTGTATGGGGCTTTTGTCAGTAATGAAACTTTAAGTGGAGCAAGTTGGTTTTTAACAAACAAAATAAAATAAGGACTGAGTTGAAATTTAGACACAGAGTATCCGTGAGTGGATTTGTCTTTCAAATGGCAATTTAAATTATAAGAACATCTTCATCTCTATAATTATATTTAATTTTATTTATTGCATTAATAATTTATTATTTCTTTGCATATAAATTTCAAAGTGCTTCCGACATTATAATTTTTAATTTGGTTACTGACAATTTCTAATTAATTAAAAAAAATTGTGATTAAAAAAAATTGTAATTAAAAAATGAAAATACTCATAGCATTTACAAAGAACTTATAAATGCTAATGTAACATTTCAAAAAAAAAAATCGCTAACAATTATTTTACATTTTTGAAATTATAATTGTAGGTGTCAAATTATTTGTAAATGAGACGAAGATGCTCTCATTAACATATTCTCGGCCAACGTCATGCTTTTATTGTTGCATGTACTTGATTACTGGATAAGATGTTAATACTCAGAAAAACTAAATCAAAATATTTAAATGACACTGGGACATACATGTGAAATCTTTAATTGATTAATTCTATTTCTAGTTATCTACTAATAAGAATGTACAATACAAGCACATATTTATCCTCCACCCATAGCCAAAACTTTATTGATCCTCAATTTCATAAGAGGCATCAATCTTCTTCTCCAGTGACAAAGGTGCAGGGAAATTCAATGGAGAAAACATGTCATCATAGGTTGATTGAGGTGCTGGTTTAAACTCATAAGGACCTGCCTTAGGTCCCCAAACCTACAAGAACAATGAAGAAAGTATAAGAATAATAAATGGAGTTTGTAGGAGTTTGCACACACAACCTGAAAATATTGTTCTTCTTTTAGTTTGGCATAACTAGTTGTTAGCTTAACTTTATTTGAATAAAATAAAAATTACAGTGCCAAAAGAAAATAGTGACCAGAATAGCACAAATAGGAGGAGGTACAAAACTACAGGTATACAAGGTTAATTACCAAAAGCAGATCTACCATTTTCGAATTTTAGAAGGCAAACATGTTTACGGCCTGCTATATTAGGTACCAAATTCGAACTCATAAGCAGTACGGATACATGTTGATACACCAGTAGTACTTGTAAGGCATGATTTGCTGGTACCAGTAAATATTATTCTTTTCTGTTAAAACAAGATTAAAAGGACACCTGATTCCCCTCTTCATCGTAGCCTTTGTCCCACATATGCAACTCTCCATTCCGGTAAACAGACATGTCAGATGTACAGTATGATGCGCCATTCTGTTTCCCAAATTTTATTAATTGGTATCATTTGCCAGAATATGAGAAAAAGTGAACCAGATAGCAAATAAAATAGCTTAAATAATGTACTTCTGTCAGTGACTTCCTGGCAAAATAAGATCAACCAATTATAAATACAAGTGAGATATCAAGAGTGGTTTATGCAACAATCCACCTTTAATGTAGTATCCGTACTCACAGGAACAGCAGCACATATCATATTGACTTTCATTAAAATAACAAATCTAAATAAACACAAATAAAGCTCCACAAACTGAGAGCAAGGCAAAACCTAAACAGAACTTATATGGTAGCTATCGGATTGGTACCAGACCTACACTTAGCTTTAAACCAAATACCAGTTAAAACAGATACAATATCAGTACCCCATCCAACAATTTCTGACCTGAAATGTTGCAAATAGATCCTATGCAAAGCATTTTAATTTAGACTTCCTCCGTGTGTGTGTGTGTGTGTGTGTGCTCTTGAGGTGATGAATAGAACATATACATACAAAAAGGTTATTTCTTCCCCAGAGAAAAAGAAAAAAAAAAAAAAAGGAAGGAAGAAAATACCCAGGAATTGGGAAAACCATCAGGTGGAGTGGATCCTCTATACAAGCAACGCTTTCCGCGTTCGCATCGGGAAAGGTGGATTGTTGTCAGATGCTCTGCAACATCCTGCACAAAGAAGAAGTAAATGATTAAGATCTCCCTTAAGTGTGCAAAAATGGGTCGGAAGGAGGCAATTATAATATTGACAGGGATAAAAGTGTGATTTCAATTTTTACCGAAATAACTTCTTCAGGCTGAGGCCTTTGATCCTTGGGGCGATCGCAGAAATTCTTATACTCCTCCACATCTCTGACAGCATATGAACTCAGCTGCACATGGCAAATATATCACAAAAGGCTAAATCAAATTAAAATAAATTCCCCAAAAAAATGTGCAGCAAAAAGAACAATAGAAAGAAAATTTTCAAAAACAGTCCCACCTCTACATCACACTTCATCTCTTTTGGGCAAGGCTTCACCATATAAAATCTCTGCAGGACAAAAATAAATCAATTTTCACCTCTAGCTGCATTTATTCTGTGTTTCTCCCCCTTTTTTGGGGGCAATCCTAATTTTCACTTGTGAGCTGCATGTAATTATTTTAAGAAACCAAACTAGATAATTCTAATTAGCTTTATTCTACATCTGTCAAAGAAAGTAGAAAAAATGTAAAGAGAAGAAAAAGAAGTAACCGTACCTGCCGAAAGGGTCTCTCTGGAGTTCTCCAAAATGCCTGCAATAAAAATTGAAAAATGAATAGAATCAAAACTTCACTGTTTGTCAATAAAAGACGGAACAATTAGGTAACAATAATTTAAGGAAGAGATGCGCACTTGTTCAAAGTAGAGAACTCTGGAGCCATCGACCATCTCTGTTGCTGGGCACATCAGCATCCTAATAGCAATAATAATTTTTTTCATCTTTGAACTACTAGGTTGAATTTAGAGTTCACATGCCAGTATATGGATCAGAACTGGTCTGTCTTTTGCCAGCTATTCCAGGAAAACAGGAATTATCTTACACCATATTATTCCCACTCAAATGCTAAAATTTATACTGAAATTGAAAATTCAATAGCTGATTGCATGATCTTATGTGAAAAGCAAATAAACAATTATTGTAAACCACCTTATGTTGAAGTAATTATCAGGATCCTTCCGAGCTTGCTCTCTAGAAAACTACATATACCAGAATTTGCTCTATTAATTACTAATACATATCATTTGATATGATTTTGTTCTTGCTTTCATTCTTCTTTTCAGAATCAATCAATACCTTCTCGCCAGATAGTGCATCAGCGACAGCACGAGCGTGGTCCCAGCGGGTTGTGGATTTTCGGAGCCTCTTCAGCAAAGCCAACCCGCCAAAAACTAAAAGCGCTTTGAATACAACACCAGGCAACCTACTCCGACCTCCGCCTCCGTTGCTTGGCTCCCCGTCCACAACCATCTCGAACTTCTCAGAGGAATACAAGAGAGAGATTATCGGGTTCTATTTCTTGCAATGGTGGTGCAAATTCAGGAGAGAAATTCGAGACTTAGGTTTAGGTTATCATTTCATCAGGCTCATTGATGAATCACACGGGAATTCGGGCTAGGATTGGAGAAAGACGGACAAGGCCACAAGCCAAGAGAAGAAACAGCTTCGATCGTCTCGGTTTTAAGGAAAATGGATGGATCCAGTCTCACCTGGAGACGGAGAAGGAGAAAGGGGTCAAGGGGATAAGAGATGCGATAGGATCCTCTCCAATTGGAAGGGTTTAATTGGAGAGTCCTACATAGCTTAGATTGTGACACGTCTCTGTGTTATTATCCTACGGTGAATAGATGATTTGAAGATGCAAACAGGCAAACAGTATCAAATTTCGGTTGGTATGAAATATGAATCATGTGGGCACAAAGAGGAACCGCTCGTTTGCTTGGTGTTATTTTCTGTCTCGTATTCTATGTAGATTTTGTGTTGCTGATATTATCATTACAAAGTTTCCAATTGCATGACTCATTACACGAAGGCTATCACAAGAAGTTCACTCACACGATAATACATATATATCCCACATAATTCACAACTATGGTTGAATTTCAAATTCGATGTTTTATTTTTCATATTTTAAAAACTTTCAAATTAAAATTATCAAATAAATCATTCCATTACGTAAGCATTAAAGGAGTATCATATTTTGGTTATCAATTTCCATTACAAAGAGGAAGTTCTCGTGTGCACAAACATTGATGTCACTGAATATTATATTTTTTTTAAAGAAACAACCGATTTACATTCCTATCAAATCATATTTATAACGCATTCTTATTAAAAAGATGCAAGATATAATATGGAAGTATTATTGGAAATGGACGAAAGCAGCTACAATTTTCTTTCCCTTTCTCCTAAACAAGGCAGCAACATAGGCCCCCGTTTGATGTGCATGAACAATGTTTCTACTATTTTTTTTTTTCTAAAATCTCACGTATTCTTGCATATAAAACGGGCCCATAGCGTTATAATCATATAGCCACGTGTCACAATTCAAACTATGCAGACAGTCTCCAATAAAATCTGTACAATTGCCAATTGGAGAGGATAAGAGGCAAACTGGAAAAGAGGTGAAGAAACCTTTTGTTGCTTGTTGGGCTTTCTTTTTCTTACTCGAGGAATTAGTGGGTGATTTCGATCCAGTGCTGCGACTAGGACTAAGCCCAAATTTATTTATTTTATAATATCATACAGGAATGTAGGTAAGGCAATATTGATATCATATATAGCGAATAAACAATGTTAATTCCCAGTTGACCACTTCTTGAGGCGTTAGGTGCCGTTGTTTAAAAATCAAAATGATATTAGAAAAACTATGTACTAGGGACAATTCGCTGTGCTCATCTATTTTTTTATCAGCATATTTCTCTTCAATTTATCACTGTGTACTGTGTAGGAGAGATGAAAATAAGAGCGAGAGAGACATGGCAATCAATGAGGACCTTGTATCTGATCAAGAAGAGATGAAGATGAGTAATGGTCGTCGTGAATTTAAGAATTTTTGTATCTATTGATTTGATCTCGGAACAAGTATTTATATAATTGCACAATTTATGGATTTCTTCCAATTTAATTTCTCAATTTTTTTATTTTATATTCATTTGTCGGCAACCAAATTAGATCTTTCTTTCTTACTCTTTCTAGGCCACGTGGTTTTTAATTGAGGCTCTCTCTTTTTTTCAAACACTGACAGCTGGCGATTATCAAGTATCTTCCTCTTTAAAAAATAAGCAATAACTATCAAATGCACCAAAATTATAAAATTTATAAGTTCACACCAACAGTACAGATCAATATCTCCACCAACTCTTCTCTGTCTCTCGCTCTCCTTGTCTGTTTCCCTCACAGGTCACAAAGTTCACATCAACTTTTAAATTATGTTTCTATATATGTTCATAATGTTTTTCGTGTGTTAAATAAAAAATACAACAAATAACACGCGTAAAGTAGTAAGTTGTAATGAAATTATAACACGTTTGAATGTGTTTGTTCATGTCTTTTGAATTCAAATTTCGTTTGTGATCGTGATATCATTAAAATTAATTGACACTGACAGATAAAATTTTTGTGTATGCGTATTCCTAATAAAAACAAAAAAGACTAACAATTTAAATTTAGAGTAGAGATTTCCTTTACAATTATTATTTTGACAATCTTAACAAAAGATTTTTAAATAAATTTCAAAAAAATCTTAAAAATAGAAAAATATTGAAAAATATATTTTTTAACTTATGCATTGATCGTGTGTCAAATTTCATATAATTTAAATATTATTTGATACTCCATCAAAGACCATCAAAATTATATGATATTTACAATAGTTCATATTTAACAGTCTTTAATCAAATATGAAATTTAAATCACGATTGTCAATATAATATTTGTCAAGAATCCCTCTCTTAAATCTAACATCTAAATTTCAAATTTCAATTTATAAATAAAAAATCGAATTCGTTATGATTGATGACATCAAAAATTTGTGATGAACCTTTTCATTTCGAAAATAGTTCAATTAGAACAAAACGGTGCCTAATACTTGAAATTTTCATTTATGTTGTTTTTGGAGAGGTGCCACACACCCTTTAATATATCTTTTGGAAACCACTTTGGGGCTCATCTTTCGTAAGAGAGCATTATGCTCTTGTCTGGTGCTTGAATGCATTTTTCCGGACATGCCACAAGCGTTGAAAATAAAGTCCCACAAACGTTACACCCAAAAGAAATATGATTTGTGTGGGGAAAATAAATAAATAACTAACTGGCCCGGGTTGCATTTACAAGGAACAGCTCATCCTTCATAGGAGAATCCAAATCTTGCTTTTCAGATTCCTGACTCAGTTCTATCAGAGTCACTGACAGGTGCTGTCCCATGGCACCAAAAGCTCTCCTACAGAGCCAAAAATGCATCCAGGACCTCACAGTAGGTGACTCGTGACACGGACTTCGTCACGAGATCTGGAACAGAGAATCCGAAATCTCAAAAGGAAATGCACTGGCGTTCTGGTCTCTGGATAGGAGGGAGCACATATGCAGAGTGCTGTGTGTGAGAGAGAGAGAGATGGGCAGTGGTACGAACCATACGGATTTCTGAGGCTCAATTGGCAATGAGGTGCGGCCCACTTTCTGTGTAGCCCGTCGTGCTTCTGGCCAGATTTACAGATCCTCTCCATTTATTTCCAAATAGACAGTCCATTACTTTCAGATTCTCTATCGTCTTTCCATTTCGGACTATCTGAAAACTGAAATCAATAAGGTTCAAATTTTATAGGTTCGTAAACTGCTTTTTCTTACATGGGATTCTGAACTAAATATGACTGGATCAGGAAGGGAATGGAGATGTCCAGTTTGAAGTACATTAGGAGGTTTTACAAGATCTCTGATGGGATTGTCTTCGTAGTGGAGCCTGGAACTGACATCGAATCAACGCCGTTCGATCGACTTGGGGCCAGCGCTCTACGCCGGATGTGCTGGACTGCTGCGCCAGTTTTAAAGCTGTCGGGGTGCCCCCGGCGTATGTAAATATGGACGCGGCCTATATGTAACATATTAACATCACTCCGTGAGCTAATGCTGATCTACGTCTCTACCACGTAGGACAGGTTAGTATAATAATGAGGATCACTTAAAGACATGAACATTTATGATCGAATGATAAATTTTCTTGTACATACAGAAGAGTTTTGGATTAAGTTAGCGGAAAAAAATAACACGATTAATAATCGCTAACCACATTTATACAAATCAGTGGGAGGAATTCAATGACAATGTTGTCTCTGAATTTTTTAAATAAATTTGAAAAAAAATTCAAAAATAAGAATAAATTTATAGACGTACTTTTAAATTTATATTGACCGTATTATGTATTTTATATAATTTAAATATCATTTAATATTTTATCAAATACTATCGAAATTATATAAAATTTATAATAATTCATATTTAAATGTCTTTGATTGAATGTCAATTGGCGCTTAAATTACGTAAAATTGAAAAAACAATCGATTTATAAGTTTGATGATATGTGTATATTATTTTTTTCAAAATTATTTAAAAAATAATTTTCAAAACTATCAAGTTCATCTCCATCCTATACAAATACAAATCTCATTTTTGTTCTATCAAAATAAATATATAATTAGATATAAGATGCGGTCACTTGACAATTTCTTATTTTAATCTCGATAATCTTCAAACAAAAAATTTAAGTCTGAAATCTAATATTATAGATATGATTTATAGTATTTACATATCATATTTATAAAAAAAAAGTGATGAGATTTGATGTATATTTCAATGGTTCAAAATTAATGATTCTCAATGAATCATAAAATAATATTGAAATTGCATGAAATATTATTATATTCAATTTACTTTATGATTTCCAATTTTATGCATTTTTTTTGAAAAATTATTGATAAGATTGTCAGATAATTATTTCTCGAGTGATCCCTAATCGATATGCACAATTCACGATCGTCAATATTATTTGATATATAATTTGAAATAACAAATTTAAACATTACTCGATGTTATACTCGAATACACTAATCATGATATCAAATTGAATCGGTATATAACTAAAAAAGATTGAGAATCACTTAACGATTTTTTATCATAATAATCTTACAAACTTAAACATTACCCAATGTTATATTCAGATATACTAATCCTAATATCAAATTGAATTGGTATATAACTAAAAAACTGAAAATCAGTCAACAATTTTTTGTCGTAACAACCTTACGAACTTTTAAATTCGACATTATGGACTTGATCCATTTTATTCATATATCATGTCTATGTAAAAATGATGAGATCTTGTACGTGAAGAAACACATATTAAATTACTTAAAGTTTCAAAAGGTCCCAAATTAATAGTCTCAATATATCATCAGAGAATACTAAAATTATGTAAAATTTGATTATTAAGCTAGCTAATGCCAAATAACATAACTACAAAATTGCTCTTAAATTGTAAATTATATTCAAAACGTTTTTGAATAAATATCACTGAGTTTTTTAAATAATCATCACCAAGTAGTGATTTCTGGTCCAGTAAATAAAAGTATATTTAAACTCAGAGATCTTCTGCGGCGAACAGAATATAAAAGAGAATCACAACTAATAAATTTGCACCGAGTTCTTTCAGATATTTCAGTGGTCCAAAATATAGCACTCTTTCCAACACCTTAGTCCTTGTGGCGCACCTTGGCCTTGGCCAAACGCTCTCGTCCCCTCCCTCCCCTGTGATCCACATGTCATGTAATTAGTGGATTATTTGCGGGCCCCACACTGACCCCCCATTCTTAATTTCTACCCCGATAGAGGACGATCCAGACCGTTCGTTGGAAAGCCAAGGGGACCACGAGGCGGTAACCTTACCGGGCGGTAAGTAGGTAGGACATCGGCTCGAGATGAGATCGATGGATCTGACGGCTGAGATTATTTTCCTGTGAACTCTCGAGTGTAATAATTCCCTGGCACGATTCTCGAGGACACGCTGACAAATTGTCCTTTCTTTTACTCATACATCCTCTGAAAAAAAAAAACTATTTTTTTTTGCAAAACAACCCATGGGTTTATTTGTGAAAACCTTAGTCACTCTCCACTGTCCCAGCTTTCATACCCACTATATTTATTATCAAATTCAAAATTTCGAATATATTTTTTTTTTTATTTTCGATTCATTTGTCATGAAAATTTTGAGTTAATTTTTATTGAACATCTCACCGGAAATGTAGTTAAATTGCAGAGATGAAACAATTATTTAAGGATTATACCAACATATTTGTTTATTCATGATGCTGGTTTTTTAATATTTATTAGCCATTTTGTTCGAATTATAAGTCGAAAAATTCACATGACCATCAACCGAAAAATATACAAAATCGGCCTGAAATAATGAAAATTTTAAAATATTATACAAAATTTATCTAGATATTTTACCGTACGTTTTTGTTGTCTTTTACAAACACGTCATAGACTAACATTTTAGCAAACGAACAAGGCGAAAAAGGCGACAGGGCTGAAGACCGCTAACACAAATACAAAATTTACAGGGTTGAAAATGTAAAGTGTGATGGAGAGAAGAGAGAAAAAAAGGAGATGTGGTCCCATTACAGCAGGTAATTCGCACAATAGAGAGGGACGCGGTCCAATCACACTATGGGAATCTGAACCGTCCGATCCATCACTGTCACGTGCAATCACGTGCGTACTAAATGGCGCCCCCCCGCTTCGCTTCCTCTTCGGTCCCCTACCTCCCCCTTTGAACTTACTGCGCTGTGAAATATAACGCTGTTCGTTTCGCGCAAATGAGAAAATATACGCCGTTTCACTGTTCATTACGTGGCTGCTCGTTATTGGTCGCGTTACTCCTCCGTTAAATTGGGATTTTAAAAGAACGTAAGTTTTAGTGTAATTTAATCTTTATGATAATGTCATCATTCGTCTTGTCCGTGTACGGGGGATTTAATAAAAAATTGAAGGCTGTTCGTTTCAAAGTATAATACTATAATTAATATATTACAATTTAGTTTGTCAGATCCCTTTCGACTCGTTGGGAAACCAGCTACAACAAAACATCCCAAGTTTATTGGAGAATCCACAAATGCGCATGCCACGTGGATATTTATATTTATATTATTGGGTCAATTGCTGTGCAAGTGTCATTTAAATAATAGACATGGTTTGTTAAAGAAACTCTATTTGTTAAAGAAACTCTATTTGAGCACCCGCAGTGAGAATTATTTCTCACAGTACAGCGCACATTGATTACCACGCGATATATCAATATAAATAAATACAAATTCTTGAATTTTTATGATATTCGAGAAAACAAATATGATCTCGAATTTTTTTAATATAAATCGTTTGGCCCACACACTACACGTAACCCCCTTTCAAATTGAGATATGTTGAAACATGTGTCGTTATCATTGATTCATAGGATCAGCACCTATAATAATAATAATAATATATAATTTTGTATCTTTTAAATTTCAACCCAACTTCGACCAGTTCTTGGTCTTTGTGGAAGTCAACCTCTGTAAGAATTCAATAAATATTTAAGAGTTCGTATGATTGGTATAAGAACAATTATTTTGAATTATATATATAATGTCGGTGGGTGTATAAAACATACAAAAAAGACTATACATTTGAAATTTTTTCTCTCGGAGAGTAAAGAAAAATTCTTGATTACAAAAACCGTATTAGATATAATTTTTCTGATTTAACATCAAGGACGATTTTACTGTACAACTATTTTTTTATGATATATTAATTTAATTTCTTAAAAAATAATGGGCAAGCTATAAAATTAAAATTATCGATATTTTCTTCATATTCAGATAAGGGCTGAATCGGTAATTGAGTTAATTTAAAGTTTGATCGGTTATCTATCAAAAAACCGTTACAACTTATATTAAAAAAATTAATTATTTGATGAAAAATTAACTACTTTCAAATTGATTCAAATACTATGTATATACTCTATTTAAATGATAAAACTCAATCGACAAACTTTTTTTTGTCGGAACAATGTTTTTAAAGAAATTAATTCGATAGTTATCAGATACGTGTTAGATGATTTTCTTATCAGCATAACAAAGGTAGCGAGATGGAAAAATTATATAATGAAATTGACACCATAAATTGTACATGTGAAAGTATATTCACCGATTATTGTTTCTTTTAATGTATATTTTTTTGAAATAAAAAATGCCATTAACTCCAATAATTATTTTCTTTAAATTTCATTTGTAAAATTTAAATTTATACCTCTATGATCTATCACTTTTTATATTAAACTTTTTTTAATATATTAATAGATCATCGGATTGCTGAAGGATTATCGTTTCCACAAAAAACTACACCACGTTCATACAATAAAATGTTGCAAAATTCCATTATCTCAATTAATTAACGCCACCTGTCATAGTCTCAGGTCTCTTTTGTAACCTCCTAAAGTTATTATTTGCCACGTTACCATATAAAAAGAGTTGTATATTTGACACGTGAGCTAGCTCCGTTCCAAAGAAACGCAATTGAAGGGAGAGAGGCGGATAGACTTTTGGAGGTGTTGGGAACAAATTGAAAATTAAATTTTAATTTAAACCAAAAAAAATTATATTTAGCAATTTTAATTCGTACGTAAAAATTAAGAAAATTTAATTCGAAGAGTTTTTTAAGAAATGAACAGATGAATAGAGTTTAGATAAAAAGAGATTAAAAAATGAGTTTTTAATTCGCGTTAAGAAACAGTATTCAGAAAAATTAAATAACTAAAAAAATTTCAGAAAATTAAAAAAAAATTAAAGAAGGGGATACCAAGGACACCTAAAAATCTTGGTCTTGGATTAATCAGACCAAAACGGATCCGTTACGTGTTCTTCACACGTGACGACATCTGAGAGGTCACGTGATCGTTGCTGATGTGGAGAGTTAATTGGTGGTTCTTTGAGCTGGATTGAAACTTCTTTGAGCCTTCAATCAATTAAATCATATAATTTTTTTTTGGCGTTTGAATTGGTCTTTGTCCTGTTCGGAAGTTCTTGTGTTGATCCAAAATGTTGGAGGTGTTGATTTACATGGTCAATAACAAGAAAAAAATGTTACAAACTATAAGATAATAATAATTTAATAATTTTTGTTGATAATTTAATAAATATGTCATGTCATAAATTATGGATCGTGTAAGTTTTTCGTTAAGTTTGGATGAAAAAATTAACGAAAGAATTAAATTTGGACAAATATAAAAATTTCAATGACTAAGAATGAATCAATAAAAGTTCAATAACAAAAAATAAATTTGTGATGAATTTTAATTTTTTCCAAAAAAAAAATTATCCGTATTTTTGGCCGTGGACAAGTTGCCAATTTTCGTTGGAGAAGAAATCAAAGGGACAAGAAAAACATTAAAAGAAAACCAATTATCTTCAATGATATTTTATACAATACTGAAAATTTATTGTCATTATGTACGAATTATTACTTTATTTGTGATATTTATCGATATCCATAATAGTTTTTTTCCCCACCCGTTATGAAAAAACAATGATACTATTTAAAACTTTAAAATCAACTAATAAATTATTTCAAAAATCTTGCATAGCAAATGCAACAAACTATTTCATGTCGACCCCGTAAAGTAATTGTAGGCTCGAGAAAGAAATGAGAATGACGGGAATAACATAAAACGTCTTCGAACAAAAAAATAAAATTTTAGAGAAAATAATTTTTTTTTGAAGAGGAGTGATTTGATGTCATGATTAGAGATAAAATGAATGCCCACAAAATTAAATCTTAAATAATATTTTTTCAGAACCCTTAAATAATAAAATAAATTGATTACGTTTTTTGCATACTTCATGCTATGTGGCATACATCCATAAAAATTACATGATTTCAAATTTATTCCAATATTTCATTGATCTAATAAAATTAATGGATCAAATTTCAGTAATCTAACCTCATCTCTTGATTACTGTCGAAATAAAATTAAAAATCTCATAATATTTTATATGAATGTAATTGAGATTATTTAGAATTATCTAATGATTTATATTTGTTAATCTAATGAAGTTGGGTATCTCATTTGGGATACTTTTATCATAAATAATAATTAATAACATTCATAATTATATACGAAGTGCAATTATTAACGATGTATACACATACACCACACAATATAAAATATAATCGAAAATCTAATTTCTTTTTCAGTTCTGAGAGAATGAAGGCGTCGAGACAATTCACCAAACATTGAATCGAATAAATTAAGCTCCAATACTCTCGATAGTTCACAATAACTTTTCCTCAAAAAAAAAAAAGAAAGAAAAAAGAAAAAAAATTCACAACAACTTGTATTTCTAATTCTACACATAAACATCCACCACCTACCTGATTTTCAACGAAATTCACCAAAAGTGGTCTCGAGATAAAAAGCGAATGGTTCTGGTAATAACAAATAAAGGAGTCGGGTTACAAATTGCATTTCATGTCGTTGCTCATCTTAATATGGTGGTGGTGGTGTGTGTGTGTGTGTGTGTGTGTGTGTGTGTGTGTGTGTGTGTGTGTGTGTGTGTGTGTGTGTGTGTGTGTGTGTGTGTGGGGAGAACTGTCAGAAACGAAAGGGATCCGTGTCTGCCTGGACCGGGCTTGTCCAATGAGCCGGAGGCAAAGAGCGGGACCCACTCCTTGAAGACCCAAATGTCGGCTGTGACGGATACACGGCTGGTCCTTTGTGGGACCCACTCTTAGCGGATATCTCGTGCTACCGCGAGTGTGTGCTCTGATCCGCTGTGGCAGATCATTTATGGCGCCGTTGTTGTGCTTGAGGTTGAGGGAATCCCAAGGATGGGGTACAGAGATCCTTTGTTAAGCATTTGCAATTTTGGCTGTCTAGAAAAATACTTGAAGAAATAGTTAATGAGATTAAAGGATGAGAACGTTTTGGATTCCATGTGGATCGATTGGTTTGTGAAGGAGAACTCTGATGGAAAAAAAAAAGGAAAGATATGGGTCTGTTTTATTTTAGAGTTAATATGTTTGAGTATGCAAAAAAGTTATAAAGTAAGAAAATGATTTTTCAATTAGAGAGATTCATTGATTTTTTATATTATAATTTATTTTATACGAACTATAAGCAACTATTCTCTAATTGAGTTAGTAAATTGTTTGAGTAATAAAATATTCCTATTTTTATATGATAATTTGTTATTTTATATACAAAGATGACATGCTTTCAACTAGAACATAGTACCGTTATATCAACCATGTTGTTTTGAAAGAAAAACGATACATTACTTATTTATGATGGTGTACCGAAGTTGTTTTTGTTCTCAAATAAGAAGTCTAAAAAAAGTCATAAATATTGCATTTGGTTATATGTAATAATTAAAAAAACTACAAAAAGTATTCCCTTTAATTCCAAAAATATTGCATCATTTTATTTACCTTCCATAAAACTAAATTGATGAATTCACTACTACAGTGAAACTCAGCGTCTTATAATTTGTAATTCTATTCACCAACTATCACTTATCATATTTTATCAAATTTATTGATCAATTAATATTACCTTCTATAACTGAAGTAATTGTATGAGTATTGTAAGGTTCATATCACTATTTTTTCAGGTTCATAAATTTAATTTTATTTAAATATCTAATTATTTTTAAATAATAGAAAATCAATTGTGACCATTTAATGATTAAAATCTATGTTTTATTTTGACCATCATGGTGGGACAAATTTGGTTTCAATTAAAGATGTATACGCTAACATTCCATTTATTCGAGCTAGATATCTTTGCAATATCGTGTTGATATTTTTTCACATGTTTTTTTTTTATTTATATAACGTTCAGCAGAAAATTAATTATTCTCCTTTAATACGTCATTCGAATGATTTCATATGATATGTAGCTAACTTTATGAAATATTCACGGTTTCAACTTTCATTATTTCATAATTTCCCTTTTTTGTTTTTGCAAGTCTACTCATAAAGTCTAAACAAACATCCATTAATACTCTTTAATCACTCCAAAGTCCACACCTGCTTTTAATTCTGCTAACCACATAAAATCCCATGGCTGGAATCATGTACTCAATTTTTTATAAGCAATTTCCTTTCAGTCCAAACGTGGAGCCTCCATCCCACCAACAGGCAACAGCAAACGCCAACCATTTTCTCACTGGCCTCCATTCGCTCTCTTTGAACTGATCCAATCAACCATTCTTGCTCGTGTTCGGCACAAGCACACCCAATCACAGAATCACAGGTGACAAACGTGTGAGTGAGGTGGGGTCAACGTGACTAGCAATTTGCCATCTGTTTTTTGAGCGTCAGTTGCTACAGAATCCGACGGAAATGTTACGTATGCGTAAGTAGCGAGATTTTAGCTTAAAATAAGGGAGAATTAATTTAATTAAAAAAATTATAATATAAAATTGATTGGGGGTTATTTTATAGTCCAAATAATAATTAACTTAGAAAATGTATTCTCTGTATAAAATTCTGAATGAGAAAAAAAATCACAACTCACTCTGATCAATACTAAGTTCTGTCCTTGATATATATTATGTATTTGATATTAGAATTTTTATATTTTTAATAAAATCTATACTAGTTAATTTTAGTCTTATTTATTATTATACTTTATATTAATTGTTAAGATTGACTAACAAATTAATAAATGAATAATTATCAAACAAACTTGTTATATAAAATACAATATATAAATTGATCTCATAATAATAATGATATTTAGATATTACTATTTTTTTCAAGAACTAGCTTTATTAAATACAAATTTAGAGAGTTGGGGGGGGGGGGGGGGCTATATAAACGATTAAATGTATAATATTGATCATATAAATATATTTTTATAATGTTCGATATTTTATGAAAGCTTTTGAAGGGGAGAGACTATAGCTCTACTGATCTCTCTTAGAATCCATTCATGCTCCATTAATTTTAATATCTTATAGAAATTCATGGCTCCGCCTCTAAACTAAAAGAAAATACTGGAAAAATAAAAATAAAAAAAGGAGGTTATTTAATTTTCTCCCTCCTTGATGGTTGATTGTAATGTTTTTATTTTTCATCTTATTATCTTTTAGAGTCTGTATAATTCAACGTCAAACAACAATTTTCATTATTTATCGTATAAATATAGTTAGGTTAGTAGGAGTTGGGTGAGAAGTAACGTAAAAGTGGAACCAAAATTATTACTTTTTTTTTTCTCTATTTGGTTGATTGTAACTTCTTTATTTTTTCATTGTATTATTTTTTTGAGTTTGTATAACAATTCATCAGACAACATATATCCATTGTTTATCTTTTATTTGTTTGGTTGGTAAAAGTTGGTCGTGGAGTAATAAAAAAGATATGTATGGTGAAATTAAAAGTATGTTATTAAATTATTTTCTTCCCTATTTTATCAATTGCATTTTTTGATTTTTAATTTTATTATATTTGGAGTATGTATAACAATCCACCAAACAACAAACACTCATCTTTATCTTATATTTGTTTGGTTAGGAGGAGTCGGATGAAAAATGACATAACAGAGATACCGACATAAAAAAAATAAATATCATAATTAACGGGACCCTTGTTTCAAAAAAGAAAAAAAGAAAAAGTTCCAGTCAAAAATTACATTCATCATACAAAACTAGTGTAGCGAGGTGCATGAACTTTAGAAATAGGAGACATTTTGATGTGAATTTACAGAACTTTAGACGAACTTGAAAGATAATATATTGTTGAATAGCGCATTATATAATGTTCATAGGCTATATTAAAGCGCGAGGTAAAGTGAAAATACAACAGAAATAATTTTCATATTTTTTAGGGATCCTAACGAGAATTATCTTGTGATGTTTATATTTTTTTTCCACCATGACTAAATATAAGATGAAATACTAAATGCCATTCTTCATGTGATCTCAATCATCCGAAACCATATCATGCTAGTAAATTATGTTTAAAAGTGAGATAAAATGGAAAGGAAAAAAAGATAATTATAAACATTGTGATAAGAATTATAATCTTATCTCTACATTTTATCAATAACATTTTTTTTATTAATAAAAGGGTGATAAGAATTATCTTCTTATCTTCGTATTTTATCCATAATAATTGTTTCATTTTATCTTATCCATAATCATTTTATTTTTTATACAAATTATCCTCTCTTCTCCATATTTTTTTTCCATAATCAACGCAAATACTAACGCACAGCACAGGCCAAGAGAGCAGTCGTCCAACATGCCATTCCCCAGACCCGGTTCACGTAGTACGGCAAGACAAACCTCACATCGACCACTCATTAAAAAACCTCAACAACATGGTTCATGAAGTACGCGTTCATTCCAGGTTTACCCACTTCCACGAAGTTTTTCGGAATATGCTACGTTTATGCGTGACGGTAACCCTCGGTTGATCTACCGCGACCTGGGACCCACAGTTGCCTCATGGAGGGGTCCTCGTGGACCGACACGTGTCATCATATGCTAACCTTAGCTTGTAAAGTAGCTTACTTGGTCATTAAAATCAGAAATATGGTATTTCTCAACAGCGTAACTAAAGTATAATATAATAACAATAAGATAATATATGCGAATCGAGTAGTAGTAGCTGTTGCCCCTAGGGGTGAGACAAGGTCGTCTGTTGAAAGGTTTTTGCGGGTTCGTGCCGTTGCCGTAAGAGGCAAAATATAGAATCCGGTTCACCGTTCTCGTGAACCGGGTCCATGCGGGAGAAAGCTTGACTTGGGTTGAAATGTATCAATGATGGAATCGATATTTTATTAACCACCCGGTTATGCTAACCCAATCCCCACTCTTTCCTACAATCCGTGAAAGAGTTGGCTGGACATGGCGCAAAAGCAAAACTGCAACAACATAAGGGTTTTTTTTTTTTAATTGTTTTTCCGAGATTTACCGTGATTATCAAAAGAAGTATATATCCATATTCATAGGATGTATAAAATTGAGATGATTCTATGTAGATTTATTAATTTATTTTTTATGTCTATAGCTTGAACAACTAAACAAAAAACAAATCTTTGAATAGACATTAAAAACACACCCATTATTTTTTTGAGTTTTAGAAGTAGAGAAATGTCACTTGACTATTTAGTACAATTTTTATGAAGATATCAATTTAAGTAAGGTAGATTAATTGGATGACTAAGGTGCTTATTTTTAAGAAAAATGTTGTAGACTTGTTTAGTTCCTCTCAAAGAAAAATAATACGCGTGTGTATACTTTTGCTTTTTGTGAACTATTTTGATAAATATTATAGACTTATTTTTATATAATATGAATATTTTTTAAGTTAGTTTGTGTCATCTATAAGCTTATTTTATAAATTTTTTATTCCAATAACACTCTTTCTATAAAAGAAAAGAGAGAGGCATTCTTTGACTCCGCGTATATATATATATAAATTTTTTTCAAAGAGAGTCAAAGGTATAAACATTTTGTAAAGCCTGTGTTATCTTTTAGCTAGGATAATTATATTTTAATCTATGCATATCTAGATCTGGATAATACATTGTTTAATGAATTTTTAAGTAATGGATAATGTTGTTGAATTAATAAATAAACAATGTTAGCTTTACAATCATTAATATCTTCTATCACCAATATATCACTGGATAAACATATCCAAAGTCATTAAAAACAGTCTTAACACTCCAATTACTCATAAATTAATCTAGGAGTTATTGTTATTTTCTTGGAAAATGTTTGGGAGATGTTGATTTTGTTATTCATATAAATTTATGTTAACGATTTTATTATGTAATTTATTTTATACAGTACTTTATTATTCAGTTAAATTAACTAATAAAAATATTATATAAATAAATTATATAATAAATCATTAATATAAATAATAAAATCAATAATATCAATGACAATATCTTTTTATTAGCTTCCTATTTTTCTTTCCTCTTTCAATCAGCAACTAAAAATCACAAATAAATAAAAAGTTCTATTGGCGTATAGTGATTCCAGTAGACCAAGCTCGTGCATAAGATTCCTCAACAAGGACCAAATTTTCTCTCTCTCTCTCTCTCGGTCTGGTCACGACTGTCCCCAAAGCTTCTGCACAAAACTGACGTCCTCCTCCTCCCTTTCTGATACCTACCAGCTACACCATTTTCGAGTTTTAGACAGAGAGAGCGAAAGAGCGAAGGAGAGAGAAAGAGAGAGGGTTAGAGAGAGAGAGAGAATCAGAGGGAGACAGAGAGCGAGCGACAAAGCATAAATCAGGAGCGATAAGAGAGAGAGAGAGAGGAGGAGCGAATTTTATTTCTTCTTTGAAGTAGGAGGAGGAGAAGCGTATGTGCTTGTTTTGAGGGTCAATTCTCTTGAATTCGGAGCTTTCCCGCTAGGTTACGACTGGGATTTGAAGCCTGGATTAGAGATCTGGGTTATTGGAGGAGGATTTCTTTGATTTTTGGCTTGTGATGGCTTCTACTGGGTGTAACGAGACTTACATAGCTGATTCGGGCGGAGGGAAAAGTGAGTTTTTCGTATGATGTGTTTTTTTGCTAACTCGGAAGGGTTTTTGGGGAAATTCAGCGAAGAAAGGAAGAAATCGGGTTTAATCTTTGATTTCATGACTTTGACCTGCTATTTTAGCTCCAAAACTTTCGATCCATCTGAGAATGTCTCTTGAAGCTCGCCTTCCTTTTTTGTAAACAAAAAATTGAATATTTTCTTCTCTTTTTCTACAATTTTGTCCATGCTTGTTACCTCCCTCAAACTCTAGTGCTTCTCTCTCTTTGCAGAACTTTTAATTACCCTTTCTATCTTGGCGAAATTTCCTCTCAATTAAAAAAACTACTTGCTTTTTTGCGTCAGATTTGGAAGAGGAACCTCTGTACAACGAATTATGGCGCGCATGTGCTGGGCCGCTTGTGACGGTGCCAAGAGTTGGAGAAAGAGTTTTCTACTTCCCTCAAGGCCATATAGAGCAGGTCAGAAATCACTTCTTTTATGAATTTAATTAGAAATTTTGTATTTTTGGAAATCCCCCCTAGTCGAGTATATTCGTGTCTATATTGTTGATTTCTCAGAATTAGTATTTGGGAGCTTCAATTTCTCTTTGCTTTTATGAAATTTAGGTCGAGGCATCAACCAATCAAGTGTCAGAACAGCAGATGCCCCATTAT
The DNA here is from genome assembly GCA_037678475.1 of x Bolboschoenoplectus mariqueter. Classification (NCBI taxonomy): domain Eukaryota; kingdom Viridiplantae; phylum Streptophyta; class Magnoliopsida; order Poales; family Cyperaceae; genus x Bolboschoenoplectus; species x Bolboschoenoplectus mariqueter. Next base: position 2,628,638 of record CM075258.1, on the reverse strand, counting down.
AACCTGCCATGGAAGATCCCGTGTCGAGTCATGAATGTCCTACTGAAGGTAAAAAGCTGATTTCTTTTCCTCTTCTATCCTTTGCCCCTTTTGTTACCTTAAGATAAATTGTAGATCTATTCTATTATATGGTTTATTCTTAGATGCTAATATGAGGTTTTTTTACAGGCGGAGCCGGACACTGATGAGGTCTATGCACAGGTCACCTTAATGCCTGAGACTGATGTACTATTTCCATCCCTTTTTTTGTTACTAATTTCAAGTTTTTTCTTTTTTTTTTCCGAATAAGGTGCCAGTTCTGAAGTGCTTAATTTGAGAAATAGCCAAGTTTAGTGCGGGATGAGTACATGTATAGATGTACAAAGTTTGCTTGTTTTGGTTAACCTTGTTAGGTTTCTTTTACTGGACTTAAATTCCAGCGGAAGTGTGTTCTGTTAGATTAGCGGAAATTTAGGGTGTATAATGGAAATTTACTTGCTCCTGTGTCTCCAAGATTCAAGGAGTAACAATTTGCAAGTTGGAAATTATCTCATACTTAAATTTTTGTTTTGAACATAGCGAGATGAGAACTCAGTGGAAAAAGAAGAGGCACCGGCTCAGCAACCTCGACCAGTGGTGCACTCCTTTTGCAAGACCCTGACGGCATCTGATACAAGCACACATGGTGGTTTCTCTGTGCTTAGGCGCCATGCTGATGAGTGCCTTCCCCCTCTGGTCAGTTTTTTCTGGTGCTCTTCCTCTCATTTCTAGCATATGATTCTTTCATTGTCACAATTATACTAACAGGTGATGATAACGATGTGTAGGATATGAGCAAGCAGCCTCCAACACAAGAGTTAACTGCCAAGGACTTGCATGGCGTGGAGTGGCGCTTTCGCCATATTTTTCGAGGTGATTTCCTACCTCATGCTATCATGATATGGCTAAAATTTAGCTTGTAATATAAAAGATATAATTTTGTTATTTGTTAAAAATTTAGGACAACCAAGGAGGCATCTATTGCAGAGTGGCTGGAGTGTGTTTGTCAGCGCAAAGCGCTTAGTCGCAGGAGATGCATTCATTTTTCTAAGGTAAAAAGGCTTCTGGTAGTATAAATATGGATGAATTTTTTGGTTTCTTTTCTAAGAAGGTTCCTTTTGTTTTTTTGTTTTATTAAGGGGAGAGAATGGGGAATTGAGGGTTGGAGTAAGAAGGGCAATGAGGCAACAAATGAATATGCCATCTTCAGTTATATCTAGCCACAGCATGCATCTTGGTGTTCTCGCCACAGCCTGGCATGCTGTCAGTACTGGCTCCCCTTTTACAGTCTATTACAAACCGAGGTACCATCTCATTAGTTTAATTAATTGTTTTTTCTGAATCTAAGATCAGTGTTCTGTAAATTGAATATGGATCTTTCTCTTCACAGGACGAGCCCCTCCGAGTTCATCATTCCATTTGACCAATATATGGAGGCTATTAAGAGTAATTATTCCATTGGTATGAGGTTCAAGATGCGTTTTGAAGGGGAAGAGGCCCCAGAACAGAGGTACATGAAAAAAAGAGAGACTGTTATGTGCATTAATTGCGAACAAAATTCCTCAAGTATGGGAATCTGATCTGAGTTATTGATATTTATAATTTTCTCCTCTTTTCAGGTTTACGGGGACAATAGTAGGAGCAGGAGATGCTGATCCAACCAGATGGCCTGAATCCAAGTGGCGATGCCTCAAGGTAGAATTGGTTGCCGTATACACATTGTGATCATGAGTAGTTTCTTAGTTTTTCCTAAATTAAGGGTCGAACATGTAATAAGTTAAGACTTCTGGAATAGTTCTATCCAACAGAAAGCATGAATAACTAAGGATGCCTGAGATGACCTCTATTTGCTTCAAAAAACATATGCTTGCACTGTATTCAATCAAACTTTACTGTTCATGGGTATGCATGTATTGAATGGCATTTGCACATACAGACTTGCACTTACACATAAATGAATGTTTTATACAGGTGAGGTGGGATGAGAACTCATCAATACCGCGGCCAGACAAGGTGTCTCCATGGAAAATTGAACCAGCCATGAGCCCCCCTCTACCTGTCAACCATCCAGTTCCCGCTCCCAACCGTCCCAAGCGCCCCCGCCCAGTTGTCCCTACTATCTCTTCTTCTGACACATCTGTTCTTACGAAAGAAGGTATGTTATACACACTAGCGCTGCTTCTGCCAAACCCAATAACTTGAGGGTATTTGCTCGAGCTAGTATAGTTAATTCTAACTCCCCCCCCCCCCTATTTTTAGTCACTCTCCCGAAGGTTGCTACTGACCCTGGGCTGCAGAGCCATCATGGCCTACCGGGAGTCTTCCAAGTTCAAGAACCCATGGCCTTGAAGACTGCACCTGCATCTGGATCTGAAGCCTCTGTCTTCAAACCTGTTATGTGGCCCCAAGCTCAAATTGGAGACAGAAACTCAGGACCTGACAGCTGGGCACGGGTTCCAAGGCATGAAAGCCCTTACAACAGCTTGCTATCTGGTGGGACACACCGTAGTCTGTATGGTGATACAAGCGCTTGGAACCAACACAAGCAACCTCTTGTGTTCCCGCCCTCCTGGAATTTAATGCCTCAGAATGTGTATGACAAGTTCCCCAGCTGGGTGACCAACCAAGTAACTGCCCATAATATAGAAGAGACAACCACCCCACAGAGCAAGCTGTTGGGACTGCCTCAATTTTCAACTGAAAAAGAAACAAGTGGGGGTGGTTGTAAGTTGTTTGGTGCGTATCTTGACAAGAACCCAAGAAGTGATGACGTTGCCATGCCACAGGCTGTTAATACGAGGTCCACTGATGACCCACCTGTTGTAAATGGCAATGCAGATAAGCCTACTCAGAATTGCACCCAAGTTTGCAAGGGCACGCAGAGCAGGCCACAGGGCAGCTCGACAAGAAGTTGCACCAAGGTATTATTATTGTGTAGACAATTACCAAATACAAACTGCACCCCATCATATCTATTTCCATATTCAGGTAAGGGAAAAGGAAAGCTACATGACGTTTAATAGGAGAAAGGGTATGTGGTAATTACTTATTTCAAGAATTTTTTTTTTTTTTTGCATTGTAGGTGCATAAGCAGGGGATTGCATTGGGAAGATCTGTGGATCTGACAAAATTCAACAATTATGAGGAGCTATTTAGGGAGCTGGATCATATGTTTGAATTTAGAGGAGAATTGGTGGGTACACCTAGCAAAACTTGGCTCGTTGTTTACACTGACAACGAAGGTGATATGATGCTTGTTGGTGATGATCCTTGGGAGTATGTCTCTCTCTCTCTCTCTCTCTGTGCATGTCTTTCCTAGTTGTAAGATTACAATGCTAAACTTGTGACAGCCTCAATGTTTTTTTAACTTCCTCAAAGTATATCTTTCAAGCATGAAAGGGGCACATAGTATTAACAGCTTCATTTTACTTAGAAGAATTAATACCAGGTCACTAAAGATCCCCTAGACGAAGTCAAAAGTTTTTGAGCTTGTTGCAAATTCTCTGACAATGTTCTCTCTTATTGGTATTACAGTGAATTCTGTAGTATGGTGCGTAAGATCTTCATATACACAAGAGAGGAAGTGCAGAAGATGAACCCAGGTGCACTAAACCCTAGATTAGAGGAGAGCTCAACCACCATGTCAGCTGGTGGCAAGGATCAGTCAGCAAAAGCATGCATGCCCACTTCCTCCCTTCTGTCTGACACTTGCTGCTAGGTTTACCGTTCCATGCGGTAGGTGCTTCCTCTCTCTTTCTCAATAACAAGGAGATAATTCATACTGAGTGTATAATCTCGTACGGCAGATGGTCCATGACTTGTGTCATTATGTACAACAAGAAAAAATGTCTACTGGATTTGCAAACCTGTCCTTGTGCCATTTTCTTCCGGAAAAATGGGGAAGGGCTTGAGAACCCTTTTCAAGTTATGTTAGGGGAAATGGTACTTTTTAAGTATTTTATGATTTTTTAAGTATATGAATATGCCCTTAGGAATGCTCATTTTAGATTTGAACATATAATTAACACATCTTACCTCCTTTGTTTGTTTTGCAGGCCTTGTTTGGGACTTAAGGTCCAAGCTAGTTGTAGTAGGTCGCTATTATGTTTAATACAGTTTTGGTTTTGTGTTAGTTATGTTTTTAGTTTATAATTTTTGTCTTTTGAGAGTTTGTTTGAGAGCCGGTTATGATGTTAGAATGTATAATTTGCGCGTAAGGGAAGGGGAGAGAGGTCTTGAGTATGCTAAGTTTGACCTGTACCAATGTAAATATAGATGTTTCTATTCTTAATAGGTATCCTAGTTTGTATCGACTCCTATGGGTAGTTCTCAACTGTTGACATGTTGCTTTTCCTTGCTGACCTGTCGCTCTCCACCTTAATTACAGTATTTGGTATTATATTTTAACTTTTTTTAAATATATTTCCTAGCGACGCATATTTTTGGAATTCGATACACGTTTGTAATTTAAACTAAACGCCTGTGACTTCAAAAAAATATTGAATATCGTGATTAGTCAAAGCATTGTTTGGTTTTATTTTTCTTAACGCCTGTATTTAGAATATTTGGTCAGTTATTTTTGTCAACATTATTGCCTTCTTTCCTATATTAAATGGAGAACAAAAATAATATCCTATCACTATGATTTTGCTAAGTCGGCAGAGGATAGAAATAATCAAATTCGATTATTATGGACTTCCTCGCTGAGTTTGGCATGCAATTAACATGCATTCATCCACGTGTTATGTATATTATTTTATTAAAGTCTATGAATTTTGTTCCCGTATGGTTGAGATTTATTTTCTGGACCATACTATGGACGCATAAGTTCATAAATGCGTGTTCACGTAAATGTTGTGTTCCCTAAATCACGATCACGATCATGTGATATTCAGAACAGAGAAATTACAATTACAACCTACATTTTACATCTCTTATTTACACATAAAAAATATTTACACTAAATACATAATTTATTTATATCTGAATTTGTTATACAAATATAATACAACCTGCATAACTTTTAATCATAATAATACACTGTATAACCACTTTTATCATTAGATATAAATACTTTTTGAAGGAAGTATAAATCAATCTGAAATGAGAATAAGGGGTGCAATGATCACTTTCTTTAGAATATTATATGGGTACGTTTAATTTAAATTGTGAATGCATATTTCAGAAAATAGATACAAAATTATTGAATATTTTAAAAAAGAAGCATTAATGTTAAAATATTAAAAAATGCTGATAGGAAAGAAAAGAACTCTGCTGTGAGTCTAGGACATAAGGTGCTATTAATTATGCAAGCATAATTTTGTCATGTGAAAAAAACTCCAAAATGAAGCAAACAAATTATTACAATCAATTAAAACATCTATTGTATTTTAAAAACTTTTACTATTTATAAAATGCCACCCTATTTTTTTCGGAAATTTATCCTTCGCCAACGCCATGCAGTACACATGCTGTGTAGCATTGGACGAGTCGATTTATAGAGGGAGTTGAAATTTATTTTGCACAAATCTTAATGCGTTTCAATGGATAAAATTCCACACTACACAATGCTCCGCGACAAAGGATTTGATTCCATATTTATTTTGCATAGCACAGAGGTTGTATATTTCTTTTTTTCCATAATCTTGGATTATTATGGTAGCTATAATTCAAAAAATGTATTAACTCGAATAAAGAGTAAAACACAAATATACTAAAATGTTTACCTTCATAGATATGTTTTACATTGTCGTTACAGTTGCATCCAAGACTCTAATTTCGGGGATATTTTGCTCTCAACTGCTGTAGCAAAACACAATTTTCCATAAAATAATGAAAAAATATTCGATCCATGAATGGTGGTAAGCAAAAATATTTTCATGATAAATATAATCATGAGAATAGGACCATTCTTTCAATAAAACAACTGCAGACACATTGTACAGTTGTCTACATTTATAAAGCACCTAAATAAAAAGAATGAATAGCCTTCATAATTTCTTATAAACTCTATCAAATTTAATAAAAATTATAGATAAATGAACCTTACAACTACTACATTTTCCTAGTCTAATGAATATTTCTAACAAAATAACACATCAGATACCTGCTACAAAATGATAGAGCAGATATATCATCATCTAAATTCAAAAATGTCCATTTTCAGACGGCAAATGGTTTCCACCATTCTCGAAAAAAGCTGTATGCAAGACTTGTACACACTGCTTTGCCTCGCTATCATTCACGACCAGCGAAATATTTACCTGAAAATGAAATATATTAAAACAGCACATTGAAAAGAACTTTCTGTTTTCTAAAACCTATAAAATGGGAAGTACCTTTGAAGCACCTTGTGAGATCATTTGCACATTGACTCCATTATTTCTTAGAACACTAAAAGCCTGACAAGAGCACAACATGTCAATAATTAGATATAAGCCGCAAAATACTTTGAACAAGATATCAAGATAATAATAAACTACAGTACCTTCTCTAGTATTAAGGACGAGCGCTCTACATTTCCTATCAGAGAAATTATGGATCTTTTCTGGAGAAGGTTAACAACTGCAATTTTCTCCAGCTCTTCTACCAAATGGTCTAGTTCCTGAAAGGACATCCATGTCATAAAGTATATCTAAAAGAGAATAATCTTAAAAGCTTGCAACTTGAAAGAACAACAACCGAGGACATATCACATATACAAAGAAAAAAGGAAATCTGAGAGAGAATAATCTTACACTCTCCTCATGAATCATATCATCGCAGGGGAGCTTTCTTGGGTCCAGTGTTAAAGAAACACTGACTTCACTGGTTGCCACGGAGTCAACAGATATCCTCAAGTCATTGAATATGGAGAAAACCTACATTTAAATTTTAAAATAAAAAATATCAATCCATCGGACTTTTAAAGCATTAACAAAGTAAACATCCAAGTATAAAGCCCATCATTACCTTAGCTAAGAATCCGTGTTGCCCAAGCATACGAGTACTAACTATATCCAACATAGTTATATTTGATTTTAGAACTATGCTAGTCAGCACAGCCTGATGGGTACAAAAGAAACGACACATTAATTAAGGGATATATGCTATTATACAAACACTCTAAATTCAACAGATAAGAAAATTCCATTCTAAAAGTCAAATAATCTAGTGTTTCAATGGAGTTGCTTACCTTGCTTAGATCTCTTTTTCTAGTTATGATAGTGCCAGGAGCTTTAGGATTATAAGAGTTCTTAACCCTGACGGGTATATCACTCTCACTTGCTGGTTTCATTGATTGAGGATGCAAAACCTATATAATGCATCATAAATACATTACTTCGCAATTGTAACCACAGAATTTAATCAGCAAATTTAGTGTCAACAAGATGGTAAATGATGTACCTGTGCACCAAAATACGCAAGCTCAGCCGCTTCTTCAAAAGTCAAATGTGGAACCGGCTGAGCTGCAGGGTGGATATTTGGGTCGCATGTTAACACACCATCCACATCCTTCCACACCTGTTTGAAAAAAAAAATTGAAGGCAGGAGTTGAGGAATGACTTTGACAGTGCCTCCTAAAAAGAATTAAGGAAAAGAAAAAGGAAAAGGAAAAGGGACCTGTATTTCTTGCAAGCCCAAGGCCTTGCCAATAGTGGTGGCTGTCAAGTCACTGCCTCCTCTACCTAGAGTTGTTATAGCACCTAATTTCCATCCCTAATTTAAAACAGAATTCAGAAAAAAACATATATTTTTAGCTGAATCACTTTATGAACATAGTTAGCAAGATATCTATTAAGGTTCAGACCCACAGTTTTCCTAGTTGCGCACTTGTGCTTGCTCGACAAAAGAACAGTATTCTTATTCTAACATCCTAGCCATCACCAATCACCAGCTTAATTTCAAGTATAAAAGTTACATGAATGATGTATGAGAATGGCCCACCTCAAATTAAATCTAAAATTTTAAATAATATTCAAGTACATCAAATTAAATCTAAAATTGTCAGAAGAGCCCTTTAAGCTAGAGAACCAAGAATTATTATTTTTGTTTTTCCTTTTGGATGATTTGGGAGGTACTACAAATGAGTTTCTAGGATACAATTACCAAGATGCCCCTAGGACTAAATGAAATTTTGTCAGGCCATTGACAACACCTTTTCATTAGAACTACTCTTAACTTGCTACATCATAAGCCAAAGCCTACATAAATCTAGACTTTGGAAAGGTGAGAAAGGAGATCATAATTTTTAACCTTTCCAAGAAAGCCGGTTACAATAGGAATAGCTGGCTCTCTTATCCAGTCTTCATACAATCTCTTTGCTACAGCGGGATATGTCGCCTCTAATATGTCGGCATTTGTGAAGTCATCCGTAGTTATTACCCCCATATCAAATGCATCATACTACAATACCAAAAATCATTTATTGTTGTGATAGACTCATCACCCCACAGTTTTAGCACCAAATGTAAGGAAACTTTACCTGCCGTGCTTTGATTCCAATTTTGTTCAAGTAAGCAGTGAAAATACGAGTGGACATGCACTCGCCAAAGGAAACCAGGTAGTCTCTGGAACGTGGGGTCAACTCTTTCATCATGGCTATGGCTGACAGAAGCTGCTCTAGTCTAGTCAACAACCCTACCAAAATTACAAAGAACAACATTATTTTTGAGTTGACGCAAGAACAGAATTACCATTATCATTATTATAGTTCTTGATATGATGGTTCTTATTGCTGTTTACTGATGTTTATGCCAGTTCATATTAGTTAAAGCGGCAATATTTCATGTCTTTTCCTGCCAAATTAATTTATTAAAGATCTTTTGGTCAGGTCGGATTACATCTGTCTAACAACACAAGGAACTATGCAATATTTGCTCGTGTTATAGCAATCAAATTGTAAGATTGTATGTTCGATTGTACACTACAACCAATATTCCGAAAAAAAGCTTAATAAAGTTTATTTAATAGTTCAAATTATAACCTAATCAAAGGAAATAACATATTATCATTAAGTTCTTGTATTGTAAATCAAACGAAGTATGCGTTGCACTATTGCTATGGATCAGAACCGCACCCGACCCACCTTGCAAGATTTTCTGGTATTAAACAAACAGTTTATTTAATAGTTCAGACTAAATGATGGAGGTTTTCAGTGTTACATTCTCAATACTGTCCCTTGGGTGAGTTTATATATTCACTGATCCACCAAAACTAAGAATATCAATAGGAGAAAATTGATTGTCAAAAAACTGGCATTTTCCAAATATTAGGACTTCTTACTCTAATATCGTGATGTTAAAGTTGATCTATAAAGCTAAAGCTAATAAACTCAAGCATCCAGGTCAGGTCAGGCTGGAGCAGAACCTGACCGCACCTGATCAGCCAGCATTTAGTTCATGACACTCAATCTTTGGTTCATTTTTGCGATTTTACCACTGAGAACTTGCCTGAAATTGTTGATTTGTCGACCTCAAGCTCATCTATTGTCCTGAAAAGACACCAATGTTACCAAGATTACAAAATCCTTTCTCATTGATGTGAGATTTGTGGACAAGAAAAAAGTAAGAATCCAAAGATACCTAAGATGCAAGTCTTTAATAAACACAAGTTCCTCGATTTCATCTATCTTAAATGCACCACAGTTCACTGCTTTCTCCCCAGCCTACTTCAAAATAAAACAATGTAGCAATAAAAAAAAATGTTGCTTTTATCTCACACCTTTTGATTTAAAATTCGGCTACTAAGACCAACCCCCCCCCCCCCCCCAAAAAAAAAAAAAAAAAAAAAAAAAAACCTTAACAATGAATTCCTAATACTTTTGAAGTATTTACTGAATCTCCCTGACAGGGCTCTTTTCATCCACCTTGTATCTCAAGTCCCATATTATTAGTATCATTAATTGTATCCTACTGTTCATGTGTGGTACAAGTATTGAATAGTCCTGTCTCAGCGCCTCCAGAATCAAGATAAGAACATAACCTGTCTATTGGAGCCTAAGAAAACATTGAAAAATAAGACAAAAAAGAAAAAAAATCAAGCAACAACAACAAAGGAAACTTCTATTATTTCTCAGGTTTGTTACCAGTATGAACTGATAGTGGCACGGAATCCGACACAAAAGAATGCACAAATATGAAAAACATTACCGCAATAAGCTTGTTAGTAGTCTTCCCCATGGCAGAAAGAACCACCACTGGCCTCTCTTCCGGGAAGCTACTTATCAGCACAGCCACTTCCTTCATACGCTCAGCTGTTGCCACAGAAGATCCACCGAATTTCATAACCACTGTAAGTTCATTATTTGTATCGGTATCCTCTTTTTTCTCTGCTGCATTCCTGCTCTCTTGTTTTTTCTCTGCTACACTGGTAAGTACACCTCCGTCAGAATTAACAACTAAAGCTCTTCTTCTTCTGAAATTGGTATTGGGGTTGAACTTGAACTCAATCCTGGCACTTGATTTCGGAATAAAATAAATGAATTGCCGTTGACATGCCGTAAATTGGGTCCGTGCAAGTGAATCAAATGAGAGCGCCATGTCTCAATTAATCCTTCTTCTTCTTCTTCTTCTTCTTTCTCAAGCCTATAGGAAATTGAAAAATGTAAGAAAATTGACTTAAAACATACAATAATTACAAGCAAAGATTTGAACTTTAAGATTAGTTCCCTCCGGTAGTTTCTGAATTACAGCAAATAATTAACACCCAAAGAGTAGACAGACATTCTATTTTATTGTGCATCTAAGAGGCATTTCAACAAACACTTGATAGACCAACTAGTTCATCTAAGTAGATGCCATGTCAACAGATTTATTCTAAAAAAAGAAAACACACTAGTATCAGTAACCTTTTTACAAAACACTCTCACAAGTACTAACTAAACCATAAGACTTATGGTTACAAAAAGAACCTCTCTACGTTTCCATTAAAGTACTGTTTTATCAGTAGCTCCATATCAGTTCAAGTATACATAACCCCTATATTCACGGCCTTTCATTAAACAAAGAAAAAGAAAAAAGAAAGGTAGTGTCTAAGTCAGATTAAAAGAATCCGTAAATAGCACAATGGAGATTCTATTCACCTGAAATTGGAGAGGGAAATGCAGAGACTAGAGAGAGAAACGAGGCGGCGTTGTTCCACAAATAGCAAGAGAAGGGAAGGGGGTGGTGCTTGGTTGGAATCTTTGCCTAAATAAAAAGACCTCTTCTGTGTCGTACACAGTGCACCGTATTCAGTTCCTCGGTATATTTGAGATTTCAGACTCCAAGAGGTACCTGGTGCCACAAAACCAGGTGTAGGTAAATCCAGGGGCGCCTTTGTTGAAGTAAAATCAATGGTCGGACGACGATGATGTTACAGCTGCTGCTGTCATGGTTAGAGTTTTCAGTGTATGAAATTGCGATATGTCACACATGGCTCTTTATTTAATTTTCTGGTGGTAAACGCACTTGGGCTTACACACATGGGGCTATTTAATTGAAGGCTGTTGAGGTATATTGGTCCATTTAATGCCTTAAACATTTGGGCTGGAATTAAAGACTTCAATTGAAAGCCCAGTATAGAGTATAGACACATTTGGTTCATTTAATAGCATGTCATGTTTTATTCATTCAGCGTCGTTTTTTCCTTTTAGATTAGGAGCTTGTTGTAAGAGTACTCTCGACAGAGCGGGAAATTTCCGATGCAACCCCTGTCCACACTTGGAAATTTTTTCTTCCTTATTTTTGTTTTTGTTTAGGGGAGAGAGGGAGGAGGGCTGGGGGAGGGATTAGTGTTGATGACACAATCACACAAATCTTTTTTTTTTTTAAATAAGTACTCTTGTTAGCCACGCTAAACATAAATATTGTTTAATAACAATTCATTTAATTTGCGCTGGATTTTTGTCAGCGCCCAAAAAAAGATAAAAGTATGTGAAAACAGTTGTCACATGAGTAGTTAAACTTTTTTTTGTTTATATATATATATATATATATTGAACAAAACCATTTTTTTTTAAAAATGAAACAGTTTGCAGATATGTTTATTAACGTTATAGATTGATTGTATCGAGTTTCATTCAATTTGATCGTCATTTTATATTATATTAGATAAAATTAACTATGAATCATTGTAAATTTTTAATTGCTTGATGAATACTAAAATCTATCTTATATAGTTCATCATTTTTCATATAATATGCATATAATATAAATTAAATCCAAAATTCTGATTTATATTTAATACGCATATAATATAAATTAAATCCGAAATGTCTGATTTATATTTAAATTTTATTTATGGTGATTATCAAAATTATCAAATTACCTCATGATTAATAAATCCATTATTGTCCTTTAACAATTTTATTTTCTCAAGAAGTAGCGTTCCTCTTTGAGTTTCCTTTTTAGCAGGGCATTTAATGTAATGTGATGCAACATTTAATGTAGTAAACAGGTAAACAGCAGATGCAATATGTATATTTTGCCTACCAATCTGTACCAGACGAAAGATCCGAGGAAAATAAATACTGTATGTTCCGTTACTCCCACAAAAGAAAAACAATAAACAAATAAAATAAAACAAACCTATAGATAGAGAAATAGGCAATGCATTTAATTGCTACACTACAAATTCTGACTGGTCATACAAGAGATCAGAAAAACACAGATATAAGTAGATCCAGCCGGGTAGATTTGTGCGCTGAAAAATTTCAAGAAACTAAGCAACAGCTTGGTATATTTCAACCATTTAATTTTGATCTGATATATATGTTTTCGTTAGTTTGAAAAAAAAAACACCTCTATATATAAAATCTGTGGATCTTACCCAGTTTACAACAAACAGGTAAAGATAGTACAGAGACCTTGATTAATTAAACAGAGAAATTATTTTTATACTAAAAGTATTTATATTAAATAATTAACTTATTTATATTTAAATCTGTAAATGCTTATAGTTAGTATAAAAAATATTTATTATTTTTCTTTTTTGAATGATTGTAGAAGAATTTAAATTAAAAATTTTATTGTATAAGTAAAAATATAACTTATAAAATTTATAATATCAGTAATATAAGATATAAATAATTTTGTTATTAAGTATAAATATTTTTTGAAAAAAATAAATAAATACATCTGAGATGTAAATAAGGGTATAGTTATCACTTCTCAACTAAACAATCCCAAATTAAAGAGATCACTTCAATAATGCTCAACCATATTCACCATTTCTTCAATTTTCAAAATATATTATAATTGTATTGTATTGATAGTAATATTGACCAGGGATTCTAACAAATTATTAATATACCAGACTAAAAGGCTGAGGGATTCTAACAAATTATTAATATACCAGACTAAAAAGGACAAAAAGGGAAAAAAAGAAGAAGCAAAAAGTCATATATATAAAGACAAGAGAAGAGACAGGCACAAAACAACCAAAACAATTAATAGTGTAAATTTAATTTTAATTATTTAACTCGTGTTTGATAGCACCTTCATGCTCCAACCATAATCCTGGAGAAATGGAACATCTAAACCCCACTCAATCTTTGCAAGACCATCACATAATTAACCTGTACAGTCTTCACTGTACTACACACTTAGAAACTTTTGAAAGATAGCCGTTGGGTTGGTTGTAAGGGGATTGATTTCATGAGGACACGTGGCATTATTTTTACCTCATAGACAAATATTCTCCTAGCACGTTAGGATGCACATTTTTTTGTTCCTATGGGTTTGGTAAGATATCCCACCCAAACTCATGTTTTAAACATGAAAGCATGGAAAATGAAATAAAAAAGTTCCAAGTAATTACTTTTTTTTATCATTATAATGTCATAATGTCAAAATCACCCCAGCAGCTCAATTTATAAAATTTCTCTTCCAATTATATTTTCAGAAGGTTACATTCTTTCTCCTTGGCATGGTGCTTGGAACTTTCAACAAATATTAAGAATATACATATGTATCAAACATGAGAAGATATATAACAGAGTAAATGAAAGACAAAATGATATGCCAACATCCAAATTAAGCAAAGAGAATATTACAAATGAGTTAGATAAACATTTTTAAAAAAAAGAAGAGCTAAAAGGACAACAAGACGGTTGCTTAGACATTGCTACTAAAAAAAGACTGAAACCAAACTTTTCTGAAGTTGCTAGCATAACAACAGGATAAGGTAAGATAAAATCAGCACTAAATAGTATCATATCATCCCTTTGCAAACCCAAAAGAAGGGAAGCAATGGCTTTTGCTTCACTGAATTAGAATCGAATTCCGGAATCACATCACAGGGTGAAACCCGGCTTGTTGGAGAAGCACTGCCTTTATGTCTTCCGGCATAATGCCATCCTTACATTGCTGAAATATATCAGCGAAGATTATGAGTGAACTTTTTTTTAGGTTCTGAAAATCATTAGTGACAATGGAGAAGATAGTTACTCGTACAAATAGAAAACATCTAAATTGAACTAACATTTGACATAACAGTCTACATACAAAAGTAGTCAAATTTTGTGATTTAGCCATTTCAGCCCACAAAAGAAAAATGCATGATTAAACAACTCCCACAAATTAATATTGGACAGATATCATATGGCTTGAAACTAGTAACTTAATGCCGTGCGTACCTCTGCACGGAAGACGTCTAATGCAAAACCATTGAAACAGCTAATAACAGCTTGTTGAACATCTAGACCGAGTCCGTCTAGCGCACGCATGGTGGAGAGCAGTAGACCCGGTCTACGTGCACAGAACATGTGAATGTTGACTGCTCGGCCTTCTCTCAGCCTCACTTCAACCTTCACAAATATATACATATTATTAAGCAATGTGAGACAAAAGTGTTAGTTTTATTTAGCATGCCAAATTTTGGTCTTCCAAGGACAAGAATAAAGATAACGTGTTATGTTGGGGTTTTCACTATATCAAGTTTGAACAAAAAATCTAGCAAACTTTTCTTGGTACATCCATAACATACTAATTGCTATGGATATGGATGTATATATTATTCATGTAAACAACATCAGTAGATGGTTTCCTGATTTGGCAATTTTTATCTGTAAGTGTTTATTTTACAACTTAACAAGAAAAAGATCATTGAAAAATATTTTTTTGAAGTAGGCTCTGCCTACTAAATTTTATATGTTTTAAGCCCCTTTCAAAAGTTTAAACTCACTCTATTCTTTTGGATTTAAAATTCTGGCCTAATAGAACTGATAGAAAAAAGAAGGGATAGTAGTATGATAAAGGAGCAATGAACTAACCCTAGCAGGTTGGTTGTTAGGACTTGGCAGAGAACTGGGGCAGAGCTCCTCCTTAACCCTAGATGGCAGGGTTGGTAAAGTTGGGGTCAGAGGGTTAAAGCTGGTACCGGTTGGTGTTGAAGGGGGTATCGAAGAGGAAGGTGTTGACTCCAGCTCATTGTGTAAATCATTTATCTTTTGGAGCAGCTCCTTCAAGTACTCTATTGCATCACCTAAAATCGAGGCCCTATCCATCTGAAAAAAATAAATACGAAGAAAGTTTATAGAAAATGAATGCTAAAATGTAGAATTTGCTGACACAATATTTCATTGCAAAAGTATGGATCATTATATGATATAAAGAAGAACCAAAAGCATAGGTTATAACTCTGGTTCCTGAATTTGATCAAATTCTGGTTCATGCACTTAAATATTGGCAATTTTTTATATATTACTAATAAAAATGAAAAAGTCATTTAGTCATTCAAGCTCATTATATGGTTCTAAGGACCCAAAATCATAGGTCATAACTCTGGTTCATGAATTTCAAAATTCCAGTTCATGCACTTAATAGTAGCAACATTTTGTAGATAATTAAGTTATTGATAACAACGAGAAATCATTTAGTCATTTCATTTCAGCATACTATTAACATGAATACTATTGGGAATATTGACTCGTACTATATATACACGTATGGTGATATGAATAGTTCTAAAGAAATCCTAGAATAAAAATACTTGCACATACATCAAATTGATTTTATTCTAACTAATGCTTCTAATGAAGAAATAAAAGAAGTACAAAATCATTCTTCCATTTCACAAGAAATGGAAGTATATATACATGATATATTTTTGCTTTTCAAGAAAGTAAGTACACAAAATATGTTCGAAAGTCACATGAGGAAGAGAATTGAGAGTACAGTATTAGTCCCACATATATTGCATTTGCAAGAGAAGCCTAGTAAAACCTGTCATTAAATATACATGTATACATACTTCCCAATACAACTGAAAAGGATAGCTAGCCTATATAGATATACATGCTGGTGGTCTATAGGCCTTGTCTTGATCATATATAAAAGGGGGATTAGTATCTGCCACGACCGTTGAGAGAATTGGAGGACCCTGTTATTCTAATTTGGACCGTTGGATCGAAAATGACGGATTGGATCGGTTCTATTTGGAATCTAGAGGATTTTTTTAAACAAATCTGATCTGTTCATTTTAATCGAAAGGCCCAAATTGGAATAATAAGGCCCTACTTTCCTATTTGAAATAATAGGTGATTTCATTCCATGAAGAGGGTAGCCAGCCTGTATATTTCAATTTGATCTTACAAGTTACATGCCAGGTGCCAGGTCCTGTATCTGTTCCATGTTGTTGTGCTAGGTGTTTCTGATTTTAAATATGGTAGATATATGAAGTATTGATGCTGCATAACCAGCATGATAATATAGTCTCAGTTTTTTACATATAAGCAGTTGATCTACAGAATTAGCCAAATTTGTTGTTATGTTTACTTTAATTTAAAACTTATAAACACATTCTCTAATAAGTTCCATATCGCATTCTGTAAAACACCAAATAGCAGCAAGATATGAGAAGAATAAATAAGATTTTAAACCTTGCTAATTTTAGGAACCACGGAGCGAAGCATGTAAAGCCGGTCATTAAGCTTCTTCCTCCTACGCCTCTCGGCCATTAAATTTTTTGCAGGGAGCCCCTTCTTCTTTCCCTTATTATCTCCAACCCCAGTAATAGTACTATTCGCATTGGAATTATTACCCTCACCACCATTACCTCCACCAAGCACACTGTTCTTCACACTTTCATCGCCCTTCAGACCCGACCCGTCAAAACCCACATTGTCATCCGAGTCATAATTCAAACATGACCCATCAATGCTCACCTCATCTCCTTCATCCTCTCCATTCCCTCTTCTCTTCTTATCCAGTTCATCATCTAAACCACCCCCCTTGTCGCTTAAACCACTAGAATTATGCCTCAAATTTGCTGCGGCACGTTTCTGGAACAATGTCGGTTGTGCGCCAACCGGAGGGAATATCTCTAGAGGCCTTAAAACCTTGTTTCTAGCTAGAAAAGTCGACGAGTTCTCAAAAACATCATGACCCAACTGACCCATTTGCGAAAACTGCCCCAGACCTCCGGCGGTGCATGGGAATTGCATGGAGGAACCCAATTCGGGGCAGCCAATTGGACCATTTAACCCCAAATTGCCAAACTCAATTCCTCCCCTGCTCGTCAAAATGGAGGAACCCGACATGTTCGATAGATTGGACATTTGGGTCATTGGCAGATAACCCGGGTTGTCAATCCCGAGATCGAACCCGGTATCGAACGGGCTTGAAGAGGCGGGGTTCATAAGCCTGAACAGAGCCTGGGTGGGGTCCAGATTGAAGAGAGAAGGAGGTGGTGAGCTGGAGGAAGAAGAAGGCAGGGTTGTATCTTGGGAAGGATTTGAAGCATAGGTTAGACCTTTGCTGATTTGCTGGTCATGGTGTGGCTGGAAGTACCAATCCTGGTCTTCTAGCATGGATTTGAAGGCCATCTCGTTTATCGGGTTCGGGTTCAGATTGGGTGTCGGGTTCGGGTTCGGGTTCGGTGGCCAGGAGAGAGAGGCTTGGTGGAGCGGGTCATGGTGCGAAGTGGCGGGGGCGAGGTGGTGAGCTTGGTCGTCCGGTTCGACCTCCACTGGAGGCTCTGTTTCGGCGGAGGTCTCGTCGAGCCATGCCATGGTGTTGTTACCTCTAGAAAGCATGGCTTTGTTACTTTTTTGTATGATTTGGCTTGTGGTGTTTGTTGAGGTTTCTCTCTCTAACGTCTCGAGATTTTGAGGTCGAGACAAAGTGAGAGTGACAGAGCTTAGTAGGTTTTCCGAGAGAAAGAAGAGAGACGAGAAGTTTCTCTTTCTTCCTCACTTGGTTTCAGTAGAAATATGGAGGAGGAGGAGGAGAGAGAGAGAGGGAGAGAGAGAGAGAGAGAGAGAGATTGTGTGGGTTATATGGCTATTTGAGAGAGGGAGGGGAGAGAGGGGAGAGGTGAACGTTACGAGGGAACATATGGATCTTCTGTGGAACTCCATATTATTTAATAATGAGATAACTCTCTGACAGAAGGAGTTTCAATGTATTTCCGTCATAGTAGCTTGACGTTGTTTGTTTGTTACACGTTATAATGTACAGTTATGTTCACACAAAATCCGAAGAGAAGGAGACGTGTGGTTATGTATTTCTGAGCAGGACTGACTCTGTATGGACTGGCTGGATGATAATTACACAACAGTGAAATGACTAAATTGCCCTTCTCGTACAGAGTATATTTGATTTTCGTCCCTTTGCTAATTGATTTTGTCTTTCTTACGTTGTTCTTCCACAATCAAATTTCAATATGCTGAGTGAGAAATTTACCCCCCATTTGATAGGCGGAGGTGGAGTAAAAATAAGTAAAAATAATTTAAGTTTTTTAAAATATTTTAATATATTACATAAAAATAATTTAAAGTGAAATAAATTAAAATATTTATGGAGATATAATAAATTAAATCATCAAATTCTATAATTTTTAATATTTTCAATTTTTACTACTCTATTTATTTATTTTATTATTATCAAATATTAATGTTTTAGTGTGATTTAATATTTACTCTATTTTTATTTTACTTCACTTGTCAAAAGAGGAAAATTTTTAGCATAAAAATTCAAAATAGTGCAACCTAAAGTATGAAAACTTAATTTAGGCACGAAAAAAAGTATTCCTAATTTTGAAAAAAAAATATAATAAGTGTATTAATTAGTTTTCTTTTACTTATTTGTTATTGCATTTGATTATTGTTATCCATGTTTTAAATTTGAAGAGAGCATTGTTTAAAAGTCTTAGAAATTCATATTCTGAAGAATAAATTTTGTGATAATATCATGTTGCATAAGAACTTTTTTTTTTTTTGAAATGATTGCTTATGTAAAAAGGAAACAAATTTCTAGAATAATTCTAATCATTAATCAACAAAGCACAATTATTTGCCACGCGTCCTTCTTTTATTTGTTTAAGGTATGTTGAAAGTAATTAATGTCCGAAATACTTTTATAATGTCGTTATTTTCTCATTTGGTGGCATTTTGTTTCTTTTTTTTTCTCTTTTTAAATTCAAGAGCAATGATTGCTTCCGTAGAGTTTCACTATAAATTTGCTTTTAAAACGGTCAGAAATAATAGTGTTGATTTATTACTTACTAAACAATAACAAAAACACCTTTTATAAATTATTACTTTTCTGTTGGTTGTTTTAAATTTGAAAAGAACTAACTTTTTAAAAGTCTTAGAAGTTTCATATTTTAAAAACACCAATTTTTGTTGAAATATTCTTATTACAGGACAAAAATGATTCATCAAATATGATTTAATTTTGTCTCGAAATGTCTCATTTTATTGAAATGATTGATTACTAGGATGGAATGAATTTGTAGAAGAATTCTAGTGCAACTTCTTGTCCTTCTTTAATTTGTTATATGATGATCAAAATCAAAACTAAAATGTCATTAAAATGATTTATTTTCTTATTCTAGAGGCATTTTCTAGTATTTTTTTTATCTAGCAATTACAACTTCTATTGAGAAATGCAATGCTAATTATTAACTTAATGACATTTTGGGATCTTCAAAGTAGGTCCCACATGGTTATATAGCAATTTGAAGCTCTATGACAAGAATATGACATAAAAACCTTAACTATGTGTCAATAAATTTGAAGGGGAGCACTTTTCTCAGAAATTTGACATTGCAAAAAACAAAATTTGCGGTAATATCAATCAAGAGCTGATTGATATATATATATATATATATATCATAATCGATCCGACTTTATTATTTATATTAATAATTTTATTATGTAACTTATTTGTAAAATATTTTTGTTAATCAACTTAAGTGAGTTATTATTCATATTAGTGATGGTATTTGAGTTGAATAATAAAAATAATATCAAAAATAAATTTCATAATAAAATCGGTAATATGAATAATAATTCATTTAATATAAATAATAAAGTCAGTATCGATTTCGGCATCAATAATGAAATCTCCTGAACATTTTTCATATCAATAATGTGATGCATAAGAACTCCTCTTATGAAAAAGATTGCTCATGTAAAAAGGGAAAGTTTATAGAAGAATTGTAATCAACAAAGCACAACTATTAGCCACGAATTTTTCTAGAATTTATTTCCAAAACAAAGTAAATAATAACCAAACATTTATAATGTCGTTATTTTTTCTCATTTGATGGTGGCATTTCTTTTTCTTTTTTAAATTCGACAGCAATGATTGCTCACTATAAAGTTGCTTTTAAAACGGTCTATAAAAATGGTGCCGATTTATTACTCACCGAACAACAACCAAAACACCTTATAAATTGTTTTTTTTTTGTTGGCTGTTTTAAATTAAAAAAAAATTTAGAAGTTTCACATTGTAAAAAAAAAATTCTGTCAATAATATTAACACAGATTTTATTAAAGTATTTTATTAGAAAACACAAATGATCCATCAAGTGTGATTTAATTTGTCGCATAATTAAGAAGTCAATTTACTGAAATGATAAATTATGTAAAACGAAATGAATTTGTAGAAGAAATGAAGAATTATAATCCAAAGATTTTAATTTTTTATAAACAACCAATAACAATGTGACCCCTCTTTTTTTCTTATATGAGATCAAAATCATCACAACCAAAATTCCATTATAATGTTTTGTTTCTTATCTGGTGGTTTTTTCTAATTTCAGTAACAATGTTTATTATCAAATGCCTCCATTTTTTAATTTGCTAATAATGAATTTTTTGAAATTAAATCATTAAATGTATTATATATTATATATTCTCTTTATACACAAAAATTATTGATATTTTGACTTTCATTTTATATGAATCAATAAGTTAGAAAATCAATTTACAAAATTATTCACATTAGTACATTTCTTACAAGTTCTTGATGTCGAACAAAATAATATTCAAATATAATTTTTTACCTATACATGAAATAACTGATCAAGATCACATCTAATATTTTTTTTTATATTTTTTTAATTTTAAAATTTGAGTTAAAAATTAAATAAAAAATGAAGATATAATGAAGAAAAAAAATGGATACATTAAAATTTTTCTCAATATATAATTGGGATTATGACGGAACAAGATCAGATGCAATGATAAGGATGGGAAACACAAGGTGCTTCTATGATTGGTTTTGTTTTGTTTTTGTTATCAAATATTTTCAATTGAAAATGAATATGAGATAAAACAAAAAAAAGTATCGTCCTTTCTTACATCTCGAAATCTGACAATTAATTTCATGGAGAATTTAAATCTTGGTTTAACTTCTGGCAATTAATTAAAACGTTTCGTATGCTTTTGTCTTTTAGGATAATGCATTGTGTACTATCAAATGGGTTACCAGAAGAGAATGAAAAAAAGAAAATAATGATTTGTAAGCAGTAATTGTTTATGAAATTCATATTTCCAATTTCAAATTATTATGGGTTTGAAATTATTCTGGTTCTCCAACGTTACAATGTCTTCTTTTCTTATGTTCAAATTCCACATTTCTCAAAAATGTTTAATTTTTACGCTAACGATTGAATTATTATCTAAATGCCTTTCTTCCAATTTAAGACAAAAATTTGTCTATCATCTGTTTATGTAGTTAAACATTGTTATCTATGATTATGATTATTATTTTTTTGAGATGGGATAACTAACAAAAAATTGTAGTACTAACATAGCAGTGATATGTCTTGTTTCTCTACGAAGAGAAGAGAGGCAGATTCAAGATCTACAAAATATATTTAAAAAAAATAAATATCAGGATTAACGGGACCCTTAGTTCAAAAAAAAAAAGAATTTGTCCAACAAAAGATTGATCTTTTTTTTTTGCTTTAAAAATTGATAGGATAAACGCTTTTCAAAAGCACATGATTTATCTTTTTTGAAGCGAAAAAATTATTAACTCTATACTAGACAAAATTGTCTGAATGATCAAAATAATTCTTTTTTCCCCCACTGAAATGCAATAGTGATTGTCAAAATGTTAACTTGCTCCTAATAAGAACACATTAATTTAGTAATTAAGACCATAAGTAACTCCTCTTGACCATTTTTTTCTGCAGTATATTCCTTATTATAACACGAGATATCGCATCGGAAAGTTTTAATTAGATTGAATAATTAGTCAGATTTACTAAAAGAATATTTTCATAGGTTTATAGAAAATGTTTAGATGCTACATATATTCATTTCTACTATCATAATTACTATTATTGAACCGCCTTGGTTCATTATTATTCATTCAAATAAATTAAATAACAAAGCTATATATTAAGCAGGATGAATGATAGTATTATCAAGCTGAAATATAAAGTACATATATTATTTGATTAAGTCGGAATCGGTTCAACGCTCCTGTGTGATCAAATAGTTCCATTTTTTATCCTTCAGTATAATTAATTTTTCTAGTTAATTCGGATTTGGTCAAATTTTATTTAAATAAAACTAATGATACAGTTATTAAACTAATTTTAAAAATGACAGTGATAATGATAATATAATGGCAGGAATGAAAATAACTTCTCCAGCCACAATTTTAAGGAAACTACTTATCATTGGTGCAGACCTAAAACAGAAGTTGCAATAATTTTTCTGTTTCTAGCATGTGCATGTCTGCATGGTATCTGGAGCTGACAGTAGCAATATACAGGATTCATTTCATCAAATATTTATGACCTAAAAAAGTAATTAACATCTTCTATACTAATTAAAAATATTTACAGATACAAACATAAACATACTATTCATTCGGTGTAAGTAGCAATGTGCAGAACATGAGGTGTAAGAATAATTTTTTAAAAAATTAATCAATATTTAGGCTTATAAAATGATTTGTTACCTTGTTTGTAAATGAAATAATGTTCTTACTCATGGAAAAACCAAGAATATGGCAATTAAAAAATACTTAAATATTACCGTCTCTACTCATAATTGCCAAGCACTAATTTGCAACTTTACAACCAATAACAATACTTTAATTTAAATTAAATTAACGATATATATCCTTTCTTTTATTTATGTTTTGTCAGCTGAGATTTTAGTAAGACTGACATAGTATTGAATTGAGTCAAAATAAAACCTCTTCCTTGTTGGTCAAATATGACTTCACTGATCTGATCTGTTCTAGTTTTGTTCAACACGGAGTTGCTGTAGTACTGGTATTAGTCAGTGTGACTCAGTGCTCTTTCCTTTTCAATGCACATTCTCTCCATTGGTTGAGAGACTGACTGATATTTTTGTGTTGTGTCAAGATCATGCATTGTCAAGACTCAAGACTGAAGAGTACATTTCTCAGTGACTGGATTTGTTCATCTTTTATTTTGGAAAATTATATAATTCTTTTCACTAGTTATATACATGAAGGTGCTGTAATACGGTTCTAGTTTTATGGTAAATAAACCCAATTTAAGAAGCAAGATATCAAGAAATATATTTCAGTAATAATATGGGTAGGGAAGTATGATATTTCCTTTTCCTTTTTTCATAAAACAAATTAAAGCAGGGCTAATTAATTATGAAAGAAGAAAAGCAAGCAGAAGATTCCATGGAAAAAAGCCTCTTTTGAACTTTTGTGAGTTGTTTTTCTATGTTTTTGCATTTGTTGGGATTTGGAGTTTCTGACAAAAAAAAGGGGATGAAGAATTAAAAAAGAAAGAAAGGCTATAGGAGCAAGCAGCAATACAAACATCCACTACAGTGTGAAATGGTACTCTGTAAGCTCTTTTCTCCAGTTTTCCATAATGAATCATGTGACAGTTAAAAAACTATTTTTGGCACTACTCTTATATCATATATTTGTGTAAAAACAATTCATATTCAGATGCCTTTTCTTACTTCTCTCTTTATGAAATATCGCTTTAGACCTAATATGAGATATGATGATGGCTTTTGAAAGGTCAGTATTTATTTTTTTAATGGAACTTTTGATGGTTTCTGCCATTAAATTATTTTGGTTCACTTTCCATCTTAGGTTGGTACCAAACTGCCAATTATAACGGTCCCAATCTCCCAGATTTGGGAAACTGCAAATTTATATGTCCCAGTCCTAAAAAAATAATAATTGAAGTATGACAAATTAATTAAAAACAAATTAGCTTCATATATAGTTTATTTATTGTAATAATAAGCAACTATGGATCATCTGCAAATAATGCACAAACAATCAGCAATAGTAATGAGACAAATTCCTGAGTACATTAATTTTTGTAGGGTAGAGGATCTCTTGAAGATTTTTATCATATTTTTTTTCTTTGATGAAACCAAAAAGTTTTAAAAGCCAAAGAGTATTTTACACAATATATTGTTAAATATGCCCCTAAAAAGACCAAATGTATCATAAGGCCAAATGGAAAATTATTTGTTAAACGGTTTTTTTATTTATTACAAACTTTGTTGATGTCCCATATCCAAAATAATAACAATAAAAAAATTAATCATTAACATATGTGGATAAGTGAGGATTAGTTGGTTATAGAGGCTTCCAAGTAGATTGGGGTTGCATGGAAATATTTAATGTGGTCCAGTGACTGAGGAGGGACCATATATATATATACACAAGCAGGTTAGTAATGATCATGTGAGTATAATAAGAGAGACTTATTTTCTTCTTCACTCCTAGAACAAGTGAGGAGACATGACATGACATGCACGTCTTTGATCACTATAAGATAAATATTGTGTATGGGACCAGCGGTGTCTAAAACCTTAATTTGATTTAATTAACAACAAATTTTGAAACAAAGTTTGGGATGATATCATAATTTCATTTGTTGGGCTTCAATTTTTTTTTTGTCTATATGCATTGCTTGTGCTTAATTACAAGAGCCAAACCTCAACCACAATACCAAATTATGTTCCAATTGGATAGCATGTATATTATATGCAAATTACTTCTCTAGCTAGGCAACAAGGGTTGGCAGGCATGCGTCTCTGATCTCTGTATGATGCAGTAAAATTAATTTGGAATATTTAGTAATTGTGTACCAATTGTATCAGCAAAGACAGAACCTTTTTTAATGAAATCAAGTACAATATCAAATTTTGATATATATTAATATAATGATTATTAAAAGAAAGTATCTTTTTTTTCAAAAAAAATGGAAAGAATAAATAATAGCTATAAAGATCGTATCTTTATCTCAAAAAAAAAATTATGGAGATAGATAATAAAAAAAATAGTGTCATGTTCAGAGACGGATTTATATGGAACAAATGGCAGTCAATTGACCCCATATTTTTTTTAAAAATTTGCTAATTTGTTTTTTAATTATAATTCGAGAAATTTTGTTAAATATAGCTCATTTGACCCCTATATTTTATGCTAAAATTTTCAACTTTGACCACCATATTTACAAAATAATGAATAATATCAAATTAATAACTCATATTGATCTTGTTTTTTTTTAATTTGTTATTGATTAGCTTATGATCAACTCATAACATATAGAGTTAATTGTTCATAGGTTAATTTGCATCAAGTATGTTCACAGTCCACTACTGCATTAACTACACTGTGAACAATTAGCAACTTGATATGGAACTAATTAAGCACCATGCTTAAACAAAATCAATCAAGTACAATATATAACTAAATTTCTAATTAATATCATTGGATATTTTTTTATTAAAAATTCCTCTTGTAACAGTCTCCATGCATGTAATAAGATCCCTTGCAAGAAGTTGGTGTGTGTGTTGGTTTAACAAACACTACAAATATCAACTCATCCAAAGTCCAACAACCAACCTTGTCCCCATTTGGAAACTTCTCAAGTATTTTTTTTAACTGAAATTAATTGGGGTATATAAGTGAGGGGAGGGGCAGAATTGTCTTTTCATGTGAGATAATCCTCTCTATCTGTAATTCCAAAAAGGAAAAAAGGGTAATAACTTGAAAGCAACCCCTCATTATGTTCTTCCCTGGTAAAAGGGGCAACCTCCTTGGATGAGTGTGGTTGCTAGCCTCCTCCTCTAGAGAGAGAAAGTCAGGGAGAAAGAAGAAACTGGATCACATACAAACACCTCATCTTGTGGAATTTTCAGCAATCAAATGCATTTCAATTTTTCAAATAGTAGATAAGCTCATGTTCAATTATGTAACTAATATATATGGTTTGTATCAAAATTAATTTTGAACCACATATTATCTTCCTTTTTTTTAAGAAAAACTAAAAAAAGACAAACTTTTCTTCTTTAATTAAAGTTTTCCCTTCTTAGTATTAATCTAAAATTTCCAATGCAAATGCACTTTTCATAATAGATGAGATCTTGCAACCTTAATATATGCATTAGTTTAAAACAAAAATACAAAACAGTGAACCGACATAGAAATTAAAGAGACACATAAAAATAGTCCCAAAACATATTTAGGCCACATAAAATCACAAAGACGTGTTAGAGAAACAAAGGGAGGAAGAGATGTGGGGCCTGCTTTTAATATAACGGCTGTATGAGGCTACAAGGTACTAAACGTTTTAATGTGGAGACAAATAAAACAATGTAGAGAGATAGAGAGAGAATGGGGGGAAAGTATACATGTGGTTGTATATGCAAAGATTGAAGGATTGGAATAAATTTTAGAGAGAGAGAGAGAGAGAGAGAGAGAGAGATGGAGAGATGGAGAAAGGAAGATAGAAATGGGTACCACTGCCAGTTTTTCAAAAAACAAAAAAACAAAAGAAAGAAGTAGAAAGAAGGGGGTAGAAGGGGAAGCCAAGTATCCCGTGACTGATACAAACAGCCTCATAAAAGTAGGATTCCCCTTTGATCCTTCTCATTAATTCTAGTGGGGATGCATTATTTTACCTAGCAATCTCTAATCAATTTGTGCCGACTCAATGTTATCGCTACCTGCCAAAATTTACGATCATTCACAAATCACAAGTAACCCCCATGTCCGGATACATAATGCATAGCTTGTATGTGGGAGAATGAAATTGTAATTTATGAGCATTTTATCATTTGCGCTTCAAAAAGAAGAAGATTATTGTGGTGTTGTTAAACTGGTTAAGGGTTATTATTTACGTTAGAAATCAAAATTATCACTTTCTAAGGTGTCAGGTAAATGTTCCGTGTGAAAATTTGTAAGATTCGGAGGTGAATGAGAGAGGTTACAGTACAAAAAGGGGTAAACGGTAAGCGTTTCTTTTACCGACCAAAGAGTGTAATAATGCTGGGTGGTAAATGAAATGATTACAGGAAACGGTTAAAAAAACAGAGATCTTTATTACTTGAAACGGTAAAAAATATGATCATTGTATTTGCTACTGAGATCAGGATTCAGGACCATGCAAATTTGGCATGTCCCAATTGGTAAAAAAAAAAGAAGGAATTGAAAGGATAAGAAATTGAATATGGATGGAATTATCCTGTGGATGGAGGTCATGGTTTGGCGATTTGGAGTTATTATATCGTAGATTTCAACAAGCTAGTAGTTGTAAAATTCAATTAATTTGTCACAAAATTTGTCCTGAGAACTACGTGACATGTGAACTTAAATTAAAAACAACAACTACCATATCTCTCTGTATTCAAAGTTTTCTACTCATTTTTTGAAAAAATGGGAGTATTAAACATTATTGAAATACCACACAAAAAAAAATATGTGACGGTGAAATAACCTAAGGCTCTTTTTTTTGTAATTGGAAAAAAAAAACACACAAAGCATGTTCATACTATTTATGTTTGTTTAATAATAAATCTAGTTAATTTTCAAGGGACATAGTTGGGAAATATCGTAAGATGAGACAAAATTAAGTTAAGGTGGGACCTAATCTTACTATTTTCAACTACAAGTACATATATTTATGTTTTTTAAGAAAAAAAGCATAATATTGTCGTATGTTTTTAACATTTTTTTAACCAAGAAGCAAGTGCCTTCTCATGCACTTACACTAAACCCCGTCATGAATTTCGTTTCATCTAATCTGATTATGAACACAAAAATTAGCCTAGTTCAGAATATGTTAATAATCATATTCACATAAAAATATCCTTCTTTAATTCCAACCTCACTAAAGAAGCAAGCCTCTCTTCATTTGCGCATTTTTCTTGTGAATTTCATTCCATCTCCGCCACTTTTTCCAATGGTATTAATTCATTTCCTGCAGTTAGTGCCTTTTCCCAAAGATCTCTGAAAAAATAATATATATTAATTCAAAACTTATGACCGAAGATAAATAAGAGGCATGATGACTTCATGAGTCAATTTCGGAAGATCTTAAATTCTTAATAGTAGTGTTGATTTTATTTATTTCAACTCACAAAATAGACATAGGAAAATGTTTAGGAGATACTATCATTGATACTGTAATCGATATCAATTTTATTATTCATATAAAATGAGTTATTATTCATATTAACTATTTTATTATGCTATTTATTTTTCAATAATACTTCTATGATTCGATTTAAATACCACTAATATGAATAAGAACTCACTTAAGTTAAATAATAAAAATACTATATAAATAAATTACATAATAAAATTATTAATATAAATAATAATTCATCTAATTTGAATAACAAAATCGATATTAATTATAATATCAATAATGATATCTACGTATCAGCCCCATAGATATAACTCTATTCTCTTACTAAAGAAAGAACATACAGCACAAACTTGTGAAGCTGTTTCTTCTCTTAGAATGTTTGCTTCCAAGTTCTCAGTAAATATTTAATCATGGAAGCCTAACCTGCCACAAAACCCAGCCCATTTGGAGGCCTATCAATTATGTAAAGGTTTTAGAAGTTCAATGCAAACAGGAAATCCGAAGCCCAGATAGAATGGCCGACATTAATTCAAAATCATGAACAAAGATAGTGTACATCGCCTGTATCTCTTAGCTTGCTAGAGCCATGTCGTTTCTCTCCCATTCAACCCAAAACCCATCTCCGATCAGCTCAAACAAACCAAGAACCATCACTACTAAAACCTCTTCACCCCTCTCAAGCAGAGTTTCTCTTGCACCTCTAGCACCCTCTTCCAAAGGAAAGCTCTCCCACGAAATCACGAACGGGCCTTCTGGCAACAAGCTCCTCAAATCTTACGTGGAGAACTCTGAATTTGGCAATGCACGTAAGGTATTCGATGAAATGTCTGAAAGAAACTTGGCTGCTTGGAGTGTCATGATATCAGGCTTTGCAAGAAAGGGATTGTTTCATGAAGCAGCTTCCTTGCTCGGTGAAATGGTACTTGATGGTGTTAAGCCTGATTGGATTCTCTTTGCAAACTTGATTCGTACGTGCTTGGCCAGGTATGAACTCTGGCTTGGCCTTCAACTACACTCCCAAGTGATAAAACGTGGGTGTTTTTCTAATGTTGAGATGGATTTGATTGGATTGTATGTGAAAAATGGTTGCTTGGACAGTGCTATTAAGATATTTGATGACATGCCTGAGAGAACAGTTGCTTCGTGGACTGCTCTAATGGTCGGTTTAACTGCGGCAGGGAAATCTAAAGAGGCATTAGCTTTGTTTCTTAAAATGGCACAGCAAGGTACCATAATTGATCCATTTGTCTTTTCAATTGTTCTCAAAGCATGTTCTTGTTTAGAAGACTGTCATACTGCAAAGCAGGTACATGGGCTTATTGTGAAACTAGGGTTTGATTCAGATGTCTCAGCTGGTACCCCCATGGTGGATTTCTATGTAAAATCGGGCATGATAGAAGACGCCCGAAATGCCTTCTACAAAATTTCACAACCAAATGATTTTTCATGGAGTGTAATCTTGACCGGATATTCGCAATTGGGTAGATATGAAGAATGCTTAAAAATATTTAAGCACCTTAAAAACAAAGGCACAGATTTGAACTCGTTTGTATATACTACCCTTTTTCAGGCTTCATCTAGCTTGGCAGATCCGGTTTCTGGCTGCCAGTTACACGCAGATGCTCTGAAATCTGGGTTTTTGTCAGAGCTTACTGGAAATAGTTCCTTGATAACAATGTACTCAAGATGTGGAAGCTTGACTTACGCACAGAAGGTGTTTGAGCTAATCACCGAACCAGATGTTATTGCGTGGACAGCTATTATCGCTGGTTATGCATACCACGGGAAGGTTTCACATTCCCTTGAGATGTTTAATAAAATGACTGCTTTCGGTGTCATACCTAATTCAGTTACATTTATTGGAGTTTTAACTGCATGTAGTCATGCAGGCTTGGTGTCTGAAGCTAAAAATTATTTTGATTTAATGGAGAAGTTTTATGGGATAAACCCAAGATTGGTTCACTATCATTGTTTAATAGACGCTTATTGCCGTGCGGGCTCCTTAAATGATGCAAAGGAATTGATTGAATCAGGAAAATTTGAGCCTGACGGGCTGTGTTGGAAAATTTTGTTAGCAGGCTCTGTTACTCATAGAAATCTGCAATTGGGAAAAATTGCCGGAGAAAATTTTCTAAAAATTGAACCAGACAATAGTGCAGGTTACATTCTTTTGTTTAAGTTGTATTCAAAATTGGGTCTACTTGAAGAGGCTGCCCTTGTGAGAAAATTGATGAATGAGAGAGGTTTACAAAAGGAAACCGGCTATAGTTGGATAATTTTCAAAGGAAGAGTACATAGGTTCATTGCTGGAGAGAAAAATCATCCTCAAGGTAAAGAAATCTATGCCAAATTGGATGAACTGGAGAGGTCAGCTGCGGGGTCAGAACCGAAGTTGATGGCGGATGAAGAAACTGAGTTTCTAAGTGAGAGAAAAGAGCAAAAATTTGATCATAGTGAGAGGTTGGCGATTTCATTCGGGCTGATGGAGGTTTGTTGCAGTTGCCCTATTTTGATTTTTAAAAACCTAAGAATTTGTGAAGATTGTCACTCATTTATGAAGTCAGTTTCGAGGAATGCGAACCGAGAGATCGTCGTGAGAGATTGTACTCGATTTCATCATTTTAAAGATGGGCTTTGTTCTTGCAATGATTTTTGGTAGTGTGCCTGTTTTATTAATTTGAATTTTGGGACTTCCCTTTCTTGTATAATATTGAGTATATCATTATCTGTTATGAAAATAAATATCAATGTGACAGGATTTGATATGTCGAAATGATTATTCATAGAGTGATTTGGTTTTGGAATTACTATTCAATTGATTGAATACTTGTCGAAGTACAATTATTAAGGTACATAACCAAACAACACGGTCGTATTATATTGTGACATTACTATTAGGTGTGCATGGTTTGTATTGTGTGTTGTCATATTCATGCATTAATCATATAGCCATTGTGTTTCCATCATTCTAGCTGATTAAAAATACTGCAGCTCAATCGGGAACTTTGGCCCGACCTCACCTCCAAGCACGACTCATAATATTTCGGTTGGATTTAGGAATCATTTGTTCGTGCTATCGGGTCATTAGGTTTTAAAATCCAATTGTTTAATGTTGGCCTTTTGCAAAAAAAAGCCTTGAGACATCTATAGCCGTAACAGAAAATTATTCGTTGTGATAGAAGTTGTTCCTCGGTTATTATATGCCTTGAGATTAAAAATAAACATACACATCAAAAGTATCACCAAAGAAAATTAAATATTTTACTTTTTATTATTCAAAGAAATTAAAAATACTAAACGACTAAATTATATCTTAACCAACCTAACATATTTAAATAAAAGTTTATTCATATGACTGTAAGAAATGACAAGTAACAACTATTTATATATGAAAATTTTGTGTAGACATTTAATTGAAATGTCTTGGAAAAAAATATTAAAAATTTTGATTTTATAATATTGATGAAATTTCTTGTAAATCAAATCTTATTTAAAACTTTACATTATTATTTGTTCAATAAAACTCATAATTCGATAATGGGCTTTCTCAACTGAGAAAATCCGAGTGTTAAGAATGTAATGAAAATTAAGTACTCTTGCATTTGATTTTTCTCTAATATCTTTTTTATCTTACCAACTAATATAATTTTTTGAGTAAAATAAAATGAGAAATAAACAACAAAAATCCAATGAACCATAAAAACAACATTTAAGAACACATCGAATTCTCCTAATTTCGGATAAATTATAGTTAGATACTGATAGCACCAGATAACAGCATCTAAAAAAGTTTTATTATGGATCAAATCAGTTGTGGCAGCAATAATTGATATCTTTTATGCATACAATATTACATAATTTATGTCGAATTGAAGACATACACACAAATTATATAGCTACGAAACAACTATTAGTAATTGTTGTTTGCAAGTATTACACCAAAACATGCATATAATGCTTTTACAATATTAGCTAGAGGGGCAAAGTTTGTGTGATGTTTTATCCTACTGATATCATAAACTTAATTACCAGCTTGTCACCAAGCTTGTGTGTTTGAAGAGAAAAACTTGTATGAGATTGCATTCCAATATTCCATCATGCATGCCAATTCCATGTCTTTTGTCTCATCCAAAAACATGTAATTGTCTCTGACAACTATTTTGCTCTTTTCACATGACAGGCCATAAAAAAATGATGGTTAATTGAACTGGCAACGGTCCTAAAAAAATGTTGGTCCAGCAGATCTACCCAAAAAAACCTAAAACATGTTGCTTGGTAGCCTACATTTACAACACCCAACAAAAAAGCATAAATCCCTTTTCACTTGTCTCTGATTTTAAATAAACTTCACGAATTAAAATATGCATGAAGACCCACATTAAGGAGACAAGCTCATAAAAAGTAACACCAAAATAACAAAACAAGCACTTGAGATGCACTTTTTGTACAGAACAGGAAATTAATTACCAAAGCAAACAACCACTCTGCAATCTCCATCTCAATCAAACCAAATGAAAATTTATGACACACCGACTCGTACTTCCATTAAAATAGATCATATATAGATGAATCATATGAAAACAATTATACTCCTTAAATAACATCTTACTTACAGTTACAATTCTTAATCAACGCACAGTACAACACCGTAAGTAACAATTCCAGTCAGATCTCCGAGTCAAAGAAGCAACAACAATTCCAGTCAGATTACAAACACATCGATAAATTGTTACGACATTGAGGTAGGCATCGGCATGTTGAGATGCTTGAAGCTTGTGAAACCTCCATCGATCACTAAATTTTGTCCCGAAACATATTTTGCATCGTCGGACGCAAGATACACAGCAGCTTGTGCCACATCAGCAGTTTCGCACTTTGCCCCCTTAAGCACTCCAAGGCTGTTAACTATCTCCGAGACCGCCTCCGCTCCGGCTCCATGGTAAATCTGAGAGAACTGCTCCATCACCAGTGGTGTCTGAATCACAAATGGTGATATGCAATTAACCCTAATACCATGTTGGGCCAATTCACCGGCAGCAGATTTTACAATTCCGATTATTGTAGATTTTGAGATGGAATAAGGATAGGGGCCAAGCCCACCCATTAATCCGCTTATGCTCGCGGTACAAAGGATTGACCCAGATCCATTTTGCCTCATCACACGGGCAGCATGCTTGATACCAGCAAGGGTACCACGGACGTTGACACTCATAACCTTGTCGAATTCGGTTAGGTCTAGCCGGCTAATGTCTGATTCAGTCAAGGGACCCGGTATACCAGCATTGTTGTACATGACATCGAGCCGACCATGGCAGGATATTGCATGGTCCACTGTGTTGGAGATGTCTTGCTCATCAGACACGTCGCACTTGAAGAATTGGGCTTTCGGGCCAAGTTGTTGGGCCGCTTCAAGGCCCACTTCAGAGTTGACATCGGCTATGATCACCGTTGCACCCTCCCGAATGAATTCCAGAGCTGCAGCCTTCCCAAGCCCACTTGCACCGCCAGTTATTACGGCAACCTTTCCCTCTAATCTGTGTTTATTGAAAATAATCAATTTTTCTGGTCTGTATTTGCACCTTTTCTGTGAAGTTTAATTGAGTCTAAATATTCAAAATTAACATTTCTTCACATCAAATATTACTTCAAGAAGATACAGTTATTATGGCGTGAGTAGGAAGTAATAACTACGCATGAATTGATTTTTTGTTTTTCTGTACATGAACTCAAAAATTGTGCTCCAAATAAAGAACATGGGAAAAAAAAAATCCACCTTACTGTCATGAAATTAATATTCTGAACAGACCGCACACCATTTTCTTCTTCCCCACTGGGGAAGCTTCACTGCAGATATTTCGCTTTCGAAAATAAACAACTAACGTTCATGCATATAATATATAATATTGAAACAATCAAAGCATATATTTTGGGCTTGTTGCAATTATTTTGCCAAACAAGCCATGATTGCATGGCCATTAATTCGCCTGCGCATATACATCAATGGATAGGATTCTGGTTAGAGAGATCAAGTAGGTTCTAAGTTAACAATACAAAACGACACGTGTCAGTTGTGCCTTGCCCAAGGAACAGCAGTAGAGAACAAACACTACCGCTGCAACCGGCTATAGGCGGTTCAACACCAGGCACAAACTTGATTTATTGCATGGTGTCGTGTTCTCTTTGAAGGTTGAAGGCCCGTAGGCTTATCTTACGGTGTCATGCATTTATCAACTGGTAGTTAAGCTAATAAATATTCAAAAGTAGCAATACAAGCTGAAGAGAAATCTTAATCAAATTCTCTCTTGAAATCTCTCTCAGCGTCGACAACTAATAGTATCGATCAGAAAAATAAATAATGTGGGTACTATAATTAGGGGCAACCAAATTATCGTTTCCTATTATCATATATGGAAAGAATCATATATATTACTTCAAAATCTTCATTTAAACAGAGTATGTACCTTGCTATTTGGCGCAGCATCTTACAGTTCTTGTTGTTGCAACAAAATCTCTCTCTCTCTCTCCTTCTGGTTGTCTCTCTCTCTCT
Organism: x Bolboschoenoplectus mariqueter; assembly: GCA_037678475.1. Lineage (NCBI taxonomy): Eukaryota > Viridiplantae > Streptophyta > Magnoliopsida > Poales > Cyperaceae > x Bolboschoenoplectus > x Bolboschoenoplectus mariqueter. Next base: position 2,593,477 of record CM075258.1, on the reverse strand, counting down.
CTCTCTCTATTTCTGTTTTGAAAATGCTCGCTCTTTCCCCCTTTCTGTTTGAGCGTGATGGAAGCTTAAATAAAGGGAGAGAACGGGCGCTCTCTCATCCCTATACGCGCAACACAACATATTTCTAATTTTATTTTAATCATTTAGAGCTTCTTGTTTCTATGATTATTTATTATTGAATTTTATAGCACTCCCCGAAATGTTCTTTCTACTGTTCTGATTGACTTGGCATATATAGACGTACAAATAATTATGAACCTCAAGAGTCAAGATCTCCGAAGAAACATAAAATACTAACAAGAAATTTACCAATAATACTAACAATAATTGAGCTATGCAGTAGAGAAGAGAAACGGATCGGATATAAATAGATAACAGTAAGATCATATCCATATTTATTTTTAAATTTCGTATATGATTCAGATCTAATATTAAATAAATATGAATATATATTAAATGTTTAACAAATAATAATTATAAATTATAAATATAATGGGAGCTGTTATACATATACTGAAATCAATACCAAAATCGATACCGATTTATTATTCATGTTACATTTGTTATTATTCATATTATATGAGTTGAGTTATTATTCATATTAACGATTTCATTATGCAACTTATTTGTACAATATTTTTATTATTCAACTTAAGTGAGTTATTATTTATATTAACGATTTTATTATGTAACTTATTTGTACAATATTTTTATCATTCAACTTAAATGAGTTATTATTTATATTAGTAGTATTTTAATTGGATAATAAAAATACTGTTAAAAATAAGTTGCATGATAAAGTAGTTAATATAAATAATGACTCATGTAATATGAATAATAATATCGGTATTGATTTTGGTATCAATTTTGGTATCTCCCAAGCATTTTCCAAATATAATTTGGATATTAAAATAAATAATTATATTTTTTTAAAAAAAAATACATATATACTAATGTACATTCATAAAACTTATTACATATTTACATAACAAATTTGTTTGGTATTCATATAATCATATGATCGTTAAATTATGTTCACATTCTTCTTGGTGGGTTTAAGTTGTGGTTTGTATTTTGAAAAGTCAGTATCACTACCAGTGAATTAATTAATTAATAATTGCTAACTAATTCTCCGTCAATAATTGAAATTAAATTTTTATTCTTGGTTACAAAGTGGAGCGGATACAAATTGCAATTCATATATCACACCTTTTTATAAAAAAATTCAAGCAATATTCTGGGTTTCTGTTTTTATGTTTAGGGAAATGTAGTTGCTTTGGAAACCTCTTTGGGAAGATATCCATATGCTTCTTTTAAAATTTAAATTAATGTTTCCTCATGAGGTGACAGTCCCTAGTTTTAGTAGCAGTTAATTTGCTTAGGAAATATTATTTATTTTTAGGCGTTTAAGTGAATATCTTTTTACTTATTTTGTTTTGTATTCATTAATTCATTTGAGAAACTTTTTCATGATATTTACCATAAAAACTTAATTTTGTTTCCTCTAAATGGAATATAAATAACAAAAGCAAAATGAAATGTGATGCATGCCTAGCCTCAGCCATCTAATTAATTTCATCTTCATTCAGGGTTAACATATTGATTTTTTTCTTCTTCTTTTTATATATCTTCGGTTCCTATATTTGCATCATAAACAATAAGGTAGTATTTTAATTAATATATGTTAGCATTACCCTTTTATTTCTCGAGAAAAATGTTCCAAATTCATGCTTTAAATTAAAAAAGTACTTCTGTCCGGACTGCCACCAGGTGGATATTTTAAAGAGCACGAACCAATGCTATATACTTTATTTTAATTAATTAACATATATATATGTTGAAAAGTTTGGTTCTTTTTTGTTGTTAATTAATTATACGGAGTGCATGTGTGTGGTCACCATTATGTTTGAGAGAAATAATAATTGCACGTCTTAATTATACTCATTATTTTCATTATTTGTATCATAGATGTATTAATATTATTTTTAGAAAATATTTATATCTAACGATAAAAATATTTATGCTTTATATTACAAGGATTAAAAATTATGTAAGTTATATTTTTACTTATACAACAGAGTTTTTAATTTGAATTTTTCTATAATTATCTAAGAAAAAAAATGACACACACTTTCTATACAAATTATAAACACTTATAAATTCAGATATAAATAAATTATCTATTTAATATAAATAATTTTAGTGTGCAGATAAACAATATAAAATATGAGATATAAGAATAATTTAAAACATTAGAAAAATTAAATGATTGAACCATCAACCCCGCTAGCTGGATTAGATTGGTTGTATGAACCAACAAAGAGAATGTTCATACCAATTGAATTAATTTGTCAAGGAAACAAAAAGAGAGACCAAACCACTGTCGCTCTGCTTTTTTTTTTTTTTTAAAAAAAGCGTTTGGTAGGTCTAACCACTAATCACTAATGACTTGTCACTTGTGCTGGCTTATCTTTCAAATTAGGGTTTCTTGAAACCATTGGGGGTCTTAATCAAATCAACTATACATACATGATAGAGGTCTTGATTTAAATTGATGCACATATTATTGAGCAAGTGATATTTCAACCACTATATATACCTAAAGGCTAAGGCATGCATGCTTGCCAACAAATAAAGAAATATTTGCATGCCCCACATTGCATGGTCATAAGTCATGAATTGATCTTTGATTAATTATGGGATGAGCTTTGATTTTTATAATTAAGGTACAAACATATATTTATCACCAGTACTTTTATGATGACTATAAAATAATGTTAAATATAGATTTATCATCGTCTGTGCTAAATTTACAGTTCGCTCTCTTAGACATGGTATTTTAGAAAAAAATTCCAAGTAAAGAATTGATGTTATGGTGAGCATATATGGTACATGAATAAAAAAGAATCTGGCTTGGTTGATTAATCAACTGTTTGGTTTATGTGACGAAATTTGCATTAATAATCAAAAAATAATATAAAATTATATAAATAAGAAAATCACTCATTGAGAATTGCGCCCAAAAAATTTGGCATACAAATGTACGTTCAAAAATTTGACGTTAACTAATTTGAAGTTAGATTCACTACCGTTTTTATAAAAATTTTATTTATTCATATTTTTTGTATCAAGAGTTTCTTGAGCTTCTGACCCTAGAAATTTTTTTTCCCAATAACCTTAAAGATATATTTATTACAAAAGAGTTTAATAATTTTCAAAATAAAATATAATGTTATAAAATTTGTTGATAATTTTAAAAGTACGTTACTTTGAAAAACATAATATTATTATCATTACATTAAAATATAATTATAAAAAATAAAATCTAATGTTTAAAAAATAGTATAAAAATCATTGGCAATTAGAACATAACCAATCAAGTAGTAAACAAAATATTAGGCATATTTTGGATGATTCAAATAAAATATGTACTGAATTGATGTAATTTTTGTAATGATTTTGATTCTTTTCCTATATTCCATTAGAAATAATGAAAATAATGTAGACATTTTTTTATATCACAAAGCCCTTTTGTAGTTTGAAATCTTAATAGTTTTTACTATTATTTTGATATAATCATTATATAATTAAAATTATTGATTATTTAAAAATCATCTAATTGGACTTCTTTGTAATTAAAATAAACCTAGGAGCATCGTCGAATAAAATTTTAAAGTCTTTGGCGGATAATTTCCACTGAATTAATTTTTTTTAAATATGAATTAAAAAATGCAGCCAAGATTTTAATTTAGTGAAAATTATTCTCTAAAAATCTTAAAAATCTATTCGCCGATGATCCTAAGTTTATTTAATTACAAAGAAGTTCGTCCTAGATAATTTTTAAATAATCAACAATTTTAATTATATAATGATTATATCAAAATAATAGTAAAAATTATTAATATTTCAACTACAAAAGAGCTTTGTGATATAAAAAATCTTTATTTTTTCATTATTTTTAATCGAATATAGAAAAAGAATCGAAATAATTACAAAAGTTACATAAATTCATTATACATTTTATTTGTATCACGCAAAGTATGTCTAATATTTTGTTTAGTACTTCATTGGTTATGTTCTAATTGCAGTGATTTTTATACTGTTTTTTAAACTTTAGATTTTATTTTTTATAATTATATTATAATGTTATGGTAATAATATTATATTATTCAAAGTAATATACATTTAAGATTATCAACAAATTTTATAACATTATATATTTTTTTGAAAATTATTGAACTCTTTTGTAATAAACATATATTTAAGGTTACTGACAAAAAAAATTCTAGGGTCTTATACAGAAAATATAGAATAAATAAAAGCTTTTATAAAACTGTGGTGTATCTACCTTCAAATTGATTCGACGTACGTCAAATTTTTTTGGCGGAATTATTACTTTCGTGATTTTATTATGTATATGAATTTTTTTTGTGATTTTGTATTATTTTTTGGTTATTAATAAAAATTTCGGGTTTATGTGCATTTGCACCATGCATCAAATATAGAAGAAACAGTGGGATTGATGTACGGATTCTACGCCTGTAAAAAACTGAAGCACAGACAGATCTTTTGGTCACTGGAGATGGATGGAGTGTACAAATAAAGTGTCCTAGCTAGCTACTCTATTTTCCTATCCTTTCCTATCCTTTCCTATCCTTTCCCATACTAGGTGTCTGGTTTCAGGTGCAGTGTCTGTTTCTCTCGAGAGATGTACCTCAGCGAGTCTATATTTGGACTTGGATCCTAGAGCTCTCAATAGGCGCGATGAATGGAGTATCTTGATTTGAATCCTCCGTATGACTGACACGTGGAGTTACAAAGTACAGGTAGAGATGATAGAGGTATCTTTTTACTGTTTTCTGTACGATGCTTACAGGAGATGTAAGGACTGTACGGTCTGCTGCTTGACTTATCCATCCACCACACTGCTCGATTTTGCATTAACAGAGATATGTGGCATGCACTCACCATATGTGCATCATCATTGTTCAATATGAATTACTTGATCTGAATTATTTTACTTTCACACATGCTGGCTGATGTTTTAGTGATGGCAGACAGTGCAGATTTTCTACTTACTAGATAAATGAGATAATCAAATTATATAATTATGGAGTTATAATGGTAGTGGTATAAATTTGAAAAAAAAGTTAGAGAATTCTAAAAAAAAAAAATTTCGATATCCTACAAGATTTTGATATGTAATTAAACAACTTAAATTTGTCATTTAAAATCGATTCAATAGATTTTTTTAGTTAAGTTAATGAATCGACCTCAATGAGCTTAAAAACATACTAGTTTTACTCTAATTATAATATACATCTATGTTTTAAGATATTATGTCTTAGCATACATACTAGATGATAGCAATTGAAATTTAAAGGACATAAAAATTAATTTTAATAATAAAGATCAAATTGATTTAAAGAAATATTTCAATAGAAAATTTGTATCACTATCCTATTAATTATTCTAAAATTCTGTATCTCCAAAATATTTGATGATCCATTAATCTGCATATTAAATGCAGACAATCTCTTTCTATTTTCTAAAGAAGAGGAGAGATTAAATACTCATGATAATCGGTGTCACATTAATAATCATGAAATTAAATTACAAAATAATTATTTATTAAACTCTTAATTAACAAAACTAATTCAGTGTATATATCATGTAATATAAGTATATAAAAAATTATATCATTTCAACTTTATTTTGATATGCATTAAACACTAACAAAAATCAACGAACCAAATTTTGTGATTTATTTCACTCTCTTGATGACTACCAAATAAAATTAAAATTCAAGATTTTTTTACATACATGTTATTAAGATGTATTAGAATATATCTAACTATTTACATATACTAATTAAAACATAAATAATAAAGCAGACGCTATAGACACCGATGATCATAGATATTGGATCCCTAAATCGATGAAAATATTTTTCTTTTTCAATAAACATGCAAAAGGTATTATACAAAGAAGTGTAGATTCTAAAATTTGCAGTTACACTAGAATCATTGTAAATGAATTAAGATAATATTAGAATCTGAAAGTCTCTTTTTTTTTTGAGACAAATATGGATAGTCTTATGTTTTTTTCTTTGATAAACTTATTAATGTGGTATTTTGAATTTACTTGATAATAATGATGATGATGTGGTGTATGGAGAATGCCAATGCAACATTGTAATAAGTTTCATTTTTCTTATATATATATAAGAAAATAGAATTTCAATTTATTTTTAATCAGAAAGTGTACATGGAAAGCCATAAATGAGCACTGATGATCATGACACAACAGATCTAGAATCAGGCATGGATGCGTCTTATCATCATCATGCATACCCATATACAATGAAGGTGTCTTTTGTTCATGAATAATGAACAAAAGAAAATCTGCCTAGGCATCCATGAATCATGCATCGCTTTTATCGAAGTTAACTGTTCGGACAAAATATTTGCTGGTTAATTTTATGCACCTTTTATGGACAAAATGTGCCTAATAAACCTTGAAGAAAGAAGATAGAAATCTCCTATTTTCTTCGCATGTTAATTATATATTTGAATGGGGTGAGAGTAGTATTGATTAGAATTAGTAACTATCTTAAATTGTAATTTTGTGTTTGGATAGATAGATAGTTATTTCAAATTATTGAAATAATAAGGTAATTTTGTTATCTTACTATTCCAATTAAAAGTTAGGTTAGCTATTATTTCAAATCATTGAAATAGCTTCTTATCTCACTCACTCACTCCTTCATCCAAATACATTGTATCAATTAATTTGTGATGATGAGAATCTATTGTCGATAGTAAATTTGATAAATTTTTACTATGATTTTTTAAATAAATAAAAGAGATTTTGAAAATAGAAGAAAATTATAGAGATATTTTTTTATCTATAGATTACTTATTTTTCAAATTTCATTAAATTTATCTATCACCTGATATTTCAACAAAGACAATTAATATTGCATGAAAGTTGCAATGATTCATATTAGTTTTTAATGAAATATCAAATGATATTTTTGAACGAAAATATCAAATGAGACTTAAATTACATTAAATTTAAAACACAATCGATCTATAAATATTTTTACTTTTTTTCGAACTAATTTAAAAAAATTAGTGTCAAATTTATCATTATCAATGAATCTCATCCAATTTATAATATGGATCAAATGATTCATATAATGATATCACTTAATTTATGCTGAGTCTCATTGAAATATTAATATGAGAGTTTGTGCGCTTAATTGGAAAAGAACATCTGAGTGTCTTTGGAAAAGGACATTATAATAGAATATATATAAGTAATCTTGGATATCATCAAAAGTAATTAATATTTACCATTTCCGAAATTCAGCGGTTGGTCTCGGTAGCAAGTCAAATCTTGCATAGATGTCATGTCCTATAACAGGGACCATGTTTCTCTCCAATATTTTTGCCACTTGAGTTCATGTCTCATTATCTTGGGCCCCACACATGCAGATAGCAGTAACATTTCATGTGATATCTCAAGTTGTTAATATTTCCAATTATCTTAGCATGATAATTTTCTTCTGAAATAAGAGTTTCAATATTTATTTCTTTTCAAATATATTTTATAGAATTTAAATTTACATCTCTTCATAAAAAAAATGATGAAACATATCATCACTGTATTAAATTTGTGATTTTCTTAGCATGACAAATTATTTAGATAAAAACTCACTTTCTGACTTTTCCGTGTTTAGATAAAAAAAAAAAGTGCATATGATGAATGATGTCCATGATATATTGTCAAGAAGTGAAATTTAAATTTTAAAATCAAGCAATATATATCATGGACATAATATATATGATGGATAAATTATGTCTATAAAATTTGACAAATTTTGATGTATATATGTTTAATAATACATCAAACAATAAGGAATATTTGTGGTCCAAAATCAATGGTCTTTATACATCATTAAATGGTGGTCAATTTACATGAAATTTAATTATTAGACTATCCATTTATTCAATAACATACATATAAATTTATTTTTTTAATTCATAAATTTATCGATTTAAAATTCATCTGCCACAATAAATCCCGTAATACCGACTTAATTTTTCTGCACTTGAAAATTTTAAAAACAAGAAAATTGAAAAGTCGGATCCAACTTGTTTGCAAGAGACATGAAACTAACATGGCCACCATTACGAATTCATATCCTCTAAAATACTTCATCGTTTGAAATAATTACTTCATAAAATCTATCACCTCAAAACATCATGTGTGAATCTCAACACTACTCGTTAAACTCGCGTTTTTTCTACCCACTTTACGTGGAGAAGTGTCTGCCTACTTATATAGAATATGGACTCCACCATTGTTGCATTCCATCCCTAAGACTAGGAGGTAGCACTTGCACCATAGCTAGCTTACCTAAAGGTAGAGGTGCTTTGGAGTATTCTGTGGCCAATACAAACCACACATGGTGTGAATAGTCACTGTCATTTCAACTCATAATTAAATTATCATTTTCTTTGTTTTGTATTGCAATTATGTATGTGTGTATTTTTAGTTCACCGACAAGTACGTCCAATAAATCTTACATTGGCTTATATTCAAAATGATAGATTTAATAAACTATTAAACTTTGAACACCAACAGAAGGAAAAGTTTAGAATATCTTTTTCTAATTCTTGGTGTGATGGCAAAAAAAGAAAAAAAGAAAGAAAAAAAATGTTCACGCCCATAAAGGAAAACAAATAATGCTCAAACTTTAATGCCATTTTTCTAACTTACATGGCCACTATTGCCAATGTAATAACTTAACATGACTGATAGCTGGTAATGGGTTTTCAGTGCTTGATATAATTTATATAACTAACACCAACTTGCCATTCAATTTAAATGAGTGAATTAAAAAAATTGCATCAAACAATCAATTGAAATAATAATTTCATGTTGTTGCAACTAATACATGAGATGATAATTAAATATGGGATAGCTACATTGTCTTCTTCCTTGGAGTGGGGAGACAGCCCAAGGACAGCCTTAGTGTACCTAGCTGGACTCAGCTTGTACCTTCATTCTTTAATTTATTGATTGGTTTTCTCTTTTTAGTTTTTAATATAAGATTTGAGATATGATCCAAGCCGTCTCCATTTGATTTCAGCTAATTTTTCTGGCTTTTGTTCTCAACCCCCAATTTCCACACACATTGGGCACTTGATTTTTATTTATTTTTTTTTATTTAAGACCGTGCATTGTCGGTGCCTTATGTTGATGCATGCTTGTAGTATGATTATTTAATTTGATAAAAAAAATGAGTTTTAATTGAATAAAAACCTAGGTTATTTGAATTTGAATTTTTTTTTGTGGAAGTTCTTTATTATGATTATTGATAGTATTATGGCAATTAATTATTTTTTTTAGATAGAAATGAGAATCAGAGCCACTCAATTTTAAATATCTATAAAAAAAATTTCATTCAGATTTCGAAGTGCGACCTTTGTATGGCAATTAATTGTTGATAGTAACTGCATCAATAACTTCAAATTTATGACTACCGAGCATTGACACCGCTATATCGTTTCATCATTAATTTGATCTTTTATACTATCATGTCATCATTAATTTGATATTTTGGTGTGAATTTTCCCAATTCAACCACTTTTGAAAATTAATATTCAGTTGTAAAACGATATGTTAGGCCTATATTAGGGGGTATTTTTGTTAGTGAGCTGCTTCATAAATTAAAATTAATACGACCACAATATTTGAATATCAAATTAAGGTGTGTGAAATTGTGCTAGTACTGAAGTTTAGAAGACCATTGAAAAGGAAAAAAAAAAGGTAAGGTTTCGGTTGACAACAAATTGAATTAAAATATACATACATGGATACAGAATATAATTAGTACCAAATCATTAATTAGTTTACCAATGTTTAAATTTAGCACTACTAAGCATATAGTGGTTTCCTGACTCATAGCAGGTTTTGGCTGAACATGATTATACGCATGCACAAATTGATGCACAATTTATAAGTTTTAATTTCTTCTCACTGGCTTTTCTTGAAGATTATAAAATTATTATTATTGATTGTTGAAGTGTCAACAAGAGGGGTCTTCATATATAAACTAATTCTGAAAGCATATATCTTTTGATTATACATTAAACTTTTCTTAATTACACACAACTGCATATATGAGTTGAGATTTTATTAAATAATCTAATCAGAATATTTGAATGAGATTATGGTATACCATAGATTTGAAGCTATGGTTTCAAAATTTCAGCTTTAAAATTTCAAATGAACGATCCGAGACAATCAATTTGATTGGTACCGAAATATTAAAAAATCAACTCTAATATATTTTAAAAATCTTTCTGCTATTTTTTTCTGAACAGAAAGAAACACATTCTCATTGGAAAGTCTAGAATTTTTCTAAATCAATTAATTTGTCCTTATCCAAAAATAATAATAAAATTTTTCTGAAAAATTTAAAATTTGCTTTAACGCAATTTTGTTATATATGTAAGTTGAATTGAACAGTTCGGGTGTCCTATTTGATTCTTAAAAATTGTAGAAAGATATAAAGCCTTAGATTATTGTAACATTATTTTAAAAACAAAAATGTATATGATTGCTAGTCAATTAGTTAATGATCCAAATCCTCTTTAATTAAGGTATACGGATATTTTTAAGTATTTTTCCGTACAATAAGTTTACTTTTTAAAATAAAAGGTACTTCACACAAGCCCACTTCCAAAATCTAATAGTGGGCTTGGATAATCATTTGTCCTTATTAAAATGTTCAATGTCATATAAGCTTATCAATGATATATAAATTGATAACACTCTAGTCTCTAGTCTTTTAAAATAACACCATAATTGATTTGTCATCCAAGGTCCAAAATAATATGCATGAAATTAATGTCACTTTTTTGTTCTCAAATTGCCTTAAATTGTTGCATAAAGGAGGGATGTGTGTGTATGATAGATAGTAGGTAACATCCTAAAACAAATAAATTATACATTTTGTAGTAGTTGGTGTCCTAATACAACTTGTGATATGCATCTATGTGATTGTCCCTCAAAAGTGTGCATAGATGCCATTAATTTTTTTTATAAATTGTCTACAAACATAAATAATTATATAAATTATGTCTCTTTTATTCATAGCAAGATTGTGTATATCAATTATTACATGCTTTATGGCAAAAGAAAATTCATGTTGCGGTTTAAAAAAAAGCGTTGGACCATAGATTTAAGAGAAAATTAATGCTAGGTTTATTTTATTTATTTTTTATTATGACGACTCTTTCCAAGCTAGTTTTTTTTTCCAGTCATAGGAAAAAAAATGTGTGTAAAGAGTAGTAATTTTAATTATGCGCATGTTCATTTTAACTAGCCATACAAGATTATTTTACAAGAACTGTTCATGAATAAAATAACAATAAAAGTTGACAAATTAAATCAAATCACCACCCAGACCAAGGAATTTAAAGAGCATGCACATGCATTGGCACGTTGAAAATCATATAAAAAGAATTCGGAATGAATTGATTGCCATGTTTCAACATGTTTGCGACAAGCATGCACATGCGCATGCTCATGCAAGTTTGTGCTTGTTTTAAGGTAGGCATATGGTAAGCATTTTGTCAAACACAAAGAAATAAGAAAATAAGATCAGGAAAAGAGAAGTTTTTAAAATTACATTAAAATGTATTTAAAATTTTTTTTATCATGTTTATATAAGTTTTTAAACAATTTAATCTTATTTTTTATCATAATATCGTCAAAATTCACATATAAACTATTATATGTGCATGTTTATTAAACGTTTATATGTATTTTGAAAACAAAACTAAAGAGATATGACTTATATTTTGTCTAAAATTATATTAGAATGCATTTAAAACGTTTTTAATCATGTTTAGCTTTTTTAATAAATTTTGCCTCATTTCTAACTGTAATATGTCAAAATTCAGTCGCATAAGCTTTTAGATATATTTATTAAATATTTATATGTTTAAATGTGTTATATTTTATTAAGAAAAATTATTCTTATACTTCAAATTTCGCATCACTTATCTGCACCTAATATTAAATATAAATATTTTTTAAAAATACATGTGTCAAAAAATTTTGTAAACATGTAAGAGAAATACTTTGGAGTATATCTGTGTGATTTGGCAATTTTACATTCAGAAATGATGCATAAATTGATTACTAACATGAACAAACTTACTCAAATGCACTAGAAATTTGTTTCCAAGTCAATAAATAAAAAGCCCAAAAAGTCTAGTTTAGGTGATTTGCTCTTTTGTAAAATCTTAAGGAAGATCCTTAAGTTTTTGGTTGTATAATTATGATTAAAGTATATATTGCATAGGTATCAAATATGTGTATAATGGAAGCCTTCTATCTGAATTCTTGAAGCATTTGAAGAAAAAAAACCAAGTGGTTTTAGATTGAAGAAACTAAAATAGAAGATATCAAGCTTGTGCTGATCAAATAGAAACCTACTCCTGATACATTATTCCCTCTAATATATTAAAAAAACAATTGTTTTTATTTGTGCTGGTGCATCATGTTTGAGGTTTTGTTGCTTTTCACTTCTGTTAGGTAGAATGGGTTGGAAGAAGCATTTTAGTATACTTGCAGCCCAAGATTTAATTTCCCAAAATTAGGGTTTCTGGGCTTGCCTCAATTTCATGTATCTCTTTTTGTAAATTGTATCAAATGGTGTGTTTTAATGATATATACAGTCCATTGAGATCTTTTGGCAAACTATGGTGTCTTGGGCTTGTAACAAGGAAAATTCAAAATTAGGTCATGCATATATTATCTGTTCCATTTTCAGATAATAACATTTCAATCACTGGGAAAGTAAAGGAACGGGACCAATTTAAATTTCTCTAGGCCTATTTTGGTAAAGAACCAAACTCGATCCAACTTAAAATCTGATGATTTGAATTTATTTTGGAATAATTTTGAGATTGTTATCACCAAATTCTATCATTTTATTAACTTGCATTTGACCAAGTATTCAAACTTCAGCTCTGAAATTAGACAGGGTTCTGACAATTAGTGTTGAAAAGTCTAAATATCAAAACAAAACAACAAAATATGAACTCGTCAAAAGGATAAATGTTCATGAATTTATAAAATATTAGATATTGTCACACCACTCTGATTGGATCAATTATTTGGTAAACTGTTTGATAATATGGAGATTGAATCCTAGGCTAATTATTGTTGCCACTGGGCAGTAATTTTACTGTAGCTTCATTAAAGGGCTCGATGTACGCACCTGAACAGGTACTGAATAATTCATTTTTGTTTTCTTTTTGCAAAAAAAAATAAACCAAATATCTTGTTATTTTATTGAGAATTAAATGTTGTTTCTTGTATTTATTTACCCAAAATCAGATCCAATACTTTAAGCTAGTGATGACAAAGAAACAAGCAGATAATTCTTTTGATAAACTGCTAGAGACTAGATTATTACAAAGCCTGAGATTCATCTTTTACACAATTAATTTCTCAAACTTCATACAGAAATTAGACCAAAGAAGATTGGGCAAAAACAAAAACTAAAAAGGGGAAAAAAAGAAAATCAAAATACAAACTATTCTCACAAGTGGATTAAAATTGTTTTTCTAGAGGTCATTGGAAAGTTTGAGGCAAGGGTTTTCCATCTAGAAAAGATCTAAAAAGAACAAGAGATCTCTCAGGTTGTGAAAAAGGAGCCTCATGAGATGCACCTCTTATTGTTGCAAAGGACAGCATATCTCCATACATTTGTGTCCATCCACCAACCTAATATATAATTCAAAAGTTAAATAAATAAAATTTGAGACAAAGAAGTGCCCAACCTAAAGATGGTTATGTCACAAATGATTTGAATTAGGAAAATCGCATTTACCTGTTTTCCTTCAAACCATACCCGGTAGGGAATAGTTGTCTTGAGGCCAATTTCATTTGCCAGATTGTGTACCAGTGTTCGGCTACCAGTCAAAGGAATTACTGAATCCTGATCACCACTGCAACAAAGAAAAAAGAAATGATAAGCAAAATGCATAGTTGGCAGATCGCCGGATTTGATAAGCAAAAATTTTAGTTGAGAGATCGTTTGGAAATGCACCTGTAAACCAGAACTCGGATGCCGGATCTTATAAGAGAGCCCACTATTGTGATTGTAGGATTTCGCAAATTAAGAAAATTATAGTTGAGAACACTAAAAAAAAAGTACAGAACAAGTGTCAGAATTTGATTACTGCAAATTGTAGATTTCTTTCAAGAAACGAAAACAAAAAAAGCTAGGAGATAAGCGAAATATTTAACCTGCTACAAACCCCCCATTTCGGGACACCATTTAGTTCTGCATGTAAAGCTTCTTGTACATCTTTTCTATTCAAGTAATTTATCGTCTTATCTTCTACGCAGACATCTATGCGTTCTCCTACTTGCTGCTCGAAAGAAAGAAAAGACAGGCTTTTCAATTTCTGATAACAATTTTTTCTTTGACAATGAAAACAGGTAGATAATTGAGAAACTTACATTTGGAGATATAACCAATGATTGAGACAAGACAGATGAAATGCATACATCAAGTGTGACATCATATTTATCTACGAATCGACTCGTCTCTCTTGTGACTTGGGTCATAACTCGTGAACAAATCGGGCTCAGGGACTCACTGTAATATTCACTCACATACCGTGAATAATTGCAAACCTTTGTAAATAGCTTATAGGTCGAGTCTGATATTAATCCATGAGACCAGAAGTATTCAGCCCTTGAATTGAAATCTGTTGCAAATTCAAGTACCGGGTTGCCAAGCTGAAATAAAATAAAAAGAAGAATTACACTCAAGTCTGTTGTTCGATATTTATTTCGTCAACCATCAGTATGATATAGAGAAATAAATATCCTCCGTCCAAGAAATATTTTAACAAGTTAGATCATATTTTGCGAAACTTACAGCAACGCCTTTCAGATTGAAGAGCTTTTGTTTTTGGTTGAATTCTACAATAAGCTCTGCCAGCTGTGGGATGTAGTGTCCTGAAAAAAAGATTATTTTTTATCAGGAATGGTTGTGGAATTCATTATGCTAATTATCTCTTTAACTTCTCTAAAGATTTCATTAATCTTTTTTAGCATAACTCCTGTTTTTCACAACCAAAATTATTCAATGCCAAAAATACATCTTATTTGGTTCATATTAACTACTGACAAAGCACAGAAGTGTGGGCCCTTGTTGTGATGTTTCAATGCAACAAGTTTGAATCATCATTACATGTCAACACAGGATTTTCTTTTTGTAAACTTTCCAGTTAGTGGGCTCTGA
Organism: x Bolboschoenoplectus mariqueter; assembly: GCA_037678475.1. Classification (NCBI taxonomy): domain Eukaryota; kingdom Viridiplantae; phylum Streptophyta; class Magnoliopsida; order Poales; family Cyperaceae; genus x Bolboschoenoplectus; species x Bolboschoenoplectus mariqueter. The sequence continues at coordinate 2,578,131 of CM075258.1, read as the reverse complement.
TTATTTGGTACTGTTATTTAGGCGCAGGCATATTATGGTTAAATTACATATCCTCTATAAACACTAATAAAGGCTGTAAAGTGTGAATATACCTGCATAGCTCTCTCCGGCAATGTACAAATCACGACTTTTGTATACCGGGAATTTCTCAAGCCATCTCTGAAGGAAGACCAGATTGTCGGTAGCTTCATTCATCAAAAATAAAACAAAATATATCATAAAGGTGGGTTGATAATAAATATTCAAACAAACAATATACTTTGTGGGGTATTACTTCATAAAGGCATGCACTAGTACCTGTCATCTTGTCATCTACATTGTCATAGTAGGAAGAATCCATTGAATAAGAGAAACCAACTCCTGCTGGTGTCTCTAGATATAACATATTTGCCTCTATCCAATTCCAAACCAAATAACAAAAATATGTAAGATAGAAGTGCAGATAAATCTAACAACCAATGAGTAAATAGGTAATTTTTGATATTCTGGTACCTTTGTTCCAGCTATATTCATTTCTGACTAAGTTCTGGACACTAGGCCTGAAAGGCCCGTTTTCAGAGAATGCTCCTACTCCAAGAGATGAACAGCCAGGCCCTATAAATAACAAAATTTGATATTAAACATTTAAAGACTCCAGCATTTTATTTTTTGAGGATACTTTTTATACGAACCCAAACATTTTTCATAAAAATGAGAATGCGCCCATAACTTGAAAAGATCTATTTAAAGAACTTGATTTGAAAAAAAAAGTATATGCATGTTGCAAGTCTGAGGATATGTTGATTGCATTGTATAATTATGCAAAGCCTCCTGTAAATCAAGATAGGGAATTGCATGAGATGAAATTTTGTAATTTTCTTTTTCTGGTATATGAGCCTACTATGTAGGTACAATTGGGGATGTACAATTAAATACCATATTACATGAATAAACTGATTCTGAAATGCCTCAAAAGGCAAAAAAAATTCTCAGATGCCTCTCTCTTTTCTAGAGTCATGTGCAGAAACGACTAGAAAGTAGAAAATTCCCAGCACAAGAAAGTTACAAAACAAGCCTTTATTGAACTATGCTTGTTTTTGGTTGATTTTTCTACTTCTCAACAAAGAAGCTTCAGAGAAAATTCTTTACAGAAACAAAAAAGTATTAATCAAAGGAGTATCTGCCAATAAATTGAAAAAAAATTTACCTCCATTTAACCAGAGAACAAGAGGTTTAGAAACTGGATCCATTTCTGCTTCAACAAAATAGTAGAAAAGACCTCTCTTTCTGGATAATTCATTGTCACCCACCTCAATGTAGCCTGAATGCTGCTCAAAGGTAACATCTGGTTGCCCAGGTAACCTTGTGATCTTCTCAGAAAGACACAGTTGAGAAACTGTTGCAATTAGAAGTAGTACCAGGGACCTCCATGCAAGATGAGAAGAATGCATGTCTGTTTGCTTGGGAAAAAGAGGGAGGGGGAGGGGGAGGGGGAGGGGGAGAAGGTGAGGGGAGAGAGAGCAAATGAGGGAGTATATAAGCTTGGGATCTTGCTGGGTTTTGTTGTTAAAAAGTGTCTTCTTTTTTGTCGAAAGTTTGATGATTTTACAGATAAGGAGAGAGCAGTGGGGGCACTAATACCTGTTGTATTGTATTAGGAAGAGAGAGATAAATAAAGAAATAAACAAAGTGATCAGTTTATTTTTTGAAAAGAATAAGGATAATTATTTATTTGAATTACAAAATGAATATGATGAAAGGTTCACATGATTGTATCAGAGACTGGTTGGACCCATTGAAGAGGAAAGGCCTTTTGCTGCCAAGTGAAGAGAGAAGAGAGAGAAAGGTGGCTTTTTAGCATTGTTGCCTCCTCTCTCTCTCTCTCTCTCTATCTCAGAGACTCAGAGCGTGTGATTTCAGAAATGGGGGAGGCTGTCCCCTGCAATAAGGGATCTAGATGTAGGTTTAAACTAAACTAAAGATATAAATAAATAAACTATTAACAGTAAGTATAGATCGACCACCTATGCAGTACAGTATAGACTATAGAGGCAAGTTCTAGTACTGACTTGCACTGATGCACCACAACTTTTTTGGAATTTATTGTTTTATTTTTGGCATTTCATTTTTTGATATTTCATCCGGTGGCGGAGCAAGAAATCTATTTTAATAGTGTCAATTAATATAACTAAAATTAAATTAAGTTTATTTATTTCAAAAAAAATAAATAAAAAGCTAAAATTGCTTGAATATCAAATTACAAATTTAAAACGCCATATTTCTTTTAAGTTCGTTTTAACCTACGAAATCTTGTATATTTTTTATAATAACAAATTTTAGCTTCATTATTAATATTTGCAATTTTTCTGTCGAATCTCAATATATGTTACCAAACAATCAATCATCCCATAAACTATTTTTTTGTAGCTATTTTAGTTTCTTTCTTTTTAAAAAGAGAAAAAGGCATGGGAAAAAAATCAAGAGTGGTAGAGTACCATATTATTACTGATAATTTTTTAAAGGGTTCATAGACAAAAAAAAAATAACACGAAAATAAGATCGTATAAATAATAAAAATAGAATAAGTTCGTTGTATAAAATAAGATCTTTTCTTTAGAAATCAAATTTAAACCAATTGAACTCCTCGAATAAGAAACTTTAACTTATTGTTAATTACTGTTAACATGACAATCAATCATCACAATTTTAAATTAACATCAACCAATCAATTTTAAATTAACTGCTAATTAGTTTAACATAACAACATAATATATATATACTCCGATATTTAGATTTAATAAATCATCACAATAATGTACAAGTCTGACCTAAAATATTTAAAGGAAAATGTTGTGGAGATACCATTATTGATACCGTCGTTAATATGAGTTTTATTATATACATTAAATGAACTATTATACATTTTAATAACTTTATAATAATTCATTTAAATTATATAATGACAATACTGTACAAAATGAGTTTGCATAATAAAATCATTAATATACATAATTACTCATTTAAATTATATACTGACAATACTGTACAAAATAAATTTACATAACAACGTTATTAATATACATAATAACCCATTTAATGTGTATAATAAAATCCGTATAGATGACGGTATCAATAACCGTATCTCAGCCCCCATATTTAAAAACCATCTAAAAATCACATAGATGCAGTTTCCGGTACATGTACCAGTCTCAATGGATTACGAATAGCTACAAGATAGAAAGTAAAAATATATACCAGTCTCACAATCTCTAATGCCGTTCTTCGTTTATCGATACACAACACATAAAAATCGAAAAGAAAGCATGTCAGTTTACAGAGTAACCTATATCCATTAATCATCTTTATAAGTCATTAATGGATGTTTTCGCCTCCATCGATTCTCAACTTACACACCACAAGCCCTGAATCAGAACAAGTAATATGTCTGATGAGAAAATTCATCAATTCTCAACTTCCACAGCTCATCGATGTTGAGTAAGAGAAATACAGTACGAGCTACTCCCCTTGGAGCGATAGTTCAAAGGTTGCCTTCGCAGATGTCAAACTGTTCAGCAAGAGATGTAGCACTCTATTTGGAGGTCGGTTTCCAAAAATGGAGTCGTCGTTGAGAGAAATTTATGGCGGAAGCTTAGGTTTTTTAAAGGATAATTTATTTTTTTAGTGGAGAGTAGATGAGGGACACAAGAGAAAGAGAAAATTAATTAAATAATGAAGCAAAGGGTAAGAAGCCGACTGATTCTTATTGCAAACTTTCTTAGTTATTTTTTTAATCATTTTATAATGTAAATATTATCAATCTCTCCACTTCTAAGAAATTTTTTTCTTTGTTCTCATTGATCCAATATATTGTGGCGTCAATAATGAAAAATTAGGAAAAATATAAGTGGATTCAAATACATGAGAAGTTAGCAAATATCACTAAAAAATATTATAATTTAGAAAGATGTATAAGATAATTGCAAATTGCAGTGGGGTCAATTGACCCCATTGTTTTACATGTAGCTCCGCCTCTGATTTCATTACTCTAATGTATGTAAAACTTGTTGATCTTTAGATCCGTTTGGATGGATGAGAAAATTACAAATCCGAATTAACAACTATTTTAAATTATTATTTTGGGTTTGAGTGGATAGATAGTTATTTTAAATTATTATTTCGTGTTTAAATTAGCGAGCTAATCTTGCTATACTACTAGAAATTGAATTAGCTATTAATCCCACTAATCCATCATTTCACTCAAACATACTCAAACACAAAAAACGTTTTTGTAGATGCAAAATATCGTTTTTGTGTTTTTTTAAACAAATGCTCGCATTCAAATAATATTTCTAGATGCATGCATTTAGATTTGACATATAATGCTGTGATTCTTTCTCAAATAAATACAATCACGGACGAATTTATATATATGTCCCATGTGGGATTCGATGCCTTTCTTTTTATATAATTGCGCACACACATGCGATGGTTTTGATGTTATAGAAGTGTTTTATTAAGAAAATTTATATTCAAACTCCATAAATATTTAAAATCATCTTATTGTAATTTCTATAATATTGAATTTATTCTTTTTCGGTGACCGTTTTATTTTTATAAAAAAAATTTGATACGGTATTCCGTTCAAATTATTATTTTTTAACTCCGCTCATTAGTATAACACCATTTTTTAAATGGATGGGATTCTTTGATAATTATTAATTTAATAATTTTGATAACGGATTTTCAAGTTATTGTAAAAAAATCTTAAAAATGAAAAAACAATTTAAATATATTCTTCAATTTACAGATTGATTGTATTTTATATTTTATATAATTTAAATATCTTCTGATATCTGATAAAAAATCATCAAAATTATATAATAATTACAATAGTTTATATTTAACGATCTTTAATGAAATATTAATCGATACTTAAATCACATGAGATTTAATCACATGGTCAAAGTTGTAAGAAACCTCGCCCTTTCTATATTCATTTATGTACAAAGAAACCTCATTTTAGTTACGCACGAAAAAAAAAAAGAAAAATCTCATTGGATAAATAATTTAAAGAATTTGCAAGGGTGTCTATGCAAAAGCAATGACTGGGAAATTTTTGTCTCGGTCTCTTACTGTCAGCCAGACAAGGCAGCAAGGCAGAGAGCAAAGAGCCACCAGTGATCTGACTGCAGAGGCTGTGCCAGTGCCTGTGTGGTTCAACACTCTTTCTCTGCACAAGGGTCTTGTCTCACTCTCTTACCCAGCCACAATGCCACACAGCCAAAAGCAAACTCAGCTGAGGCAGGAATTAATGCAGAGTAGTAGACTACTGAGAGAGAGACACTGATGGCTTGATAAGAGAGTATAATAACTACATTCCCCCATTCCCAGAAAGAAAAAAATAGTAACCATCACGTATTGACAGGACCCTCATTGGTTTACTGATGTATGTCATTCTGTAACTGCCTCGTTTTTAACATAACTAGGAATTCTTCAGTCATGCTTTTTTGGGTTTGCAATGTTTGCACTGTTAATTGCAAAATATATTATTATTAGTTGGAGTTTGTAATACCACTTATTTTAAATTATTATAAAATTTTCAATTGTGTTGTCACCTTTAAAAGTTTTTCCCATGAAATTGGCACAATTTTTATCATGATAAACAGCTGAAAAAAAAACTTACCAAGTTTGATGATTTTAATTATTCAACTCCATGCATGGATCCAGTCCTTAAACATCTCTAATCCAAATATGTCCAAGATCGCGTGTCTAGATCTAACATCAAGCGGACACGGTAATGCGTATCCTAATTAGAACACGGAGCACCTGCATTGCTTAATTTATAGCGCAAACGTGCTCAACTCTAACATTACCCAGACACCGTGTCCCAAGTCCCAACTAAATTAAAATCAATTCAAAAAAAAGAAGATTTTGTTATTGTATAGTTGAGGCAGATCGTGGAGAAGCCATGAATTGATAGACCCTGAAAGGTGGAAGAGAGTTCTGATCGATGCTGAGTACAATTGTACCAGTCAAAGATTTATCTATCTATTCAGAATTTCTTATGTCTTGTGCTGTGCACGTGATAATATGCACATTCGTCCTCTAAATTTCACAAATTTTACCTGTTAGACCGGCAAAAAGTTTACTTAATTAATGATATTTTTAACTGTACTTGCACAGTGTGTTCCTGTACAGGTGATGCCTTTTCATTCTGTGCTTAACACTTGAAAAGGTGTTTTAGGAGCGAGGTTATATAATTTTGACACTAATCTCATTTAATTTTTTGCACCATTTTTTTTCTTAAATAAATTTTGAGCACAGAAGTAACAAACCAACTGTGTCAGAGAAATTACTTGCTGTGTTCAAAATGGTGATTGAATTTAGAAACAAATCAAGGAGACATCAAGCAGTATCTCCTTTTGTCTCTTGCAAACAGGAACAGCATGCCTGTTCACATCTCGTTCAAATAAAAGCAACAGTTTTGGCCTAATTAATTAAACATGTTTTATAATGTATAATATAATAATTTATTAATCCTTACAGCTGTCCTCTTGAAGTTAAAATATTATAATTTGTCCTTTCAACTTACAAATCCACCTTCTGTAATTATGGTATAGAGCAGCTCACGGATTACATAAGAGCACCCCCCCCCCACCCACACACACACACACACACACACAAACACACAAAATTTCCTCTTTTATGAAAGTCTACAAAAGGGACCTCAAAGGAGGTGCAGTAATTATGTTGTTGACCTACTATAATATAAACCTGGCAATACATTTGGCAGATCATATATTAAATTAAATTAGCAAATATTCTCACAAGACAAACCTGGATTCATCATACAGATATAAGAATCTCAAGATGGTACTTTTTGCAAATTAATTGATTAATACAGGAAAAAGGAAACAAAACAAAAAAAGGCAATGACAAACATTTTGTGCTATTCCATGCTAGTAGTACTGTTTACTTTGCAATGAAGTAAAAATCATTTCCTCCTCACATGATTTGTTTTTCTTTTTTTCTTTTGAATATTTTTTTCATTCTTGTCCCTACCAATCCTGAAATTATTAGAGATACGTATAGTAAGACGACATACGACTCCAAAGAAAATTTCAGTACTATATAAATATAAATGTAGCCTTTACTGCATCCAGAATAAAGGAAGCAAGAATGATAAAATGTAAAGCCAGTAGGAATGATTTGGTTGAGATCAGGATGAAATAATTTCTTTTTTTTTTTTTAGAATGATAGGAATTGTCTTGTTCATCACTTTTCCTTTTGTTTCCTGTAGCTGAAAATTTTATGAAAATTTAGGTTTTGATTCTTGAATTCTTTTTAAATAAATTCGTCTTGGTTTGCAATCATTTTGCCTTGGAAAGAAAGTTAAGTTGATCTCTGAATTTTCTTTTGTAGCAAATCTATCCATAAACTTAAGAAAAGAAAAGAAAATTGATTCCTAGACTCTTTTTTTAATAATTAAGTTAATCCTTCTAATTATTTTTTAGGGTGGCTTAAATTTAAATTTAAGGACCTATTTGATAGAAATAAAAATTCAGAAATCATTTTTTTTTCTTTTTCCAATATTCAATAATCAATTTAGTGTTTCATCTGGTGGCTCAAGGACTAGTTCAACACAAACAAAAGTTTGATGGACTAAATTGAGGAGGATGAAAATATTACTTTATTTTTAAATGCATTTACGATACGTACTTGAAAGTTGATGTCAACTATTATATTTTATTATAAGAGTATAAATAATGATACTAGCATAATAGCATTGAGATCACCTCTATCGCTAACATGAATTTATATTAATAATTAAATGAGTAAATTAGCGTGTTCAATAAATTTTTTATATCAAAATTATATATGATATTAAATTTTTTTTATTTTTTGGAGCTTTTAACTATTTATTTTAGATTTTTTAAAATAACTTTAAAATTATAATAAAATAATAATTTTTTTTATAAGAATAGGTAATTTTTAAAAATTTGAAAAAAATAGTTAGAAAATTCGAAAAATACAAAATGTTGATATAAGAATTTTTCGAATAATTTGAATTTATTATTTGAAATCAATTTAATTAATTTTGAATTAAAAATGCCGAGAAATCCGATGCTCCTAAAAATACGATAGCTTTACTCTAACTACATTACATTATCGTTCGTAAATCAAAATAAAATGCATGTTGTACAATTAGTTCACAAACATAATGATGGGTATGGATTTCCCATCTTTATAAAAAGAAAGTTAATACCATGACCAATTTTATACACAACATTAACCATTTCATATTCGGAATATTTCAAACTTCCAGGGACTCACATAGAAAATATCTTCACGAATGATACCGAGCTCAACTTTTCAAAATTCCCAGTAAATGTTCTCAAGGGATGAAGGTACTCGGTACGAGAAATAGCATGAATTTAGCTGACAAAAGATCGATCAGTGAGACCTCTCAAGATTCCAAATTTCAGTGACATGTACCTATTTGTTTTCGTATTTTGTGGCAGGATTGTTTGGTCCTTGTATTTTGTTTCCTTCTGGCCAGAGACCAGTTTAGAGCTATCTTCTCATTAGCAGAGCATCTATTCAACGAGAAAAAGAGAATTTCTCATCAGCATACATGTCTCAGAATGCACGTGAGTCCTTGATTCCTTATTATCTTCAGTCAAAGTATAAAATTTAATAAAGAAAAATTATCTTATTTTGTACTCTTTATTTACACATTAAAAAATCAATTATTTTTTTTTTATCTGAATTTATAAGGATTTATAGTCAGTATAAAAAATATTTATTGTTTTTTTCTAGATGATTATAAAAAAAATTAAAATTAAAAATGTCACTGCATAAATAAGAAGTATAATTAAGTAATGCAATCATCACTCCTCTTTATTAAATATGTCAAAAATCGATTGAATGACCCGATCCAAATCCGATTTGATTGAGATGGGATAAAAATTTTAAACTCATATTTCCATTCTTTTTTAAATCATTTTGGATGTGACCAAGTTTAAGTTGGGTCGGATTAAAACTTGATACCTCTAATTTTAAATATGTTTTGTATTGTAAAAAATGAAATTAATAAATTAAACTAGTACTGCTAATATCTAACTCCTCAGAGTTATCAAACAATTTTTTAGCTTGAAATAAAGATTAAATCCCTCAAACCATCTTCGATTTGTATTGGTTGTGAATAAAAAATTACCAACAAGTAATCAAACAATTAGAAGTTGCATCTTTTATATTAATATATAATAACGATTCACGTACTGACTAATCATTTCATTACACGAAAAATTAATTAAAATAGGATAGAGATTCCTTTACAACTATTATTTTGAAATCTTGACAACATTGACAGTGAGTTTTCAAATAATTTATAAAATTTTTAAAAATAGAAAAAATTGCAAACATATTTTTTTATTTATAGATTGATTGTGTTTCAAATTTCATACAATTTAAAAGTTATTTGATATTTCATCAAATATTATTAAATTCAGATCATTGAAAATCTTATATAATTTTATTCATTTTTTATGAAATACTAAATGGCATTTAAATTACACGATATTTGAAATACAATCAATCTACAAATTCAAAAATACATCTATAATATTTTTTATTTTTAAGATTTATTCGAAAAATAATAGTTATCAATGTATCCTCACCCATTAAAATAAATGTTCGTTGGTAATTAATTAATAAACGATGCACATTTGCTTGACAACAATTTACTCATCTCCTAATCAATTCCTTGCTTAATTGACATTTCTAGTCAATCTCTTTATTCCAATTCTATATCTATCAACCAGGTCCAGACCAGACACGGATCAAGTACGGATCATACAAAACGTTTGATAGTACTACTGATACTACTGATGCTACACTGGTAGCAACAGCAGCGTTCGTGACAGTCGACGAATTTCTTTTATTTTCTTCCTTCTGATGTTACGTTTTTACCAGTTTTTATCCCTCCTCTAGTACAACACGGTAACAACTAACGAGTAATAATTTCGTGAATTAAAATCATAGACATAGCATAAATGAGCCCGTGAGGGATCATTTTAAAGCTTAGAGGCTAAAATCAGGGCTCCATTAATTGAACGTGTGTAGGCTAGCATTGGTGCATGGTAGCTAATAAACCTATGATGGCGTATTATTGACATGAGAAGAATTTGGCGTGGCGTGTGAGGTAGCATATATATTAATTAATTAACTCAAGTTTGCTAGCTAGCTTTTTAGCACTTAGTAGCCGCGGTATTGCATGTTGATAATTTTTTGTTTTGATGGTTGTAAGTCAAAAGTAATTAGTTAGTTTTGTTAAAGGGGACTCACTAAGTATTTACTTGTGCGATATATTTATTAAAATTTAAAGAATTAGTTAGTAGATACATTAAGAAAAATGAAGACATTTGAATTTTTTTTGAAAGAAATAAACATTAAGATAAGTAGTATTTACATGTATGACTATTTATTAAAATTTAGCAAATTACTAGATGCATTAAAAAAAATGGACATTTAGATAAGTTTTCCTTTTCGTATAAGAAATCACATGTTGAAAATCGAACCGAAAGATTATCTATAAATATTTAAATTTGATAGATTTAGACCCTCTTTTATCTTAAAAAAGACACCATATTTTACAAATTAAGTTCAAAAATTCAATCCCTTCTTTATCTTTAAAAAAGGCACCATGATGAACTCACATCCTTTGTAAAAAAAAAAAAAGTGTCAAGGGTTAGAGTAATTTTGAGATATATTACAACAAATTCCTTTTTTTTTTCAAGATCAGTACCGACCAAAGAATTGTCAAATTCAACATGAATTCTACAGAACTCTACAAATCAATTGAAGTCTACTTTTATTTTGGTTATGATCTCAAGTAATTTGATGAATTATGACTGTTATATACATATAATATTATACCTCTTCCAATTTCCAATTTCCAACATCCTTGCAACAAACAGTGCATCATCTTCAGGGAATCTTTTATCATATGAAATTGGGCCCCATCCAAGTTCTGATATCAATGCAAACAGCTAGCATACATACATTAATTCAAGGATGAAATCCTGGATCTTAAAGCACCTACATAACATATAATGCCAAACAAAACATACCACTAATGTAGGGTTGCTATACAATTACAAATAAAGCGTTGCATAGGATTTGAAAGTTACTTTTCTTTTTTTAATCTTATTACCTGACCCCAACTATTTAGCTTTGTTTTATTTATTTATTTTTTAAATAAGGACTCTTGGTTATCCATCCCTGATATGTATACTTTTTCAATGTCTTTTTTAAGACTTAAAAGTACTTATTTATGTATAAATATGAGATCTATCATCATTTATATTAATTTTCAATGTCTTTTTTAAGACTTAAAAGTACTTATTTATGTATAAATATGAGATCTATCATCATTTATATTAATTTTACGGTTTCATATAGCTTTGTTTTAGGAAATAGAATGATAGCTTTTTTGGAATATGTTTAAGAGTATTATTTCACTGTGGAAAGCTTGGATATTTTATTTTGGAAGGAGATTTCTCAACAACTATTATCTTAACAATTAATTTTTAAATAATTTTAAAAATAATTTTCTAGAAATTCTCAAAAATTGAAAAAAAATTGACAAACATATTTTTTAAATTATAGATTGATTGTGTTTTCAATTTTATATAATTTAAAAGTCATTGATATTTCGTTAAATATCGTTAAATATAGATCGTTGTAAATGTCATATAATTTGGATGGCCTCTGACGAAATATCAAATAATATTTAAATTGTATGAAATTTGAAACACAATCGATCTATAGGTTAAATAATATATTTATAAACTTTTTTCTATTTTTAAAAATATTTTGAAATTATTTAAAAATTTATTGCGCAAAATTACCAAAATAATAATTATCAAGAAATTCTCATCCTTTTATTTTATCTATCTCACATTTAAAATAGTAACGCAAAGCAAATATTCTCATTTTAAAACATATTAGACTTGAATTTTGAACAAAGAACACATATACTCTAGAATTTTGACTGTTGACATTTTTGTGCAAGAGACGAATGGAAGGATTTGGGCAATCATCAAGATCCGTGTTCGACAAAGAAATATCATAGAGATATATCATACATATGAAGTACAAAAATGTGTTCTTGGGATGAAAAATTGGTGCTTGATATCCGTGTCAATCATCCTACTTCTCTTCTCACGCAAAGTAGCAATCAATTAAGACTCCCCCAATTGCATGGATCGAAGAGAAAGGAAGCAATCAATAAATGCCTCCAGCTGATTGCTCTCAGGTGGTCCCTCAATGCTCCATTCCATCTCTGGCGTATATAATCACGAGGGATGCTTTTAATCAGACGCTCAAGATCGCCTGAGGACGATCAAAAGGTCCATACGCGGGTGTACGCAATCCGGTCACTTACATTTATGCACCGAACGATTTGACTTCATTTCGAAGCGTTCGGCTAAAAAGCTGGAGAGAACAGCAGGGTTAAGATCCTCTCCAACGGTAGAAGTTTAAAAAAAGGCTGGAAACTCCTGGTACAGAATAAGAATAAGGTCGTTAATTCAGAATTTCAGATCGGTTTGTTTATTTTGCTTTCATTTTAATGATTTTTTCATTTATCTAATTATAATTATTACACAGGCAATTTAAAAAAAATTAACAGAAATTTCAAAATATTTTCATTGTTATAATTTTAATTATAATAACTCAACAAAAAAAATTTACAAAATTAATAAACAGAACAATACTTTTTAATTGAAAAAACTAATATGCTCCTACTAAATGCAAAATAAAACAAAAAAAGACTTGCGTGTTATTTTCAAACAAATCATTAATTCATATAATGATGACTACAAAATTTCTATACATGTTCCAATTAATCTACGACAAAACACATTGTATTAAACTTCATACATACATCACACATGTGTTCACAAACTTTCAAATTTGTTACATACAACTCGCTCAAGGAAATTAAAAAGCAGCAGTCAAGCGTGAACTGTAGAGAAATGGACTCATTTGTGCTTTTTTAGTTTTTTTTTTTTTCTCTTTTGTTTGGATCCATGCGAGGAATAACTTAGCCTTTTTCCTCTTTGGGTTCCATTCTCTCTTTTTTGCTGTTTGCCCCCTCATTTCTTACTTTTAACAGTGGCTAAAATTTTCCCTTTCCTTCCTTCCTCATACTCCCTTTTTCAGGTATTCAAAAGTTCTTTAGCTTTCCAACCAGTTAGATCCAGGATATTTTTTTAAGGATTTTTGGCGTAATTGTCACTCCACATATGTCACAATTGAAGATTTGATATGGAGAAATATTCACCATGGTGTGGTTTATTGGCATAGTTGCTTTACTTGCATGCCATTTCAATGTTTTTTTCACTGAGAAAAAGGTGCTGATATGAGCATTAATTAGAGGTGTCTAAGTTTCTAACCACTCAACAATCGAGGAAAAAAAGGGTAATTCTAGTGTATATTCAATTTTTAATGTATATTAAATTCTTATAGTATATATTTTTGAGAAATATTGATCAAATAAAAAAATAAAAATTATAGATGTATTTTTAACTATTTAGACATTTGAAATAAAAATTATGGATGGCTTGAAATAGAAACATCAAACTTGGCCCATACTTGAATAGAGAGTGTGAAAAAAGAGAGAGGATATATATATATATATATATGTATGTATGTATGTATGTATGTATGTATGTATGTATGTATGTATGTATGTATGTATGTACAGTAAAGCTAACGTGAGCTTAAATTCATCAATATTGTTAGTGAGTTTACTTCAAAAATTATCAAAATGACTTCAAACGATAAATCTGATTTGCTCAATAAATTGTTCATAACAAAATCTTATAGGATACTATTTTTTTTCTATTTTTGGAGTTTATTTAACTATTTGTTGCATTTTTTTAAATATTTATATATAAAAACATTCATTATTTTATTATTATTTTAGAATCATTTTCAAAATTTCAGAAAAAACAGTTAGAAAACCGTAAAAATTGAAAATTTAGGCATTCTAAGAGATTTAATACGAAGAATTTGTTGAGCTACTCGGATTTATCGTTTGAAACTGTTTCTATCATTTTTTGAGTTAAGTTCATCAAAGGGCTTGGTGAGCTTAACTCAAAAACCCATCGAATCGAGTCCAAACGATATATCCGAGTTGCTCAATAAATTTTTCATATCAAAATCTCATAGAATCCCGAAATTTTCTATTTTTAGATTTTCTAACCGTTCTTTAATTTTTTTTTGAAAATAACCTATTTTCATATAAAAACATTAATTATTTTATTATTATTTTAGAATCATCCTAAAAAATGTCAAAAAAATAGTTAGAAAATTCTAAAAATAGAAAATTTTGATATCTTATAAGATTTTAATATGAAAAATTTATCGAGCAATTCGAATTTATGGTTTAAAACCGTTTCGATAGATTTTTAAATTAAACTCATCAAAAAACTTAGTAAATTTAAACTCAGGCGAACTTTTACTCTATATATAACTGTAAGAAAAGTAAGAAAAGAACATGAGCAAATTATGAAACTTCAGAGGATAAGAAAAGTTACAATGTGGTTTGTTATAACTCATAACACGCATGCACTGTTGCAGATTTAATTTATTACTCACTAATTTACTTTTCTTTTTAATTTTTTAAAGAAGTCTCTGTTCCGAACCGCACCAGTACCCATGTACCGAGAAGAAGGCACTAACTCAAACTTCTTTTTTTGTCAATTTAAAATAATAATATGATGATTTAAATAGAACTGAACTTACAGTGATGAAATTTAGAGCGTAATCATGAACCATATAATGATACCAGTCGTATGATTGCATAATGATAATATTGGACTATTTGACATGGTGCAGAAATTAATTTGACTGGTATTTTCTCAGCAAAAGAGGAATGTGTAGTGAGATTTTTAGAGAGAATTAGTTACATGTGTATTGAAAATTTCGGTATTAATTATTTGTCTAATAAAACCTAATATTTGTATTTATTTTTTTAATCAAAACTCAAATGATTTTTATTAATGTTCTTGTATCTCATTTAAATAAATTTATATTTTATTAAGAAAGAAAATATCTTATTTCAACGAAACAAGTTAAGAGTATAATAACAAAAGTACTCGTATAAAAAAAAGAAATAATTTTGTTTTTAAGTACTTAAAAATTCTACTATAAATTAATGTAATTTTGGCATTTATTGCAATAGGTCTCTCTCCCATATATGTACTGGTTGCTTTTAGAATACGTTTGTAATAATTACCCTTGCATTGTTTGGATTATATATTATGAGTAACAAGATATCTAATATTCAGTTTATGTTTCAAAGAAAAATCAAGGCCAGGCAATTTAAATGCCCATATATTATAAAATTTGGTAATAAATTAGCTTGGTGGAAACCATCAATGCACTAATCATCTCTCTTAAATTACTTCCTTAATTTAATTTATGTCCACCAGACAACACAACAAGCTTTTAATTTTTTTTCCAACTTTTGCTTAGCTATTGACTAGGAGTTCTAGGACCCTTTTATTACCATAAAATCACCAACATCCAGACACAAATTGAAACCATAATTAATTAATTAATTAATTAACCCCAAGTAATGTTTAGAAAATTTTAATTTTAATTTAAAAAAATAAAAAAATAAAAAAATAAAAAAATTGGCATGATTGCTCATTTGAAATTGTTGTCCCTTTTTTTTTGTTGGTTTACCTTTTGGCACTTGCAATAATTATGTCAGGGGTAATGATTTCAGACTGAGGAGGCTTGTAGCATGGGTTGGAAATTTTAGGAAAAGTTGGAACATGGCGTGCGTGACCTCTGTCCTGCTGACGTGGCACTCTTGTTGCATATCTTTTTAACTCGGAGAAACTTTTGATTTTGTGGGTCCCATTTATTTTCTAAGAAAAATGAGCCCACATAGTCAAATTGGTGATAATCTTCAAAAGAAATTATGGGCTTAGAAAATATTGTTGTACAGATTTGGGCCTAGAAGGTTATTTTTGCATTGAGAGGAAGAAGAAAAGAAAAGAAAGAGAAAAAATGCTCATTAAAGTTATGATAATGTTTGTAAATTAATAAAAAAATGTACTGGAAAAGAAAATATATTAATTCAGAAAAAGTTATTTTATATACAAGCTTATCAAACAAAGAAATTATACAAGAAAAGAATATTTGTAATTCCAAAAATTTAAGAAATGCGGAATTGTGTTCAAACTCAAGAAAAAAAGAACATTTTTAACAGACAAGGAATGAAAAACGGAACTAAAAATATCATGCTTGAATTGATTTGAATGTGCACTATGGTGTTTCTTCCTTTGTTGTATTTGTTGAAGTATTTTGAACTGAATTGTCGATTTCGCGACGGGATGCCTCCCAGAGCTGATCTTCTATCCCCAATTTTTGTAGTTCTTCAAAACCCATCTCCACTGACATATAGGAACAGTTTGTACAAATTTAGAACTTGAAGTGTTGAAAAAATGATTGTGTTTGTTGTAGATTAAAGATAATTGATGTTTTTACAATGGCATTAATGAAAATTAAGAAAAAGGGAAAAACATTATCAAAAAAGAAAAAGAGAAAAAAGGGGACAAAATGAATGCATGATTTAATTAGTGTTTAAAAACCCTTTTAACTCAAGTCTCCAAAGGAATTAACACTTTGTTATGAAAATTCTTAAGGGATTCATGCATGACCAACAAAAAACTTAAACAAGTCTATCAAAATTAAATTCTGTACGCTCAAGAAAATATCGGGGGGGGGGGGGGGGGGGGGGATTTGGGGTTACAGAGAGGTACCATCAATGGCATCTTGAGAGTTCGGTTGTTTGTCGAGGCGGTCGATCCAAAATTGTAACCTTTCTTCCGCTATATCTTCTTCCACATTCTGCATTTGAGCCCTTTTCCAGAAGTACGCAAGCCACGCCTGTCATCGAGAAACGTTTCAAAGCAAAAAAATAAATTAATATAATTTTTGTAAATATTTAAAAAAATTATGTGACCATATCATGCTAAAAAAAAGTATGTAAACATAAGGAAAATTTATTGTGCTTTTTTGAAGAGACCTGCTTGAACATGACATCCTCTGCTTCATCACCAGTTAAATCTGAAAATAAACATTGAAATCATGTTGGTATTGGCCTATATACATTTTGAAAATAAATACAAAAAGGGATGAGTTTAAGTACCAAATGCTTCCATGTACTTGGAATCACTAGGAGATTTAAAATCTGTAGTAAACAACATAATGAGCAAATCACATTTCAATAGAATTTTGCAGATTCAATTTAATTAGAACTAATTTTGATGCAAAATTGTACCGGCGATAGATGGTTTGAGCAAATTAGAACGCCTTTGTTGCCCTAATGCAAGTACAACTGCATGCTCAACCTTCAAATTATAACAGCACATTTATTATTATTTCATTATGTAAAAGAAGAGTTTAAAAGTAGCTCATTTAATTGCAATTAATCATAACGTTTTATTTTTATTTTATTTTATGCAAAGATATCTACATAAAATTTTCAAGGACAGAAAAACCTTCAAAAGAGCTAGTTCTTTTAATCCTTTTTCCACAGAGAGCATGCTTTCTATGTTGCCTTCGACAACATCATTTATTTCATGAGCCGGCTTGGTCTCGGTATCTCCTTCTTCTGCAATGTATCAACGAAATTTATTATAAAATAAATATCATCACTTGTTGAAACTAACTTTGATGGAAGCTGGTACCGTACCAGTGGTAGAAGCTTCTTTGGCTCTTTGACCAGCTGATATAACATATTCGAAAGGAAGAGGAGCAAAGGAAGACCAGTGCTCATGCTTCGCTGAGGCAATTTCCGGACATATCCCTACATATTATTAAAATGTAAAAAGTTAATTATCAATTTATCATGACCATAAAATATAACAAATATTAATATAATGACTAAAAAAAATTAACCATATTTGTCGGCTAAGCCCCAGTATCTAGCAAGCCAACATCTCTTCATTACCGCCTCTTCCTACCAAAATAAATAAATAAAATGTAAATTCATGTTATATGTTTGGTTGTTTCTGCAAGAAATTTGAATTCATCTTCACTCAAACTCACCAATTCTTCCTTGGTTAGGATCATTCTGTGTGTCATGGTGCGTACTGCTTTTACATCCGACTCGGCTTCTTTCAGCTTTTTCGTTGTTGACTCGATTCTGTCTCTCGCATCCTATGTTAAGTTTGTGTAATTTAATATTAACGGAGGACTAATTTAACTGAACAGATGATATACGAAAATAATTAGCAAGCAAATAAAAAGATATTTTACTTCCAATTTCTTCTTAAGTTTTGCTATCTCGTCGCCTTTATCCTCTTTATTACGAATCATCATCTCTTTCATCTCTTTCTGTTAGTTTCATATGAAAACAAAATGTGACAAAAGAAAAATGTTTATATTGATTTCAGAAAAGGAAAATCGATCAATTAGCAAAAATATGGCAAATCAATTTATCTGTCTAGAAACAAATTACCTCTCTTTTAAGTACAAGTTCCTCTTTCCTGCATTTATTATAATCACAGGGTCAATAGGCAAGAAGAATTAATTTCTTTTTTGACATAAATATGTTTGGGGTTTTTTTTTTTTTTTTTTTTTTTGGGGGGGGGGGGTCAAGCATCCTACCTTTAGTAAAACTTAAAAAGGAAAATAAATTTCATGAGCTTACCTTTTCAACAGACGAGCCTCCATAGACAGTCCATCTCCTAACGATGCGACCTACGAGGAGTTCACAAAAGGAGTTTAGGTATATTCATTTCAAATTATAAAAAAAAAGACTCATACCAGTGTGGGTAACTTAAAATGTTGTAATGTTGCCTATTTTTTTTTTGGAGTAAATTTTCTTCAGGAAGTATTCAAGCCATTTATTTTACTATATTTTTTTTTCAAAAGCATACATAAATTACCTGTTTCTCGAGAATCCTGGATCTCGCCTCTGCTTCTTGACACTTTTTCTCGGCTAATAGCATCTACATGGAAAAATTATTAGCTTCTGGTAATACAACCGGAAAAGAAAATGCATTGCACCTGTGTGTTTCAATAGGATTTACCTTGTCATGGAGTTTATCATTCTCTTCTTGTAGAAGATCTACCTATACACATATGAAATTAGCACATGAATAGAGAAAACAAAGGGAATCGATTGATTAATTAGCTAACCACTTAACCTTACTTAACATCTATTACACAAAGCAACAGCTCTTTTCAATAAAAGAGAAGGAAGAAAACCGTCAACCAAAAAGCATAGATTGACATTCTGACACGGATAATTCCTAATTGGAATAACGTTACACAATCTGCAAATAGAATAGAATTGAAAATGAAACATGCATCATAAAGAAAATACCTGGTCCATTAATGCTCCCGTCTTGTCTGAGTCTCGTTTGGTTTCTGCTAGCTTTCCATTTATTCTGAAAATGTGTGATTATAGTTCTCGGTGATTATATGTGCTCACAACAAAAATAGGATAACTAAAGTGTGATTATAGTTCTTGGTGATTTGTCTGCTCTTGTATCATGGTAACTACATGGTCGCAATGAGTATACTGTACCATGACAGTACCAGAACAACATTTTCCAATCATTCATCTAGGTACTTTTATTGTCATTAAATGAAACTACATCATAAACTCTTCGCCTAAACAGATAAAGAAAATTAATTAGAATTTTGCTCCCAGCATACCTCTCTTCAATTATAAAAAATAATAAAAATGTTTTCCGCTGTTTGATTAATCGAGAGCAATATGGAAAAATTGGATATTCAGTTTTGACTTGCTTGGTAACAAATCTAATAGAATGGTTTGTAAAAATTGCGAGCTATACCCTGTGGGGTCCACTGGGCCCAGTCTATGTACTTTCCATCGTCATTTAAGATCAAAATGATATTAATGTTCATCACACCAAACTTTCTAATTAAGTTATAACCATCCAATTAAATCAATATAGAACGTCAAATTTTTTCTTACTAGATCATCACTGAAGAATGAAAACACAACAAACAATTTATATTTACCTTTGGTGGTTTGTTGGTTTCTGGAGAGGGATATCTAAAGTCGGGAGCGGAGACGGTATACGCACTGTTGGAGGTCTGAGTGGTGCCGTTTGGTTTGGTAAAGGCGACTTTCTTGAGGAAGCAGATTTTGCCACCGCAGTATTTTCCACAGCACTGTGACCAAACTGCAACATTTTTACCATAATATATTAATATGACTTATTACTTTCATCTATTAAGATCAAATTGATTGAACTTATTACACAATGCAAATAATTGACTTAAGATTTGGCTTGATAAATGATAATTAAACGGAAATTGAGATTCTTTTTCATATATAGAGAATTCAATTAAATTGGACTCCTTCAAATTTATCATACTAAAAAGGGAACGCCATAGCAAAAGCAATTAAATTACATTCAATTCAAACAGTAAGTACCGCCGGAGATGGAGAGCGCTGTCGTCTATACAGATTCTCTGCTGGTGAGCTGACATAAGTGGGTCCCACAACAGCAGGGACACCTACGGCGACTGGACGGTTGTTGGTTTGACGGAGAGGGGCGATGACGGGGAGCCCAGGGTCATACTCATCATAACCATCATCCTCATCTGTTTCGTCATCATAACTGGCATCATAGTAGTCGTCTCTGCGGGGCCTACCGGCAGAGGCACGTTTCATCATGGCCTGAGCAAGCCGCACGTTCGCAAGCCTGGCGGCATCTCTCTGTGCTTTCTTCATTGGGTTCCCGTTTGCTTCCATTAGAGAAAGAGAGAGAGAGAGAGAGAGAGAGAGAGAGAGAGAGAGAGAGTAACGTGTGTGAAATGTATGGATTAATGGAAGTTTAATCATCGTTGATTTAAGAGACTGGATTCAGCGAGGGAAAAAAACTACGAGCACGGCGCGATCTTCAAATGTTTTGCCTAGATCTGGCTCACGAGATTTATTATGGTCTCATTTTACTTGTGATTTTTGATCCATTAGATGAGCATGAAGTGGAACCTTGTTGTTTTAGCAATGCTGAAAATTTGAAATCCAGAAAAGAAACACTAAAATTTGACAAGATTGATAGTAAAGTTTTGTCTTCAATGTTTCAAATGTAGTAAAATGAATATTATAAACGATCAATTTAAAAAAATATATACATACATGTACATGCATGTATGTACTTGTACTTACCTTCATAATTACTTGTCAATTATGGCAATAATAATGTTTTACTAATGGGCGACAACAAAAAGGAAAACACAATTCTATTCTATTTTATTTCCTACAAGTTACCAAATTCTCTCTTCAGAAAATGAATTAAGCATTCCCTTTCATAATTTCACATCACACAAAAACCCACATGCATATTTGTGACAGTCGTAATTATTTTTCGTATAGCATATAGAGTATATATGAGATTAATTCCCTTTCTGTTGCAAAGCTGAAGATATAGACCAGATCCACTTACTAATTACTTGAATATGACAGTGATTTGTTCCCTCTTTTAGACACATTCCTCTCCAGTTATTACTCAGTAAACGTCCATTTCTGCTTTAATTATATGATTATATAATATATCATCTCCAAGTAGCAAATGAGACAAAAAAAAAGATGGATAAGTAGGACCAACCAAAAAAACTAAAATAAAATCTGCATTTTCTTCATTCTATAACATCAATTGTGTCTTGTTCAATTAGTGACTATGCTTGCTAAATGCTAATTTATTTACTTCCATTATACCTAAATGGATGCATCCAGTTGCTTCACAACTGGAGAGGAAATGAGTTTCTTTTGACCTGTAATAAAATCATTTTTGAGGGACCCAGTATGAGATAACGAGTTTAATGTCATCATGGATTAGATTAGTTGAATCAGGACACCAACTCGCGCCTAAATCATGAATTATTTTCGCCCAAAATTGACACGGTCATTAAAACTTGTGTGCTTTGACAACCTATTTGGATAATTGAATGAGATAACGGGTCTCGGATCATGATTCATTTCAATTATATCTCTGTCTGGAAAATGGCAACGGAGCTGAATTGTTGAATTATTAAAATGGGATTGAATTGATAGCTCTTGATTTTTTACAAAAAAAGGAGAATGTAAACTACTCTCTTCATTTTTTATAAGTAGTTTAAATTGTAAAGTTAAAATTTTTGAGATGTATTTTTATTTCATGTTCTCAATGCGTACGCATTTAAACAATTAGATATGTTGTATATTATGTTCTTTACACAATAAGTACTATGTTATTTTAATTTTTGGTGATAAAAATGAGATCAAGTCATTTAACTTTAAATATTCATAAAAAAATTGGGAGAGGATTCCTTAATCACTAATATTTTAACAACTTTAACAATTATTTTCCAAATAATTTCAAAATAAATCTTAAAAATTCTTACAAATAGAAAAAAAAATTACGAACATATTTTTTAACTTATAGATTGATTGTGTTTTAATTTTCATTCAATATAAGGGTCATTTGATATTTCATAATTTGTGTTAAATTTTAAACCGTTCAAAGTTTAATGTAATTTTGTTTATTTTTGATAGAGCATCAATGACCCTTAAATTATATGAAATTTGAAACATAATCAATCTATAAGTTAGAAAATATGTTTGTAAATTATTTTCTATTTTTAAGAATTTTTAAAATTTATTTTGAAATTATTTGAAAAATGATTGTCAAGGTTGTTAAAATATTAGTTATCAAGAAATCCCTTCCCAAAAAAAATTTCATTAAAATTTTGAACATTTGATTTTTCACACGGAGTGTATTGTCTCGACATTAAATAAAAAAAATTTGAACATGCGGTCTTTGATAATATGTTATTTTGATTTGTTTTGCAAGAACAAAAACTTAAAAGATAAACATCAATTTTTTTTTGAGATTTTATTGCCAATCAAAGCAAAATTTAAATATTATAGTTTATTATGCGTGCTTAAAAATGATAGATCACACATAATGGTTTGTTTAAACATTTTCCTTTTTCAATTTTAAATTAGTGAAGTTCTAAAAATTAAAACATAATGAAAAAACACACACACACAAAGAGTTGAATTCTCCTCAAGTGATACAAAGCATAAGGAAAATTCAACTCTTTTTGTGTGTGTGTGTGTGTGTGTGTGTGTGTGTGTGTGTTTTCATCATGTTGTTCAGAGCAAGGCATATCTCAAGTACTAGTAATTTAGTATGAACTTTAACATCATAGAATACAAAGCATAAAGGCACGAACAACAAATTAGTACGAATTAGATCCGATTTGCTAATGTTGGATCCGGAGTCTGGACCAAATAAAAAAACTGATCCAATCTATGAAAACAAAAGATCTAGACTTGATCTACGGTCTATATATCAAGGCCTCGTTTGATTAAAGAAATAAATGTGAATGAGACTTGAGACATCCTAGGCTCATTACTCAGTAGATATTGGCATGTGCCAATAGCTAATGGATTGAAGAAAACACAAGAAGTATTAATAATAATAATAATAATAATAATAATAATAATAATAGCACTCTATTTTTAATTCATACGATTTAATAACAAGCCTTTTGAATAAATATCTCTATACTATAATTTTTCTTAGCCCTTCCGAATTATTTTGAATTTAATAAATTTTATGTATAATATGTGAATTGTCAATACTTATAAAAATTTACGAAAAATTCTAATTGTTTAAAAAATATTAATGTTTTGATATATTATCTGTATTATAAAAAGCAAATCTGATAAAATTTGGCAATCAATATATCTGTAGGAGTTAATATTTGGGAGTGTACAAAAATGCCTCCTACAATTTTATCATAATTCAAAAAATAACACGTTTTTTTTTCATTTTATATAAGGTGTTTTTGTACTTGTTCAAAACATAGATAAGGTGATTGCCTCCACAGAAATTGGCAATCAATTTATCTAGCTTGTCACTTTGCTATTTAATTTGCATAATTAATATTCAAATTGTTTTAAGACCTAGACTTAGTGTATGTTTTCTTTCATTACATTGTAGGATATTAGTTTATGTTTTTTCTTTCATGACATTTTTATTTACATAGGGTTGTCAATGAATATTATAATTTATTGTTTGATTTGGTTCTACATGAATAAATCCATATATAGATCTTAAAAATATAATAAATAACTTATTAGATCAACAAGCAAATTGAAAACTTTTTATTCTATAGGTTTCCTGTATGATCCAACAAGAACCATACCCAAAATTTAATATTAATAGATAATTTATATTATGGAAATATCAAATATATAAAATATAATTCTGAATTCTTGTTATGATTTCTGCGTTAAGGATAAAATTTTGATATCATATAGTTGTATCATCTCCTTATAAACCACATTAAATGAGAATAATTAGTTGCATAAATTTACTACACTCTGAGAAGGACTTTATTTAATAAAGACGTTGAAGTAATTAATTTACTAATTTTTACCCTAAAAAAATTACTAATTTCAAATTGCTACATATGAAAACTAAAATTTTTCATTTGTATGCATGGCGGGTTTAAGTTATTTTTTTATCATACAGGTTAGTTTAATTGAAATCAAAATTTTATATTAATTTAATTGAAATTAATATTTCATGTTGTTTGTGCACACATGCAATCCTTTAAAAAAAAATATGATGCATGATCTGAAGATCTGGACCTAGTCTCAGATCTGCTACCATAAAATAAATTTAAATTCACATTAGGGTTCCACTGTTTTTATTAGTGTAATAATCTCGGAGATGACTTGCGGGAGATCCGAATTAGATCCAGATGTTAACTGATGCATAGAAAGCAAGACGAATTAATGCTTTTTGACTCCCGAGCCGACAGCATCTAAATTCGCAAAAAACCACGGCATCAATCTCGCCAATTTCATGTTCCTCAAATCAAATCTCAACAACTTAATTAATTGAGTTTTGACCTTTCCATTATCCTAAGCCGAGTGTCTGATACGTTTGACTATTAGTTAATTAATTAAGAATTAACAACTTAATAACTTGAGTAAATTTCATGCCTAGAACCTTTCTATTTCTGAAAATTATAAATACAAGATGTGGAAAAAAAAATGTATAATTGCGTGCATACAACAATGAAAATAATTCTGGAAAATAATTCGCAAATAGCACATAGCACCATAAACTATCAAACATTTATGCTGTAAAACCTTGTTATAATTATTTGTCTAGTAGGTTTGACCAACATTTCATGCGTATAACAATTAAAATATAATCCATGCAAAAAAAAGAAGAAGCTTGAGATAACACATTAGTTTTGTAGGATCAGAAGTTTGAAGAGAATTGATGAACTGCATGCACTGATCATAGATATGTGCAAGATATATACTCAAAAGAACAAATAACAAAATAATTAGAGTAGAGTTCTATTACTCCATTAATTACCTTAGGAGATGGGTATCCTCTGGCTGCCCTCTCTGCACCGAATCCACCTTTACGACTCCCGACACCGTATCCATACTCGTCTCCATAGTCATACCCGTTCCCGTACCCGTAATCATCGTAGTCTTGCACTGCCTTGGTCATTTTCTGGGCAAGCAATGCGTTTGTCAAGGACTTTAGTTTACTGGTTGGTTTCTTGTTGGATCCTGAAGAATATAAGGGGTGCGCCGGCGATGTAGGGGCCGAGTATACGCCGCCAAGCCATCTTCTGTCCATCCCAACACGTTGGATTTAGATCGAAGGGAGGAGATATATGAGGAGAGGCAATGGAATGGAGCTAGGTGGGCTTGTGAATTTGAGATGCAAATTAAGGAAGGTGTTTGTGTGAAAGAGAAGATGTGAGATTAGAGAGGGTTTTACTTGCAATTCATGCATGTGTTAAGGTATTTTGCAAGGTTTCTTTATTGCTTTTGTACTTAGTTTTTGCAAGGATATCCACTTGAACTTTCATTTTATGTGGAAACCCCTGCTACTAATTTTTCGCGTGAAGTGTTTCAGCATTTATTTATTGATCATCTTCGCTCTTATCTATACTATATTAGATATTATAAAGGAGTTACGGATTGGATAAATCCGATGTTAGAATAAATATGGTCTGAATAAATGAATTTTCGAAAGTAAATTTAGTTATCAGATGGTTCGGATTAAAAACATAAAACAAAGAAAGGCTCAGATTTACTGATATGCTCCAAGAAAACACCATTATTGTGATTGTAAAATCGCTAAATTGCAAAGATATGCTTCAAGAAATCTCCTACATGTTTATAAATTTATCCTAACAAAATCAAACAGATATGACTCATATTAAACAAAATTTTCAACTAAAATATCTTTCCAGTGTGTTTGAATAAATTTGTTCAAGTTTTTAACCAACTAGAGTTGTTTTTTGGGGTTCGCCCAGAAAAATATTTATTAAAATAAAATAATTTTTAATCACAAACTTATATGTGATAAATTAAAAAATAAATAAATATATTAAAAACAAATAATTTGTACAGTTACTCATAACACAATTAGTTATATAAAGTTTTCATATAGAAATACAAAAATATTATATCATTTTAAAAAATTATCTAATATCATAGACGCAAGAAACACATTTTTAAATGAAGAGAGAGAAAATAATAATATAGTATGACTAAAAAATTTTGAAACCCAACTACTTTTATATAATCAATTTATGTCTCATTTATCAATGTAAAATCTCCAAAACTCGCAATTAAGTTCCATAAAAATATCTCTTGCACGTTTAGTATTGTGTTCAACAATAATTAAATGTAGTGTTGTCAAAAGTTCTAAATCAAGGATATTATTTTCAAATTTTATGAAAACCAAAATGGACAAAATAAATTCCAAATAAGAAGTAATGTTAAGAGGATACAATCGTTCCTCCTAAAAAAACATACCCTGATTTACCTCACTGATAATTTAAGTGAACTATTTGTCTATCCAAGTGCATTAATTCATCTTACCAACATCATATTGTACAATTGTACTTGTTCTTTCAGAAAAGAAGGAAACATCCTATATTCCTATTGTAGTTGAAAGGGAAACAATATCACGAGGAATTCTAGATCACAAAGATTCTATCGGAGTCGCAACTTTTGGCAAAGGGAAAATTGAATCTAAAGATTCTCTATTACCAGTTCCCTGGATCAGTTACTGTTATAAATCACTGATATCTGGGACCCACCTGCACATACAAGTCTTACTTGAATGCTTCAGTTCCTGCAAGCACAACCAGGACCAGAGAATTAAAAAGCAGAGAATTCGAGACCGAGTATCAGATTCATCTCCAGTTAGTTAGGAACCTGAAGACGCTTTTTCGTCTGATCAGGCAACATCCTTCGGGTAACCTTCATCTCCAGTCTTGAAAATTGGAGATGATCTTCTCGGTTTAGACCGAATTGCGCCGTTTCCCCTCACTGTTAGATCTTACTGAGAAGTGAGAGCCCCTCAACATACCACCACCACTCCTCCCCCGCACTCTCTCTTTCTTTTTTCTCCCACTGACATATGGGGTCCACTATCTCATCTCACTCCGACCCCGACGGCGACGGCGACGTGGACAACCCACCCTCACGCCACGTGTCCCCCATGCCGATAACCCTCCCCGCCTCGATCCCCCCTTCGAAGCTCCTGGAACAAGAACCCGAAATCCTTCTCTGTCGAGCCGCCGCGTCGCCTCTCTCCCCTCAACCCTCCAATGCGGGAACGCCACGTGTCCCCAGTATCCGCGTGTGGGACCCGTGCCACATCATCTCCCCTCCTCCCCTGTTAAGCGCCTCCAATAATTCTCATAATTCAACGATTGCCAGCCAGAATTCAATAGAAGTTGTGTTGATAAGCCACGGAGAAAGCGAGGCGGCGCTCCGGCCAGATCTGATCTCCGGACGATCGCCGGAGGCACCGCTCACTGCCAGGGGTGAGAGACAAGCCAGGGCTCTCGCCGTATTTCTCAAATCACGCGGGGTCCGATTTGAGTCGGTGTACTCTTCTCCTCTGGACCGGGCCCGGGCAACTGCTTCGTTGATTTCAAGGGTAATTCTTCACGATCAATGGCATTTTCGTTTTTGTTTTAATGGCCGATTGTCGATTTGTGTAAAAAATTTGGTTCTCTCAGTTCGAATTTCATAGAACCCGTCAGTATTAGTAGTTAAATTTGTCCCTTTCATGCAATTTTATTAGGAACTGGTCATTGCGAAAATTGTTACCTATACCCATAAGTCAAAGACACTTAGGTTTAGCTGGAAGATCAAGCTTTATGGTACAAATTAATATGCAAATTTCTTAACTAGTAATATAGAGGAGCATCTAGTATGAACGGCATAAGCTTGAGTTGCATGCCTCAGCTTTGATTTGTGTTGTTGTTGTTGTTTTCTCCCCCTTTTTTCTTTTCTTATTTTGGCTCAAATGCTTTAATTGAGCTTTAATTGAGAGAATCTGATACCTTAGTCATAACTTATTCTCCAACTTATCCAATTTACCAGTGAGTTTACTGGCGAGTAACTCTAAGAAAGAAGCAAAGCATCCCAAACCGGTGCTTCATTGTTAGTGAGATCCATTCAAGTATATTCAGCCTGAATTTTATCTTTGAAATAGCATTGAATGAAACAAATAAAATAGCAGTTTTTTCCTTTTTGAGAGAACAAAACTTTTTTTTCTCACAAATTAGACTGTCAAAAAATTGCAGGAACTTGACTTCCCTGAACACCAGATACAAACGTCAGAATCGCTAACTGAAATGAGCTTGGGGCAATGGGAAGGCTTGCCCAGATTTGAAATCTACACCCCTGAGATAAACCAACTCGTCGAAAGAACAAATCCGGACTTCACCCCTCCATCTGGAGAGTCCCTTCGTCAGGTCAGCTTTCGCATTGTCGAATTTTTGAACCGGTTAGTATTGAGACTACCTGAAAAGCTCTCTCTTGATCAACCCGACCAGAAAGTGTTACCTTTCTCTCGTCAGAACTCCATGAACTTGGCTTACCAAGAACAAAAGGAGATGTCCATTCCCGGCTCACATTGGCTAAATAGACCGAGTCTACAAAGAAAGAAATCCGGCAAGAGCCGGCTTCAGTTTGTAGGAGATAGTAATGATTTTGAGGACGATTTCTCTCCAAGAGAAACACGAGCAGAGAGTAATGTTGTAAATTTGAGCGGGTCAATTGGCATTTTTACGCATTCGACCCTGATAAAATGTCTTATCACGGCATTGTTGGACTGCAGCCCCGCTGCTTCACAAAGGATATGTATTGATGATTCATCTGTTACAGTTTTAGAGCATTCATTAAGAACCGGGTGGCAGATCAAACGAATGAATGACACCTCACATCTTAGGCTTCTTTAATTTGTAAGGTTATGAGAGATTTATATTTTGCAACAATTTTCCTCATTTTTTTTTCCTTTCTTTTCCTCAATGTGTTGTAAGTGTACATTTTTGTGTGTGTGTAAACTTTGCCATTCATTATCTCAATTTATTCCCATATGAGTGTTCTTGCAGAATTGCTTAATTGAAAATGCATTTCTTAATGTAGTTATATATTGATTTATTTGTTCCTTCTTGTTTTGTTCCTCCTGAGATGGTGATGTTTACTTATTTCTGGAAGCTGAAGCTTTGCTAAGTTTTCAGAATCTCATGTTCATAGTTGCTTTGCATCTTTTTATTTTGTGCTCAAATACTTATTATATGTGGCCTGTTTGACCTATATTGGCAAGTCATTCACACTTGCTCGAAACCAAAAGGCGTATAAAAAAATGAAACTGCTTATGCATGATGATCGCTATCTAGATTTCATGACGCAAGGATAACAGTTTTTATTGTCTACATTATTACATATACTTTCATCAACAAAAAATGAAAAAAAAAAATTCTCTTCTTTGGTTTAACGAGGCTGAAAATACAATCTCTCTGTCGTTGGATCACAGGATAACAACAAGTAGTGAAATCTAAAAATGTACTCTAAAATGTTCAATAGTCGAAAATTATGCGGTCAGAAGTGAAACTATTTTTTTTTAAATGTGGTCTCATTTAATCGCTTCTTAATAAATTTTTAATCAAATGCTAGCAAAATCTGCATGAAAATATCCTTTTTTTTTTCCGGACTGGAGGTCAACTGGTTAAGATACCTCCAACCCTCCCTACCAAAACAAAATTCTCTAAAAATAGCATTAACATGTTTGAGTATTTGATCAATTATACAGTGGGAACGATTGTTGAACCAGTGTTTGGTTTCATGGATAATTGGATATAAACCCCCACAGTATTTTCTTGTCGTTGCTGTGATGAGAGCAGATTTCAAGAAGACTTCTCTAACTAAAAGCAAAGCCGAGTATGTTATTTCTTTCTTTCTGTTTTTGTTGTTTCATGCATCACGAGCGAGCAACGCATTATGTATTGTAGAGTCAAACAAGGGACCAGCTACAAGGCTACAACCCTGCATTAACTAACTTGCATGAGAAATTGTTTGCTACTTAATTCTTAATGAGGTCATCACTCATTTACTCCTCTAGACCTTTTTTTTATTTTCATTTTCCTTCGTTGTTTTATTTTTTCATCCATTTTACAGAAAAAAAACAAAAGACAACTGCTGTACAACGAAATATCGTCAGCCTCCAAGGCTTCTAGTTCTTTTGTTCAGTTTACTCCATTGTATGATGAGATTGTACTTGTTGGAATTCCAACACCTGTTTCTTTTCATTACATGGTTCTTGTTCTTTTTAATAGATGCTGTTTGATAGAAAACAAATTACAACAAAATTTATCAAAAGTACTTTCACTTTGAATCTGAAGTGAGCCCTTTATATAATTATATCTCTATAAAAAAACTAGTTGATGATGCAGTAGTTGTAATAAATGGTCCAGATTGATGGCCAAGGAAATTACAAGGTAGGTGAAAGAATGCTAATCCCATGTCATGAAGTCTCGTAAACTTTTACGATTTACACTATGCTAAGTTTTGCCTAACAAAAAGGTACCGTGTTATTCCCTCTCTCTATCTGATGACCTGTGTATGTTAGAAAATAAACTGGAACTTTCAACCTATTTACCTTAAATTTGAGGATTGTTACAAGACATGGCTATGAGCCTACGAATCATGCTTCTAATAATTGGTTGAATTACCTCATAGCCGTAGGATGTAGATATTCTTACACAAAAAGTCGGATCAACATCCTGCTATCCTTACATAGGTAATAGAACAATTATGACGCAACTTAATGTGGTCATTACAAGGGTACATTCCCTTTATAGCTATTAAGGTCAATTAATTTAAAGGATTCAGACACATTCTTGGAGGAAACAAAGCTACAGCATTTAGTTACACAATGAATTTATTCTTAACAAAACTAGAAATATTTTATATGGTAATTTTAAAGGATTAAGGTAGTTTGTTTTAACATACCAATTTATAGAACATTATGCGAATAATCAAAGCAGCATTTCTGAATAAGCTGCGTGTTCATGGTCATTATTAATTTATTATCGTAGTTACCATCATAATTAATGATATCTTAAACTTTCCAAAATATAAGATGTACATAGTTAAGTTTATAATGGCCAAAAATATTCAACTTGGTATTTACTTTATGGTCTTTTCCGTTTTTTTTATATGCTCAAAAAGTTCGTGTCCTCTGATTCCAATATCTCGGTTATCTCCAACCAATTTGGCTCTGAAATAAATGTTCATAAATAGCACAAAACAAAACGGTACACTAGAACCAATAACACGGGTGCCAATATTTCTTCTTCCAAACCGTGACGGCCTACTAAGCAACTTTTCAACCAATGACGCAATTTGATCAGTTCCGGTCAGAAAAATCAGGCAAACTTATCTTTAAACCCACAACGAGAAACTTAGTTTCGATGGGGAGGAAAGATAACCAAATTCAACCGGGACCCCCACAGGCTTAACCTTCCTTGGCCAGCATTAGATTTCTGATTATACCAGGCTTACACCTTTTTTACAAGTTAAGACCCTCCAAAAACATCAGATTTTAAAGACACATTTCTGAAAGTATACGGTTTCCTCAAAACTTTCTAGGCCTAATTTTTGCTTTAGTTATCACTTGCTTATGATTCTTTTTAGTTATTTTCTTTAACCAAGTGACTTCTTATGACCTAAGGATAGAAACCATTTGCAAATCTACCGCATATCCTTGCTTTATCGAGCCTTCCTGCTGTCATACTATTATGCAATTACCATAATGGGTCATGTCAGGTGTTCTGGAATAGATGGGGACAAAAGGTGGGGTCAGTAAGGTTGGGTTATGGAAATTATAATTTCGCAACGGCAAAGTCAAGCTCATTTGCACGCCGGTACAAAAGTGTCGAGGCCTCCAACCTGTACCACACAATAACATTTGATAAACTTTTTAAAGTACATTTAACCTCAATTAAATTATGTAATGCAACAATAAGCATAGTTGTCTTACCAACTAGGATAAACTACAAATCTTTTCTTAGATAATGCCCAGTTCACCTAAAAATAACCACAAGATACATAAATTAAGCACATCATTAGAAATCATCAGTCCACATTTGAAAGAGCATATATAATTAATGCGGGATGAGTAAATATTTTATCTACCTTATCAGTGCCGAGTGAATGAGCCACAACATGCGTCACACTGTCATCAACCTGGTTGGTGCAAATGGCCCCAAACTGCTCAGCCATCTGCCAAAGGGGGTGCATGTGGGGATTTTGCTCTCCCACAGGGAATATCCTGCTAAACACTATTTTGCACCCAGAAAGTACCTTCTTCTGCTCCGCTGCTAATATATTCCTGACATCTGCATCGTTCAAAGATCGGTGCGCGAAGAAATTAGCATGTATCCTTTCTATAACCTGCCCATTTCAAAGAAACAAACATTATGTGGCATGCAGTTGGGGAAATGTTTCATTATTTTGTTCCGCAAAGACAATTTATTTTTCTCACAGCCAGGGAGGAAGCAAGCGTGCCAATTTCAGGTCGCTCGTCCAAATCGAGCTCGAGCAAAGACGGCCCAGGAAGGCCAAACTGCTTTCTACTGCAGGGGAAATAAGTATACCTGTGCAAAAGAAGGCAAGTACAAAGAGAAGTCTTGAGTTCATGAGACAGGTAATATGCTGTGAAATTTCATACAATCCACAATATAACAGAAGAAGAATCTACCTCTCGACAACAATAAGGTTGTGCTTATTGTGAGGCCAAACACGGACCGAATCATCAATAATAACCACTGCTGACTCCATACCCAGGACACCTTCCAAATCCTTGCTCTTTGGCACCCTGTCATCCCCGTCTAATGAGTCACCATCGTCTCCTCTTGATATGACTCGCCCTGCGAACAGACTCCCACTTGGGTCCAGCACCTTTGCCATCTCAGTTGCATATAATTTATTTCCCATTGTATACAGATGCATCTCGAACAGCTTGCTTGCCTATGAAAAAGAGAGAACGCTCAAGTAATAAGATCAAAATTAATTCTAATAATGTCACATGAAAAGCATATATCTTGTTGTTAGTATGGACCTTTTCTAGAAAGTTCCAAATGCCAGGCCGGAGCTTGGTCCACATGCCCATGTGCTGCAACCGGAAGAGATGCCGTTGCAGCTTCTCCTTGTCCTGTTCCTCCTTCTGACGTAGTATCTCCTCATGGACTGGCTCTATCTCCACAAACTGTCATAGTGGATAGTTATAAACATGTTATTGTAAAAATTATAAGTTAAATATGCAACAACTAATATAGTATTCTGGAGTAATCCAAAAGCACTTTTAGATTTGGAAGGTATCTTCAATTTTGCAATTATGCACTGGCAAAAATGACATATATTTAAAACCCAAACAATATTATAAAAAAATTATTTTAATGACCATACCAACCCTAAACTATGTAATTTGACCTTCCCAGTACTATTGCATAATACTTCTATGTAACATAACTAATTCAGAGCTTTTTCACATCTGAAAAAACTCGGTGATTATGAGAACCACCGATATTAGTAAAAAAGAAGAAAGAGAGAAAAAGAAAAAGAGCCAGAAATAAATACTTTAGCAGAGTTGAGCAAAGTATGATCCAAATCAAGCACAAGGCACAACTTCTTGGCAGCAAACATTTTATTCTGCTCCGCAATCCTTCTTGCTCTTTCGCTCTGTATTGCAGCCTTCTGTTCATCATTGTACCCGTCCAGCAAATACTCCACGTTTCCCCATGGGTTGCCCAACCCACTGGGTGCCATGTCAGGCCCAGCTTTCAATCCCAATGTGTTGCTGGTACCTGCTGGTTCTGCTTGTTCTCTGAAGGTTGCTCTATCATCAAAGGGAGGTCCATTTGATCTTACCAAATCAGTAGCCAAACTACTAGTGCTGTTATGCAGGATCCTACGTGGGTCCCGTGGCTTCATGCGGACCAGTGCAGCAGGTTGTGCTGGACGTTGCATTACCCTTGCTGCTGAAATATTAGAATTTGGTACTGGTTCTGCTGGCTTTGTAGCTGGTCCATTGGTTGGTATGACAGGTGCAGGCACAGACACGGGACCAGGAGTCAATCTAGGAGGTGGATCACTTGTGCTTGTTTTCTGTTGGGACTCAGAAGCCAATTTTTGTTGTAGTAGTTTCACAAGCATAGTTGGATTCACAGCAATGTCCTTTAGAATAGTTGGTATAGAAACTGTGGGACCAGCCATAGTAGATTGTTGGTTAGAGTTTGTAGTGTTGCTTGGTTGGAGAGATCTGTCATTAGCCTCTTCTAACCAACCCCCCGTACCAGACCCATTTCTCTGCCTCTTTGCCACACTTTCATCTGTTAAAGGTCCTTCTGGTGCTTTCTTCTTCCTGAAATCAAGGTTAGGCTTAGGCTCAGATGAACTGGCATGAGTTTCTGGGCCTATCAATCTCAGTCTCGGATCTCTGCTCTTAGGTGCAGATCTCATACCAGCTTGTTTCGCTGGGGTTGGCTGTGGCACTGGAAGGGAAGCAGCCAAGGATCCAGAAGTTACAGAAATGGGAACACTGGACACCTCATCAGTTGGGGCCTCAACATCTTTCTTGCATTTTTCTTCGTCAGAAGGGGTTGGACTTGGCAGATCATCAGTAACAAATACAGTGCTCTTCCCATACCGCTGCTGATATGTTGATACTGCCTTAAAAGCGTCTGTTATATATGGTTGCAATTTGGTGCCATCCCGTTCCGCAAAACTAAGACTACCGGGATTATTACGGGTTACACATTGAGCAAGGGGAATTGTGCTTGGTACAAAACCGACTGGCTTTGGTACAGGAAGAGGTGCTGTGTTGTCCCTGGTGGGAGACGGAAGGCTATTTTCATCATAATCTGCATGCAGATCCAATATCGGGCTAACCGGTCGGTTTCTTGAAACCCCTGATAAGTCTAATTTGGACAAAATAGGCTTTCTGTTACTGGCATTGGTAACAACTGCAGCAGTTGTACTGGGTCCAGTACCAGTTTGCTGCCCTTTTGCATTGATATCTTCCTTAAATGCCAAGGACTTGACATCTGCCTCCAACTATCAAAAGAAGGAAAAAGAGTTAAAAACCAGATGAGATTTTTCCTTCTCAATTTTAAAAGGGTTTTGATTTTGAAAATCACCTCATCTAGCTGTTCAGGTGATAACATAGAGGCATACTGGTTCTTTATATGGATCAGCATCCTAAGAAAAATCACGCAGTTAATCAAAATGTAAATCAAACAAGTGAGATGAGAAGAATTTAACAAAGAGAGTCAGTGGTCAGATGAATTATACCTCAAGAGAAATTGCTTATTCTGCTCCCTCCTAGGAAAACTATCCAACTCAAGCACCTGTTTCAGAACAGCAGGAAAAAGATTTGAAAGTTATGTGTTGCACAAAATTTATACATATCATAACAAACTAAAAGAGAAAAGAGATCAACTCACAGATATAATTGTCTTAATTCCAAGAAGAGCTTGTTGAATGACTGCTTCAAGCACAGGTATAGCCCCCATCTCAGAAAACAACTGTTTCAAACTCTCAAAAGATGTTTTTAGCCGAGAACAAGTGCCTTCAAATGATCTACAATCAGACCAATATGAAGTAGCAGTCAGATATGTCATTGACAAGGTTACCTTTTTTCCAGAATTCTTTTTATTTTCTCTGAGAAAATAAACATTGATCAGAAATCCAGAAAAAACCTATTTTAAAAGGGAAATGCCAACCATCACCTCAATATAGTACAACAAAAGTGCAAATATCTGTCCGATCCGTCCAAAAAAAAAAAAAACAAAAACTTTTTTTCAACGGGATGCCCTTTGAGGGCCATGTTCAAAGTTACTGCAATTCTAATTTCCAATGTAATTTGAGATACTGTTATGGCATTTCCTTTTAAACAGGGTTCAGACTTATATGTCCTGTTGATTAAAATTGAACAAAATTCAAACGCAAATTACTTCTCAGCCTCCTCAATTGTTACATTCTCAATCTCCTCTAGTATCAGCCCAACTCTTCGATCGAAATCTCCAATTTCATCAGATTCTTTCAATTCTCTCTCCTCGGAATCCTTTGATTCTCTATCTGGTGCGTCTGAATCGAGATCAATCATCTCAACAGCTCCTGTTTCTTTTTTCTCCTCCTCTGATTCATCCAACCCTAACCCTAATTCAATCTCACCTTCCTCCAGTTCACCTTCTTCTCTTTCATCAGATACTTCTTCATTAAGCATTGCAAAATCAGGTTCTTCTTCCTCTTGCTTTGGGTTTGAAATGGTATCGAGGCCTAGTGGTTTGTTTTGCACGGCCTGAGCCCACGCGAAGCTGTAGAGAGCTTGACCGTAGTTTCTCGAAACTGTAGGATATCCCATCCAGACACTCGATCGCTTGAAATCATCGGCTGAGATCTCTTCGAGAGAACCAGAGGAGTCGCCGTCTGATGCGTCGCCAGGGACGGTGCTTACGCCGGAGCGCAGTCTGTCCCTCGCCATTTTCAGGGTTAGGATACCAGAATTGAACCGATCTAAAAATATTAGGGTTTCGATTTGAGAAATTTTGTTATATTTGTCTGATTTTGGAGAAATTTCTAAACAAGTTTCCTTCTGGACCTCGAATCGGAGATATATTGGAACAAGTGTAGCGACAAAGATCTTCAGATAATTCTTATAATCGGCTCAAATCGAAGCAAGTTCTATCTTATTTATCCGCCGCCATTCAGAATTTGGGAGAAATTTAGTGAAAACTTAAATTTCTAAGCCGATCTGAGAACAAAATGGAAACAGAAAAAAAAAATAGAGATTTCAGAGCAGCGATCGCTTCAATTTGTTTAAAAATTGAAATAACTCGGTAGAAACCTCCTGAAGTTTTCTTGAGATGTTCTCTAATTAAAAGACCAAGCCGACGAGACTGAGTTGCGCATGCACATGGGCCCAAATTGGGAAAAAATTAAAGTAAAAAGGAAAATTTTTAAGGGTAGCTAGATAAAAGTAATTCGGAGTTCGAACTACACGCATCGTCATATTCGCGTCGTTTTGGCTGCACCTGGTTTTGCTGAGCTGTAGACCACATCAGTCTGGAAAGGAAAATTTTCTGATGTGACCCTGTATAACTTTTTATTTTGCCTGTTTGGTCCTAAAGCAAAATTTTCTTATCAGTTTGTTTGGATTTCAATCAAACCGTGAAATTTCGGACTATTTAGTTCGATTTTTCGATTCAATTGAAAATTTTAATTTATTCAATTTTTTTCTTTGGTTCGGTTTATATTTTTCTAAATAGAATAAACTGAATAAATCAAATAAATCTAAATTTATTAAACGAATTCATTTTACTGGATCGAATAAGGATATATTAAGCATAATCCAAATATTTTCACTTTTAAGTTTTATTTGCTTCTTGTTTTGTTCTTTGAATTATTTATCTCTTCTATCATTAATTTTGGAATTTATCGATATTTTTCATCACACTTTAACCAATATAAATTCGGTTCAACCGAATAAACCGAAAAAAAATTCAGTTTATTTGGATATTGGTTTATTCGGTTGATATTTTTATAAAATTTGATTCAGTTGGTAATTTGACAAACCGAATAAAACTTTGGTTGTATATATATTTAATTCAGTTTGAACCAAACCGACCGATTGGACACCCCAGTTGTTAATACATTGATAATCTTGTTAATACTTTGATAATCTTGTTAATGATTTTCAAATATATTCGGAATAATTTTTAAAAATTAAAAAATCAAGAAAAAATTATAGATTGATGATATTTCAAATTTTATATAATTTAAGTATTATTTGATATTTCCTTAAAGACTATTAAATTTAAACCATTATAAATTTCATGTAATTTTGATTGTCTGAAATAGAATGTTAAATGAAGCTTAAATTATATGGTGAAATATAATTAATTTATGAGTTTAAGAATATGTCTATAAACTTTTTTTTTCTATTTTTAAGAATTGTTTCAAATTTATTTGAGAAATTGTCGGTAGAATGTTATTTTTATATCCTGGTAAGAAATAGAGTGAAGATGAAGTTTAAGAACATTCAACCAAAATTGCATAATTGTAAAGCCATGCATCTAGTATAAATAATTTTAAATCTTGCCTCTTTGTAATGAGATACATGTTAAAGTTTATAATGAGATACATGTTAAAGTTCTATACAAAAATATCTAAAGAAAAACTAAAATTGGAGTTAACAAAAATCCTATCTATATCTGAAATAAATATTAGTACAAATGATTATACTATCACGAATACACTATAATAATTTCTCTAAGTATATCAGCCTCTATATAGTTAAGCCTACATGGATGCATTATAATAATACAAATTTCTATTTTAGTATCTAGTCTATTGACAATAATACTTTACCAATGGAGATTCATTAATAATAAATTATTTGGATAATCTTAATAACCGTAAGAAATGATTTATATTTTTTAAATCCGACAAGTATAACGTAGATCTATATTTTTAAATATCATTCGCATAGAATATGATGAAAACTTATGAAAATTTTCTCGTTCATCAAAACAATAAATTTACAATTATCCATATTTAACCGCACTTGATGAAATATCAAATGATTTCCAACGTTGTCAATCAATTTAAAAAGAAAACAACATGTCTATACTTTTTTATTTTTATTTACATATCGTGAAAAAAACGTTGTCAAGATCTTAAAGAAAATCTTAGTAGTGCTTGCACGTCGGACAACTCGTGTAATCTAAATTTCTATATTATTTTTACCTGATAATTTGTGATAATTTAGGATAATACTAAAATAAAATTGTCACACCCTGATCCTAGATGCAACAACTATCGTGTTGACTTATGCAAAATGCTATAATATTGAAATAGAACATCACACAGATAAGAAAATAATAACAAAAATATAGTGCATGTCATACAATTTAGAACAATATGATACATAATTAATAGGTAGCAATACCAAATATACTCTTAACAATCTGCTCATACAATACATAAATAGAATGAAAAGAAAAGAAAAGAAAAGGAGAAATAAGGAAGGTCTGGTAATATTTTTCCACCAAAAATCCAAAGTTCGTCGTAAACTCATTTGAGGAGTAATCATAAACTTTAAATATTTTATGAAATTATGTATATGATAGATCCGAAGTAATATATTCATCTCTATATTCTTGCATTAGATGATATAATTTAAGATCTATTTGATCACTATTCGTCAATCATATGTTATCTGTTATGCTTAACGAGTAAGGATAAAATATGATTAAAACTTGACTGGTTTGTGTAGCCTCACAAAAAATGATATGAAATGGATATTTTATAAAGACAAAAGACGATGACAACATTAATAAACTATATATTTAAGTATTTTCTTAATTTCTTTGTATTATCTGATGGGTTTATCTGCAAAAGCCCTTGACAAGTTGTCATGAAATTATATTAAATGGTATTATTTCAAGTGGACCATGTTTGCTACCTCTTCCAGTTTCACATTCAAGTTTCCATCATCAACAAAATATTAAGTGTATACAAATGGTTTATGAAGTTAATATGCATTAAACTTAGACTTTATATATTATAATAACCGGATAACCAAAGGATTTTAGAAAAAAAAAATATAGCACAACAGTAAGTAAAATGGAACTAAACTAAAGACATAAATTAAAAGTAGGGTCCCCACTTGACAAAAAAATTGAAATCAAATAATAATCATGAACATAGAATGTAAAAGAGTACAATTGTTGCATATGAAAAGTTGTTTAAAAATGCAAGAAATACAATACACAGTATGGAGTGGTTGAACTGGATGGAATTTTCCAATTAAGAAAAGAATTGGATTGTTCTATAGACTGTTTAAATAACTATAGAAAATATAATAACTTTCAACCCCAATATTTATATTATTATTATTATTATTATTATTATTATAATAGATATGAGATCATGAAACAAAACAAATATAGACAATACAAAAAAATAAACAATTTGGATTGTCCATTCATTTATTATATACATTTTGTATATAAAATGATTAAATTTTATTAGTTAATAATAATATATTTATTTTTTCTAAAAAAAATAAATGACAACAGGGACTGTCTAATCAGTCCAATCCAACTGGAAACTGGAAAGGAGGGGATATAAATCCAACACCATTTACACGGACAGTGACGAAATATGGATGACAGTATCGTTGGACGATACTGTCATCCATATTGACTTTATTATTTATATAAAATGAATTATTATTTATATTACAATTTTATTATGAAATATATTTTATACAGTATATCATTATTTAATTCAAATACTACTAATCTGAATAATAACTTATTTAAGTTGAATAATAAAAATATTGTAAAAATAAATTACATAATAAAATTATTAATATAAATAATAAAATTGATATCAATAATAATATCTATATATCAGTTTCCTGATAATAATAAGTGAGTGCAAGTGCCCCTTAAATCTTATCCCCAAAAAATCATCCCTTGATTGAATTTGAATCATCTGTTATGAATCCTTTTTTCCTTTTGACTTCTTGTATCCTCCTTTGTCTCCTCTGTACCACTCTGTGATGCCTTGTACCGAAATCTTATCATTTTTGAAAAGTGTTTTGTTTGCTTTTGCCTAGGGACAAAAGGTTTAGGTTATCATCCACTACTAATTTTTTGATTGACCATTACTTTGTCCTGCGTGCAGTCATATCACTTCATTTTTCAATCACCTAATTACCTGTTTTTCATTTAATTTTATCCACCAAAAAAAGTTACTATGAGATGTTTTTTTTAAGCTATATTCAACGCACCAACAAAATATAGTAAGCCCGATTTTAGTGGACCCCTATCAGAGGGACATTTGATAAAGGAAAATGTTAAGGAAATATGATGATCGATATGATACTGATTTTATTATTTATGCTAAATAAATTATTATTTATGTAATTTATTTTATATATTATTTTTGTTGCTCAATTTTAATATCATTAATCTGAATAATAAACCATTTAAGTTGAAAAATAAAAATAATATATAAAATAAGTTACATAATAAAATCATCAACATGAATAACAAGTTCGGTATCGATGATAGTATTAATGACGATATACGTATATCAATTCCCTTTGATAAATTGACCCTGTGATTTCGGTCTAATCATGAGTTTTGCAAAGAGAAATAAAATAACTTTGCGGGGATAAAAATGAAAAAGTTTGATCAGAGGTGCATGGAGCACAAATTGGTGAAGTATTTTTTTTTTTGTTTTATAATTCGTGGATGTACCTCTGAATTTTTGGTGATTGGTTGAATGCAAATGATCCTCTCAACAAAAAAAAGTTGATATTTGAATTTCGAGGGAATTTGTCGATTGACCCCGTGAGCATTTCCTCGTCTTCATTTTCCCCTCCATTTATTAAATAATAATTAAGTAGTCCTTTGCAATAGGATACATGAAGGCTTTATTTTTGTAGCGATATTGTTAGAAGTACATTCAACTTTTTATAATATATATATATGTAAAAAATATTTTTTGAATTAGAAAAAAATAAAATTTAGCTCTATGTCTCTATCATACATTTTAAAATTAAAATCAATTTAAAAAATATTTAGCTTTATGTCTCTATGGTACATTTTCAAAATTTTAAAAGTAGAATTTAAATGATTTTATGATGAGTGGTCAATTTGATTTTAAACTGACTCAAATTTGATATATGTCTATTTGAATAGTTGAAAATACCTCTCAATTTAATTTTTTTAATATATATATATATATATATATATATATATATATATATATATTTTTCAAATATCATAAGAATTAAATGTATCATTAAAAATAAATAATATCTATTAGAATTTACAATATTATTTTAACAAAAAATATTACAATGCAAGCAATACGAGAGCATACACAACAAAGAAAACACGATCTTTAGCAAAGCTCATAACAATTTTGAAACCAACTAGGGATTTTTTCCAATATTGATACATCGAGTAAAGTAAATATATGATCCCCTTCTATTACATAAAAGTATGTCATATTAATTATAAAGATGTTATAACATCTAAGTTAGCAGCCGAGCTAGAAAATTGAGATAGGAGGTCCCAATAAGCTGGAGTAATGTAATTTCATTTTATGAGGAGGGCCAAAAAGTATTAACGCTTGCAAAATTTATGAATTTCAAAGGACAAAACTACTAATATTAAATTTATAGGGGTTGGGGAGCTAGCCCCTATTTGGTTACACATCTTTCCGTACTGATCTCATCAGTAAGGCAAAGTAAACATTTTTTAATAGATAATTGTTAATAACTCTGTACTTTAATTTAACATAATAACAATTATTAAGTATTAACAAATAAATAACTTGATGTTATAATTATGGGAGGTGATACGCATATACGACGATTGTTAATACCGTCATTGATATAAGTTTTATTATATACGTTAAAAGTGAGTTATTATGTACGTTAATGATTTTATTATATAAACACATTTTATATAATATCATTATTATTCAATTTAAATGGATTATTATGCATATTATTGATATTTAAATTAAACGATAAAAGCACTGTATAATATAAAATTATTAACATATACAATATATATTAATGATGATATCAATAGTAATATTTTCATAACATTTTCCCTTAATTATTGTCTACCAACGTCCCTAAAAGAAAGAAATGTGAATTAATGCATTAAAAATGAATCAGGCTTTGATAATTACAGTCAATAAAGCATGCATATAGAAGACTATACAAACAGCTAGTCTTGGGCTGTGGCAACACATGGGGTCTGTCTTAGACCAAAAAAATATAATCAGGTCACAAAAAAGGTGTGTACAAGACAACTAACATGTCTTATCTTGTTGCTACAAATTACAAAACCCTGAAATTTTTAAAAACACACAAAAAGATAGCAACAACTTCCTTTCCAAGCCGTCAATACAGTGCACTCACATGCATTTGGGGGAAAAAAAATAATTTATGATTTTTCCTCCGATTATGCTCATAATTCCCTCCAATATACACCAAAGAGCAGTTATTTCGCCTCAAAATTTTTAATGGTTTTCGGTCCCAAACGGAACTAAACGGTACTGAAATTTGGTTTCTGGTTTTGGGTCTAACCCCCCTCCCCTTTTTTTTTCTTTTTTTTGTTTACCTTCTCTCCTTTCTTTCCGGTGGCTGATCTATGTTGTGGTAAGTCCAAGCCAGTATTTATCTTTAATTTTCGAAATTAATAATAATTATATATATTTTTTAGAATTTGATAAATTAAATACAAAATATTAAATATAGTTGGGTTTAAATGACTAACGATAAAAAAAATTTATTATTAAATTTATGTCTTAGTTTGTCACACTCTCTGGATCTGTCATTGTTTCTTTCAGTGCATTTTATCTATATGAAAATTGGGTAAAATTAACTGAATTTTGTCTGAGATTTCAGCAACATTTTGTTCCAGCGGATACCATACCGTACCGGTACCGAAATCCGGTTGAAATTGAATGCTCCAGTGTCCAGACCTAGGTTTCAGTAGCCACCTACATATATAATTAATCATATCTTCTCCTATAAGAAGAGGCATCTCATCTCCATTGATCAAATGGTAGTAGTGAGAGAAAAAGCAAGAAAACAATCATGAAATTCTTGCTCCATTGCCCTTGTTGTTCTTTCTTCTGCTTTGTCAAGACTAAGAAGAGAGATCACAAAGAAAAGCAAAGCAAAGGTGTCTAAATTAGTGCATAATTTCATGCTTTCTGGTACCAGGAGCACATGGTTGGTACAATATTTGTTCCAGGTGGTATTTGTGAATTGAAGTATTGTACCATTTTTTACATAATTTTTTTTTCCTAATTCTCTTTCTTGGGCTTAGTTTTTTACTTGTAATTTTATCAGCTAATTAATTACATGTAGTTAAATTCAATCTTTTTACTTTTCTTGTGCTTAATTTGGAGAATTTTTCCCAAAAATACTTGATGGTTTTGGGCAATTTTGTGTGCATATATGTCTTTGATCTGCGTATTA
The DNA here is from genome assembly GCA_037678475.1 of x Bolboschoenoplectus mariqueter. Lineage (NCBI taxonomy): Eukaryota > Viridiplantae > Streptophyta > Magnoliopsida > Poales > Cyperaceae > x Bolboschoenoplectus > x Bolboschoenoplectus mariqueter. Next base: position 2,533,666 of record CM075258.1, on the reverse strand, counting down.
TTTGTATTCTTATATATTGCCATCTTCCCCTTTGCAATTAATTGCAGTACCTATATCATTTCCATAGTATATATTTGATATTTTTGGTTATATATATATATATATATATATAGTGCATACCATCAATTATTGAAGGAATATAAGGTTTTCTTTCTTCTTGTTTCCTCAAATTAAGCAATGAATTTTTTTTAAGGTAAAAGGTAACACAGAATTGAACTCGTAGAAACATGCATGTATGCTCATCACATCAATAGCAAAAATAAATAAAAAAAGTAAAAAATTCAAGCTATATTTAGGTCGACTTAGTATTTGCTTTTTGAAGAAAGACAATTAATTTTTTACAATTTCTTAGTTTTGGGAATTTCTGTTATGTTTGATCTGTATATTAGTTCTCTTCGCATTCCACCTTAGAATTTTTATTTTTGGAAGCAGAACAAACATTAGTTATTTCACTTATCAGTATAATATTCTCTAGTGTATTTGTTTGGTGCATCCAATCCAATTAATAAATAAATGCACGGGCCTGTTCCCTTTTAATTATTTTTCTGAAGAAATCATGCAATCCACTAGACGCAACAAACATTAATTTATGTTACATCAACAACAAAAAACTAATAACAATTCCCAAGCTATATCAATTGATTCAATTCCCAAGAAAAGGTAGAATAAACAGAAAATCAATACATCTGTCCATATCACAATTACTACGTACCTAGCAATCTGCTGTCTCAACAAAATTGAATGGTCTAATACCAAATAGAAAAAAAGAAAGAAAAGAAAACACCACCAACAACAAAGATCAAATACAACAATCAAAACTAAATGTGATACAACATATGTAGTCTCATTTAAGCAGTTGCTTCGGATGTCGCATCGGCCGGCTTGGCCGCTACCAGTTTTTCGATCAGGTCGGCTGCCTCTTGAACTGTCGTGATGTTCTGTGAGTTATCTTCTTCAACCGTTATCCCGAATTCTTCTTCCATGTTCATCACTATCTCCACCTACAATGTCACATTCATTCTTTCATAGTTCATGATACCTAGCCTTGTGTATATAGGTGCACAAGACGAAAAAACCATATATTTATTCAAGAATTAAATGTTTATATATCCATGGTATTTATCTGAAAACAAATTGGCACTCAGCATATATAATAATTGTACATTTGCTTTTCCCAATTTCTTGGCATGGGTGTATTGCAACTGTAAAATCACTTTGTATGTTTGACAGGTATTTTTTTTGTTTTCAAAATAGTGTGTTCTTAACCAGAACGAAACATTCTGTACTGATACACTTTTATACTTTTAGTCAATTAGGGATCATTTAAATGATTTGACAAAATATAACACTCAATTAAATTTAGGGAAATTAAAAATACCGTGTCAAGAGAGTCGGCACCGAGTTCTGAGAATTTCGACTCCGGTGTTAGAGGAACACTGTCATTCAGTGCCAGTTGCTTCTTTACTATCTCCATCACCTTTGATACCGTCTCTGGTTTTGCCTATTTATTAAAACAAGTTCTGAGTATTAGTTGCAATGCAACTTTTATAATTACAACAAATATAAAATTTCATGGAAGTTCCTATTAGGATAAAGAAAAGAAGAAAAATCATTATTAATTTATTATCATTTGGCACAACATGACCTCATTTTTTTGGAGCTTGAACATTGAAAAATGAACTTTCAACATTTAACAAGCACCTTAACTTAATTGCATGGTTTAATATAAAAATGTGCTTATTGAAATACATTTGCGAAAGGATAAATTAGTAATATTACTACAATTTGTGAAAGGATAAATTAATTAGTATACTACTACAATTTGGAAAATCTATCAAAACGAGAAATTAAACTGAAATTCAAAATTTACCGAGCAAGAGACACGGAGTCGAGGAAACCTGGAAGAGGATCTGCGATTTATCGTGCCAAATGAGATGCTACAACTTTTATTTGCCTACAATTTAGAAGGTTTTCAAAAGATTAATCATACATGATACATTTGACCTCTCATATATCTCAAAAGCATTACAAAATAAAAGGAAGATAACTATACAAAAAAAAAAACAAAGAAAAGAGTTTACCTTAATGCATTTAGTTTGGTTGAAAGAGCACCCAAAAGTGACAAACGTGGCAGAGACGCTCGCCATTAGAGATTCTATTGAGAGAAAAGAGAGAAGGATTTTGGTTGAAATTTGAAGTAGTTTGAAACTGAGTCAAGAGACAGAGAGGAGCAAATAGAGGGAGAGGATAGATAACAAGAGAGACGCCTCTGAAGTAACAATGGATTAGATACTGTGCCAGGTGAGGGGAATCTCTTTTTTTAGGATGACGTGGCACAATTATATCCAATGAAAAGTACATCTGTTAGTGTTATCTGTTTCGGCCTGTTGGGTTGTGTTTGAAATAAAACCAATTATTTTATTGGGCTTTAGAACCCAAAATTAATTGGACTTTGTGCAATAGAATTAATTAACATTCAAAGCATGCCAGATATAAAATAAAAAAAGAGCTTTACTGAAAGATTATTATTTTATATATTATAGGCCTACTCATTTGGGCTTTGTTGAAATCCAGTACTTATTTAGGCCAGGCCTTTTCTTTTGGCACCTAACCACTAAAATATTGAGAAAAAAAATTCTGAGAAAGTAAGGATTTAGGATTCTTAGGTTAAAACTTAGAAGTCCTTGCTCTATAATATATATTTAATTATGTTTGACAAAGTCTAAGATTAGCATGCCAACCAAAGCGTCATATTCAATTCAAATGTAAAATAAAATTGGCCAACTGCACCCAACTAGTTCAGACACTTATTTTTTTTACATGTTTTTAAATTTTTTGTGGGAAAAATACTGAGCTACCATAATTTTTGTTTCAGGGTCTATCAGGGAACTGTAAGTCCATTGATTATCCAAAGGTGATAAATATAATGTAAATGAGAGGTTATTAATAAGAAAAGCATATCTGGCGTACATGATTTTTTAGAAATTTCCTCTTCTGTATATTTATCAAAAAATGCATACATCATTAACACACATACAGCTGATTTAGCAGACAATCAAATTTCTCAGTTTTTTTTCTTTTTGTCCAATTTTACGTGTTTGGAGGAATAAATTCATTGATGCCAGTCAGTTAAATTATAACTGTTTATAGAGTAACTGTAATCAATACAAATTTTGAGACATCAGAGCAAGTTCCAAAAAAATTTGCATTTTTTTTAAGTCATCGGAGCCATCCTGATCAGCAAATTAAATTCCTTGAATTGTAGCGGAATTTTTTTTTTGAGGTAGTAAGCTTTCCCTACAATAGTACCATAGTGTCAAATTTAGCAATCTGATAATCCATGCTTATTTATTTCTTCTTTAATGTACCAATGTATCAGCATGCATATTTCCTAATTAGTTTAGCTGGTGCATCTACTTCTTCTATGCAAGACAATCTTGTAATGATACCACATATAGTTAGGTTTACCAGATCTAACCAACACTTTTTTTGTAGTCAAACTGCTGATTCAAAATTAAAAAATTGACACAACTCTGTTTATTCAGGAGAAATCACTCCAATCATGTACAAAATTTCTCACCAAATTTAGAAGTTTTATTGAGATATAAAACCTCATAACAAACAAACTTTCAACAATTACAACCATCCAAACATGTCTGCTCTTAATTTCCTTCCCTTCACACTTATTTCTAGCTTACTGGCCATTATTTTACCTCAAATTATATTGGTTGAATCCAAGGGTTGTTCTATCAATGCTATATACAGCTTCGGTGACTCCCTTGCCGATACTGGTAACCTTTTGCAAGAGGGCCCGGTTGGTTTTTTCACCTCAATTGGGAGCTACCCTTATGGTGAATCGTATAAAAAGCCGACTGGTCGCTGCTCTGACGGCTTACTCATCATCGATTACCTTGGTACTTTTTTTGCATACCATCATGTTTTATATTGCAATATTTTGGTGACTATTGTGTATCCGTTTATACTGGAAGAAAGCATTTTTTGCTGGTATTCATAAAAATAACTAATATTTATGAGAATCCCACATATCAAGTCACCTTTAGTTATAATTAACTCAAAAATTGAGAAGGTTGCATTGTTATTCTTCAAAGAAACATAAAAAAAATTGCAAAGAGGAAGTTATTTTAATACAACATTGCCCATTTACTGGTAAGTTTTATGAAGTAACTAAAGACATTGTTATATTTCATAATTGCAGCTATGGATCTGAATCTCACACTGATAAACCCGTACTTGGACAAGAGCGCCGATTTCAGCAAGGGAGTTAATTTTGCTGTGGCTGGGGCCACAGCGCTTGATCGGACGGCATTATTAGTAAATGGCATAGCCATGCCTCCTGCCAGCGTCCCTCTCAGTTCTCAGCTTGAGTGGTTTAATTCGCATCTGAATTCCACTTGCTCCTCCCAATCTGGTATTAATTTTTCCTAAGAACACCCCTTACGTATGATCTCCATTGTTCAAGCAAGAAGAAATTTTCTTCCTTTAAATATTAAAGTGAATTGTGCTCTTCCTTGTCATCATTTGTAATTAAAGAGGTTGAAATTTAGGTGCCGAAACTTCAATGGGACATTTTCAAAGGGAATTATATTTGGGGTTATTTCACTTAATTAATACTTTTGATTATGCTATTTGATCTTTTCTGCCACTTGAACAAATTTGTTTCATAAAAGAACCTTTTGAACAAATGTAGATTGTGCTAAAAAGCTAGAACAGGCTTTGTTTTTGGTTGGCGAAATCGGAGGGAATGATTACAACTATGCATTCTTCCAAGGGACCTCCATAAATGAAGCCATGAATTATGTACCTCAAGTTGTTCAAGTAATCATCGATGCTGCCAAGGTAACACACTATCATGCTTTTGAGTTTTGAAAGGAAACCGAGGGAGAAACCAAATTCGCCAAATTACATACTATGAAGCTTCCTATGGGTAAAAGGTCAAGTTGTTTAGTTTAGTTTAATATTTTTAGTGATCCTTGAATTTGATCATACCTAATTAACTCCTTATAAAGTTGAAGATATCATTACTGTCCCTAAATGACGGCATTTATCTCATTTCAATAGTGCAATATCTTTCATATCAAGGATTCCTAGTTCTAATTCATATTGTTTATTGCATGTATTTTGTTCCTAATAGCATGTGATTAGCTTAGGAGCAAGACAACTCGTCGTACCTGGAAATTTCCCGATTGGATGCTCTCCAAGTTACCTCACATTGTTTTCTACCAAAGACTCATCAGCCTATGATGATAATAAATGTCTGAAAGATTACAATAATTTCTCGGTGTATCATAATAAGCAACTGAAATCTGCACTGGTAGATTTGAGAAAGAGTAATCCTGATGTCACGATCATTTACGCCGACTATTATGAGGCTTTCTTGCATATGCTTGATCAAGCATCCAGCCTAGGTAAATTATTTTTTGTAATGTCCCTCTTGATCTCCTTTCCATTTTTTTTTATTTGCACAGCAAATTAGATGCTTTTGTACCGAAACCTGAAATTAATGTACCTTCTATCATTCTAGTGTTTGGTATATAAGGGGAAAAGACGGGGGATATTGAAAACATCCTATAATTAATATACAAAATTTAAAACAAAATCATTTACTGAAATTTATTCTGGCACAATTAATTTAATTTGGTACAGCAGGAATATCTTTAAAATAACTGCTCATTTTTTTTTATAATTAGGCTTATATCCATTTACAGTCCTCAATTGACATTACATGATTTACAAGTTCATACTCAATTAATTATCACTTCTCAGGGTTTGAGAAGGATTCACTTCTGACGGCATGTTGTGGCACTGGCGGTGGGTACAATTATGAATCGAGCTTGATGTGTGGTTTGCCGGGAACAACCGTCTGTTCCAACCCCGACCAACACATCAGTTGGGACGGTATCCATCTAACACAAGCGGCGTACATGGTAATCGCTCAGTCACTCGTCACTGAAGGATTTGCTTACCCCAGTGATAGAGTACAGGAGATTTGGGATTGCTAAGAGAAAAAAATTTGTACTCTGTGTTTGTGTTAACAAGAATTTAAAATCTACAACATTGTAAAAGTTGCACAAGCTATAAATAATTTTCTATACAGCATATGCATGATAGCATGTTTAGAGTGATTGTTTTTTCTTTTTTGTGTTCAGACATGTTGAAATTTTGAGCAAATGTTGGTCCCTTCTCTTCTGAAGTATTTTTGTTAAGGGAGGAAATCTCTTGAATAATTTTGACAACTTTTACAGCTTAACTTTTAAATAATTTTTAAATAAATTTTAGAAATTCTCAAAAATAGAAAAAAATTAACAAACATATTTTTTAATTTATATATTGATTGTATTTTAAATTTTCATGTAATTTAAGAGTCATTTGATATTCCATCAAAAAACATTAAATATGATCAGTTGTAAATGTTATATAATTTTGATGGTCTTTGATGAAGTATCAAATAATACTTATATTATATAAAATTTGAAACACCATCGATTTATAAGTTAAAAAATATGTTTATAAATTTTTTCTATTGTTTAAATTATTTAAAAGTTCGTTGTCAAGGTTATTAAAATAATAGTTATCAAGGGATCCTCTCCTGTTTTGTTAATGGAAGTGGGGTAATTTCAATGCCCGTTGGATCAAAATTTGATCCAATGAGCAAAACAACCATTCGATGGCATCGAGATTCGCATAAAAATTTTACTTACATGCTTTAATAATCATGTGAAATATTAAATTTAACGATCCAATAATAATTTTATTTATTGGATTAAAATATGGTCCGATGGACATTGAAAGCCCCAGTTCCTTTGTTAATATGCAGTTCCAATTTCATTGTACTTATTTTCTTCTAACAAACCATACATGGGTTAGTAAGGAGTAATCAAAACATTGGGACCTTTTTTTTAAGGCCCATTAATAATTTGGCATGAAACGAATTTAAACCCAAATGAAACAATAAAGTTAAAATGTATAGAAGAAAGCAAATCAGGCATGTTATAGCCCAATTTGATTATATACAAGAAGACTTAAATGGGCCCTAAAAGTAAGTACCTTGAATTTATTTTAAAAGAATTTGCTTTGTAAATATCTAATTTCGCTATCAATTTTAATGAAGGCTAATTTACTCATGACCGTCCATTTTATGCAAAGTCATCTTATTTTAAAAATGAATGAAACCTGAAGCTAATCTAAAGTCACCTTAGATATTTCTTCTTTTTCTTTCTGGCGAAACCAAAAACCAATCCTAGTAGTATAATGTGGAAGGGCTACGCTCAAAGAATCTACTTTTAATATTTTGTCATAATGTTGCTCATCACTTAAATTTGATTGAGTAATGATTTCGATTGATCAGCAAATACTGTCAAGATTTTGTCTTATATAAGGTTAAAATTTTCTTCTCTCAAAAAAATAGAAAATATTGTACATCTGCAGAGTAAATTCTACTAATTTAAACCAAAAAAATCTTTTTCTATATAAGACAAAATCTAAAAAAAAACTTCATAAACAATATTATCACCTCTTAATATGGTTAAAAGGTCACTAACACGCAGTTATATCTTACAAGGGTTAGTTAATAACACGAGTTAAGATCGCTCTCTTTCTTCTCTTTTCCCAATTAATTAAAGCAAGAAGAATTCAACACTCAATTAATTAATTAATAAATAGAATGCACAAATGTACGCTTGAAGAAGAAGAATTAGAAGAAGAAGAACACCTCATCACCTTGGTTGACACATCAAAGTCTCTTTTGTCTCTCCGAAGGGGCGTTCGTTGTATGTAATTATGTACAGCGCAACAAAAGACATCATTGCTCGAGTGAGACTGATCACAAATTTGATTTGAACTTTTTACTCCAATGCATTTATTTGTTCTATATTATTATATATGAATGGACTTTGATTTCTAATCGACCTCGCTCTCTCTTTACAAAAAGAACTGGCAAAGAGAAAATTCTTTGTGGCGGTTGATATGGGGTGAATGGTGCAACGAATCAGCGATGCGGAGTCAAAGAGCGAGTTCTCATATCAGCACTTATATTGTGGTTTTGCGTTTTGCTCTGTTTTCTTCTTCTTCTTCTTCTTTTTTTTTCCTTCAGATTTTCAATTTCTTTCAGAGATGCTTGGTATCTCTATATATTATATTTCAGAATAAAGTAACTCAAAATTTATTCAAGGAAAAAAGTATCAAATACCAAGTAAAAAGATCAAATTGATTGAAGGATGAACCCAGACAAAAAAGTTAGAACAATTTATTTTTGATGAAAAAAATACTTTTTCCAAACCAAAATTCTCGCCCCTTAATTTTATTACAAAACTACGCACTATATATCTATATATCTTCTTTCGTTGTTATATTTTAAGAGGCATTTTTCGTTTATATTTTCCTTCTAAATAACTACAATGCATGATTGGAAATTTTCAACAGAGTGAATTTCTTTGGCGAAATAATTATTTTTCGCTTTATTTCAGCAGAAAACTGAGGTGGCTTATTAAAAAAAGGGGAACTTTTTTTAATTAAAAAAAAGTTAGAGGGAGTAGTCTATTAGATCCGATTTTTTTTATTTAAGAAAATTAATATTTAAAATTAAATAAATAAGAAAATCGGATGAGAAATTACAAATATAAGAGGGACAGATTTTCAAAATCTGTTCCCTATGAGACGGGGTATGAAAATCCGTCCATCAATAAAAAATATTTTTTTATTGATGAACGGATTTTCAAACCCCGTCCCATATTAAAATATTATTTTTTATAAAAAAAAATTAAAAGTAGACGGATTTTGATTTCTCATCCAATTTTCTTATTTATTTAATTTTAAATATTATTTTTCTTAAATAAAAAAAATCGGGTATTAGTCTATTACTATAAGACTGTTATGGACTTATGGTAATAAACTGCTCAGAAATCAAGGACAACATGTAAAAGGTGAGTCCTTAGAAATTGACATGACATTGGACACACATTCCAATGTAATATTGTCGTGATTAAATTGTATTAAAGTGTAGTAGTATTTGGACTCTTTAAATTATTAGGATCAGAAAACTGACCATAGGCAGCAGTTTTTCATATTTTAAATGATCAATTTATCCCCTATTGCAAATTTTTGTTTTTTTTTATTTTTTCGCTCAAGAAAGTTTTTAAGTATTCTTTCATAATAATCCCCGAATTTCATTGTCATTTAACGTAAATACCATCATTTTACTTTTTTTGGTGAGAAGTTATTAAGATACTCATTACATTATTTATTGGGGAAAAAAAAATACAAAGAAGCTTTCTTTTTTCGAGCAGAGAGAATAAATTCGTATCAAATTATCTAGAAAAAAAAAACTCTACACCTATTAAAGTTTATTTCATAAACCTTGTAACTACTAAAGTTACTTTCTTTCACAATCTAAAATATTTTGTAGCACTTTTATAATACATATAAACTATTTATTTTAATATATTTTATATATGGTATCAATTTATCAAATTAAAATATTAAATCACGGAATTTCATATCTCGTTATATTTTAATATATGTTATGAATTCATCAAATTAAAATATTAAATCATAATATTTTATATCTATGACATTTGATGATTTCGCAAAATTTTATTGAGACGGAGTAAGGTTGTAAATAGATTGGATAATATCCGTTTTTATCCGGATATTTGACAGATACGAATATGAATTCGGATAGTTGTCAGATATGGATATGAATTCGGATATTTTTTTAACAGATGCAGATACAATTTTCAATTTGAAATCGAATATGGATATAGATATGGATTCGGATAATTATCCTGGTCCGGATTTTTTTGAAATTTTGATATCCATTTTAAAGGCTTATTATATATTTTTCAATTGGGCTTTTGACGTAGATTTCAAATCCAATTAATTTTAGATCTAATTTGTACTCATGTTTCATTTTTTTATATTTTCTCGATATCTTTTAACTAATAATATAATGATAATTAGTGATTAATTTTTATAATTAATATTTAATTTTTCTAACTAGTGATCATGAAAAATATCATGCAATTACTTTTTAATAATATGAATGATATTATTATTTAATATCTGAAATATATCGATATCTATATTCATATTCATTTAATATCCGTTTCTTATCCGTATTTGTTTAATATCTAATCCGTATTTATATTCGAGACTATTTATATCTGAAAATAAAAAAAATAAAAAAAATACGATATAATTATTATTCACAATTACCCAATCCGTTTACACCGCTGCGCAGTAGACACCTAATTAAGTGACAACCAATATTTCCCTTCTTGGACGTATAAATCAAAATTTAATTTATCCCGCGTGAAGCCGCATGTGACCATGTGAGGAGGGAAAAATGAAAAAAAAAAATGGTAGGGACACATATATGCATGCATGCTCAAGCATGCACGTGCAGTACGTGAAGTTTCGCATGTAACTAAGTACCGGTATGCATAGCCGATACATTGCTACGCAGAAACTATAATATTAGAGAGCAACAGTGGTAGGTTTGGATGCTAACTTGCTTTCTTACACCTTACACAGTCCCAGTGGCGTTGGTTGGCGTAGAATGGATTTGAATGCATATCTTTTTGGTGCTCATGAGCAATCATGCTCTCCTATCACTCCTAGTCCTAGACCTAATCATCAGCAACCGGACCCCTACTTTTCCGTTTCTCTGCAATTCAGCAGCACAGCGTGAGAATGTACTACTTGTTTGGACCTTTTTTTGTTCATGGATAGACGGAGCAAGGATTTTTCATGGATAAATAAGTAAATAATATGTTAAATTTTGAATTTATATGTTTTCAAATGAAAAGAAGATTGGCCATAAAAAATAAATATTCTCTTTTGTTTGTTTGCTAATTGTAATTAATTTGAAGTAAAGTTGGTTGAAAAATCATCAAATGTAAAAGTGTTAGGTAATTTCTCTTCAAAAGAAAATATTAAGCATATAATTAACAATGAAATCTTGGTATTCAAAAGAAAATCAATTGTTATACATATAATACTATGCAAATATTTAGTTTTCTTTCTCTTCCCTTTCAACTTCTCATGCATCCAATGGACTTTTAGATCTCTTTCGATTACAATATGATTATAATTTATAAATTATGAATACAACAATTTTACTCTACTAAATGTAATATGTAAAACTTACATAAAACTTTTGCAAATGACAACCTTCAAATTTTGGGAAAAAAAAACTAATTACTAGTTCTTAGTTAGAGTTTTGTATTAGAGACCATCACTTCAAATCAATTTTTTCTTTAATATTAGACAATGCTTCATGTCTCCTCTTATTATGACTGGAGTCACCTTTGTCCAATTAAGGACTAAATATGAAGGATGATTAGAGGGATTCCCTCTTAATCTCGTTTATTAATTCCTTTTGAGTACGTCCCAGCCTTGAATGGATTTCACACTTGATGATTTTAGATTGCACAGGAACTGGATACTGGCACAGACATCTGGGAGCAGGAACAAAACTGGTCATGTCCCATCAGTGCTTTGTATGTATTTAACACATCAATTGGATTTGGTGCAGTATATATAAAGAAAGAGGCCACTTTTGCTTTTACAAAGCAAACATTTATGTGCACATATATAACTGTTTAAGTAACTTGATTGTTTCAGTGCCTGCTGCTGCTAGCTAATTAATTAATCTTATGCTATATATGAAAAAATTAAAAAACTATATACTATGTTGACAGTTGGCGGTCGTCCGTACGCGGCCTTGTCTTGGTGTTTTCTGTTTGGATGCATTTCAGTTATGGAGTCATGGCCGAGTGCGTTGCATGACACTGTCATGTTTCATTCACTGAATCAGGTGGGCAGTGTACCATAAACATGTAAGCGCATTAACAACGTAAATTGTTGTTACTGACGTGGCATTAAGTGTGTATCAGGCTATCAGTGGCACATTAATAGGAGAAGCCACTGCTTCAAAACAGTGTCGCACACAATAACGGTATAGCAAATATTGTCCCAAAAAAGTCCCATGGATTCACTTCTAAATAATGATGATGATAATAATAATTATTATTATTATTATTATCTATATTTTTGAATATTCATGAAAATGATAATGATTATTATTATTTACATATTTGAAAAATATATAAATTTATCATCTTTTTTAAAGAGAAGAGAAAGTAATAAAAAGACTATTACTCGAAGTCCATTTTTGTTAATCATGAAAAGATCAATAAATTCTGTAAAATTTGTACAAAAATTTCTTGACATCCATTAAAAAATAAATCACACTTTCCAAAAGATTATTGAGTCTAGATATTAAAAGAAATTAAAACCTTCCAAATTCTTTAACTGGTTAGAGAGAACAAAAGATAACAAAAATATATAACTGCTCTTTACAATATGTTTTTAGGAAGCAATTACAATATGGAAAAATTCAATCGATTTTAAACAAAAATCATAGAACATTCTATGAATGTTCAAATGATAAGATCAATACAGAATAGAAGATTAGGAAGTTCAGTCTTTTTTAAAGTTGGAAGTTAACCAAATCATAATTTGAGCAAAGAAAAGAAGAAGAGAACATATATATGACCTGAGTATTAATAAAAGATTGCACGATATAATAAAATTCCGGACTTGTAACTTTGTAACTTCAAGGGATAAAAAGCAAAAAAAAAAAAGTTTGGGACTAGGTAAGCTACTACATGCAGAGTCTGAATCAGCAGCAGCAGCACACAGTGATTTGGAACGTATATAAGATATTCCAATAATTAATATCTAGGAGAGAAATCTAGCAACCAAACCAAACCAGTGAATGTCAAGCATAACAAGTATAGCATTTAATGCAACATTAAATCACCCCTCGTTCACTGCTTTTGAGACTCTCTCTCTCTCTCTCTCTCTCTTTCTCTCTTTCACAAAAGAGCAGCATGCCAGCATTCAATACACTGTGTTTTGAGAGCGTACGTATCATGGTTGGTTGGTTGGTCGAATAAGCAGCAAACGGGGTATATTCAATTCCTACAGTTTGCTAGCCATATGCGAATCAAATCATCATTTCCTTTGGGATTTTCTTCATGGATTATTATGCGTTGCATTGCGGATCCGACACACGACTCTTGCTTTCAAGAAGGAAGCAGCTCTCTCTCTCTCTTCTTTTTTTTTTAAAATTTAGTGCCTCGGAATTCTTCATGGATGCTAACAAAAATTCATGATGTTAATTGGAACAGAACACGCAAAGTTTGACCCAATTATAGGTGTTTTTGTAATCAATTAAAATAATCGAAATAAATAATTTTAGTGTTGTATTCAATTTTTTTGAAAAATAATATTCAAATTAAAAAATTTAAATTATAGGTGTTTTTGTAATTATTTAGATAAAATATACATCGAATTTGAATCAATTAAAAAAAAATTATTTTTTCTCAAATAATTTTAAAATTTTAATAGTGAAGTTTTATAATGAAGGATCAATTAAATTCTAAATTAATTTAAAATTGATATACATTTTATCCAAATAATTAAAAATATATCTATAATTTTAATTTTTTATCTGAATAATATTTTTAAAAATATATATACTTTAAAAATTATATACATCAATAAACAATGAAAACAAGTTAGAATTACTCTATAGAGAAATACTCAAGTGAGGTTGGAAGAAAATTAATTTCCTGTTCTAACTATTACCCACAAAAGTAGCAACCCTTGTCCTATTATATTGGTCAAAGGAGACTCGGATAAAATTTACTGACTACTGTGTACCAGTGTATGCATTGCTCATAAATCATAATTTAGCTCTGCTTCCCACGTGGCTGTTTTAATTATTGGTCAAGAAAATAATGGATTCCCAATTTGATCTTTTTTTTATTTGACCATGGTAGGTGTTATTATAATATTAAATCCTTTGTTTCGTTATACAAGTTCACGGATGCACACAAATCCATTCACGCACACAAATCAATACGTGTAACAATTTATATTTTTTAATTTTTAATTGGAGTAAGTTAGAATATTTTTAAATTTATTAAATTTTTGGAGGATTTAATTTAAAAATTAATTGAATTAGTTTCAAATGATAACTTTAAATTGTCGAATTGATCTATATCAGAAGTGTTACATTGACATTATAAATTTATAAGTTTTTGAATTAATTTAGTATAAAGTTAAGCGGTCAAAAAATTATAGATTTATCTATTTCCGTACATTTACTTCTTAACAGCTTGAACCTACATAATTCACCATATTTGAATCTATAAAATTGGTCAAAAAATTATAGGTCTATCTATTCTCATACATTATTGGTCAAAAAAGTTTAGTATAAACTATGCACCATACTTTGTTCTACATAATTCATTTCGGCAAATACCAAACCACACCATTGTTCTTTCATTAGAAGTTTTTTCTCTCTCTTATTTCCTCCTTTTAAGGAAAAAAAAATGTAATTTTACAAATTAAAAAAATAATGAAACTCATTTTCATGCAAACATTTTGTTCGTTGGTCCTAATATTATAAAAAATATATTTATAAAATACTTTTTTTTGAAGTTCATTTAAAAATTTATTATCAATATTATCAAAATAATCCCTTCCCCAATTTATTGTCAATTTTATAATTTTATATTTTGACACAAATAATTTTGAGCAAATAAGGCACAAAAAACACAGAGCCGTACAGTGTAGCTCTGTGAAGGTGACTATTGGGCCGGAAAAAGAGGTTGGGCTACAGATAACATAGATCAAAAATAATAAAAGAAAATAACAATTTCTTGGTGGTTCTGACCATGTTGTCCCCTTGTAGCAGTTCAATAATTATAGAGCGAATGATTTTCTTGCTCCTCTGGCTGGCCTCAACAAAGACAAGAGCAAAAGAGCTCTACGACTAAGTCTTGTAAACTCCATATCATGAATGGACCATTGCAACGCTAAATTTTTATATTAAAAATAAATAAATTGAAATATAAAATATAAAATATTTCTATGAATTTATAAAATAAGAGAAATTGTATTCTCAAAATACGACCTCTCACTGGAAGGTCGCACTCTCAGAATGTGACATTTTCAGTGAGAAGCCGTACTCTAAGAGTGCGGTCTTTGGTGGGATTTTTTTTTATAAGAGATCGTTTTACGAGTTTTTCGAATTTGTGTTAAACGTTTTCTACAGACTTTCCTATAAAAAATTATGCATGTTTGAAACTCGATATTTCATTAACAATTTTCTGAAATTTCGGAGATTTTTTTATATATCGTCTGAGATTTTTTTTATTTTTCAACTTTGACTATACTTTATAAAACATGCAAAAATTATTCAAATTATTAATTTATTTATAAACAATCTTAATTTATTTATTCAAAAATTGATTCACGATCCGGGTAATGTAATTCTAATTATTTATTTTAATTTATTTTATTTTGTAGCTATTCAAATTTATAAGAATTAGTTCCAACAATCTTAAGCGTATTACCATAATTCGGACAGTTATCAAAAGAGATATGTTAATGGCAGATTTAGATAGAATTGCACTATTTCTAGATTTCAATTCATAAGTAATTAAAATTATTCTAAATCATTTATCTAGGATAACAAAGAATTATATAACCCCAATACTAATTTATTATATTGAGAGTCATTCGCTGTTTTAGGTTGCTGCATAAAAAAAAGGATATATATAAGGTCCTTTAAAATTTATCAACATAATTAATAATGTTGACCAATTCTTTCATGATTTATTGTGGAGATCTTACTAAACAGGTCTCATGATTTATTATTTATATTATGATTTTTTTATTACTATTATAAATTTATTACATATTATAGTAATAATGTCTAGATAATTAAAACATAAAAAAATTTATGTTTTCTGTAATCCGTATAGTCTTTTATAATAAAATTCATAAATAAATATATTGATGTCTACTTCGCTAAAGAAATTTAATAACATTTTCTGCTATTAGCAAGTACAGTAGAAATAGTAAATTTTATATTATAGTAAATATTTCATAATAGAATTCTCTATTTAAAAAAATATTTATTATTCAGTAGCTAGATAAGCTAAACGAATCTAGTATAAATTTAACACATCAAAATCAAAAGTTTCGTATCTAATTAGGAAATCAAATTCTAATTTTCAAATCAAATTAAGGATTCACCAAATAAAATTCGTTTGTAATTAGATCTGAGTATCTGGTATAGAATGTCAAGATATTAAATAACATAGCTTTAGTTAACAAATTGTATAGTTGCAGTTTTTCTAACGTAAACTTCAAAATTATATTGGTTATTGTAGTGGTGAAAAAATTCATTTGTCAAATAGATACTAGTTATTTATAACAGATATTTTAACGAAATTATATACCATAATTTCAAATATCTTAATTTTTAGATATATGAATTGATCATTTTTTATATGATAAAATAACGATAAAAAAAATTGGAATTGTGGAATATTAGTAGTTAGTATATTTTACAATAATAATAACCTTAAGGTGTTTGGCGAATAAATTTCTTGGGGCTTCAGTGAATAAATTTTTAAATTTAAAATAATAAATTGGTTTTTAGAAAATGCTCAAATTCTATACCAGAGAATTTTTAGTACCATTTTTTATTGCTGAAATAAAATCATATTAAGCATGATATAAATATATTTATACGTTGTTTTTTATAAATATGAAATTATATATTTGTGTAAAAAAAAATAATTTCAGACGATATAAAAAAAAATCTCTGAAATTTCAGAAAATTGTTAATGAAATATCGGGTTTCAAACATGCATAACTTTTAATAGAAAAATCCGTAGAAAACGTTTAACACCAATTCGGAAAGCTCGTAAAACGATCTCCTTAAAAAAATAAAAAAATCTCACAAAAGGCCAGAGTGTGGCGTCTCATTGGGAGGCTGCATTAGAGTACGATATTTCTTATTTTACAAATTCGAAGAAATATTTTCTTATTTTATAATTCAATTTGATTTTTTTTCCGAAATAAAATTCACTCCTATTGCAATTGTTGTGACAAGTCTCTTTAGGTAGAGATAATAATTGCAATTTGGACTAGCTAATTAATTAGCGGCATGCAGTTGTAAGAATCTCAAGTCTCAACGCAGACAATTGCAAAAGCATGAAATGTTATTATTATATAGAATGTAATAAATTGTAAACTCTTGAATTGTTAATTTAATCAATTCAAAAGTAATACATGTAAATTTACTTTTTGCAACGGATTAGACATTTTTTCAGGGTAAACTGGTCAACTCTTTTGTTGAACTTTAACACTCATAACAACTTTAATTTATTTGCTTTACTTATAATGTTCTGAACTTCTGATGGTCATATATATAGCTTTTTAAGAACTAGAAGCATATTATACACAATATTTTTGGCGTGTTTAGAGTCAGGGATGGAGTCAGAGAATACAATTTGATGGAAGCAAATTTTAGAGTGACACATAATTTCATAATTATTTTAAAGTTCAGTTATATTTTGTAATTTTTTTGAGAAAGTATAGAAAAAAGCTGTTTTTTGAGATTTTTTTGGATCAAGGTAAGGCAACTGCTCCCCCCCCCCCCCCCCCCCCCCCCCCCCAACAACATGTAGCACCAACACTGTTTAGAGTTAGAATCGGTTTAAATTTTAGATCAAATGATTTGATCTAATAATTTAAATATACAATATGAATATGGAATGAATGCATACAGAGATTTCTACATTGTAGAAATAATTCATCCTTTTTTATAGGGTCGTACGTAAAATTTTCTCTTGAAGTAATTTGATAAGTGATCATCAATATTACATAATATTACTATCATATTTGTATGACGGTAAAAACATCGGTAAATAATTGCTAAGTCGTCACTATATATATAACGAATTCTCTTGCTTATATTAAATTACGTATTTATATCTTTTATTGAGTGTAGATAAAAAAATGTAAAAATAATTTTTTAAATTAAACACAAACATAACTAAAATGAAAATGGAAGGACCAAGTTCAGAATTAGTCCAGCTAATAGTACTATGTGTATTAAATTAACTATGATATCATTTCTTCACATGTGAGGTTTTTCGACTTATACAATCTCATAGATATTACAATCATATAATTCTTTTCGTTGCATGGCTTCAAAAAGATGTCAAGGCAGTTGTTTCACTTACAAGTATAAATAGGCTAAACTAATATTTTTTATATTCTGATAAATATATTGGATTTTTAAAACAAGTGAAGACAGTACTAGTATATTATTTTTTCTACCACAACATGTGATTGATGCATTGCATTATATATGAATAACAGAGCGTTATTTATTGATCATGGGCATTAATATTTTATGTAATAAACTGGTCCAACTAGTCGTTAACACACAAAAGCACAATTCCGAAATGTTGTTTCATAACTTATAGCAATTATACATGATTAATTAATGCATATGCATTGATGATCTGGTGAAACCACCCATTTCAATTCCATCTTCAATTGAAGTATTATTGCTTTTGTGAGCTACAACTATGTAGTTAATTATGCAACTAGTAAGTTGTAGATGAAAATTTGAGTCATATAATTATTATTTTCAATCCAACAAATCTGCCATGTCTGCCATGTATAGAATGTGAGGGGTCTACAACATATATGAGCAAGGTTGTGTACCTATGTTTCATTTGGTTGGTACATAATAGCTTGTATTTTTGTGATCTTGTAAATGATACTACACATGAGATGATTGGATCAACTATGGGCTAGCTATATGCTATATATAGCATGACACTTTGGATCTAGGTTCCTTCACAAAATAGCACCAAGATAAGGAATAATGAAATCACTATTTTTTCTAGTGAAAAAATAAAATCTGTTATTTTAATCCAGATGGTAGGATTAAAGTCGAATGGATCGTATTTGTTTAAAAAAATCCTCTAAAATTTTAAATCGAACCGATATAATCTATCTGATTGTCAAATTAAAATAATAATCTTATTCTTCTATTCGAAATAATAGAGGATACAGATTTCCAAGACAGTAAAAAACCACTTTTATTTTTTTTTTTGGCCAGAATGATTTTAACTACTACTCAATTAACTACGGAAGTTGAAAATGGAGAAATTTGCATATTTTAATTATTCATGTTTGACTTCATAAATCAAGAATAAAAATTTTATTATTGTGATCCAAGCCTCCAACCAAATAAGGCATTGATTCCTGAGTTCATGTAAGTGTGTTATGAAACGGATACACCTTATTCATTACTGTATTATTTAAACTTTTTAAGTATCATTTAATGTGTGGGGTTCTTCTTATTATTATGTAAGCATAACAGTCATTAGTAACAAGTTAATTAGTTGTACGGAAGTACTAATATCATCATTCGAACTCTAGCAATAATTTAAAAAACCTTTTTCAATCCAATGCCAATGATTGTTTATTAAAAAAAAAGTACCTGAATTGCACTTGGACTCGTGTCAACGTGTGCAATGTCATGTCCATTTATAAATTTCTCAGTATCAATTATGATTTAATTATGAAGAGACGTCATTGTTTAATCTCAACGCCGAAAGCGATGGCATTGTTTAATTTTATAATTGAGATTGAAATTTGAAGAAATTTTCCTTTTTTTTGGGTCTTAAATTTAAATAAAAATTAAATTGGTTTATGAAAATTTAAAATTTAAAATTTAATGTCCCGCTTCTAGATTGAAGAGTTATTTAATTATTTTCATATTTTGGATTGTATTTGTATTTGTGCTGCTGGAGGTTGGACATTGTGCAAAGAGAGAAATAGAATTTTTTTTTGTACAAGAAGAAATATGTTCAACCTCTTGTGTGGGAAACAAAGATAGAGATTTGTCTTTTTTGTTAATTATGTTTCGCTTTTCTTTGTTTTTTTTTTAAAAAAAGTTGTTATTTTGTAACTTTTTTACTTTTTAAATGATATATGTTGGTCGGCACTTGGCAATGACAAGCTAATCTTAAAAAGAAAAGACATTTAATAGTACCAAATGTTTTTTGTAAGTTTCAACTAATCTTCAAACTTTCATTTATATCAATTAGACTCTTAAACGTAAAAAAAAATAATTAGACTTCTGGCAAGAAATATTTTTCTTTTAGTTATTCTGGAAAGAACTAACTTAATACTTTTCATATAAAATCTTATTTACAAGATTAAGTACCAATTAATTATAAATTAAAGTATAGAAACTAATTTTTTCCCAAAGTTTAAGGTGATTTTTTAATTGATAGACCAAATTAAGTCAATTAAAAATATTAGGAACTAGTTTTATTTTCTATTGCTAAAATTTTTTCACATCTAAACTATTCAAGAAAATTGATTTTCTTTTGTTTTTTTTTTTTGCAAAAAATTTTCCACCAACCTTTCTCACTAGTCACAATCTCCTCATTTTTTTTTCATGTAATTTTTAATCTCATCTATTTGATTTCTATTTTCATTCGCATTTTTTCCTTCTCAATTATCCTCCCCTGATCATATAACTTCTTTCATCACCTGCCCCATCTTTTCAATTTTCATTTCTATGTTAAATTATCATTGAATTTTTGTTAACGATACTTTGAACCATGCTAGATTTATTTGATTAACAACTCTAAAATCATACCTTACAAACAATAAAGGAGTCAGTAGTTGATGTTAAGTGAGGAGAGTTTGGAGGAGAGAAAGGTTATTTCAAACACAATAATGTATTACAATTAATTCTTTTTTATATAATTATTAATGAATATATGCATGTTTTTTCTCTCTATAATATATATAACTTCACAAAGTGTATAGTGGTCCCTCTAGTCTCCTCTAATTCTTTCCTTGCATACAAGCTCTCTACAACAATGACAGTATAGAAGTAGCTTTCAATCAAACACCACCTGAGAGATGAATTATGAATAAAAAAAAAAGTTGGTTTTTCACTTCAATTCTAACTCCATTCTGAGGGAATTTTCTGACAAAGATTTTTCAAAAATACTAAACTTAATTTAAAAAAATTTAGTATTTTTTTTTCTGGTTCATAGATAGTTTCGTATAACTTTTCGCGTATTTTTTTCCCTTTATTTACTTGTCTTTATTAATCACCAAAACCTTTAAATGTAATATTAGTGGAAAACAAGAAAAGCAAGACAAAAAAAAAATCTGAATTTCACAAATTTAAATTTATCCCATAGAAAACCCCATTTAATTTAAATCCAATATCAAAGGGTCCATTTAATTGAAATTGTAACGTTCATAAAAAAAAACTGAATTTCCCGAATCAAAATTGATATCCAATTTGAATCCAACTATCCGTAGTTCGTTTGAATGAAAAAAAAAATTAAATAATACAACACACTTATGAATTAATTATGATATCATCTTAGGTGACTTGTTATTTCTTTTTGGATTGTCGTCTTCGGTCCATGCCAGCCACGTCAATACACTTTTTAATTGGACAAGTATTTGTCCATTTGTGAATGACAAGCTAGTTAGCTTTACACCATGCAAGCAAAGCCACTTGTTGATGAGTTGGAAGAGGCAGGTAGGATGGATGGATATATGGTATTTGTTTAATTTAATTTATGAGAAATTGAGAAGGTGTAATCAAGTTCTATTTGTAGAAAATATTGTAATCTTTTAATTTACGTTTGCAAAGGTTAAATTCCTATGTCACATGCAAGGTAGTTAATTTCATTTATTTTCAACAGACGTGTATTTTTTTTTTGATATTTTAGAAATTTTGGAATTATTTTATGCTGAATTAAGATGTAAAGAATGAACACAATAATAATAATCTATAAAGAGTGTTAAGTTTTCAAAATTTTTAATTATGTCACATTGTTGATAATTGCATCCATTTGATTTAGTTTCTCTCTCTTTATTTATTTTACCGAATGATTTTTGTAATGTTATTTATCACACTCGACTAGATTCATTAATTTTTTTTATCACTTGATCTATCAAGAAAATGAGATCAGGTTATTTTAAAACTTCACATGGACACATTTTAAAGAAAATGGAAAAGATTAACGATTTGGATTCAACATTTAAACTCCAAAGTTGAAAATATAAATAAAAATGAAAATTTTGATATTTTGTAAGACCTAAATTTATGATATTAAAATCCTCCTCTCCTCTATGATCAAATATATGTACCATAATTACTTTATCATACTAACACATAACTTTCAATTAAAGATGAGCAAGAGGTTACCAACCTCCATGTTATGACAATTGTCAAAACTAAAGAATTGTAGTATGTATAAAAGAGTTCCAAAATCTGAAATATAATGTTCTATGTGAAATGAGACAAATAGTTTAAACCCACCAGAATCCATATTGAAATACTAAGTTGTACTCATCTGTAGAGCAAATCTGTAACCAAATTTATAACAAAAATAACAACAAAAATTACACTATTTGTCTAATTTCACACATTTCATCAGCAATAGCATCAGGTTGAATTGATAATTCTGGTGGGTTTAAAAACGACAATGCTTTACAGAAAGCAAATAATACAGTGACACTTCTGCACCGTACATTGCCCCAATAGATTGAGAAACAGCTGAATATATATGGCTCAAATTATTTTGGATCCTGTCTCTTCTGACGTTGCCATCAGTACAAATATTATATTATTGAGTTTGTTACTACCAACTAAATATTGTTCGCGTGTAAGGTCATAAGTCTAATTACATTCAGTTCCGCACTTAAAATATTTAATCTGAGGATTTGAATGTTGATGTTATGCTTGAGAAAAAAAATGTTTTTAATTAGATATAATATAAATTTTGAAATTTTGATGCTTAGTTAGGGTTTTACAGAGAGGATTATTTTTAGATATCTGGCTCTCCCTTTCAAGTACTTAAAATTTGCTTAGAATTTACATGTACTATTTTTGAACATTAACAACTTCTATGACAATCTAAGTTTTGCATTTGAAGGGTCATACAATATAACAGAATTAACAATTAATTAATTTTTTTGACTAGCTAGGCAGCTCTTTTGATAAATTCTTTTAATGACCAAATGTGCCCCTTCAAAGCATCTAAAATTTCAATATATATATATATATATATATATATATATATATATATATATAAGTATTGAATTATGAAGTAAATCCGAACGAATGCATGCATTTAGAAATTAGAACTAATGCATGCATGCATAATATATAAATCTTTAAATGCATGTGTTTCGATCATATTTCTTCATATCATACATAAAAAAAAATATTTTTTGCCGAACAATACGACGCGTAGTCAAATTTGTGCATAATCTAGTCGAACTTTTGGAATAAGAAATATTAATTAGGGGCATTTTCATTTTTTGAAAATGCCCGGGTAGACAAATAATTGTTATTATTGAAAAATTGCTTGTGATGATGGGATAAATGGGATGATGGCATGATGCGGAGCAAATGGTGACGACTAAACAATAAATATAAATAGTACTTTCATAGGTAGGTGACGAGTAAATAGTCGATCCTCTGTTGTAGCTGAACTGTCAGTGCTGATTTAATTAAATCGTTATCATTCGTCAACACTCAACGCACAACAAATGATGGCTGCTCCACGCGTGACATACGTAGATGCTAATTTCTTCACGCTTTGTAATCAGTTGATTAATTATATACCTCCTATTTATTATTTAAAGTTTGACGACTTCATGGCTTGGGTTCTTGCATTTTGGGTTAGTTTTCTTGTACGGAGTTATAATTTTTTATTTGTAAGTGATGTTAAATTGGAGTTTTTAGAGGATCAAATTGTAAAAAGGATCATAACGTTGCTTTGATTGGTTTACTAGCTATGGTAAGCAAACAGCAGAGTTTGACTCTGAGTTGTTGTTAGATATTTTCTTCACTCCTCAATAATTGTCTTGACTTTGGTTATCTAAATGTTGTTGTTTTCATACATAGATCTAATTAAGATTTTATATTTGGAATGAACATTCCATCCCCACTTAAATATAAGAACGGATATTTATTGACAACTATTAATTTGTTAATTTTAACAATAATTTTAAAGATAATTAAAAATTTTAAAAATACAAAAAAGTTTGTGGACGTATTCTTAAATGTATAGATTAATTGTATTTTAAATTTTATGTAATTTAAGTGTTATTTGATATTTCATAAAAATAATTAGAATTAAATGAAATTTATAACAATCTAAATTTAATGAATTTTTTTTAATAATGATAATATTTTGATCTTTCAAGTATATAAAATATTTAAAGTTGAGAGGCCTTAATCTTCATTTTTATTTTAAAAAATATATGAAATTATTAAGATATTGTTTTTCAGTTTTTCTCTATGGCACTAGATTTTGGAAGAGAGATCTAGAGAGAGAGAGAGAGAGAGAGAGAGTGTTTGTGAGCGCCTATTTTTAACAAAAAGGGAAAAAAAAGAAGAGGCTTTGAGAGAGACTAATAAGGGATTAGGAACCTCATTGCCTCATTGGTTAATGGTAGTAACTAAAGGACAAGAGAAGAAACGAAACTGGATTAGGTTTGGGCCGATATTTGATAAGATAATTATAATTATCGTTAAACCTCTTCTTCCTCAAATTACTAATTTTGGTTTTTACACATATAACCGGGCCTTTTGGGCCATCCTTTTTTTCTTAAAAAGAAACTATCTGATTTTTCTCTTTTTTTTAAAAAAAAAGAATGATAAGAATAGCTCAATGATGATGGTATTTATTAGCCGTCTTATCTAGTTTTAATTAAAATTAGAAATTGGGTAGCAATAAAAAGGGTTTTATTAAATTAAATAAACCAAGAAAAATAGCAGAAAAATAATTTCGCAAAATAAGGCGTCTTTGTTTCAGTTTGTTGGTATCTAAAATACAATTATAATTAGAATAATTCTGATATGGATAAAAAAAATTAATAGTTAATAAATTATAACTGTAAATTTCAGTATAATCTTTTTATCTATAATACAAACTTGGTTGATGATAAAATTAACCTTATAATAAATTAATAAAGGACCAGCCTTCTTCACTTTCTATTCGTAAATAGGTAAACAAATTATTCTCATCACTTCACCAAATTTGAGAAAATAGGGGTTGCAAACAGATAACCTTCTTATTTTATTTTTTTCTTTTGCAATTGCTCTTAGGCCACAGAGAATCTCAAATTCCAAGGGAAAGGAAACTTCTATGGTACATGGAGTCATCATTATAAGATTCTTAGAGCATTATATACATGGGCTCTCTAATCACCATTAAATGAACTTTCTGTACAATCTTCATTCTTTATTAGGTACTGTAACAATTCATTACAGTTTATGTAACATTAACATCATAGGGATCCGTATCCACTAAACATAAAATTTGTCTTCATGATATCACTTAACTTTGGACTTGTCCCATTTAATTTATTCATTCATTCCACCATCTCTATGTTTCTCCAACCAATTGAAATTTATTTTTCTTAGTGCTGACATGGACCACTTTTTGGTTGACACATACATTATTTTATGGTTAGAAAAAATGACACATTTTTTTCCTTTTTTTTCTCTTTTTTCTTATAAAGAAGCTACATTCCAAAATTGATCAATTTTTTGTGAACACTTAAGATGTAAACTATTTTTTTCTTTTTTTTACAACAAAAATTGATGAAGCAATTTAAGTAAAAAAACCATAAAAAAAAAATTCAACAATTTCACATAATAAATAGAAAACAAATTCTGCATAAACAAACAAAAATATCCAAAATATTTCCGTACCATAATTCATTAATGAAATAGCACTTGGCATAGATTGAACAGTAAAGCCTGACCTAATAATACATGCTTAAAAAGTTTGTACTCCAAATGAGGTGGAGACTTGAGAGAGAGAGATGGTATATGAATATGATAATGATAGAGATAGGGGCTGAGAAGATGCCTGAATCGTGTATATATGGCCATAAACAGATTTAGGGTTAGCATCACCGACATTTTTCCAAAACTTCCAAGCTAACTAAACGTGTGTTAACATAGCTTTAAGCCAAACTATACTGTGTTGCTGTCACTATATAACACACCTCTTTGTTGTGATTCCTATCAGAATAATTAACTAATAATCTATGTAGGGTTTAATTAAGTTGTGGGCATTCCCATGTTCCCTACCAAATAAAAGAGATACCCTGCACATATAGATATTTATATGTTTATAGCATATATATATCCCACAAAGGCAAAGAAAGCATTTTGTACAGGCTGCGCAGCAATTCCCAACTTTTTCTTAAAGAAAACAAAAACAAGCCATTTGTCTTTTACATTGTGTTATGATACATAATAAAGGAAACGGGGGTAGGTGATTTAGATAATTAAAGACGTTGTGTAAGAAAAGTTTAAAGGGAATGAACTAATTTTATTAATTTTTTTAGAATGAAAGGTTGAGGTCAACTTCGGAATTTCTTTTTAGATATTATTTGCAAAATTGAACTTACATTTCTTCGTAAAAAGACAGTGTGCATTACCAATCTGACTAAGTTCATAATTTAAATGAATGAACTAACTTATGTTATGCTAATTTCAAGTTCAACATAATTCGCTTAGATGGTGTCTTACTTATACGAATAATAGGGTGAGAGTTGAATTAGTTAAAAGAAAATTTAAGTGGAATTTTTAGAATCATAGTAGAAAAAAATAATAGGGTGAGAGTTGAATTAGTTAAAAGAAAATTTAAGAAGACATATTTCTATAATTATTTCGAATCATAAATATATTTTTTAAAAAGACATAATAGGATAGGTATATTTTAAAAAAAAATTTGGGTCGTCTCATCCTGTCCCCATTTGACTCTGCCCTTCAATATTTATAAAAATTGAAGGGCTTGATCCGTCTTTTGGTTACTAAAAAAAAATAGTTTACTTGGATGATCCGAGTAAAATTCATTGTGTCCAACAAGAGTTTTCTTTTAAGTTTTTTATTTTACAAAATTTCTTGAGTATATAAAAAAAATCTTTTTCAAAGAATAAGTTCAAATCAGAATGTTTCTGATTGAGTTATCTCGGTGTTCTAGAAAATTAAGAATGAATTTAAATCCGAGTGTTCATCATTTCAAATTTACAAAATCCATAGTAATGTACCCCTAACTAAGTTATCAATCTACATAATAAGTACTAGACACATGATTAAGGACTAGAAATTTGAAATTTAGGAAGTTATTTTGTTGCATTTTAAAACTCTACATCGGATATAAAACAAACTAAAGAATAAAAAAATTGATTTAATTGCTTTTAAATTCAGATCAAGATCAATAGTTAATTAGATTCATCAATCCTTTGAAATCGATCTGATCATTTTTATGTGAAACTAACGTCGCTTTATCGGTGAGCTTAAATTCACTTTCTTTCTTTTTAGATAAAAATGTCGATTAAGCTACTCAAATTTGAATTTTCATAAAAAATCTCTCATTCAAGTTTTAAACTTATAACTTTTTATTTGAAAAATATCATTTTTATCACTAGATCAAAGACTGATTCTTAAACTCACTCTATTTTACTCAATTATAAATTTTATAATCTACTAACAAATGAATATATAAGATCTTTAGTAACCTTTTGTATTATTTTAGTTGTTGTTCACTGTGTGCAAATTAAAGCTTTACAAAAAAGAAACAGTACAGATAAGAAAGAAGTTAACAAGTAAACTGATCTGTGTTCCGAAAAGAAAAGAGGAACGAGACATTTGCATAGTTGCATTGACAAAGGAATTAGTATTATTATCACAAAGGATTAATATTCCTTGAAAAAAAAAATATCCTACATACCATTAGTTACCAGCAGGTCAATTTCGTAAAATCGTCAAACTTCAAATCAATCGCGCCGAGACACGTGGCTCTTTGTGGCAGCTTCAGAAGCTACAACGCGCCGGTCCATCACTCTCCTCTCACTCAGTCCCTTTCTTCACAATTTAGGTGGACCCGGTCCATGCATATACTGAAAATCCTCAGAAAATTGTGAAACTTGCAATGTTTTAATTGGAATTAGGATTTTATATGTCATGTAGGACATGTTTTTATTATTGTCGTTAATATTTATTATTATTTTTATTGTTATTATTATTGTTGTTGTTGTTGTTATTGAATACCCAAAGGGCATTGACATTTTTAGACTGGTTTGTCAGTTACTTCAAATACATGATATTAGAGATATTATTTGGAGAGTATTTACAATAATGATTGCTTTTTTTTTGTTTTTGTCTCTTAATTTATAAAACAACAGATAAAAAAAAATTTGATGGACAATCCATGTCATCATGCGTCTCTTTTTATTTTAATGTTTCACTTGTAAGCAAGATTCTAAATCTAATCCATCTCTAGATTCTCCTAGGAATAACGGTAATATAATTAACATTTTAGAAAATTTTTGTAAGGTTCTTTACTGAATATTAAATGACCAACTATTTTCATTATTTTTTTTCATTCTTAATTGATTCCAAATTTCAATAGAAAATAAGTCTCTAGTAGAAACTTAAAGAGCATGATCGAAAGAAAATTTAATATGACCTCGTTTCAATTTAACAAAAAGGAAAAGAATAAAATCAATTGGAAATTAAATTTTGATTATGAAAATATTTATCTCGAGATAAGATTCACTTAACATCAATTGTAAAATTTCGATAGTCTAGAAGATATCATTAAAACCTAAGTAGAGTTCGATATGGATAATGAATTGACAGCAAATAAAGAAATATGTGTGGAATATGATGGAAGGAGGGTGGAGAAGAAATTAGTTGATTGCTAGAGCTTTCTTTGTATTCGACATTAATTTTTTCTTTACAAATCATCAAACAAAATCACATGTTTTTCATCTTTCTATGAATAAGATAATTTTTTAAATTTGCTTTTAAATTTGAGACTTAGTTTCGATCAGAATATTAAATATTACTCAATAGCACCTGTGCAAGTAAGACTTCTGTTTAAAATGAATTAATTTATGTATTTCGTACGTATGATCAACTCTATAAAAGAATATAGTCAAATTAAATTATAATGATGTCGAATTCATATAATTGTTAATGAGTGGACTTAGTTTTTTTTTTAACAACGTCCATAATATTACAATTAATTTGTCAATATTCTGAAACATCAAGTTTTTTTTTTATCACCTCCAACTATATTAATTATAGGACTAAACATGACAGCTTAAAAAATATCATCTCATAATTTATTTAATAATTTAAATGGTAAGTCAAATACAGATGGCGATGAGATCTCGTCTATCCATTTAATTTTTTTTAAAGAGTGACACAATTCACTTTTTATAAAATATATCAGAAAAAATTAGTAGATAGTGAAATGAAAAAAAAAAGTCATATTTGAAAAAATAATATAATTTAATGTATAATTCGGTTGTTTGACTAAAGATATGTAGTCTTTGTTGGGTGCATATCCTCCGTAGTCGTAGCAGAAATGAGACCTAGCATGTACATTGATTGAGCTATAGACGATTCAATCCATCATCCCAAGTATAGAGTCCATACCCCAAAAATCATTCTTTACAAACCCTTTTCCAAAAGCCTGAAAGAAGATTATGAAAAAATAAAAGAGAGAGAGAGAGAGAGAGAGAGAGAGAGAGAGAGAGAGAGAGAGAGATAATAAAAATAAAAATTAATTACACATCGAACTGTGACTACTCACCTTCTATCTTTCTCTCTCTTGCTGTCGGTCCTGAAACTATTTGTAATCTCCCGACCCCTCCAAACATCCTCATTAATGGAACCCTCGCTCTCTCTTCTCCTTTGTTAATTTCTCTCTCTAAAGGAGAGGTATAATTCCCCATCTACCATCTCTCCTCCAAAGTTTTTAATTCCTCAACCTGTTCTGCATCAGCAAGGATTGCTAGCAAGAGCAAGTTCATCATCATATAGAGCATCTAAACGAACCCGAGAGAAGCAAGATCGGACGGTGGAGGAGGAGGCCACGTCAGGACCATGGTATCATGGTAACATACCATGGTCCAATCCACAAGCCTCCTTCCATTTCTCCACCAACACCATTGCTACACCTCTTATGGGGCCCCTCCCCCTTTTACACAAAAACCCATCATTTCTTTAAAACCCGCCCTTTCTTCAATGGCCCAGGAGCCCTCTCACCCCCCACACCAAGAAAAACAAGGCAAAGAAACAAAACGAGAAGAAAACACTCGCAGTAGCAGTAGCAGTAGCAATAACAACCAAGAATCCAAGTCATGGCTACAATTGGGACTTAGCACCCCCTCCATCTCCGGGCAAGAACAATCCGAGAGACAAAAGATCACCGAGTTGCAGCTCTTTACCGATCCCGTCTCCGCTGCCGCACAGGAAACACCCGGTCCAGCCACCCACATTGCCCCGGCGGTGCAAGTGCCGGCATTGGAGCATCCGACCCGACCGTTTCCCTTTTTCTCATCAGGATTAACCGGTGGACCATCTACTGAGGCAGGTCCATCAACAAGTGAGGCAGGTCCGTCAACTAGTAGTGCAGCGGCGAGGGTTGTCATATTGCCGCCACGGCCTCAGACCGGTCTTTGGTTTGTGCTGCGGGCTTCACGGAATCAGTGAGTTTTACTCTCGATCGTTTGTATTATGTTCCACATTCGTGAAGAGAAACCGGACATTACATGGCAATATATGTTCACTACTTTGTGTCTCCTTGTGAATTATAATTTACATTCTCTTCCAAGAACTTTGGCCAGTGAGATGCATCTCAGTTCCCATCAGTTGTCAACTCTAATGCCACATTTGTATTATTAATTATTTATTAGTTGAGTTTATCTCAAGTGCATGCATGAGTTGCATTGGTGGTTGAATATTCCTGTAGTATGATGCTTCATTTTTTTTCCAAATCTTGATCCTTTTCTTACTTTGGGCCTAATTACAATATACTCTTTTTATGGTGCTTGATCAATGTAGGAGGAGAGAACCTTGGTTGCCTCAAATATCAAGGAGCTTCATAAGGATTAGGTAATTAATTCAGGCAGATTAATTTAAACTTCCTCTTTTAAATGAAATTATAGATATCTTCTTGTTTCTTGATGTGAAATGTGATGCATTTCTGTTATTGTTTTTTATAGGGATGGAAGGATGACTGTAAGCATGGTGATGAAGTATTTGGTTAATAGGCTTGGGCTTGAGCATGAATCACAGGTACACATCTTAATTAATTAATTAATTAGTTTTTCTCTCCCCTTCTGTAGTAATTAATATTAGTCTTTAAATGGTAAAAGAAATTTGTATAGTAGAGCTTCAATAGTTGCATTATAGTGCATTTCTTGGTATTTTGTTATGGTGGTTGAAAGGAACTTTGGAGCTAGCTAGACGGAAATTATTATTTTTTTTTCTATTAGAAAATAGTTTGAAAAAGAGAGGATATATAATTATATATATATAAATATTTTTCTTATTTATTTCTAGCTTTATATAGTACCATTTGTTGTAGGTAGGACGTATTCGTCTAAGTGGCGCATCATTGCTTTCCCCTGATAAAGGCTTCCTTGAGGTTAAACATGGGGTTAATTAATTAAGTTGTTGGTTAAGCCTTAATTTGTGTTTTATTAGTTGTTTCTTTCTCTCTCGTCAAAAGGGTCGTTTTTCTTCCTTTGTTTTCAAATTTACTCCTCCGCTAGATCTCCGTATTCTCTCTTCTTCAACTATTTCTTTATTCTGTCATTAAAAAATAAATATAATAATAAATTAATAGTTGGGAAAATAATAATAATAATAATAATAATAATAATAATAATAAATTTAGTAGTTTACGCAGCAAGGTGTCATAAGTCATTAGCAAACTAGCAAGCACGCGTAAAAGTTAGTGCAGATGAACAATCTTGTGCAGTCAGTGGTACGACAGGATCTATTCGTTTGTTCTATTTAAGACTTTTCAAAGGACGAAGAAGCAAAACAGTGTAGGTTATGATTAGATAGTCTTCTCATGATGTGCTGCTCTCTCTCTCTAGATCCCTCTCCTCTCTCTCCTCTCTCCTCTCTCCTCTTTCCCCTCTCTCTCCGTCTCAAACTCAAAGAAATAAGAAGGCACAAGTATGCATGTATGAATGAATATTCATTCATGGCCCA
Organism: x Bolboschoenoplectus mariqueter; assembly: GCA_037678475.1. NCBI lineage: Eukaryota > Viridiplantae > Streptophyta > Magnoliopsida > Poales > Cyperaceae > x Bolboschoenoplectus > x Bolboschoenoplectus mariqueter. The sequence goes on along the minus strand of CM075258.1, from coordinate 2,501,673 downwards.
TGATGACAAAGTGAAACTTTTATCTCTCTTCCTATGCTAAAACATTACCATAAATGGATAGAAAAGAAATACCTAGTAAAAGATGTAGCAAAGACTTTCCCTCAGAACATGCACATTAACAGCACTTTTGTGTTCTTCTTGACTCCATTAATTGCATTAAATACCCATAACAAGACTTCTTCTTTTACATAAAAATAACAAAAAGAACGACTTTTTTTTTTCAAAGCATCCTAATTATACGGTTATATATATATATATATATCCAGTTTCAACAAAGAGAAAAGAAAATACTGTTCTTTCTACATGCTACAGTGCAATGCATGCACCAAGTAGGTGCCACATCCATCTAATCTCCTCGAGAATCATGCCTCAATAGTTCCAAGAGAAGCTGATGGTGCATTGTGTGAAACGCATGCAATTGAATCGTAAATTAAAGGATATATACCTTGGCGAGAGTTGTACTATACTTTTTGGAGTCATATTAGATTTCCATGTTTGTAACATGTAATAATACATGGAAGCAAGATGGGAATAGGAGAAAGAAAAGAAGCACATGAAATTAATTCTTTTACTAAATTGTCCACTTTATAGTAGAAACTGAACCTTACCTAAAAGTTAAATTAAGGTAGAAGAGAATTTTTATTGACCAAAACGAGGTTACTTTGGGAATTGTCATTATTTGGAAGTACAAAAAGGTAACAACAACAACAACTAACAAACCATTAATCCATCTATAGTGATAAGTGATGATGCCCTTTTCAGGTTCTTAGTCAAAAAATATTATTTACCATAAAGAACAATGACATGATAATGAAACAAACTAATAAGTTAATTAATTAATAAATAAAATATAAAATAGAGGTAGGGGCAAAATAGTCATTTGACATGATAGGGGGTACCTGTGAATGCTTCTATAAAGGCATTACTCACCTACCATCAATGAAAGTTATGCACCATCTATTAATCCACTTGTCTGGGTTGGGATTGTTCCATTGAAAGTCGACTACCCCCCCCCCCCTCTTTCTCTCTCTAAAAAAATGGTGGAAAAGATCACATAATAATGACACGTAGATTTTTTGTTCTCCGGTCCGAGGCTCAAGTGGACCTTATTTTGTGCTATATTGCATGCGACTCTTAATTTTTTTTATTTATATATATATATATCAAACTAATGCATAATTATGACAGGAGGCCCCATATATTATTTTTTTAATCGAAACTAATTAATATGCATTCATTATTTCTATTGTACTATATTTTGACTTGTATATATATATATATATATATATATATATATATATGTTTGTGGTACCAGAAAGTTAGATCACACTTCTTTACTAGCCCAAAAGTAACTTGCATTTACAAAATACAGATTCGTAATTCCAATTTAATTTGTTTTCTAGGTTTAATTGCATAAATTGTAGATTTTAATATTTTCTCTGATAAAATTTGTCACCCAGGTTTATTTCTATATATGTTTATAAACCTTTCAATTTTTGCACTTTTATTTTAATTTAAAAAGTCATCGTTAATTATATATTCAAACTTCTCCCATGTTATGAAAAAAGAAAAAAAAAAAAACTGTGCTAAAATTGACAGGAGTTCCATTTCAAGTACACTATTTATTAATTAGTTTATCTTAAAATAATTAGATAGCGTGTTTCAAAAATATTTTTTCAGAGTTCCTTTTCAACTACACTATTTATTAATTAGTTTATCTTAAAATAATTAAATGGCGTGTTTCAAAAACTTTTTTTCAGAGTTCCTTTTCAAGTACACTATTTAATTAGTTTATCTTCAAATAATTAATTAAAATAGCGTGTTTAAAAAACATTTTTTCGGAATGGTCTAATGTATACATAAATTTAATTTAAGGTCCAGTCTAGGAGAAAAAACAAAAGACAAATAAATTTTAGAATTGAGCTGTAAATTCTGCATCTTCTCACAAAACTTCAAATTTAAAGGTCAACTCTCGGACTGTTATATAAATTAATGCCTAGCTATCACAAATATATTAATTAATCAATATGTAGCACGCTCCCTTCATTTGCAAGTAGAAATCCGTTGCACAAATCACGTTTGCTAATTAATTGAGTTCCTAAATTAATTATTTAATTCATTTTTCACACTTTAATTAATACTCTACTATAAGCATGTATAATTAATATCTGTTATTGAGTGCTAAACATAAATTGAAGGAAAATATGACATTTATTTGAAGAAAAGTTTGAAATTGGAAAATGTAATTGGACATTATATTTATGCATGAAAATATTATACCCTGAATTGTAACGTGGTTTTTTTTTAATTGAGTAGGATATCACAAAATAATTTCTGAGTTGGTGCTCTGACACATCCAATATTTTAGCAACAAACCAACTATGATAAGATTCAAACATATATTACTCAAAAATGGATTAATTTAGATTCTCTGCTTCTCTGTTTCCTTTTACTTTGTAAAACAGAAATTTTAATGCATCGTATTTTATTAAGATTTGTTTTGAGCTTATGAGATTCACACACAGAAAAAATCTCTTACAAATTCACAAATAATATACACACGCTGCGCTATACGGTGCAGTGTAACAGAAGATAATTAAGCTTCTTCAAATTAAAACTATAGGATGAGGTGACAATTGGCATTAGTCTCATATATATATATATATATAAATATAAGAGTACAGATAATACAACAATCATTTTTTAACCATACTATATTATGGAAAGCTTCATGCTAGAAGATAAGGATTAAATTTAATTAACCAATATGCTACAAGACCACTATACAATGACACGCGCTTTAAGAAAAGATCTATTCATTAAAGAATTCTTTTTACGGATAATTTTTAAACTTTTTTTTGGCAGCTAGTTGGTATGTTGAACTGAATTTTGTTTTTAATTACACTCCTCATAAAAGAACAGATCCAAATATTTACAAAGACTAGATTAGATGACTACCTAAAATAACCAATCCACTAGCTAGAGATTAAATATCTCTTGTTATTTGGTTTTTGTTCCTTTTGTTTTGTCCTTTTGTCATTTTGTGACTATTTGATCTAAGTTTAAATGAATTTTCAAAATCATAAAATTTTACATGCATACATTTACCATGAAAATTAACGAGATCAACAGTTTGAATTTAGAATTCGAGTGTCAGATTTTGAAATATAAATTAAAAAGTGAGTTTGTGATATTTTATGACATAAAAAACTAGCGATATTAGAACCTTCCTCATGTAATTAACATTAATTAATTCTAAGTGAAAATTTAGCTAGGTTTCTAATTGATTTGCATTTGCCTTATATTTCTAACCTTAGCAAATCAGACTCCAACTTTTTTCACATATATGTTGAAGAAGTTTCCCCTCTTTTTTCGTTTTTTTTCGCTTTTTCTGTTTTTTTTTTTCTGTATTTGTTATTATTTTTGTTTTTTTTTAATGGACAGTGCATGGGTTGGTAGGTTACGTGCATCTCATGCAGGTTTTTCATGAGATCTCTTTGATTGAATTGAATTGAATTGAATTGAATGCATGTATGATCCATATCATCGTCATGCTTTCAATTTGCTTAGCTCACCTCAATTTCAAACTTTGGTTTTCCCCTTCTTGAAAGGCAAGCTTGGCCCCACATGTTCGTTTTCTTGGTGGACCCTACGCCATGTACATATTGGCATATTGCTCTTTCTTAGGTTGTAGCTTTTAGTTTAGTGTTAGAGTAGTTCTTAGGAGCCATCAAGGGAATTAAGTGGGTGCAACTTATAGGAGATGTTTAACGGGCCCAGTAGCTTCACCAGCTATCTAGCAACTCTTTTCAAGATTAGGTCTACATGTACCTCTCATTGCTCATGTCTTCTTTATTATTGTTCTTATCAAATTATATACACATATTTCTAGCTTAATTATTTGCTTCTATAAGATAACATATATTTGTGCCAGACATGGAACAAAAATGAAATACTAATTAATGTAAATCTATCATGAAATTTAATTAAATATTTTTAATAGAAAATTGGGTTTTTTTAATCATGAAGTTTAATTAGATACTAATAATTTAATAAAAAAAATAGGCTTTCTTTGCTGTATAGTTGTCGCTGGTATTTTTTTTTATCACATGAATATTTTTCTATAAAGAACTATAATATATAGCATATATGAATTCTTTTGTATCCTATCAATTCCATCTTTTTTTCTTTGAATTAAATATTTTACTTTGCTTGCGTGACTTGTGAAATTTAAATATACAGTAAATATACAGTGGACCAAGCATACAAATTTTGATGAATCATTTTAGTTAGGCACAACTCACATCCAGATAGTTTAATAGATTGGGAACCTCCCCAGAAAACATAAGACCTAACTATTCAATTAAAAAAAATTAATGAGACCTAACTTCAATTACTTCCCTCCCCCTCCGGTTGTTGTTAGAAATTCTTTTAGAATAGTCAACCTATCTATTAGATCATGATTTAGGTCATCTAAGACAAATGCAATTTGTAAATTAATTTGCATATGCTTTAGAAAGGAGAGGGGAGAGAGAGAGTGACTAATCATGCGTCGGTTGTGGGGCCCACGCAAACAAAAGAATAATCAATCCCATCTTTTTGCACTTTTCTCTTGAAGGCATCCACATAGGAATCTAAACAACTATTGCACTAGCCCTGTGGCAACTCGTGTAGTGGATCCTATTATTGTGGTTTTAGTAACAATTAAGGTCGAAAAACTGGTTAGTAGTTAATTGGGATATATCTCACTTGGGTAAAAAAGTAATTTGGATAATTAATTTCAAGTTTTGATCATAACTTTGACTTTTGAGTCAAACTAACTCATGTTATGGATATATCAAATTTCATTATTTATATGATTTCTGTCTATTTGGAAAAGTTCATAAGGTTCATTTTTAACTAAAAATATACAAAAGGAACTACTTGGAAGTTTAGTTTAGATTTTCATTTGTTAGATATTATTATATTAAGTTGTCTTGATCTGGCTTATTTTGTAAATTAATATCAAATGTATATGTTCTAGATTCTTCAAGTTGAATTTAATTAGAGTTTCTATTTTTTTTAATTTAATCCAATTAAATTTTCCATGAAGATGGAAAATATTGAAAAGTTAGATGATAAGATTCTCGTACTTTGACTATATCTCTATAATAATTACATCAATCAAATATGTATTATTGGTGGTTAGAATTTTTTTTAACTTTAATTTGAATATTTTCATATTAGGTCTTCATATTAATATATATTGCGCACTTTATACATAGATCTAAACTAAGAAAAAAGAAGGTTGCTTAGTTCAATGGATAATGTAATATTTATTTATTTCAATTGATTATAATTGATATCGTAATATTAACACCAAATAAAATATTTGCATTGAATTATATACTTATACTCCATAATCAATATCATCTCAAACATAAATATTCTCAACAAACACAAAACATTAGACTTACTTAATTATTACCAAAAAATACAATTGAACATCAAGCACACATAACAACAGGAGCAACACAAGACAGAGCCACAATAGATCTGGGTAAATAAGTGAAAGTGAGGAAGTAATAATACAGTTGAGAGGGTTTGTGTGCTTAGAATTACTACAAATGGGGACGAAAAAAACTAACAGGGGACGTGCATGCAGTTTCTTTGTTCTCATGCGTTAGTGTTAGGTGGCCTTGATGTTGTAAAATATAACAAAAAAAAAAAGTGAAGGGAGGCAATAATTAATGAAATAAAATAACATTGGAATAATTAAAGCCAAGGTTTAATTAGGTCTAGCTGGAAATTATCACACATTCTCCAAACGTGCTACTTGTGTTCTCCTTCAGTCACTCATTACGCATTACTCGTTAATCATTAGCCTATAGAGAATTGTGACCCCCCCCCCCCCCCCCCACCCCCAATCCAAAGAAAAAAGGAAAAAAAATTGTTTGTGTGTCTTCCCAGGTTAATTACCTACTAACTCTTATGTTTATTTATTTATTATTTATATATATCTGTTGGGTAATTTTAGCACATAAATTTTATAGTAAATTCAACTCTTACTGTATATTCTTTTGAAAAATATTGTTTAAATTAAAAAAAAACTAAAATTATAGATGTATTTCTAATTATTTAGATAGAATGTATATTAATTTTAAATCTATTTAGAATTTAATTGATCATTCATCATAATATCATTAAAATCCCACCATTAAAATTTTAAAATTATTTGATGGAAGGTAAAATTTCTTTCAAATTGGTCCAAATTTAATACATATTTTATCTAAATAATTAAAAATATATCTATAATTTTAGTTTCTATTTTGAGCAATATTTCTCAAAAATATATATCATAAGATTTGAATGTATCATAAAGTTAGTTATAGGTTAGAATTTCATTTTTTATTTTTTTAAAAAAAAAGTGGCAAAGCACCTGTTTCATTAAACGCTTTTACTTTTTATAGAATAGTATATCTCCCCAGTTTTATATCCTTAGAAATTTTTTGCGGTGCGTAGATAATTCTAATATATGTTAAGTACCTTTTTGCAATAAAATCTGCCCAAATTATTTGTAAACAGTGTCCTCTAACCACTCTGCATTAAATAAGAAGTCAATTAAATCATTTATTTCAAGTAGTTTCTAATTAGCGCACTCGAGAAAAGTATAAGATATTTGAGATAATTGTTGCTTTTTATTTGGATTTTGCATTTTTTTTTCTCATCTGTTAAATGGTGTCCTCTAACCACCCTGCATTAAATAAGAATTCAATTAAATTATTTCAGGTAATTTGAAGATATAAAGAAGTATAAGAACATGTTCTTTACCTACCATAACAAATTTTTTTATGAGGCCTTTTTAATTAGGTAAAAATATAAACCCGTTTGATCCATTTGTTAATTAATCAAACAATATATACTAATATGGCTTGTTCTGAGGATTCATTATGTAATAGTTTGTAAAGCTATAATATTTGATCTCACCTAACTATGCACAAGCATATATTTGTGGGGTAAGTGCAAGCATATATCAGTGATATGTGTTTCTTAGATAGCTATTACTATTATATGGTAGGTATACTTGGTAGTATAAATGTCAAGTAGTATTAATCAATTCTTATTGTATTCTATCATGAGACATATAGTATCATCAATGGTAGGGAAATCTTAGCTACCTTTTCTAATTTTGCTTTCAACTTTGTTGCAACATCAAATCAACATTGACATGCATGCACTTCAACTCCATACACGAATTATAAAAAAAGTTGTACTTACACATCACTACTCAAAATTAAATTAAAAACCAATAATCAAATCCCATGTGTGGAGCTATTAATGGATGTCCATAATTTATAATCTGATCCAAATTCCATAAATAGATCCGCATAATTCCATAAATATATATCGTAGCTTATTAGTAGGATTTGAATCCAAATCCGTTACAAGCTAGATAAATAATATGAGGCCAATGTAGTAAATTTGTTCGTGCTGTTTCTAGAACTATATATAATTTATTTTCGAATTAATTTAATTAAAATTAGTTGTATTAATTTTTTAATTAAATTACTGTTATTAATTTGAATTTCTGTACTATAAAATAATTATGCTGATTTGTGTCATACATGCATTATCTTATTTCAAACATTGTCGCTAAAATTTTTCAAAAGTATGTACTATTTAGAGAATGCAAATTATTCAAAAGTTAGTAAATAATAAAAAAAAAAAACCACAGTCCAAAATAAACATCATCTTCAACTATTAATAATTTTATTAAGAATGCTTCTCTGATACATTGTTTCAGGTTTAAGGTATTAAAATTTCTTTCCTTAAATCCTACATTTTGCAATTAGAAAAAACTTGCGTCGCTTTTTTTCAGTTTTAGAGTAATTTTCCAAGAAAGATGGACCGACATGCTCCAATAAGCTCCGTATTCTATTCTCTTCCAATATATCATATATGATATATATTTTTTGTATAAATATAATGATGTAACAACCATTAGGCGTTACTCTACCATCCCATTGTTGGACCACTTCTCACATGAAAGAACCATTAAGCGTACTATAAGCTCAACTTAAAAACCAAATAATATATATTGTCTCAATGATCATCCCCATTAATGACTAGCTTGTTAGATTTTTGAGGTTTGAAATGCTAACTACTGCCCTCTATCTAAAGGAAACAAGAGTGATATTAACACAATCAAGCTTAGGTTAATAGATTCTACAAATAGTCAAGTATACAATCAATCTTAAGTAACCTTTATTGTCAAGTTTACACAATTAATAGTACTCAACATGAACTTCAATGTTTGTTAATTCAAGGGCTAGTTTTTTTTCTTTCTCATCTCATCCTTAATTAATTGGATCTTTAATTCATGCTTTTTTGTTTAATTAAGAATTCAATTTTGTTGATGGGGAGACACATGACATGTGAGATGAAAATACTATACACATGTGCAACAATTTCGGATTATCATTTTATTGGCCCCTCCACTCCATGCTTGTATTTTGCACACTTCTTCCAGCAACATCACTTTCCATACCCATCTAAATAGTAGCAAGTTTAGTATTGCCGAGGCGCATTGGGGGGGGGGGGGGGGGGGGGGGGGGGGTTTCATTTTGGGGGTAAAGTTGGTAAAAAAAATTCACAAAACAAGAGTTCAGATTATAAAGAGAAAAAAATTTAAAGAAAGTAGCTTTTGATCTAGTGATAAAAATAATTTCTCCATTCATTCATTTTTCTTGTAGATTGCAGTAGATCCTTTTGTAATCTTGGTTGATAACTTTTTTCCCTGAATTATAATGTAAAGATCATGCAATTATATTTTGTCCCATTGATGAACAGGTAGAAATAACATGTAAAGGGCAAAGGCTTCATCCTGCCATGACACTAGAACAAGTTCGAGATAACATATGGTGTTCGAGAGAGGCGGGCCCGTCAGTTCCCAGCCCATCGAGCACCGTCGCGAATCATCTGATGACACTGGAGTACGGTAGAAGCGCGTAGAAATCTACACCCCGTTTATAACTAGTCAGTACACTGATTCTTTTTTTTTTTCTTTCACTCTTTTTTTTTCAATTTAACCCTACAAGATCGTGTTTTCTTGTTTCTTTTTTATTGTCTAATTCATTGAGGAAATATCTTGGAGGTACATTAAATGTCCAGAAGTGAGGGGTGAAAAGCAGATGTATTTTCCAAGCCATTTTGGCTCAATACTTTTCTCATCTTACCTAAATTAGTAATAACAGTTTACCTATTGGAACTCTCAATCCAACTTCAAAAATAGATCCTAATTCAGGTTCTCTCTTTTGAGGAAAAAAAAAAGATTGCCATACCAATTTTCAAGCCAGATATGAGCAATCTCATATATAATATTCTACTCTTTGGACCACTTCTTTTTTTGTTGTTAAAAAAAAACAAGCAAGTAGTCCTTCTGAAATTCTACCAGAAAACCTACTAAAATTAAACACATTTGCTACAGCTTTGCACACCAATTATTAACTCGGCAATTCTACCAGAAAACCTACCCCACTTTGGACCATATTTTATTAACATATTGCAAACTTTGAACCATATTTTGTTAACATATTGCAAGTTTGGAACAAGAAGTCTATACCTTACAAAAGTTTAAACGCATTTTCTGTCCTTTTACTTAAATTCTCCAACCAAAGAACTATTATTATTTTTTTTTAAATAAATAATAAGATAAGTTATGGCTAAACAGCACTAAGGAAGGCATCAAGACCTTTTCAAAATGAAAATGGAACACTAGGAACAGGAAGGTGCCAGTAGAGGGTCTGCATCAGGGAAAGACAAGTGTTGATGTACATTGAAGTTGAAGTCTATGATCCCAACAAAGGGAAGTGCAAACATTACATTACTATCACTACATACTTTTGACAATGATATGCTAACAGTACCAACATATAACATAAAGCAAGTCCAATAAACTCCCTGCATATACTTTTGGTATTTCCTTCTACAAAAAGAGGTCTGGAGTTGCATTGCCAATTTAATAATTAACAACCAAACAAAATATTAACTTAATTGCCAATCCTCTTTAATACCCTTCTTATAATTTTTTTTTATAGAAGTTGGATGTCATGATAACCCAATCTAAAATTGCAATTATGTAACCTAATTAGTGCATATTAAAGAAGCATTAATGCTAAGTATGAAACCTATCAGCTCAGTGACAAAAAGAAGGCCAAGTATATTTTTAATCAAAAGGTTTAGGAACAATGAAATTATCTGCATGAGTACAAAATTATCTAATCATGATTTTTTAATCACTCACAAATAGCCAAAGTGTTTTCATTGTTAAACACAAAGAAAACAGTACAGATTTGGCCTGCCATTGTTGTCACACTGACTTGTGAGAAGCTATGCTCAACAAAACCTACGTCTAGATCTAGTTCTCTGATCTTGGCTCTAGTTTTGTTTTGTTCTGAGCAGTGAGGACAACAAACTAATTATGTGTTTCAATTTGTAGTCAAATTATACAGTGGTGAAGCTTCAAGAATGATTGTTATAAAAAAAAAAAACTCAACAAAAGAGAAAACTGGTTGTTCAGAAAAGGAATCATAGCGCTGAGTTCAATTGTAAAATTCAACCCCCTTCTCCCTATCGCTGAGACGTACAAAACAAAAGGGGCAGGAAAGAAAGAAGAAAAAAGAAAAAAAATGCCTCAATGTGTGAGAACAATTAATAGTTAGAAACCTAACAATATATAGTTTTTGAAAACATTACTCATATGACAGTCAACACACAGTATATTAACTAGGTCCAAATCTGAAAAATGTTACAGATAACCAAAGACCAGAAAGAAGAAATGGCTGTTATCTCTCAAGCCCCAATTCTACAATGATAGTACACAAAGAGTATTCAGTGTCAAAAAGGACTAAAGTGATTAATGAAGAGTACATGAGTGCCCCGCACCCCACATCTCCACCGACCCAAGCCCAGAAACTTATGCTAGCTCAAAAAGAAATATCTAGATTCAATTCTGGACATGTTTTAGACGAACCAAGCCCAGAAAGGAATTAGTCTTGTTCTTATACAATCTTGATCCATAAAAACCTTTCTGCAGCTTACAAAATAAAAAAAATCCAATGCCTTTTCAGGAAACTAGTACCTAGGCAGTATATCAAAAAAGGCAATCTTGTTCAAGTAATGAGCCCATTCCATAGCAATCCAAATGTTTAATTAATCAGTTATCTTGAATATCACTTATATTGTTAACTTCTTGTGTAATATAATAACATGATAAACAAAAGTAATCCTATTTGGTCACTAAGTCGCTACCAGAAAACAGAAAAACATACATACTAAAAGACAACCCATTGCAACCATGATAAGTAAGAAGCATAACAGAGGACAGACAATTAATGACTTCAAAAAGCATACAAACTTTATAACTTTGATAGCCCAAAATTTCCCGTAAAACCCTTCTAAAGTCCTTTCTTTGGATGACCAAAAATTTCCAAAGAACATTTCTCTCAGACATCTATCTAAATGTATATGTCTACTTCATCAAAGTATATATCCCAACTGAGCAAAAGTATAGCTATACTAACCTAGTTCTTGACTTCAATGCTGCATCTACAGCCCTTTCTTCAGCTCTTGAATTTCACAGTATATTTTCCTTCTTGGCCCGACTGCAGTTATTCCCATCTCTCTCAAATCCTCTAGGGTAAGCAAAGGCAGCATTGTTTCATCCACCTCATGTATGTCAAATTCACGTTTGTACCGGGCAAGACCAAGCCGGTCCAGCCAGTCATGGACCCCCCCCATCTCAGTCAACCCAGCCCCTCCATTCTGATTAGTCCAACAGTTATGATCGGCTGCCAAATCATTAATTTCGTCAGATTAATGCATGTCTACCACTGGACTAAAGTTTTTGTTATTAGAAACCCTAACAACCCTAGCCATGGTATCTGAGCTCTCACATTGATTCTCAGGACCTGATTTGCAACATTGCATAATTTGTTGTCAAATAAATACAGTTAGTTATCCAATCCGTAGCAAATTTTATTATCTATCTTTGTCTTTTAAATCCTCCTATACACCACAGTACTTGAACAAATAGCCAATGGCAAACTTTTCAAAATAGATAATAAACTTTGCTATCGATTAGATAACTAATTGTATTTATTTAACAATGACATACAATTATTCAAGCTGGATCAATTACTAAAACAGGATTGAACCAAATTGACGAATTATCGAAGATGCGCAAATAGTAAACAGATGACAAGGAAAATAATAACCTAAATTATGAGCAGAGGTCTTGGTACGGGTGCGTTTGGAGCGCCCTGACTCAGAATCAGACGTCTTCAGTTGAGTGTCCGTCCCTGGAAAAAGATCCACCAAAAGAATAAAGGAAATCAGTTAGTTCTCATTGAAAATTAACGGGGAAAAAAAGAAGCAGCAGCAGAGAAGTAGAGACGGGTGTGAGCTTTCCCGTTGGTTGTCAAGACCTGATCCACAAGACTCCATAATTTTTTTTGCTAAATACTTTACAATTAACAAACTAATAAATAGCAATTTACTTATTATCTATCTCTGTCCTGTCCATCTTCCTACGCCACACTACTGGAAACAATAGCCAATGGCAAACTTCTCAAAATAGTTAAACAGATATCAATACCATGTTATTCCAAAAATATATATATAACAATAGCAAAATTAATTCAGAATAGTTAGCCAGCTTGATCTATTACTAAAACAGGATTCGACCAAAAGGGCTAAGTATAGAAGAAGCACTAACTAATATTAAACATATAATAAAGAAAATAAATAACCTAAATTCTCAGTAGGCGTCTTGGTGCTGATGTGCTTGGAGCGCCTGGACTCAGTATCAGGCGTCTTGGCTAGATTTCCCGTCCCTGGAAAAAGATCACATAAAAGAAAAAACAGGAAATTAGTGAGTTCTTACTGAAAATTGGATTAACTAAGAAGCACAAACATTAAACAAATAAAATAAAGAACCTAAATTGTGAACAGGGGGCTTGTTATTGGTGCGCTTGGAGCGCCCGGACTCAGAATTAGGGGTCTTCTTTTTGTTCTCTGTCCCTGAAAAAAGATCATAAAAGAAAAGAGAAATTCAGTCTGTTCTTACAGAAAAGTAACTGGAAAAAGAAGTTCAAGAAGAAGCGGCAAAGAAGTAGACATGGGTGTGAGCTATCCTGATGATTCTCAGAATCTGAATTGCAAATATTTACAATTAATAATCCGATATACCGAAATTTACTTACTATTCATCTTTGTGTTGTCAATCCTCCTAACCAATTGCAAACTTCACAAGTAAAGAACACCATTTCATTCCAAAAATGTATAACAATAGCATGAAATAATTGATCAGGACAGTTAATCCAGCTGGACCAAAAACTAAAACGGGATTCCAGAAAAAGGACTAACTATAAAAGAGGCGCAAATAATAAACAAACAATTAAAGAACCTGAATTATCGCCAGGGGACTTGGTACGGGTGCGCTTGCGGCGCTTAGTGCCAGAATCAGGCGTCTCATTTTGATTTCCGGTCCCTGGAAAAGATCACAGCAAAAGAAAAGACGAAATCAGTGAGTCCTTACTCAACGGAAAAAGAAGCAATGGAGAAGTAGAGAGAGCGGTGTGAACAAGTACCAGCATCGCGAGAGGTGGTAACGGAGCTGCGCTTGCGCTCGGAGGAGGGTGTACGCTCGCCGAGGTCGCTCAGGCGAACATTCGCCTTGCGCTTGCGCATCAACTTGATGGTTGGCGATTCCTCGGCGGCCATTGCGGGGCCTGCTACGGTGCAGAGAGAGAGGGGAGGGGGGGGGGGGGGGGGGGGGTGGGGGACTACTGAGTGATGCGTTCTCAGTTTCAGTTGTTAGTTAAGAGGGACTTGGTCGGCAGTTGCTAATTAAAAACTAGGAGGAGGATAATCATACAGTGTTTTTTTTTTTTCATTTTACTCCGTATTTTATTTATGAGTTTTGTGATTATGGATTTACATATAAGAATATATTCAGTTCATTAGATAAAATGGAAAAGGCACGTAATATTTATCTTAGAGATTATGGAGTTGTTTGAAAGAAAAAAAAAATGAAATAGTAAAAAGAACAGTGATGGTCAAAGTTAAGAGCGGAAGTAAAAGAAAGAATTATAGTAGAAAGAGAGAATGATTTATGAATACTATTAAAATAATTTTCAATTTGATAATTAAAAATATAATAATATTAAAAGGGTGAGGATTTATTGATAATGGTTAATTTGGTAATGATTTTCCAAATAGAATTTTAAAAATATATAGAAAAAAAATATTATAAATATATTTTTTAAACTTATAAATTGATTGCGCTTCAAATTTCATATAATTTAAATGTCATTTGATTTTCCAACAGAAATAATCAAAATTATATAAAATTTGCAATAGTCCAAATTTTATGATTTTTAGTGAAATATCAAATTCAATTAAACTGTATTAAATTTGAACCATAATCAATCTATCTCTCTTTTGATAAGTGAAGTAAATTGAGCAATGTTAAATCACTGTGTTTAATATTAATGAAGTAATGAAGTAACGAGAGTCAAAAGTTAGAAAATTTTGATGATTTAATTTATTGTACATTCACAAATATTTTATCTTATTTATCTTAAATCACTTCAATTTTGATACATTAAAACTTCTTCAAAATACTTAAATTATTAATATTTTGTTTGTCAAACTTTTTTTTTATCTTTAAAACTTTTTACAGATTTTTGGAATTTACTTAAGAAACTATGTCAATATTGACGAGTTGATTCTTGTCGAGGGATCCCATCCAAAGTTATAATTTGTATATATTTTTCTTCTTTTTTCTTACTATTGCGACATTTTCTATTTTCCTGAATGCAAATCTGTGCTCAGACAACACCTTTTTGTGCAGAATTGTGATCAGTGTATTAATAAAAGTACGTGGCACATAAGTACGGTACAGATGGTATGTATTCGGATACGGTCAAAACACGCATACGTGCTTAGACATATTGTATTTGACGTGTCACATGTTATGTCCTTACAAATATCGTATTAGGCGATAAGTACACTGGACACGACAAGTTCAAGTATCTAGCTGACACATAATACATCTAGACACGTCTATAAAATTTTAAAAAATAATTATTATAATATATTTTTAGTAGATATTACAAACACATTTTAAAACATATATTATTATAAAAAAAATTCCTCCATTTTTTCTATTTCTTTCGGATTTTTTTATTTTTTTCTGAATTTGAAAATATTTTTTAATAATTAAAAATAGAAATTTAATTAAAAAAATTAAAACATGTCGTACCGTCAGAAGTATCGTTCTTAGCACTAATATAAAAAAACACAGCACGACACGATACGACGCGTATTAATCTTTACACGTACTTATACGGCATGATATAATACGTATAGATACGACACCACACTTTCATAATTTCCTAATTATGATATTAGAAATAATACTAAAACATGTAGTCAAAAGGCCTCTATGGTATGATTTCTAGAGTACTGTCTAATCAAAACCCAAGTACCCAACCATCTAAATTTTCACAAAATATTTTCTAGAAAATTTAATCTAAATCACTGAAATCTTGCCTGAAAATTTGATCTAAATAATAAAATATTCAAAATACAGAGCCTCTTTCTTATTATTTCAGCCCAGCAGGCTTTTTGGGGCCATTTTACATCAAAAATTCCAGTCCAGAGGAGATATTGAATTATAATCAAATGAGAGATGGTGGCATCATTCCAAAATACAGTTCTCTCTAATTTCTATTATATTATCCTCTTTTCTGAGATCAAATTTTAATTTATCCACCATTCAAGTTGCTTCCATTGAAAATCGAGCATCCCTTGAATATGGTTTGAAATAAAAAGTAAAAGAAAACCCATCAAGTTCTCAATTCAGACACAACATTGAACCAAAACATCTTGAAATAAGGAAGTCAAGAACCTAAGAAATTGAGGTTTAAGATTTTAATCCTTACAAAAAAGGCTCTTATTTGATATGATGGAAAGAAAATATATGTAATTAGTATAAACAAAAGAAATTGGTATGAAAATGTATAAAGGATCAAATGTCTCCTTGTATTATTTTTGTTATATTTTGTTAATACAAATATTCACAAGTGCAAATAATAATTTCATTTAGCTCACCAAATTATAAATACCTGTATCAAGCATGTTTAAAGTTTAGCGGCACAATTAAATTAGTGTACTTTAAAAGTCTATGTAGTTAAGTCTATACCTCTCGCTTGTTAAGTGAAATAAATATGATTTAAGTATTTTAAGACGTTTTAATGTATCAAATGAAGATGATTTAAGATAGAATAAATTAAAATATTTATGAATATAGAGTAAAAATCAAATTATCAAATTTTATGATTTTTAACAATTTTTATCCTCACTGCTTCACTATTATCAAACATCAAAATTTTAGATTGATTTAACATTTATTATGTTTTAATTCATTAGCCAACACAGAGGGAGGGTAGATTATAAGTTGAAATTAATGTTCGAACAACCACATACATGATAGAAAATCTTCAAATTTTCTTCATTTTCTTCAAAATGATTTAGAAACAATTTTTGGATCAGTTGACTCCGCTTTCTATCTTAGACTCCATTTCGCTTCTGAACTCTTAGTCATTCTGATCTTTTTAACAATAAAAAAAATATATTATGATACCAGACATCAGTTCATTGGCAAAAGTGCTATGTTTTAAATTTTTGTAAGTAAGAATAGATAATTAGATATATAAAAAATTATTGTTACACTCTAAATTTTACATCGCTTATATGTATTCAATATTAAATATAAATATTTTTTAAAAATATATATTTCAAAATTTAAATTCTACACCCCAAATTTTACACTATTTAATTTTAAATATTTATAATATAAATAAAAAATGTAGATAAGGAGACAATTATCACTAATGAGATATTATCCACCATCACAGTATTCGCAGAGATGTATACGACAAAAACTCCACGCTTCAGACACATGATATTTTTTAATCTTTACTTAAAAAGAAAAACTCAAACTGGTTTCAGGGTTCAGCCATATAAATTTGACAATTGACAGTACGAAATATGCGACCAATTCAAAAAAATTGATTAATGGAAGCTGTAGAAAACAGAGTAAGTCGTCAAATATTCCACACATAATTAACAGAAATTTCAAAAGCTCAGCGATGTACATTTATGAGCACATTTGATTTTTTTTGTCCCCCTCTCCATTTTTTTTCTTTTTAGAGAGAAGTTCCAACTCCAACCTACTGGAAGAAATGGAGGAGAGCAGAGAGGAGACCGGGGCGCAATCAAGACAGGTCAAGTACGCTAGAAAACAGCCGAAACACCTGTCCAATCCCCACCAGTATTAAAACACTGGACATCACCTGTACCATCTGAGATTTTGCCACGTAGCGGTAGTATGATCTGATAAGACATCTTGTCCGTTCATTCGTGATTCTCATTCCAGTTATATTGTTTGATCAGAGAGAGATATTCTACTTTTGTCGGACTGGGATGGAGAGGAGATGAAACCTGTCGAGTACGTTCAATCTCGCTCTCCTCTGGAGTCTCGAGACGCCATTAACGACCAATCCTGAGCTCTCTCCACCATTAAAACCCTCTCTCTCTCTCTCTCTTTCTCTATCTCCACCTCACATCATCCTAACATTCCCGTATTCCCGCTCGTGCTCAATCAGAGGAGAGAGAGAGAGAGAGAGAGAGAGAGAGAGAGAGAGAGAGAGAGAGAGAGAGAGAGAGAGAGAGCGAGCGAGAGAGAGAGAAATTGAGAGAGAAATGGTGAGGTTACCGTACACCACCGCTCTCACGACCTTGTTTAGCTATGGCCTCCTTTTCGTATTCGGCCAGCTCCGTGATTTCTTCAGAAAGTTTATCGATTGGATCCGCCATCCTAAAGACCATCTCAAGGCATGTCATTGTCGTGCTAAATTTTAGAAATGCGAAATAGGTTGATTTTGATTCGAATTAAGTGCAAATTGATGATTGAATTCTGATTTGGGGAAATTTCGTTTGCTTGTAATGTCGTGCTAGCAGGGATACGCGCCGATCTGTCTAGGCTTAGAAGATTTTTATGTTCGTCGCCTTTATCTTCGCATTCAGGTACCAATTTACCATCCTTTATTTGTTTTCCTGCAAATTGAACCCCTGAAAGTTTATGCATTGTTTTGAATTTTGGATATAATTATTATATAATCATTTTTATGCAACATCAGATTAAGTAAGATAAGAGTGTAAAAATAAATTTTGTAGGATTGTTTCGGGCGACCTATTGCTAGTGCACCGGATGCTTGGTTCGATGTGGTAGAGCGCGTCTCCAATGACAGTAACAAGACACTCCAGTAAGAACATAGGCTATGTCGAGTCATTTTTTTTTTTTTTTTGGAATCATAACTGGTAGAATTCTTGCGCAGCCGTACGGAGAAAACATCGAGGTGCTTGAATCTAGGTTCGTACAACTACCTAGGATTTGCAGCAGCAGATGAATACTGCACACCTCATGTCATTCAGTCCCTTAAAGAATACTCTTCTAGTACATGCAGTGTGCGCGTAGATGGAGGTAAATTGGTAAAACATATTAATGTTTTTGTCTCCTTGAAACATATTAATGTTTTTGCTTCCTTGAAGTTTTGTGCTTGATTCATGTAAACTTGTTGCCTTTTCTTTAGCCTGAAACATAGAGGTCAACGCATACATATAAAATAAGTAGTTTAAATTTGATTTCTATTTCTTTCTGGAACAACTACATTTGTAACCTTAGAAAACACCTTGTTGATCTAGTCATTTATAATGTATTTGTTTGCGTCTCGATATCAGGTACGACCAAGTTGCATGTTGAGCTAGAAGAGCTAGTGGCACGTTTTGTGGGAAAAGAAGCTGCAATACTATTTGGCATGGGCTACGTCACAAACTCAGCTCTAATTCCATGCCTTGTTGGAAAGGTTCCTACTTAATACTGAATTTGTGCGCCCTTGAATTTTGACATGTGATAATTGTCCTTCATTTGTATATTAATTTGTTACTTTTATGATTTTAGGGAGGGCTCATTATCAGTGATTCATTGAACCATAACTCCATTGTCAATGGCGCCAGGGGTTCTGGTGCCACAGTGCGGGTTTTCCAGCATAATAGTAAGTCTTTGCTTCTATTTTTTCATGAACTTGTAGTTACCACAAAACTGTGAAACTGATGGAGAATATTGCCTCAGTGTGTTGTAATGCTGCTTTTACTATTCACAAATATTAGAACAGCATGGGAACAATCTGCAAGTTAAATTAATATTGCTATTAAACTTAATATTGCATGCATTTATAGCCCACAGTGCTATTAAACTTAATATTGCATGCATCAGTTGTCATTTTTGGAATTAACACTAAGCAATATCTGCGAATGAGGACCTTGCTACCAATCTTATTGCAGATAGCTGGGTCTGAGCATTCAGTTGTGGATTGTTCTTAGTATTGCTTGCATCAGTAGGCAATGTGAGCTATGAGATTTATTAGCTTCAACTAGGCACCATCAATCTAGAACAATTGAGAAAGTGGGTACGATCCATAGCGTTAAGTGTTAACACTTAACATGTATGCCAGAAACAAGAAAAGGGATTGAGAAAATTCAGTGCTATGGACCTGTCCTGAATATTGTAGTCTCTAGAAGGATGATCAGATTTTCAAATTCTGATTGATTAACAAAAATAAAAGACTAAACATATTAAACATTTGCATTTCCTCTTTAAATTGTGTAGCACCATCGCATTTGGAGGAGGTACTGAGAGAGCAAATAGCAGAGGGACAACCAAGGACCCACAGACCATGGAAGAAAATAATAGTAATTGTGGAAGGCATCTACAGCATGGAAGGTGAATTGTGCAAACTCCCAGAAATCATTGCTGTCTGCAAGAAATATAAGGTTCTTTCACATTATCCTTTCAATCTTTTGACTCTTATTCTTCAATCTTCATTTTACTAATATATTTTTGTTCTTTTGGAATAGGCATATACATACTTGGATGAGGCACACAGCATTGGTGCAGTGGGTAAATCAGGAAGGGGAGTATGTGAACTACTGGGTGTGGACCCTGCCGATGTGGACATCATGATGGGTACTTTTACCAAATCCTTCGGCTCTTGTGGTGGCTACATTGCTGCCTCTAAGGTGCGTGCTTTGAATTACTCATAATTTATATCATGTAATTTTCAGATCATGAGGCATCAAATTAAACCAAATTCCTACAACAAAAAAAAAATCGCTTTTGTCAAATTTAATTATATTTTCATATTATGAAGCTACTTATGTAAAGGCTTTATCCATGTTATAAAGAAGTTTAGGATAAATATGTGTGACATGAGATTAGTTACATAACAATCACAATGTAAAGAATTAAAGGAAAGGATGTTTACAGATTTACCTTTTAATTCTCAGGAGATAATTCAGTACCTGAAGTATTCATGCCCAGCACATCTGTATGCGACATCTATGTCACCACCAGCTGTGCAACAAGTAATATCTGCTATTAAAGTTATCCTTGGAGAGGATGGTTCCAGCCGAGGTGAATTAATTAATTCCATGTGTGAAAAAAAACAAATTATATGTACTAGTTTTATTACTGATGGCAAGTCAAAAGAGAATGCAGTTATATCTTTCCTGACATGTTTATTGAATATAAATCAGGGGCACAAAAGCTTGCAAGAATAAGGGAAAATAGCAATTTCTTCAGGTCAGAGCTTCACAAAATGGGATTTGAGGTGCTGGGTGATAATGACTCACCAGTCATGCCTATTATGCTTTACAACCCTGCAAAAATTCCTGCCTTTTCTCGTGAATGTCTCCGCCAGAATGTTAGTATCTATAGTTGACTTGTTTTTAAATGGGTTTTTTTTTGCCATGCCAGTCAGGCTGCTGGTATTTACTGCCTACTGGCAGGCTTGGTCCATACTGGTCCAAGATGTAGATATCAATATCTATTTGCCAGTAGTGTATGTATTGTTCCTTTTGTTTTTTGGGTGCTGATTGATTTTGGTTTCAAAGTATTAATTGTCACTGTCATCACTTGTCGTTTCAGGTGGCGGTGGTAACTGTTGCTTTTCCAGCTACACCTCTTCTCTTGGCAAGGGCTAGGATATGCATCTCCGCTTCACACACCCGGGAAGACCTTATCAAAGCCCTTGAGGTCTGTCAGAGGAAGTTTAGATTCTTTTAACTATTACTTTGTTCAAACTAACATCTAGAAAATTACATTTGAAATGTATTTTCTCACATGGACGGCTTGAATATGTAGATTGTAGAATGTTCTTTTCTTAATTATGGTTCTATTTTTCAAAGAAAACATAACTACTGAACAGCCAAAATTTAACATGAATTCATCTCTTATTTCAGGTTATTAGCAATGTTGGAGATCTTGTTGGGGTCAAGTACTTCCCAGCCGAACCTCCTAAGCATTTGAATCAAGGCCACACTAAACTCGAGTAAATAAAATAAAATAGAATTTAATTCATGCTTTTCTTTATAGTAGTCCTGAAGATTCCAAGACTTAGGAAGGGAAGGAGAGACTATCAAACAATAACCGGCTTGTGTGTATGTTAAATTTTCAATCAGCTTCCTCGTTCCATTTAACAGTAGCTGAATTTCGTAATTGTATAGATAATTTTGTTAATTGATGTTGTAATAATTGAAAATTTACCTTTTTGTCCTTGCTACAACATGTATTGTAATTTGTTTTTTCCTTTATTGAAGCATTCAATGGTTTTCTGTCTAGTCAAAGGAATATTTTGTTGATTCCTTGTATTATAATTTCAGAAGCTTCAGTATTAGCATAAACTTGGCGATGAAATATACGTAGTAACACAAAGCGCTTTCTGTTAGTGTTATAGGCTTCTATATTTTTGTGCCAAATCCGCAATGAAATGAATTAAGACTTTTGGTGGAGGCTTTATTAGTCTATAAAGTAGGATCATATGGGCTTCTAACATGATCTAATACATCAATAATTTTAACTTTTTAATTTGAACAATATTTTTGAAAAAAAATATATCGTAAAAGTTGAATGTATAATAAAAATTAAATGTATAGTAGAATTATTCATAAATTTTTAAAAGTTTCTATAAAAGTAGAATATATATATATAGTTTTGCTAATGTGTTATCGTTAACGTTTTGGTTGAAACACTAACAATTTAAATTTTAAGTTTTTATATTTGAAATTTCAATTTAAGTAGCTCAATAAATTCTTCATATCAAAATCTCGTAGAATACCAAAATTTATCATTTTTAGGACTTTTTAACTACTTTTTTTAGAATTTTCAAAGATGGTTTTATTTGGCTAAAAAATAAATAAAAATAAAAAAATATTTGTATGCCAATTAAAGTTATCTTTGAAAATTAAAAAAATAGTTAAAAAACTCTAAAAATGGTAAATTTTGATATTATATGAGATTTTGATATGAAGAATTTATTGAGCTACTTAAATTGAATTTCGAATATGAAAACTTAAAATTTAAACCGTTAGCATTTCGGCCGAAACGTTAATGATAACACATTAGCAAAACTCTATATATATGTAAAATATCAAAATTTATTATTTTTATAGTTTTTTAACTTTTTTTATTTTCAAAAATGACCTTAATTGGCACACAAATATTTTCCAAATAAAGTCATTTTTTGAAAATTCGAAAAAAAATAGTTAAAAAACTCTAAACATGATAAATTTCAATATTTTATAAGATTTTGATACAAAGAATTTATTGAGCTACTTAAATCGAAATTTTGAATACGAAAACTTAAAATTTAGACTATTAATGTTTCGGCCGAAATGTTGATAGCATATTAGCAAACCTATATATATATATATATATATATATATATATATATATATATATATATATATATATATATATATATATATATGCTATTTTTATGAGGATAAACCAAAAAATTTCGCCAATTTTTTCGCTTCATCGTTTTCCACTAATCTAAGTAAACCAGATGTATGATGTATCCCTATCCTATTTTACTTAGGATAAGCTAAATTAGTCTTTCATGATCTGAATAGGAGACGATAATGACCCTAGTACCCCACATTGCGACCATATGACAGAAACAAACAGGTTCTATTTTCAAAGATGGTAAAGGGTATAACGGGTATTTCAGAATGAAAAGGTAATTTGCGGGGAGGGAGAGGGAGAGAGAGAGAGAGAAAGAACAGGGGCAGAGGAAGGAGACCGTGGAAACTGTTGACAGGGAAATCGAAGTTTGAAAGGGAAATCGAAGTTTGAAAGGGAAATCGAAGCTTGAAAGTTAACGCGATATTGGATTTAGCATCTTTCCTTCAAAATTTACATAAAGAGAGGCGAATTGGAACCCTCGGTCAACTCTCCGTGGTGGCCTTCTGCGCGAATCTCCGATTTAAGTGTTCTTTCCTTTGGAAAATTATAGACTTGTGAGGTGAAGTAGATGTTATTTTTGGGAATTTATTGCTTTGCTATCTTCCCTTCGTATAATCTGATCTTCTACAGTCTACTAGTGCCTTAAATTAAGCTGCATCGCGCTTTTCCGATTTGATCTTTTGGTATATTCATAGGGTTTGAAACCGAACTCCTTTTAGTGAAGATTGCGAGTAGGAATTTGTCGTGATCTTACAATTTTTCTATTCTTTTGTTGCAATTTCTTATACTAAACAGAGAGAGAGCCATGACCTATTTCCCAGAAGAGGTTATTGAACACATATTCTCCTATCTGACCTCGCACCGGGATCGCAACTCCGTCTCACAGGTATGCAAAGACTGGTTTGTAATTGACCGAAACAGCCGCCGCCATGTGTTTGTGGGGAACTGCTATGTGGTTGAACCTGCACGAGTCACGGCCCGTTTTCCTGGATTGCGGTCCTTGTCAGTTAAGGGGAAGCCGCACTTTTCGGATTTCAATCTGGTGCCGCATGGGTGGGGTGGGTCAGCAACCCCCTGGATTGAGGTGATGGTACGTAGCTGCCCTGGATTGGAGGAGATTCGGTTTAAGAGAATGGTTATTTCTGACGTGTGTCTTGAGTTGGTTGCGAGATTATTTCCCAATTTCAAATCTCTGGTGCTTGTGCAATGTGAAGGGTTTAGTACTAATGGAGTTTCATCCATTGCATCTCATTGCAGGCATTTTGTTTATCCTTATCCTCTTTCTAATTATGTTACGTTGTTCGATGGTGTTTGTTTGTTACGTAGAGTAATTATTTATTTTTTCATTGTATCGTGATCTGTCAAAAACATGTTGTTGACACTGTTTATGTATGCTACCTGTTCTCTCAATGACACAGGCAATTGCGGGAACTGGACTTGCAGGAAAGCAAAGTAGAAGACCGTGGGTCCCACTGGTTGGAGTGCTTCCCCGACTCCTTTACCTCCCTTGAAGCACTCAATTTCACATGCCTCAAGCGTGAGATCAACTCTCAAACTCTTGAACGGCTCGTCGCCAGGTGTCCCAATCTCAGGGCCCTGCATGTCAACCGCTCTGTCTCAGTTGAGTGCCTTTCCCGTGTACTCATGCGGGCCCCGCAGCTGGTTGACTTGGGCACAGGATCCTTCTCTGGGAACCACATGGAATCATACAGTAGGCTGTTCCAGTCATTTAGGAGATGCAAGAGGTTGAAAAGCCTGTCCGGAATTTGGTTTGTGGGCCCCAGATTATTTTTTCGGGTGGTTTATCCAGTTTGTGTGAATTTGTTGAGTTTGAATCTGAGTGATGCACCTGGGATTCTGGAGTTGGATCTAGTCATTCTGATACGTCAATGTCCAAGGCTCCAAAAACTATGGGTGAGATAATTTCTGAACTTTGTATTTTGAGGTTTCATCCTTTGGGATAAGCATATTGAAGATAAGGTGGGTTTATTTTTGTTAGGAAATTCACTGTAAATTACATGGTATTGGCATTTGAGAATCTGAGAAATACCAGTTGATAGCTGTATAAAACAATCCCATTCACTAATTATTGGTCATTTTTGAGGCATGAAACAAATGAAACTAAAACAACAACAGCTATTGAAAATATCACTCAAGGTACAAGCCTGGTTGCGAACAAGTCAAGTCCTGTAGAAATGATACACACGAACTGAATTGAACTGGGAAACAGTTGTATACGGCAGGTCTTGTACAGTACAAAACATGAACATCCAACCATGTCAATCCTTGTAAGCTCTTTATATAATCTATGTAGACCAGGGACTAAAAGGCAAACTTTCAGGTGCTGGACCGAATTGGGGACAAGGGACTAGCAGAGGTAGGATCCACTTGTAAGGACCTGCAAGAGCTGAGAGTACTTCCAAGCAATTTTCTTGGTGCTCTTTACCGGGTGACGGAGGAAGGACTGATTGCCGTCTCTGCTGGGTGCCCCAAGCTCAACTCTATCGTGTACTTCTGTGAGCAGATGACAAATTCCGCACTAATAACTGTTGCCAAAAATTGCCCCAACATGATTCTATTCAGGTTGCATGTCCTGTACCCACTTAAACCTGACCCCGTTACCAGTGAGCCTCTTGATGAGGGCTTTGGGGCCATTGTTCAAGCATGCAAGGGTCTGAAGAGGTTGTCTCTATCAGGTCTGTTGACAGATCGGGTCTTCTTGTATATAGGGATGTATGCTGAGCAGCTTGAGACGCTCTCAATTGCATTTGCTGGTAAATATAGCTTTTTTATTTAATTCTCTTAAATTTTGAAATCGACATATCCTTTATGACATTTTGGTTTTCTAATTGCTGGTTCATGTCTTGGCATTGAATAAATTACAGGTGAAACTGACAAGGGTATGATGTATGTGCTTAACGGATGTAGAAATCTGAGAAAGCTGGAGATACAAGACTGCCCCTTTGGTGATGGAGCCTTATTAGTTGATGTTACTAAGTACGAAACAATGCGTTCCCTTTGGATGTCGTCTTGTGACGTAACCATTGGAGGTTGCAAGGCTCTTGCAGCCCAAAACCCTAGGTTGAATGTAGAGGTGATATCTGGGATTGGCTATGAATCTAGATTCTCTAGCAATAATCAAAGAGCTGAGCATATATATGTATATCGTACCATTGCAGGGCGGAGGACTGATGCACCTAATTTTGTTTCTATTATGTAGAGCAGGGATAAGAAGTAAGTGAAATTGTGAGAAGTTCTTATCATTAGTCGAAACAAAATCGGAGTTCTTTTGGGTTTTGTTTTGGCTTCAGATCGTTAGTGTTCTTTCTCATTTTGTTGCTTATTATATTTATAAATATTGGTGATGTTATGTATTTAGGATTGGTTACCCAATGCAGCACATGACACATGGTTATAGGTTTGTTTTCATTTGCCTTCTCTCTTTCTTATTTCTATTTTAGCCCAGGAGTATAGCCGTGTCTTCTGGACCACTTGGTGTTTAATGTTTATATGGTCCTTGTTAGGTTTCTTAAAAATGTAGTGTTTAATGTTTGAGAAATCTGTGTGCTAGCCATTGGTAGATAATAGATGTTTCAGTTCCAATTTTCTGTGCTTGCATCAGTTTTGGAAATTAACAGGCAGATTAGGTTAGTTTGTTACAGTACGAGTACGGAATGTGAAGTACAATTTATACGGAGTAACAGAACACTGTAAAATATATGGAATTTCGCGCGTTGTCTTTGTAGCATGCTTTTGTTTTTGCACTTATTATGATTCGTAACATAACGAATATAAGAGGGATTCAACATTGTAAGAACCGGTTCTTCTGCACTGATTTTTGTAACCGGTAAATGGAGAATACATTAAAAAGGCAGTGTAAGGCAGAGGATGATACTAGAGTAGACTACATAGCCTTTTAATTGTATATCAATTTTGCACTTCAATTTTACACCTCACAAAATTCTGAATGCAAATTTTATAGATCGGATACAAAACATTTAATTACAACGCTTCACGCTTCCTATTCTATGTGTATATATGAGATAAAAATATTTATATTAATATTCAAATGTGTTTATACTATTATTCAAATATATTTATACTAATATTTAAATATATTTATATATAAAATAAAAAATATTTATACTAATATTTAAATATGTTTATATACATCATAAATACTAACCTCTACAAGTCGTGATATATATTAGACTATATTATTATTGATCATAATACTTATTATTAATGGCTAGATCATACAGTACAGAAATGAAATACATGGAGGATAATGATAATTTTTTTTTAATAGAATATCAAGCCCGCTTATTGCTATCTCCAATTTATTAACTAATAATACCTCCTTCGGCCTGAGAGCTTCAATGAGGCCCAATTGCAAAAAAGAATTAAGGCTGATTTGTTGATTGAATTAAATTAAAAAAGAACTAAAACTGAATTATAGATTTAATATAGTGGTGATAGGATTCGTTTCTTTATGAAGAAATACGGATTCAAAATTTACAAAAAAACATTTAAAAAAAAATACTAGAATTAACGAACACTTATATATAAAAAAAAAAAGCTGATTGTTGATTGCATCATTTTGAAGAAGAAAAGCATCCAGTAGAGAGTGGTGAGCTGATGCACGGTGGTTGTGGTGCTGCTCCTTTGGAGGCGATGAATGGTTGAAGCAGAGGCAGAGTCGATTCATCTGGAAAGAGACGGAGTGCCGTAGGAATTCACATCCTCTCTGCAGTGCTTTACTAACACAAATCTATCAACACAACTTGATGTTGTCCACTATAATTTTATTACAGTAATATACTCGTGGTGTGGGGACTGGAAGCCAGTTTTCAATGGAACACAGAGATCGAGAGGCGTCTCTTTGATTTCTTTATTGTGTTCGGGGCATCCCCGAAGAGATGTTATAATGATTAAATCAAAACCGTTCAGAATACATATTGAATGGCATACGTAAAAGGAATGACGTGGCTTCATAAAATTATAGATTTTGTCAAAATGATGCAATCAACAATCAGCTTTTTTTTTTATATATAAGTGTTCGTTAATTCTAGTATTTTTTTTAAATGTTTTTTTGTAAATTTTGAATCCGTATTTCTTCATAAAGAGACGAATCCTATCACCACTATATTAAATCTATAATTCAGTTTTAGTTCTTTTTTAATTTAATTCAATCAACAAATCAGCCTTAATTCTTTTTTGCAATTGGGCCTCATTGAAGCTCTCAGACCGAAGGAGGTATTATTAGTTAATAAATTGGAGATAGCAATAAGCGGGCTTGATATTCTATTAAAAAAAAATTATCATTATCCTCCATGTATTTCATTTCTGTACTGTATGATCTAGCCATTAATAATAAGTATTATGATCAATAATATTATAGTCTAATATATATCACGACTTGTAAAGGTTAGTATTTATGATGTATATAAACATATTTAAATATTAGTATAAATATTTTTTATTTTATATATAAATATATTTAAATATTAGTATAAATATATTTGAATAAAAGTATAAATACATTTGAATATTAATATAAATATTTTTATCTCATATATACACATAGAATAGGAAGCGTGAAGCGTTGTAATTAAATGTTTTGTATCCGATCTATAAAATTTGCATTCAGAATTTTGTGAGGTGTAAAATTGAAGTGCAAAATTGATATACAATTAAAAGGCTATGTAGTCTACTCTAGTATCATCCTCTGCCTTACACTGCCTTTTTAATGTATTCTCCATTTACCGGTTACAAAAATCAGTGCAGAAGAACCGGTTCTTACAATGTTGAATCCCTCTTATATTCGTTATGTTACGAATCATAATAAGTGCAAAACAAAAGCATGCTACAAAGACAACGCGCGAAATTCCATATATTTTACAGTATTCTGTTACTCCGTATAAATTGTACTTCACATTCCGTACTCGTACTGTAACAAACTAACCTAATCTGCCTGTTAATTTCCAAAACTGATGCAAGCACAGAAAATTGGAACTGAAACATCTATTATCTACCAATGGCTAGCACACAGATTTCTCAAACATTAAACACTACATTTTTAAGAAACCTAACAAGGACCATATAAACATTAAACACCAAGTGGTCCAGAAGACACGGCTATACTCCTGGGCTAAAATAGAAATAAGAAAGAGAGAAGGCAAATGAAAACAAACCTATAACCATGTGTCATGTGCTGCATTGGGTAACCAATCCTAAATACATAACATCACCAATATTTATAAATATAATAAGCAACAAAATGAGAAAGAACAAATTGCACCGTGATTATCACACTTCAAATTGTTTCATTCAAGGTAAAATAAAACATATGATGACAAGTAATTTTTATTTTATATTTCCAGATAGCTGAAACCTGCTTATAGAAAGATTCATACGGAATGTTTTCTTGCCTCCACGATCAGATCCAGCCTTTTAGTCACCGAGACACCGTTAATTTCAGACATATCTATTGGCTTCCCTTTCATCCCACTAGGCAGATCCCAGTCAAAGTGGTACAGTAAGCTCGCAAGAGCAAAACCAATTGTTGTTACAGTGAAGACGATTCCGGGACAAGTTCTTCTGCCAACACCAAACGGAATCAATCCAAAATGCAGCCCCTTGTAATCAACATTACTACCTAAAAACCTCTCTGGCATGAACTCATCTGCTCTCTCCCAGGTGTCTAGGTCCTGCCCGATTGCCCACGCATTGATGATGAACCGGGTTCCGGCAGGAATATGATAACCCATTAAGTCAATGTCTTTAGTCGACTCCCTTGGGACGAGTAACGGAATTGGAGGATGCAATCGAAATGTTTCCTTGATAGTAGCATTTAGGTAAGCCATTTTTTCTACAAGCTCTTCAGTTAATTCCCCTGCTGTACTGATCACATTTCTAACTTCTTCTTGCACTTTTTTCATTTCCTTCGGGTTTTTTATTAGTTCGGCCATTGTCCATTCAAGTGCTGTATATACTGTATCTGTGCCAGCAGCAAACATATCCTACAAGAATGGAACCATCTCTAAATTATAGTTGAGAATGGATGATCATGTTCATCAAGATTAAAAATGGTACAATTAATATATTTGAAGGTCTAAAGTGTTTAAATAAAAAACGATACTGAGTGGAACTAAAATTGAATTTGGAGTTCACACTATTAGTGCCAGACTGCTGGTGCTGGTGAGTGTGATGTTGTAATTCACTGTCTTTTGAAAGAAATAAGTTGTTACAACTGACAAATGAGAGACCCGTAAATTAAGGAGAGAATATAATACCAGAATGATAGCTTTAATACTATTCCTGCTCAAAGAGAATCCAATTTCTTCATTATTATCTTGAATATTCAGTAAAATATCAACCAAATCACCCCCTCCCCTCTGATCCCTATACTTGTCATCTCTCGGAGCATCTCTTTGCGCTTTAATGTGCTCTTCTATTGTGTTTTCGAGGATCCTGTCGAGGCCTTGAGCAGTCTTTCTTATCCTCTTCTTAGCTAACAGATCGATCCAACCCAAGCATCGCACATGCTCCCCGATTAGAGGTTTCCCGAGATGCGCAACAAATTCCTTTAGAAGGTCATGCGCTTTTTCTGAACCATCATCTGAAAACTTATGTCCAAGCGCTGCCCTGTATATATCAAATTTAATAGGAATCAATTTAGAATTTGATTAATCATCAATTAAAAATCTATTAAGAATTTTGTCTTTAAAAAATTTTAAATTATTTTGTGGAGGCTAAATATCCTTCAATTCTATCCAAATTTGATGTGTGTTTTATTTAAATAAAAAACACATGCAATTTTAATTTTTTAATTTTACAATATTAATTTTCAAAATAGTAAATCTATGTACTGTCAACGTTATATGTACACTAGAATTGCCCTTTAAATTATCAAAAAAGTGCAGTTTACCTGCAAATAATATCATTGGCAAGTTTAAAGAGCATTCGGCTCAAGTTAACAACACCACCGTATCCCTTATTATTAGAAGAAATAGATCGAATTTTGTCGATCAGCGACGATACTTCCTGTTCCCGAATAAACCCAAATGATTGAACCCTTTTGGTGTTGAGAAGATGCAAAACACAGATACGTCGTGTCTGGCGCCAGTACTCACCATAAGGTGCAAACGCAATATCACTGGAGCCATACATCAATATATCAGGTACAGCCATGTGCGGTCGGCTCGAAAGTGCCGTATCATGGAAACGAATTGACTTCTCGACTGCAGCAGCGGAGGAGAGAACGACAGTTGGCACACTGCCGAGACGAAGGAACATGGCGGGGCCATAACGGGAAGAGAGATGGTGCAAGGAGCGGTGCGGGAGGTTGCCGAGGCAGTGCAGATGGCCGAGAAGGGGGAGCGATGGTGGGGAGGGGGGAAGGCATAGATTAGTACTGTTTGAAGAAAATATTTTTTGTGTAGTGTAGATGAGAAGTATGGTGAGGGTTAGAATGAGGAGGTAATGAGTGATGGAGAGAGAGGAAAGCTCATGGAGAAACTGGAACAATGTAGAAAACAGAGGAGCCATGACTTAATCAATTAGGTTGTTTGGATCCTGAGATTTTGTTCTGAATTTTTTTTTCAGCTTAACAAAGTTAGTAAATATGTTCTTTTATAGAAACAACATATCTTATCTGATATTGTGGTGGTTTGATGGTTCGGGATCTTCGGATCGATAGAGACGCAAAGTTCTTTTCTTTGGATGTTTTTGGATGGAGATGAAATTAATGGTGTTGTCGTTGGTAATTGTTCAATTTATTTGGACTCTGTTTGTTGAACTAAGCATCGACAGTTCGACACGTGTGTGTACTTATATGTATGGTCTTCGTTTTCTCGCCTACGAAAATATTGAAAATGAAGAACCACATATCTAAGATAATTAATTATAGGTTTCGTTTCTTCCTACAAAAACGCAAATTTAGATTTTACAAAAAATATTTAAAAATAACAAATGTTGAAATTAATAAGAAAATTCATTAAAAAAAGGAAAATAGAGAATGCTAATTTAAAGTAGGGTTGTGTCCCGCTTTACGAGGGCAAAACTTAAATATTCAAAATATTTTTACAGGAGATACTTTTTTTTTTCAAAAAAAAGTTAATTAATATATATTAAGATTTGAGCAGGTGTTTTTTTAGCATGTCTCTGCTGTTAATAAAAAAATATTTATAAAAATATGGAAAAAAAATAAAAGAACGACAGTTAAATTTTATACAGACTACAGAAAGCAAAAAAAAAAGGAAAAAGTTTGGGAGATACCAAAATCGAACGCAACTTTATTATTCATATTACATGAATTATTATCCATATTAACTACTTTATTTATGCAACTTATTTTTTTTAGTATTTTTATTATTCAATTCAAATACTACTAATATGAATAATAATTCATTTAAGTTGAATAATAAAAATACTGTACAAATAAGTTGCATAATCAAATCATTAATATAAATAATAACTCATTTAATCTGAATAATAAAATCGATATATATTAGCTCGCAAAAAAAAGAACAACAAACAGACAAAAACAAAAAAAACATAACTAACATTGGAAATAAGAAGTTACAAGCACCTTCTTTTTTCCACAAAGCGTCACAATGTAAAACAGAAAACAGAGTAGAAATAGTAACGTATTGAACATGATTTTCTATCAAATGTTGAAAATAACGTGTCATTTACACCATGTTTTATAGTTTTATAGGAGGAATGATAATTACATCTTTAATTATGTCTTTTGTCCACGTTTCAAATATAGTCACGTTTTTTATATAAAAAAATATTTATATTTGATGATAAAAATATGTCTATTTTATATTATTAAAATTAAAAAAATTATAAATTGAATTGTTTCTTGTACAATCAAGCTTTTAACTTTAATTATTCTACATCATTCAAAAATTAAAAAAATAATAAATATTTTTATATTAATTATAAATATTTACAAATACAGATATAAATAAAATATTTGATATGCAGAACAGGAGGTTCATGAATAATTTCTCCTAATAGTTAAAATTGCAAAACTAAGCAAAAAATTAGTACCTTTGATCGGACGGCTCCAATGTGGTTTGTTCTCTTGCATCTCAGCCACAGTCCGGATCGTCTCCAACCCAGATCCAATGTGTTACTATCAATTAGTTCTTCATTTATTTATATTTCAAATGAAAATGATTTTTGATTGTTTATTGGAAACAAGAAAATATTCTCCTTTTAAATCTGACTATTTTTTGGAGAGAAAAAAATCAAGTTTTGTTCGTCGAACTATTCTTTTAAAAAAAAATCAAATTAGTTCTTAATCTTTTATTTGTATTAATTTGGTCTTTAAACTTTTGAAAAATAATCATGTTAGTACCTCAAATTTTTTTTACAAAGAACTAATTTAGTCCTTCAGTCAAATTTTTGTTGATATATAGTAATTTATTTGGCATGGAACTTTTGTTTGATATTTGTATATGAATCAAGTGCAAACATGGAGTAAACCAAAATATTCTTTTCAAACCAATTCAATTTCACTATAAGTTTGCTATACTTGATCAAATTTTCTACTATGTTAATTTTCTTAGTATAAATTGATTCAAACAATATTTAATTATTATTTTATTTTTTGTTGAGCAACATTATAAAAAATATCATATGTGAAATTCTGATTATAATTATAAATGTATGATAAAATAAACCTCTACATGTAGGACAAAAACACTTAACTCTAAATGAAAACTATCTTCTATTTTAATTGTACTTGATTCATATCTAAATGACAGATCAAAATCCACATGACAAATAAATTAGTTCATATCAGCAAATAATTTGATTTGGTGACTAACTTAGTCCCTTTCAAAAAAAATTAGAAAACTGATATGATGCTTTTTTGAAGGTTGAAGAAACAAATTGGTTCAAAAATACTACAAAATGAACTTGATTTTTTGTAAAAAGTTTGAGGATCAAAATACATTTTGGATTTAGTATCATTTTGCTCCTTACAAGATACATTTTGGATTTAGCCCATTTGCAATTGAAGCCCATTAGTTAGGTGCATCATTTACGAGCTTAAATATATAAACATAAACATATATTAATACCAATAAACTATCAGAAATATTACTCCATACAGCATCAAGTAATGCAAGTAGAACGAGGCAATGAGATCTAGCCGTTAATCCTGACGATTTAGATCATTGATTACGAATTTGAAATTGTAATTTCGGCTCTTAAAAATATTTCTGCTTTTAAATCAGATTGTCTGGATATTTAATTAGCCATGCCATTTTTCCTCTGTCAAGTTCTAAAAGAATTAGCAGGATCTAGAAGGTTCTTGTCTTCTTGATAAATTATTTTGACACGTTATCTCTGACTCGAAGTTTCCAGGCGCCACGTGTCATGTCTCTTTTTGGTTTGGTTGTGCCAGTTGTCAGTTGTCACTAAATTTCGTAATCTTCTTTTCTTTTCTTTTTTTCTTTTTTTTTTGCACCTATCTATAAGAAAATTCTAATCTTACTTGCTAAGGCACTCGACTTTAAAAGACTTGGTGCACAGCACCGGACATTGTTTTGACCCAACTCCGAACCCATAAACAATTAATCTTATATTATAACGCGGAAAAAATACAAATAGATATTTCGTTTAATTTAATTAAATAGAATTCATACGTTTCAAAATAAATAAAATATTTCTAGAGTAAACTCATCTTTTATAACATATCCAGTCATTACATAACATCTTTTAAAAAATATTATTTAAATTAAAAATTAAAATCATTGATGTGCTTTTAAATATTTTTGATAAGACATATAGTAGATTTGAATTAATTTAAAATATGATTGATCATTATAAAATCATTAAAAAATTTATTTTAATTTTTTTAATTATTTGATGAAAGACTAATTAAATTTCAAATTCATCCACTTCACATCCAATCAAACTAATTGAGAACACCTTAACAAATTTTATTTTTCTAATTTAAATAATCTTTTTCAAATATATATATATCATAAAATTTGAATTGATATGGACATTTCATAAAAGTTAAATATATGTTGAAATCATCCTATAAAAATATATTATTTTTTTTATATAATTTTCATTGATTGATATTCATTTTTGTTTCTAATATTTTGTGTGCAAGTTTCATAATTATGTAGTGTGAAACCAACCCTGAGTTGCTGTGTTATGCATCCTCGGTGCATTGGACCGCTCTCAGTTGCCGACTACAACTCATGACATCAAAACAAATAAACAACAATTAATCATTTTATTAACATAATCCAAAACACGCGTTTTAATCTCTATTCCGTACTGTATATATACCGTGCTTCTCACATGCCTTTCCTCTCTCATAGTCCAGAAATCAGAACCAACACTACTACAAGTCCCTCTTCCTCAATTCTTTCTATTCATTGTTGTTACCACTTACCACAACAAGCAAAGAAACCTCTGAGATTAGCACAAGGAATATTTCCATAACAAATGGAGAGCAAAGACTCAACGAAGAAAGAAGAAGCACAGAGCACTGAGACGCAGAAATGGGGCACCAAGCTGATGGGCGCACCAGCGGCGCCGATGGCCCACCCGCAGAATCAGGCATGCTTCTAAACTGCTTCTCTTTATTAATTTGTCATTGATTTTTTAGTTAACTTCTGTTCATTTCAAGTAATTGCGTCTCTATCTGATGAGTTATTTGCTATTTCGGTCTTATGTTATGTTAACCTTTTTTGTTTGAAAACTAATTGAATTAGTTGGTTGGTAATTTTAGGGAGGAATTAGTGGGCTTGTCAATTTTTTCAAAAGGTTCTAATAGGGGTTTAGCAATGTGTGTTTTGCTTAATTAGATGAAATTTTTAACTTAATTTATAGTCACAGACTAGCATCCATCAGAATTTTGAAAGAGAAAGGATTCAATTTCTTGATTGATAAAAGAGTAGGTGAATCAGGTCTATATGCTTGATGAATTTTGCGCCAAAGAAAGTGACCTAAGTTAGTGATCAGTATTATTCTGGCATTCTACTGGTTTTGGCATCCAGTTTGTTATCCGGTACCAAACACACATTTGATCAATAATTTAACTTAAAATATTTCTTTCTTTTACTATGTTATAACAGGAGGCGGCACGGTGGACGGCGAGAGAGTCTGATGAGGAGCTCCCGCCTTATGTACTGAGAGAACCGCTGCAACAAAACTACAAGCCGAGTACAAGCCCAATGGAGCACATATTAGACTTTTTCAACACTTGGACAAAGAGCGCTGAGGAACTCGCTTCTAACATTTGGCATAACTGTATACACCTGTCTTCCCCTTTTCTATATTTTTTGATGCAATATTTTTCCTTTCTGTATTTTAACCCTATTTCTTTTGGTATGTGGAGGAACTATTTTGAATGTACTATGACATGATTGATTGAGAACACAACGCATGTATTTGTGTACATTTCAATAATGTTTATCATACAATGGAAAACAAGAAATGGTCCAAACAAGATATTTGTATCCTTTACCTAATTTTAGTTTCCTCTTTTCAGTAAGAATGGCACCATCGGCCCCAGAGGCAGCGATGGGAAAAATCGGTCTGACAGCCAAGGCATTGACCGGAGGTGGCTTTGAATCCCTGTACAAACAAACCTTCCATTCTGACCCATCTGAGCAACTTAAGAAGACCTTTGCGTGCTACCTCTCCACCGCTACTGGCCCCGTTGCTGGTACTCTCTACCTCACCAACTTAAATGTTGCCTTCTGCAGCGACCGCCCCCTCTCCTTCACTGCCCCTTCCGGCCAGATCGCATGGGGCTACTACAAGGTATGTATGGCTATGCGCATCTCCTTTGATAAGTTCAATTTTTTGAATAATTGTGTTAGTAACACAAATTTGTTACATTGGTCAGGTAATGGTGCCTCTTGGAAAAATAGCAAATGTGAACCCGGTGACGATGAAAGAGAACCCGCCAGAGAAATACATTCAAATTGTGACGGTCGACGGGCACGAATTCTGGTTCATGGGTTTCGTCAGTTACGACAAAGCTGTGAAGCATCTGCTTGATTCTGTTGCGCACTGCTATGCTACAACCAATCGTGTCGTGTAGGATGTATGCATGGTGTTTTGGTCTAGCTGGATTAGTACTATAGTTTTATGTATATTTGGCTTGTTAGTATTCCCCTTACAGCTTGCATTATATGTTGCTTGGGATCCGTTTGTGCTGTATTAATGGGACTCTAATATATTTTGAGAAAAATAGTAACTTTAAATTTGATATGAATATATAATAGATTGGTGTATATGTGAGTTCAAACTGGGACTTGGCTTCTCTTTCTTCTTCAAATGGTACAGCCACTTGCATTAAGCAATCACCAAGCAAAAACAATGCAAATGAGCCCATGAAATGGCTGCAGTTTCTATTTTAAATAACCACTTAAAACATAGATATCTTCCTGACAAGCTATACAACTTATGGACTATACAAAACGCAAAACATTCTAAAATTGAAAACCAACTCCCTATCATTTGCTTTCAGTTGACACTGTCATTTCTCCTGTGACGCCTCATTTGTAACCTACCACTTCTAGCTACATCCAACATTAGACTCTTCATCGGATTATGAGAATCATGAGAAACTTCTCTGGATTTCCCCATTTTTGCCTCAAAATCTGTGGAGATGAGAGATGCATTGTTTGCAATGAAGGACAGCGGTACGCCATGTAAGTTGTCCAATTTTGCCCCAAACCCACCATCTTGGTGAGGTGGAGGAAACTTCTCACTCTTGCTTGTACCATTGACACGGAACATCTCTCTCTACAAGTGAAAAAGAAAACACGTTGAAGGACAGTTTTGCTATAAATTGAGTTCTTGCCATATTGTGAAGTTTAAGGTTCTGGATGCAAGTTGTCCAACATAACACTAGGTATGGAAGTTGAATTGCATGCAAAATGTTTATGGGGACCAATGGCAGGAAATTAATGTTCTCTCTTAGTCTTGTGGTCGGTACCAAGAAGTGCAAAGACTATTTTATTTACAGGAAAAGGTTTCCTTCACAATCCATGACTATTACCAAGAAAAGAGATTATTGTATTAAATAGAATAACCAGTCTTTGATACAGGAGTGACTTGCATATAGCAATTCTACAACAACGCAAAAGCAAGTTGATCTACACAAATAATGTTAAGACGAATTAATGATCCAAAAATGTTTTCCCCTAAAAGCTGTCTTTTGTATCAATACAGAAAGTTATTACATTTGTGATATCACGTTATTACATTTGATATGATATCACAATAATTTTTGTGTTTGGGATGTGACTTACATGCAAGTTGACTTGCAGCTCAGCATTTGCCTCTGGGACAGGGACCGCTTTGCTTCGCCCGTAGCAGGGAGCTCTTTGCTTTCTCAAAGCTTTATTATTGTGTCCTCTTTTATCAAGTTCTTTTAGCCTACAAAAATAACTGAGTTATTCAATAAAGAAATCATACACAGCATTTCATCCTGATGAGAATAATTGTGAAATATGTTGCTTAAACCTTCTAGATTTCTCCTCCCTCAGTTTGATGTCCATCTCTTTGCTTGGTGGATACTTTGGCAAGCTTGATGGTTCACATGCATATGGCTTTGTTGTGAAAAACTGCAGTTTTGAAATGGTGCCAGTTTAGGTAAACGAGACTGATTTTAGTTAAATAATAAAAATGGTTGCTGCTTACTTTTGCACTAATGGCATCTAAGACAAATTGTACAATTGAGCCCTAATTATACCACTACGGCAGCTATGTACCAAACAGATTGTTACAAAGATCCGCTACTTCACATTTTGATATACTCAGAGAAATTGAAACCCTAGGAGAAAAGTAAAATAGAGAACAGAGAAAGAGAGGATGAACTTGATGTACCTCACTATTTAGAGCATTGGCAGCAGTCCCACGGTCTAATGGATCAATAGAGAGGAGCTTATCTATGAGGGAGACAGAAGGAGGAGGAAATTCTTTGAATATGTCAGATATACATCTTTTGTAGGGTTCTTGGGGCTTAACAATAGTTGCATGTGGCAGCTTCAGTTTCTTCCAGTATTTGTCGGAAGGCGACCCACATAGCTTGAATATCCTATGCAATTGCTCTACCTGTCACACAAGAGTACAATTTTCAAATACTAGCCTTAATAAAGCATGATTTATCTTTCCGATTGACTCTTTTTAGAACATCAGTAAGATCAATGGTACTCGACAAAACTATTACCAATGTCTTGCATGCTGATTGATTTTGAGTTCAGAAGTGTCAAAGAGTAGATTAGAACTCAAGAATTGCACCGATGAAACAGGAAAAATTTCGATTGGCGCCAACCAGATCAACACTGCACTAGTTAGGCCTGTATTGCACCTGTCTCCTGGTATGTTTTGGTACCAACCACAGCCAAAGACTTCAAATAGTTATGCATGATAAAATACCTCAGTCCGGCCAGGTAGGATAGGTTTCCCAGTAAGCAGCTCTGCTAAAATACACCCAGCACTCCACAAGTCAATCCCAACACCGTAGCGGGTTGACCCAAGCAACAGTTCAGGCGCTCGATACCAGAGGGTCACAACTCGGCTAGTCATGGCTTGCTTACCAGCTGGTTCAAATGTAACAGCCAGTCCAAAATCAGCAATTTTGAGAACCCCTTCATTGTTTATAAGCAAATTGGAGCCCTTTATGTCCCGATGTAGCACCCCATGGCTGTGGCAGTGCTCTAGGCCACTAAATAGTTGTTTCATGTAGCACTTTATCTATTATAAGTTTATATAAGTACATGAACAAATAAATAATTGAGTACATATAATGGCAAAATTAACTCAAGAAAAATAACTGCAACACTATTTTTTTATTTTTTTTTGGGGGTTGGGGGGATACCATCCTTGGGTTGGTATACTGACTACTGGTTAGTGCCAGAATTACCATTTCAGCCAGCTGAACTGTTACCAGTCTTGGAGATGTAATGATCATAACTATAAAACCAGCACCCTATATCACTAAATTCGACAACAGAGACTTATTTTGAAGGATTTGAGAAGAATGGGCAGCACGTTGTAACTGTACCTATCTTGACTGGTAGAATGCAGTTACGGTTCTACCCATATTTTTATTAGAAACACACCAAATACCAGTAACCCTATTTCAGCATTTTACAAACCAGCTAGTGAAAATATACATTTACATACAGGTGAATGCTCCAATAGTTACCTGGGGTTCAGAGAACTTTGATCCCGGAGCAGCAGCTAAACCAGCAAGGTCATGCTCCATGTACTCAAAAACAAGATACAGTGCATGTGACACACGGGATACTACTACGCCTTCAAACTTTACAATATTGGGGTGATCACCTAATCGTCTCAGCACCTCTATCTCTCTCGCCATAAATCGGATGCTCTCCTTCTCCCCCGCCTCAAACCGCACCTTCTTCATTGCCACAATGTGCCCTGTATCCATTTCTATCGCTTTGTATACATTGCTATAAGTACCGGAGCCAATCTGGCACAGGGACAAGAAAAAATGTGATCAGTACAGGACAAGAAAATTATTATATTATGATGCAACAAACCAAAGTTAATAATCGAATTAAAAGTCTCTCGACAGTTCACCCACTAACTCACATGCGTTCTCCGCAACAAAGATTCCAAATTTCGCATCATTTTTCAATTTCCTTTACAAGAACAGTAGAATCATTTCTGGGACCACAGGAGGAAAGCAAACTAGCCGATGCATGAAATTGAATCACTGAATTGTGGACTCCACAACTATAAAGTTTCCCTCTTTGAACCTTTGGGAAAGATAGCAGTACCTTAGAGAGCTTCTTGAAGGAATCGGCGCGGCGAGGGGTGAGGCCGGACAATGCCTCTCCAGCAAAGGTGAGAAGCCACGGCGGCCATCCGAGAGGGTCTCCAGGTGACCGAGTGATGGTGACCAGAGATGTACCGACGGCGGCGACGGAGGCGTCGGAGGCGGTGGTGGAGCTGCGTCTGGTCGGATGGGATTTGAACTTGGTGCTGAGCATACAACCCATGGTGGATTGCTGTGATCAGGGTAGAGGTCAGAGAGAAGAGAAAGGGGGTGGTGATCGTTTTGTCGCTTAATAATGA
This sequence comes from x Bolboschoenoplectus mariqueter, assembly GCA_037678475.1. Lineage (NCBI taxonomy): Eukaryota > Viridiplantae > Streptophyta > Magnoliopsida > Poales > Cyperaceae > x Bolboschoenoplectus > x Bolboschoenoplectus mariqueter. The sequence goes on along the minus strand of CM075258.1, from coordinate 2,460,662 downwards.
GAAGGGGTTCTAGAAAAGAGAAAAGGAAAGAGAGAGGTGGTGTTGAAGTGAAGTGATTCTTCACATTTCACACCCCCGTTTGTAAACGGGGGTGCAGTTACTAGGTGTCGCGTGCTTTGGTTTACGTTGTCAGTTATTCTCTGAGAAAGAGAGAGACAGAGAGAGCGGGGGGGTAGAGGTTCGGCTGCTACCTGCTACGTCTTGTTATTTTCAGTTTACTATACGGCCTACCTCCGGTCACGCATGCGTAAAGACTGGAAAGGGAGATGGAGAAAATTTACGGACTTGACATTGCCAATATTACAGCTTTGCCATTGTATGGGCGTTGTTCCTATTTGCTGGATCTCCTAACGGTAGGTAAAATTCTAAAAATAAAAATTTTAGTTTTGTAGTTTATTTCTAAAACGTTCAATAATCAGCGATGTAATGTTAATAAATGAAATTAAGTTTTTTTAGTCATAATATTTTGGTTGAAATATATTTTTTTAATTGTTATTTCTTTCTGCCTACACATACAATTTATATTTTTTTTTCTCGAAGAACATTTTTTTTCCTAAAAGTAATATCATTGAAAATATGGAAATAAAATTGGGATATTATGTGGTTGATATTTATATATTTGTATGATTAATTAATCATATAATGGATAATGAATACAATATTAAATTAATATTAAGTTGATTATATTGATTAAGCACGTACAAATATACATTACAATAATTCAATTCGAAATGAGATTAACTTTATTGTACATTTCTTCTAATGGACAAAACACCTAATTATTGGTCTTAATTAAAATTAGTACCAACTGGCTTAAAAATACAAAAAGAAGAAAATAACTATAAAGAAAATGCTAAAAAAGAATTGTCAAAATAACTTAAAAGCGAAAGCTTAAAAAAAATAGCAAAGACTGAAAATAGAATTGTTAAAAATAACATACAAGCAATGCTAAAAATGAGAATTGCCATTGATGTCAAACTTAGAGGAATCAAATAAAAATATGTAAAATTTTATTTTAAGTCTTCATGTAATATATTTCATGTGTCATCAAACTTAAATTTAGATCGCTATAGACTAGAGTGATATTAAACCATCTTTATTGTTGAACGTAATAATTATGAATATTTATGTGTTTTTTTCATTTTAAAGTTAGTAAAATATAATTTATATACTATTTTTCACCGGAAAAAATAACTAATTTGAATATTGAAGTACTTCAAATTATATATTTTTTCATTCATCAAAAAATAGTGCACTTCAAACCATTCTAACAATAGTAACATGTTTAATTATCTATGCTACTTTTACATATATTCACTTCTCTAAGATGAGTTTTAGTTTTATCAAATTAATTAGATAGAAGCATTTTTGCATCATATAATCTAAAAATAACAATTTGACAAATTCACTAATACTTACAAATGAAGTTAACGGTGACGGAGTGGCAATTCGGTAAATTGTTAAAAAGAAAAGGGCAAGAAACAAGGGAGTTCAAAGACAACTGCTTTTGCCGGGAGAGGCAACGAGGTCAACGGGAGCAATCGTCGTGTTGGGGAAACTGACACAGCATTCCTCCTCTCTCGACCACTCAGATCGTGCCACGTACCCTACCTCATTAAATTCCACTGACCAGATCATTTATTTCCCTCACCAGTCCGATCCAAACAGGCATTTACTTCTTCTCTGCCTTTTCACATCCGCTAGTGTGCTCCGAACAGCAAACTCTGGTTTCCTACAGGTCATAGGAGCCCGCCACCAGTGTGAGCTAGTGTTTTTAAAACAACTTGAATAAAATTGTGATGCATTTAATGCACGCCATGGAAGATTTTTTTTTTTCCTTCATTTTGTCTTATTTCAACTTTTCAATTCAAAATTTTTGAAATTTTCACTTGTGGCTGCCTCAATGAACCCAAACCTTCCCTCTAGAAAATAATAAAATTAAGTCAATGATAATGAAAACTGTTTATGATGAGGGGGTGATATTTTAAGAGCAAAAATTTTAATATTGAGAGCTAAAAGAAAATTTCTTGTACTAATATCCAGTTTGTTCTTCTCCTTTAATATCATGCGTGTAATTAATGCAAAACTAATAAGGAAATAGTTTAAATCTCATATATTGTCTTCTCTTTGTAAGTATGAAATGGAACCAAATCAAATTGAAATTAGAATGTACAATAAATATAATTTTGTTTCTCAAAAAGTGTCGGTGGCGTTGCTGCCATAAAATATTCGTTCCACATACATTTATCTAATGTTTTTTTTTATGTTTAAAGTCGGCTTTTATACTAAATAAATTGAAATAAAACTCCAGTTTAGAAAGCATATATCCAAACACAAACATAATATCCGTACGTTTTAGTTTTTTTTGGTAGATAAGGTTTCAAATGTCTTCCTTTTTTTTAATTTTTTAATAACTCTAATTTTAAAATTAAAATATCAAAATAAAACGGTTAGATGTGATCTATATTACCTTCTTTATGTACATATAAAAAATTATGACATTTTAACATTATTTTGTTTAGCATTAAGAGCCAACAAAAAATACACTAATGTGAATAATTTCTCGACGTTGATTTTTTATCTCATTGATTCATATAAAATGAAATTCAAAATGTCAATAATTTTCTATATACATGAAGAGAATATAATATAAATCACATCTAATAATTTTATTTGATATTTTAATTTAAAAAATTTTGTTATCAGCAAATTAAAAAGTAGAGGCATAATGAAGATATAAAAAAATAGAGGCATTTGGACCCTCCTCAATTTGGTATTAGGAGAAAGAGTAGGGTTCCAATGTCACATATATTTGATACCACGAGATGCTACAAAATTTATTTTTTATTTATATTTTAAATATTTGACATTCAAAAATCAAATCAAAATCATTGTCTTGTTTATTATCATGAGAGATGCATGTGTATAATTTTTTTTTATTTTTTGAGTTTATTTTATATTAGATCAAGTGGTTAAAAAAATAAATGAATCTAGATTGATTAATTTTAATACATTCGTTTTATGGCTATCCGATCCAACATAAAATGAGCTCAAAAAATCATGAAATATATATATATATATATATATATATATATATTTCTCATGATAATAAACAAGATCAATGGTTTGAATTTGATTTTTGAATGTCAAAATTTAAAATATAAATAAATAAAAAATTTGTGACATCTTGTAGTAATATCAAATGTTTATGACATTGAAATCCGAAATAAAATTCAAAAAGTCTTCTCTCCACTCAATATTAAAATTATTGATCTGAAAATAGAACTCTCCGTTTATAATAATGTGGGAAGCTTCTTAAGTGTCAATTTTAGATATCGACCTGTTTTGTTTGATGCAATGTTTGAATTTTACATGATTGACAAAAATATTTTTTTTAATTTTTGCTCAGATTATTATGTATGAATTCTACTATCCATTAAATACTTTCTTTTTCTCTGGCTGTACTGAATTGACTAGAACCGACTTTTAAATTGGAGCAATTATTCGAAGAATTAGAATTGTCTGGCATGACATGGACTTGGAGTTTGAAATTTTGGTTCATCCTAATTCATAGATGCTTAGATAGTGGGCTATAAGGATGATGGGTCTTGTCTATACGTATCAGATACGGACGTGTTATGTTATATATATATATATATATATATATATATATATATATATATATATATGTATATGTATATGTAAAAATTAATATTTGTTTTTGTTGTATCGTACTTTTTTTTTACAATAATGCTAAGAACAATATTTCTAATAATACGTCATTTTTTAATACGTTGTGATTACACGTGTTTTAACCTTTTTATTTTAAATTTCTGATTTTAATTGTTAACAACATTTAAAACTTTAAAAAAAATAGAAAAAATTCCATAGAATGGAGAGAAAATTTTTACAATAATGTATATATTTTTTTAAAATATATTTGTAATAACTATTAAAAACACATTACAATAATTATTTTTTAAAATTTCATAGATGTATCTAAATATATCATATGACGGCTAGACACTTGAACGTATCGTATTGTGCTCGGTATGCTTATCGCTCAACACGACATTTATAAATACACGACACGTGATGCATAAAATACGACATGTTCAAACATATATACCGTATTTTGACTGTACTTAAATACGTACAAGACGTAATGTGCTCATGTCACCATGTGTTTCGTATCTGATACTTTTGTTAATATACTATTTATAGATATGAAAATAAAGACTTTTGAAAGCAAAAAAAAATGAAATTTATTACATATATATTCCATCAATTGTCACAACACCCCGTTCAAAACGCAATCCAATCAAGATGGGGCACTTATTTCAACAAAAAATAACATATAAACAAAACAAATAGTGCCTAAAAACTCCTTCTGAAATGCCATCCACAAGCTGTTATTCTGAAATAAATAACTAATTTATAAATGTGCATGATGGATCCATAGCAGAAATCTCTAGACGGAGATGATGTTCAGATCTTGAATGATTGTTGTAACTGTCAATTGCAATCAGAAAACAAGAATTAAAGAGCAATTAGAGTTTAAACAGGAAAGCTGAAGAACTTCAATAAGAGAAAAAAAATAAAAAAATGCATATTATAAATTATTTGTCTGTACCTTTTATCTGTGGAGGCTGGACCGTGCCATTCAGTGTATTATTAGCCACAGCTCTGCCAATAGAAAAACAACCATTCAATTTTTCTGAATTTTTTGAGAAATTTAAGGATACTTTTGTGGTTGGTTTAGGAAATAAGTTGAGAAAATTCAACGCCGATTTTTTTTCTGTTTCAATTTAACCTGAGATGGGGCTTAAAGCTTACTCTTAGCCATGCAAAAGAGAAAAAAGTAAACTCACAATTCAATCAAGCTTCCACTTGTGACAAGAGATAGAACCTCCAATGGTAAAGAACCACTCAATTTATTGCCATTCAAATTCCTGAAAGTATAGTAAAATAAGAGAGTATATCAGATCTCAATCGCTCTGTTTTTGGGAAGTCAATGCAATTCTGTTAAAACACAGGCTTAATTTACTAGCTTGTTGAGCAGTTTGTATATCATAAATTTTGATACTGGTATTGTTTCTTCATTTCTTTAGTTCATGAGATTTTGTCAAATCCTCTAAAGAAACTCATCTCACCCAAATTTAATAGCAAATAATTTGCACAAGCAAATTGCAATCATTTTTAAGTGATGCATATTTTATACACATGTAAAATTTATTTTCTGTATACTCAGTTCAGTGGCATCATAGCACTGTCAAAAAAATGATGAGATTTCTGTTATGGGTCCAAAAAGAGAAGATTGCAAAAAAGTTGAATGTAATGAATAATTATAACTTACAGAGTTTCCAAATAGTAAAGATTTCCGAGGGATGTCGGAATTGAGCCGCTTAGCTGATTCCATTGAAGCTCCAAGCTAACTAGATTCGTCAGATTACCGAATGATGTTGGTATCGCACCAGAGATGTTGTTATATTGAAGTTCCCTTTCCAAGATAAAATCACAAGATAGTTAATTATTAGTCAAAATTATACTTACAGTTAGAAAAAAAATTAATACATCAATGACCAAAACAATGAAAAGAAACTAGTACAGTAATATCACCACTTACAAGTATTGCAGATAGGTTAATCCTCCTAGCTGAGAAATCAGAGGCCCAGAGAGGTCAGCATGTGCCAAATCACTGTTAAGAAAATTCAAGCACAAAATTACAAAATCTAGACAAGTAACAGAAAAATTTATCACTATAAATGCTACAACCTAGTAATTTCAACAAACAAAATTGATCCATTAATTCTTTTTTTTTTTTTATCTTTCTCCGGTAAGTCATATTGACTTGGCTAAATCTAACAAGCATTTCTACAATAGTTGGAAGAATAAAAACTAATTCAACAACATATTTTTTAATTTAATTTGGTGATATCATGTGAACTACCAAAATTGCTTTGAAGTTATAAATTTAACACAACTGTTCCATCCCAGTTGTATAATAAAAATAAGCATCTTCTGAAGCAAGTTCCTTTCTATTACAAATGGGTACTTCATTGCATATATATCAAAACAAAAAAACTACTGTTTGTCTTGTGTTAATATATTTAAAATTGCCAATTTCCAAGCAAACCAGTTAAATTGATTAAGACTACTAGTGTCTATGCAGACATCAACAAAAGCTTTCAAACAAAGAAACTTTATCATAACAATATGCAATACCAAAGTTTTGGAAGGGTATATATGTAAAAAAAATATAGGGAAAAGGAAACAAACATTCTGATAACAGAGCTGTTTTTATCACAAGTGACATGTAACCAAGTGCAAGGAGTGGTAAGGTTCTGGTTCCAGCTCTCTAGTACATTGTGTGGATCAGTCCATGCTTCCTTTTGTGCATATAGGATATCACCTGTTAACATTTTTTTGAAGTAAGATATAAATAAATCTCTTTTTCTCAGAAAAGATTGATTTTGTTTTGGTTTTCATCAACTAGGGTGTTGATCCAAGGTTTCTTTTTTCCTCTTTTTTCAATTAGAAGTGCTTGTCAAAAGTGTAAACACATGCTGGTATTATCTCTACTTTGGTTTCAAATGTTCAATTGCATAATTTATGTTGGTAATATACTTAGGCTCCAAATGCACAGATTCAGTATTTTTTTTTTTCTGAAGGAAATCCAAGTTATTCACTAAAAGGGACTCGTAATTTTCTTATTTCGGGCAGTCTTGATCAGTTTCGCAGAATCTATATTCATAGATTGCATCCATTACATTAAAAAGTAAAATGAAAACATAGTAATTAATAACACAACCACAGTTCCATATATATCACTATGTCATACCTTCACTGTTACAGTTCACGAGTGTTGCAAAGAGAAGGAAACTTAGTAGCCCAAAAACCATAGACTGAGCTCCCATTTTAATATCCTGTGTTTGGTTATATCTCTCTCTGTGTTTGTGTCTAGAATTGAGTTGGTTTGCATATTCATCAATCAATCCTTATATAGTTTGAGAATGAGGATTCTGGACTTCTGGAACAACTTTTTTTCTCAGCATATTTTCTAGAGATATCACCATCAGCCATCGTTATTGACAAGATGGTACGAATTACTGGAAAATTTTGTAACGCCAATTACCGGGCATCACATCCAAACACCAATGACCAAGAGAAATTAAGAGAGTTAATTTTAGTATTTTTTTTTTGAGATAAAATTTTAGTTATATTATGTTATTTATTATTATTTTAGACGCAAAACCCATGACAAAACTTGAATTAAGAGGATTTAATGCCTCCAATTTCTGTACCTTCAAATACTTCCATTTAAACCATACTTATTTGGCAAATGACATTGCATGCTTTTGCAAGATGAATGAGCCGATTAAAACTTATATTGATTCAGTTCATGAGACTTATAATAATGCAATTTATGAGACATCTTATTTAAGTGGTTAATTACAAAATTAAAACATCCAACTATTTTATAATGACGATGACAACAACAAAAATAATAATAACTGTCTAAAATATGATATATATTAAAACTAATGTGCTCCTAAGAGCATCAGACCTCTCGGTGCTTCTAACTCAAAATCCGCTGAATCGATTTCAAATGATTATATTAAAATCTTATAGGATACTAAAATTTTTTATTTTTAGAGTTTTTTAACTATTTATTTCATATTTTTTTAAAATGATTTATTTTTATATGCAAAAATTTATTATTTTATTATTATTATTACTACTATTATTATTATTATCGTAAGAATCAACTTAAAAAATCCGAAAAAAATAATTGTAACACCTTATATTATAAAAACTTATTATAGGTATTAAAAGGCTTGTAAGTAACTATCCATTGATGCGCTAGATATGTGAGTGTTTTTTAAATATATTTTTTTATGTACACCAAAATGTCACAACACTTTATGATGTTACACATCTGATCATTTGTATTTGATTATTACAGTTTATGAATTTTTTTATTATTAAACATTGGAACATGAAGACATGATGGGAGTATATTTAAACTTCATTGATTGGGCGTCGATGAGATTGCAAGTCATGAGATTAATGTGATCATTAAATTAATAGGAAATTACACGTAATAATTTTGGACTTTATTGAGACTTAATGTTATGGAAAAAATAAATTCAAAGTGAGATGCCACTTTTCCAAGTATCCTAAAAAAACCATCTAGTCAAGTCAGCATTCAAAATTTATACTTCAATTCAACCCAAGAAACTAGAAATTATTTCTGTGTTTCTAGAGTAATAGAGTTGCCATTCTCCCCTATATTTATCGTTTGTAGTACCAAAACGTGTAATCTTTGAGATAGATCACAAGTCTTTTGTTATACACACATCTCCTTTCATTGTCCCATTAATTACTAGATGCCAACAATAATTATCTCCAACCATTTCTTTTATGATAAACATCATGACCAGCCATACTAACTTCTAGAAGATTTGATAAGTAGCAATTAATACAAATTATTCAAATCTTTGACTCATGCTCATCCTCATCTTCAAGATGATCTTTCAAACTCTGAATTTGGGGCCCACAATCCTCACTTTCCCATAAAGGATCCGCATCTGGTAATTCATACGGGTCAGGTCTGAGTGATAACTGGAACTCTGGCAGATCAGGCAGTGATTGGAGAGTACTGTGCCAAAACACCAAAAGAAGAATGTACATATCTAGTTAGCTAAGTATTTTACAAAAATCGAAAAACAAAAAGGCAAATAAGTGTTGATAGATATCTAGTTGTTAGATGGACTCACGCGTTCTTGTCTTGTGCGAAAAGGTAAGCATACATCTGAGACCTCTTGTGTGCAACATCAGGTATTTTCTTGTGCAAATGCTTCATGACTCCCCATGGAGGAGGTACTCTATCATAAAAAAAGAGTGAAATTATCACAAAAAATATACAAGTGTGCCTCTCATTCTCAAATAGTAAATAAAGAAAGTTAAATGCGTTAGTATAGACTTGAACCTATTAACTGGCGTAGCAAGGCAAAAGCTTAAGCAAACCCGTTTGCTCTCATTTAACAAATCATCAGCTGCACAAAGACAGCACACTGCGCTGATGTGGCAGCTTGGTTCATTTCCCTTGTCAATAACAAGACCATGGTAATAGTATGCAGCTGCCTACAATTATATTTCATGTTAGACATTGGCATTATACTACCTAGGTTATGTCATAAATTAAATATCTCCTCACTTGGTATGTTTTCCTTTCACACCCTCCAAACGTTGTTATCTACAACTACATTTGGCCATGAATTTTTTTGTTTTCCCATTTTCAATGATGAACTGCCTTTTATTGCACACGAAATATTGTGGTTTATTTTAAGTTATAAGTTAAAGACATGCAGTTTTTGCTGAAGTGTCCCTAGTATTGATCCACGACATTTCTTTTTCCAATTTTCATTTAATTCCAACAAGGTTAGCTTATTCTAACAGGTGTAGAAATGAATATTAAATAAAGAATTGAGGATTTGTATTAGGTTCAATATCAATAAGAGAGTTTAAAAATGATGCATATCAAAATGGAAAAGAAAATTATAAATCTCAAATAGAATGTACCTTAGCCTCTAGGAATTTCCATTTAATAAAGAATAGAAGCTTTTTCCCATATAAATCACTTGTGTCACATCCTGACAATATATAATGAGCCTACATACCAAAACAAGAGGGTAAAAATACAAAATAATAGATATATAATTCCTAATTAGGGAGGTAAAAAAAGAAAGAGATGAAATGAATTGAATGGCAAAACCTGTGAGAAATAGGCAACTAGCTCACAAGCAAGCCTCCTTTTAACAGCTAAAGTAGCATTGTCACTCTCTGAGGCCAATCCTAGTTGCATTTCAATCCCCTATTAATTTTGTTTTGTTAAATCAACAAACAGAAATCAGCAATTTGCAAATTAAACGGCATTTAAGCAAAAGAGTTTCAGGGTTAAACCTATAAAAAATACCAACCTGGGCCAAAGCTTGGATAGAAATGGCTTCAAGCGTACCCTGCTGCAAGTTGCTTGGTAGATTCTTCCTAGAAGTTTAAAAAGGTAATCATGTGTGAGATCCCAATTTGAGAATACAATATATTAAATAAATCAAGAATATGAAGTATTTAAATGATGATATGCATACCTGACCTGGATAGGTACGTGGACGAGTATGTGGTGCATGCAATATTCTAAGCATCCTGATGCCTTCAGTAGCAAATCTATCACATCCTTCTTTGAATCTATCAATAAAAAGTTTGCTTGTAACTTATCATTGTACATTGTACAAAGCAGGGACTACAATCTTGTACCATACCAGGCAGCCCAAATCTGTATTGCGTATGTTAACATATAATTCCTTGATGTTCTTAGCTTTCTATACTTATTATTTATCATGTCATTAAAATACTTTCTATACTTATTATTTATCATGTCATTAAAATATCATTACAAATTACAACTGATTTATTAAAAAAAAAGGGTGCTGATATCTATACTATTGAAGAACATTTTAAAATTGCTTAATGTGCCCATTGTCTTTTTGGAGGTTTGAACAGTATCTGCAAACCACATGAACTTCTGATGGTTGTCATATGAACATACTTAAGAAAACATAAAACAAAATAGAATACCAGACCTTCAGAAACCTTCCTCTCCGATCCATCCGTGATTTCTCTGGGAAGAAGCACTAAATTGGCCTCCAACAAAGAGAGCATTGCCATTGCATGAACTATTGACAGCGCTTCATACCAAGCACAGGTGTCAGGAAGTGCAACGTGGGAATAGCCATAGAGTCACAGTGTTTTGAACAATTAGGTTAACAAGAATTAGTTAGACAGTTATGTTAGAAATTACTTTCTGTTATTCTAAAATACAGATGCTATAAATAATAGAGATCATTATGTGTAAGGGGACTATTCAGAAAATTCAAGTAAAAAGACATTTCATTTCTTGATCTATTCTTCTTTCTTCTTCTGCTTCTTCATTTTTTTTTTCTGAAAAATCAAATTCTCAGACTTCTTGTTACATTCTTGATTGGAATAGCTCTATAGCTGTCTCAATTGCGTAATTCTCTGTCTAGCACGTTACAAAGTGGTATCAGAGCACTCCGATCGAGTGCTGGGCGTTTTTGCTTCTTTAATTGAGCTCTTGTCTGCGTTTTGCCATGGGAGTTGGAACTCGATCAGGCAACAGCCAATCCGATCAAGGAACGGAGGAATTGAAGGCAGCGATGGATCAAATGCAACTTGAGGTGAGCACGATGGTGCGCGAGAGAGCGGAATTGCAGATCCAGTTGCAAAATCAACAACAACAATGGCAATCCGACCAGCAGCTCCACCAGCAACAATGGCAAGCCCAATTCCAGGTCCAGATGCAAACACAGATGCAAGAATATCTTACTCGGTTGATGCAACAGCATACTCTTGCGTTGGAAAAGAGAATTGTTGAAACTGTCAGAGCTGAGCTAAGCGGATCTCCACCTATTGATCCAGATCACTCTCCTCATGCCAGTACCAAGGGTAACCAAGGTGAATCTTCTCCTTTTGTGTTGTCCTCTAATCCAGCTTCCAGATCTGATCGTTTACACTGCTACAAACAAGAATTCCCTGTTTTTGATGGAGAGAATCCTGAAGAATGGATCTCTAGAAGTTCCTTCTATTTTGAAATGTATCAGACCCCAGAGGATCAGAAAACCATTCAAGCTGTCACCAATTTTAAAGGCCTTGCTAATGAATGGTACAGGGGTTACAAGCAAAGGCATGACCACCCGGATTGGGATTTGTTGATATGTTTGATCAGAAAAAGGTTCCAAGATGTCGCTACCCAAAGTGCTTTTGATGAATTGAGACAATTGTACCAAACTGGTACAGTTAAGGATTATATGCAGAAATTTGAGCGAGTTAAATCTAGATTGGAAATTGAATCCCCTCATTGGCCTGAAGTGGAATTCCTTAAAGCTTTTCTTAGTGGGCTCAGAGAAGATATCAAACCGTTAGTGACTGTTTTGAAGCCACATGATTATTTAGAGGCCTTTGAATTAGCTAAACACATGGAGTGCTCCATTGATAATCAGTGGAGAAGGCAAAGACTCACTCCCAAATGGGGAGTCCAACAACTACCTCCCTCCAACAACTCCTCCAAACCTACGACCTTAAAAGAAAAGGTGCCAGAGAAAACAAATTCTGGCAACAAGAACGCTTTGTGGGATCAAAGACGAGCTTTAGGTTTGTGCTTCAAATGTGGTGACAAATACTATCCCGGTCATCAGTGTAAGGTCAAACTCAGTATGTTAATTGGTCAAGAGGAGGTGTGTAATGAAGAGTTACCACAGGAGCAGGTCATTGCAGTACCAGAACCTTCAGACTTTCCTGCTGGCACTGAAGAGGCAGTTGTCTCTATGTTTGCCCTTTCTAGCAACCCCAATCTCTCCACTATGAAATTCAAGGGTAAAATCGGAAACAAGGTCATTTGCGCACTATTGGACAGTGGGAGCACCCATAGTTTCATCGACCCAGTTTTGCTGCAAGATGTTCAGTGTACACTTACCCAAACTGCCCCTATGGTGGTCATGATGGCTAATGGGGAGAAATTAGTTACTGACACTAAATGTGAGGCCTTGCAATTTTCTTTACAGGGTCAAGAATTTACTGGTGATATCAGATTGCTGGATATAAAGGGGTATGACCTTATTTTGGGTATTGATTGGTTAACCCAGTTCAGACCAATGCAAGTTGACTGGTTAGAAAAATGGGTTTCTTTTGAAAAAGATGGGCAAACAGTCAAACTTCAAATGAAACCTGAGCATACTCAGGTGCAATTGTGTGAAGCCAGGCAAATAACCAAAGATATGAGATCTTGTGGGGAGGTGATTGTAGCTCAGGTTATGATGTTGCTTCCTGACAAGGTGGCCAATGATACTGAAAATAGTGCAGTGCAATCCATACTGCGGGAATATGAGGATGTCTTTGCAACACCAACTTCCCTTCCTCCTCATCGACAATTTGATCATCAGATTGTGCTGGAACCAAATTCCAAACCTGTTAATTTGCGACCATACCGCTACAGTCATTACCAGAAACAGGAGTTGGAAAAGATCATTGAAGAATTGCTACACAATTTCATAATTCAACCCTCCAAAAGCCCTTACGCGTCACCAGTGGTGATGGTAAAAAAGAAAGACGGTACTTGGCGCTTGTGTGTTGATTACCGAGAATTAAACTCACACACGATTAAAAACAAATACCCAGTACCTATTATCGATGACCTACTTGATGAACTGCATGGTTCTAAGTTCTTCTCAAAAATCGACTTGCGTTCTGGATATCACCAAATCCGCATGCGGGATGAGGATATTATGAAAACAGCTTTTCGTACTCATCATGGTCACTTTGAATATGTGGTGATGCCTTTCGGCTTGACTAATGCACCAGCAACGTTTCAAGCCCTCATGAATCATATTTTCAAGGATCAATTGAGGAAATTTGTCTTAGTCTTCTTCGACGATATCCTCATTTACAGTGTTAGCCTGGAATTACACCAACAGCACATTGGTACTGTACTGGGCATCTTGCGAAAACATCAATTGTATGCAAAACGAAGTAAATGTGAATTCGGTTTGACCCAAATCGAATACTTGGGTCATGTCATCTCTCCTGAAGGGGTGGCAACCGATCCCTCCAAGGTTGCGGCAATGGAACAGTGGCCGGTACCAAAGAATTTGAAATCGCTTCGCGGGTTCTTGGGCTTAACGGGTTATTATCGCAAATTTATTCGTAATTATGGACAATTAAGCAGGCCTCTTACCAATTTGTTGAAGAAGAATGCGTTTAAATGGGATGCCAATGCTGAATTGGCATTTCAAGGATTGAAGAAGGCGATGTGCTCAGCACCGGTTTTGGCGATGCCCGATTTCAGTAAACCATTTGTGTTAGAAACCGATGCTTGTGATGGCGGTATTGGTGCAGTGCTCATGCAAGGAAGGCGCCCAATTGCATTTCTCAGCAAGGCTCTTGGTGTCAAATCACAATCGCTGTCTACTTACGAAAAAGAGTTGTTGGCGCTATTAACGGCTGTTCAAAAGTGGCGCCATTATTTGCAAGGTCAACCTTTTATTATTAAAACTGATCACTTAAGCTTGAAATATCTTCTTGAGCAGAGACTTACTCATTCTTTGCAACACAAGAGCCTCTGCAAATTGTTGGGTTTGGACTATACCATCCAGTATAAGAAGGGCTGCGAGAATGTGGTGGCTGATGCACTTTCTAGAAGGGCAAACACAGCTAAAACTGATGGCACACTGTTGGCAGTTACTGAGTTGTTGCCAGCTTGGATTGAGGAACTCAAACAAAGCTATACAAGAGATGCATGGGCACAAGAAGTGCTGATTCAACAAGGTACCTCAAATACTTCTGACAAGGTTACAGTGCATCAGGGTGTGATTAGAGTAAAGGGAAGAATTTATGTGGGTACTAATAGCAATTGGAGATGTCAGGTGATGCAATGGTTGCATGATTCCAGTTTGGGAGGTCATTCTGGAATTTTGGGTACTTATCAAAGAGTGAAGAGGTTGTTTTACTGGCCAAAGCTCAAAGAGTCAGTACTGCAGCATGTGAAGGGTTGTGAAGTTTGCCAGTTAAATAAGCATGAAAATATAGCTACACCAGGCCTACTTGATCCAATACCTATACCTGATCAAGCCTGGCAGGTTATATGCATGGACTTTATAACAGGGCTTCCAAAATCAGAAGGAAAGGAGATGGTGATGGTAGTGATAGATAAATTCACTAAATTTGGGCATTTCATACCCTTGACACACCCTATCAAGGCAGTGGAGGTTGCCCAAATTTTTCTAAAGGAGGTTTATAGGCTTCATGGTTTGCCAAATAAGATAATTACTGATAGAGACCCTTTATTCACCAGCCTGTTTTGGAAAGAGTTGATGAAAAAGCTACAGATTCAGATCAATCTCAGCACTGCCTATCACCCTCAAACAGATGGACAGTCAGAAAGGCTTAATCAGTGTTTAGAGCAGTATTTGCGATGCATGGTGTTTAAGGAACCTAAGACTTGGGTTAGATGGATTTATTTGGCAGAATTTTGGTATAACACAAATTACCATTCAGCCCTTGGAATGACCCCTTTTCAGGCTTTGTATGGATATGAGCCACCTCAACTTCCCCTTGGCTCAATTCCTAAATGCAAGGTGAATTCAGTAGAGGAATTATTGCAAGAAAAACATGCCACTTTGATACAATTGAAAGAGAATCTCAGAAAAGCTGTAGAAAGAATGAAAAAGCAAGCTGACAAGAATAGAGGTGAGAGAAGTTTTAGCATTGGTGATTGGGTCTACTTGAAGTTGCAACCTTACAGACAGGTTAGTGTTCAGAGAAGGGGCAACCACAAATTGAGTTCCAAATTTTATGGGCCTTATGAAATTATAGAAAAGATTGGGAAATTGGCCTATAAATTGAAACTGCCTGATGGGTCACAAATTCATCCTGTATTTCATGTTTCACAACTGAAGAAAAAGTTTGGAGACGGGAGAGAGGTAGAAGCCCAGTTACCAATGTTGGGTGATAAGAAGCAGTTAGCAATGACACCAGTTGTTGTTCTGGGCAGAAGGGTGATACCCAGAAAGAATTTATCAGTAGCTCAGATCCTGGTCAGGTGGTCTCAGTTGCCTGATACTGATGCCACATGGGAAGATTATGAGGTCATGAAACAACAATTTCCTGAATTTATCGCTGAGGACAGCTTTAATTTTGAGAGGGGGGCAATGTCAGGAAGTGCAACGTGGGAATAGCCATAGAGTCACAGTGTTTTGAACAATTAGGTTAACAAGAATTAGTTAGACAGTTATGTTAGAAATTACTTTCTGTTATTCTAAAATACAGATGCTATAAATAATAGAGATCATTATGTGTAAGGGGACTATTCAGAAAATTCAAGTAAAAAGACATTTCATTTCTTGATCTATTCTTCTTTCTTCTTCTGCTTCTTCATTTTTTTTTTCTGAAAAATCAAATTCTCAGACTTCTTGTTACATTCTTGATTGGAATAGCTCTATAGCTGTCTCAATTGCGTAATTCTCTGTCTAGCACGTTACAACAGGCTACACTAAATTCCTGCCAGTCCATTAAAAAATTCAATTAAGAATATTTTGAAAGGTATAGAAGTTTGAAAGATGACAGACAAGGAGATGATGTTATTTTTACCTCATCATCTTCTAAGTTTTTCCATTTAAACTCAACCAGTGCATCGAGCCCTTTTTCTGTATACATATTTTTTTATTATCATGAAATCATAAATATATAAATAAAGAGTAAAGACAAATAGATACTGATTCCAAAAATAGAACCTTTGTTTGTAAGACCAAGAAGAACAGGCAAGTATTCCTCAAGGGCTTGCCGAAGCTGTGAAATCTTAGAGACATTGAATAGATCTGACAATATATACATTGAAATTTCATTAGAAAAAAACCAGAATTATTTGCATAGCAAACTCTAGAAAAAAGCATTACAACATAAATAAAGAAAGGCAGGAGGTACCATCTTCTACTGATAATTGAACTAGACGGCCACGGAGGGTTGAGAGTTTATCCAGTGCATCCCGGGAAATCAACCCACGAAGTGGATGGATGAGATCAACTGGCAGTGGGACCCGAAGTGCTGGCACAAACACTGCCACCTCAGCAATGAGGCTTCTTCTCTTGGACTTGCTCTTGTCCCTTCCATTTATGGAGTATTGCCTGGGCTTGGACGAAACGCATCCCATCTCTTCTCTTTCCAAGCATCCTAATATGTAAGAGAAACATAAAATAAAACAAAATAAAAATCAGGACCAATTAGAATCGATGAAAAATCATGTTTTGTTTGGAAAATTCAATCCTGAATTAATTGATTTATCTTCAAGTTTGTAGAGATTCTAAATTACCACGAGAGCATTAACTCTATGCTAAAATATGGGTCAATAGAATCAGTACAAAAGAAGCAATGCTAGCTTAATAATCACGGATGCTATGTTCAGAAGAAACAACTTGTCCAATTGTACTACAAAAATATTGTTGATTCAAAAGAAAAACAAAAAACAGTAAAAACCAGTAGGGAATTTTCAAATTAAATTGCTCAAACACTGAGATGCCACACATTGTACCAGTATGAGACCAGATTTAAAACCTTCACAGGTAGCTAACTAATACATTCAAATTGATCAATACTCAAAAGAGTAAACTAAAATAACAAGAACTTAACCCAGTGTCCAACTAGCAGTCAAGCAAAAGAACTAGAGAAGAAACCGATCAGTTGTGAGGAACTTTACAGCTTGCCAATGGAGGAACGGCGAGTCAATGCCCCATCTTTGAGCAACAACTAAGCCATGAGATCAATAGATAATAAAGTATAGGATGCTAGAGAGAGAGAGAGAGGAGCAGTACGGTTGCGAGTAGTAAAAGCAAGTGGGGATACATGGAGATCTCTTTGAAGATACCGAGGAGGAGTCTCACATGGCGATGGAGCAGGAAATGGCGCTCTCCAGTCGGCACCAGTACTAAACAATCAATCACCTCACTTCACGGCTACTTCGGATTAAATTAATAGCGCACGTTCACGGCCCCCCAAATTACTACTGACATGAATTGAAAGTAAAAGAGACAAAGTGAGAGACTAGGGGAATTGAGGAGTATCGGATCGAACCGGGTTGGATATTGATCCGGCCCAATTTGAAGGTCCGACTCGCCCGATTATAGATCTGGCCCAATCAGAGTTGTCTCAACCCAATCCTGGAAACAATTTGTTTTTGCGTTGTTCTATTAATAGTAGTAGCACTAAAATTGAGTAAAACTAATGTGAACTTAAACTTATTAAGATTGTTAGTGATTTTAACTTAAAAGGCTATTAAAACGGTTTCAAATGACAAATTCAAGTAGCTCAATAAATTTTTCATATTAAAATCTTGTAGGATACTAATTTTTTCTATTTTTGGAGTTTTTAAACTATTTGTTTCATATTTTTTTTAAATACCTTACTTTTATATGTAAAAATTTGTTATTTTATTATTATTAGAGTCATCTTAAAAAATCATAAAAAAATAGTTAGAAAACCATAAAAATAGAAAATTTCAGTATCCTATGAGGTTTTGATATGAAAAATTTATTGAGCTGCTCAGATTTATCGTTTGGAACCGTTTTAGTAATTTTTTGAATTAAGTTCACCAACCCTTTGGTGAATTTAAGCTCACGCTAGCTTTACTCCACTAAAATTATTTTTAAGAGTTTATGGTTCATTTTCAGATAAAATATGTATCGTTTATTAAAATATTGTTGTTTATTAAGTGGAGTATTAATTTGACCTCAAAATAAAAAGGTTATTTGAATTTTTTTACTTCAACACTAGTTTGGGATTAGATGAAATTTGTCATGTTCTTATAAAAAAAAAGCTTTATATAGCTATATATTAAATCTGTATATATCAGTGCCTGCTACATGTTAAACGGTGTTCAACTCTATGATTTCTCTATATTCTCAAAAGCACTAATATGTGGTCATATTTTGCCCATTTTTGTGCAGCTGATCTTTTGGCATTTTGTATGACTCAAAACTCAATATCATATTTTAAGGAGGAGAATCAGGGAGATAAATTAACTTAACTTTAACAAAAGGAGGATGTTTAGAATCTGTACAAGACATAATCCAGCATATATGGCCTTAGATGCCAGAGACAATTATTAAACAAAGGGAAAGAGGAAGCTTCAAGGGAAGGCACCAACTAAAGAATGTCAAGCTGTCTTTAGCAAGGAAATCCAATTTTTTATTTATATCATCACATGCCCTCCGGAAAATATACACTAAAAAAAATATAATGATGAATACTTTGAAACATAATCATAATGCAAAAGAGTGTCAATTCATGGTAATTGCAAAAAGAGAAGGAAAAAAAAAGGAAATAACTTAGTTGAGAAATTGGGTATTGGTTGTACTTTTACAGATGCACACAATTGCTATGTAGTTTGTAGAAATCCCATTTTTAAGTATTGAGATAATTTGGTATCTTTATCCAGACTGGAAAGGGAGGCAAAGAAACCGAAAGCTGTTTAGGTTAAAAGCAAACATTGTTTGATCTCATCTTTGATTGGTGAGAGAAAGTACATGCACTAAGGTTGCATGTAACAATGATAGCAAGCAAGCACAAAATATTACCAAAAGTAGGATCTGAACTTAAAATTTTCAACTCTGGCTTATCAATATAATCAAGTCAACCCAACTTTATAATTCTATGGTCATAAAGTAAATTTAACAAAGGCAAAAGTGAACACAAAAAGAAAAGATTTTAAAATTGCACAACCTCTGTACTTAACTGTCGCCTCTAAATATATAGTTAACAAAAGTGAATTCAATTCATACATCATGTACAACCCACACCATTATCAGTACACACAAAACTAATTAAAATTAAAACCAGAAAAAATAAAAGGAAAAAAAAAAGATAGTTACATTCAAACGTCAAACCCTTGGGAAAACACCAAGTATCCTTCCCCTTCCAAGACATTCTAGAAGCTTTTTTGCCTCTTCCACCTGCGTTGCTAAATTTCCCCGCAAGTACCCGCAAGCACCGGCTGCCACCATTTGTTTCCGACACTTTCTACTCTGTGACAAACTCAATAAAACGGAAAGGGGATATCTCTTCTCCACATCACCAACCAGTGGATCAAGTAATTGCACCACATTCACAATCCCACCCTCGTCCTTGCGAAATATTCTCCTATAGCCCGAAACATGCATTAAATAAGCCAATGCTTTAACGCTCGCTTCTCTCTCCTCAGACACCTTCCCTTCTAACATTCTAACTAATTTAGGGATCGATTCGCATATTTCCTTCATAATCTTTCCCGTAGCTGCCAGCTCAGCAATAGCTCGTGCTGCCTCAATTCGAACTCCAGGTTTTGTGTTATCCAATGCAGATACTACATATGGTACAAACGCATTATTGGAAATTATCTCTGCTATGTACCTAAAAGAGGCTAGATGCCTTAACAACCCAATCGCGCCTTCGAGGTTCCAATCCCGATCTTCCTGCGCCTGGAGTTCCAGGTAATTCTTGATGCAATCCAATGCCCCTTCTTTGAAAAGTGTTATTTTCAAATCCTGTAATTCATCTTCTGCAGGACCAGCCAGGTTGCAAAGGCAACTAATTGCATTGTCTTTTGCCACTGCCGTACCGATATAAGAAAGGTTGATTAGTGTAGGTATGCCGTTCTCATCTACAAAGTATGACCTAATTGTTTCCACTTGTGCAAGATTTCCCAACACAGCAGCAGCTGAGGCCTGACCTGATGGTGTGCCAGCATGGCATATCTCTAAAAGTGGGCCTACACCACCTCGTGAAGCAAGCGCTATTGCATTCTCTTTAACAAGGGTCAGAGTTTGGAGAATGGTACATGCATTCTCAATAGCAGTGCTTGCGCTTGTACCAGAGTCCAGGATTCTGGAGAGGTGGATCACAAGTGTTGGGCCCACTTCACCAGAGGTGATGACATGGCGGAAGGACTCTGACAAGGAGAGTTTTGCAAATGCTGATACGGCCTTCTCTCGTGCCTCAAAGTTGGCAGAGGGTTCTAGAAGCTTCAGGAGGGACGGTACAGCTGATTGGAGGGAGGATGCTGACATAGTGGCTTTGTCCGATAGAAGGGAATCTAGTGCTTCGAGCCGAGAGGAGATGGGGCCAACCTGTGATGCAATTTTTTCAAATAATTAGAGAATACTTTTGTGACATGCTATTGAAAATGGAGAAAGGGTTGTTCTAAGGATAAGAATATGCATACAGAAGTACAGTCAATAATAATTTAGAATAAGTAGATGAACAAGTGTGAAAAATAGGCCTACTTGAACCTAACAAGAACGATTTCTGAAGCTTCTAAATTAGAGAAGAACAGAAACTTAGATATTAGGTGGGAAAAAGAGAACAAGATTCAAAGGATACTACCCTCCCCATTCCCATATGAAAGTATTGAGCTAAATAGTACTTAATTTCCATGGATTTGTTCGATTGGGAGTATTTTTATAACTTTCACAACAAACAAAATTTCGAAGTGAAGCAAAGTAGCATTTTGAGTTGGGACATATCACTGGGTTCAACTAATTAAAATATGTGTACCAAGCTGGCCCAATTAGCATTTATATCTCTGTGAGGCAGTACAGGTAAACAATAAATAGCTATTAAATTGGCATCAATAAAGTATACAATGATCTCCTTGAGGAATAAGTTCAATCGCAATTAAAAGCAGATTCGCAATTCAAGATAAGAAATCTGAGCTGGAACTTATTTAATTCATGTACCGAATAAAGTTACTGTTTCTGCTGGAAAAGTAAAAAAAAAATGTTACATAATTCAACAAAAGAAGAAAGTTTTATGCCATCTAACAAGTCAGAAATGAAAGATTTAATCTTTTTTAGTATAGTTACCTGAAGGCGAGAAACGAGATCATTCTCTGACGAGCCACCTCCAGCAGAAACGAGCAAATCAACATCTGAGGCGAGACCATCGAGAGTAGTTGCGAGCGAGGAAAGCTCGCTCTGCAACTGGAGCTTTCCAGCGGGCGGCGCGGATGAGAGGGAATGGAGGTGGGAGAGGGTGGCGGAGAGGGAGGAGAGGAGGGAGAGGGAAAGAGGGTTGGAGAGAGGTAGGGAAGGGAGACTAGAGAGAAGGCGGTTACAAGAAGCGGCGATGGATGGCCATTTCCGGCGAAGGAGGGATGCGGCCGGAGGAGAAGGGAGAGTAGAGAGGAGAGAGAGGCAGCGTTGGCGGAGCTCTTGCTCCTCTCCAGTTGAAGAAGGCGCAGGTTGGTCTGGTGATTTCATTACAAAGCTTCGATTGATAGGAAATATCTCACAGAGAGAGAGAGAGAGAGAGAGAGAGAGCTCTTCTATAGAGGATTTCTCAGAGAAAGAGAGAGGGGAGATGGGGGGGGCGGAGGAACTAGGAAGGAGGAAGGTGTGACTAGGTGAGGGGTAAGTTAAAAAATAAATTAGAAAAATTTCGCGGGAAGGAAAAGGAAAAGAAAGGAACTGAGCGCTGAGCTGGGTATGGTATGGGGAGTAGGTTTCAACAGAGAAGAGGGATCTTCTATGGACATCGCCGTCTGGTTGACTGAGTGACTGATGCACTGCAGGATTACATATGACCAATGGCCATTGTGTTTATCATATGAGTTCTTTTTTTTTTAGCTTTTCTTTTTTTCTGATTGCAATGCAATTGATGGTGTTGGATTACGTAACTAAATGAACATTTGTTTTTTTTGTTCTGATCTCATGAGATAACATAAATGACAAATTTTCTAATTGTATAATTTTGAAAAAAATTACAATTAGTTACCTTCTTTTTTAACAAAAATGTAGAACAAAATGTTATATATATTACTTTTTTATAAAAAGCTTTTTGGAGCTCAATTATACTAGTCAAATTAAGTATTGGCAAAAAAAAATGTCAACCTTGGCACTTAGCATGTGATTTGTTCAAACTCAAATAAATAAATAAAAAGTCAAATATTTTTTTGATAAAAATAACATCGAAGCCAAGCATCCAAAATCAATATTAATATATTAATGAAGCATGTTTTCCTTACAAGATAAGAATTATTTTAAATGGAATAAATAAATATTATTTGCTAAGTATATAACTTACATTATATCAAAAATATATAACTTCATGCAAAATTATTGTTCAACTTAGCCTAATATTTATACCAAGTTTGTTGAAACACAAATGGTCACACTGGGTGCTGCCACAGTGAACCAAGGGTACGCAAGTGAAAGAGTTAAAATGTAGCAAGTTATATATTTTAGCAGAATATGTTTGGTCAAATTTAATGCATATTTTTTTTATTACTGGTATATACACACGGTTTCTTCTCATTGCTTCAAATGTTTGCTTCATACGTACATTAGTCAATGCTGACAAATCGTTTAGTAATCTAGTTCAAAGTTGTAAAGACACTAAGATCAAGATTATATGATCATCATGATCTTATTATTATTTTTTTACTCTTCAAGTCACTTCTGATTGGTTAATTAAATACCACTAATTCCCCCAAAAAATAATAGCAGAAGTATAATTGTTATTTGTTAATAATCTATCTTAAAAAGATAAGATAATTAATTGTAGGATTTTGATAATTAAGTATTTTTCTAATGGAAAATGATGATTTAAATTTATATTTATATGGTCAAAAAACAAATACCAAACACCACACCGACATGTATAAAATTACCATAATTTTCTACATAGCTCCGGTGTTTAAGTGAAGCATATATAATTTTCATGAGTTTATACGGTGCAATTACTACTCTTACATGATAAGAGTAAATCATAATTAATGAGGTGCATCGTCTCTATCTCAATAAAAAAAATTTATGCAAACATGCATTATAATCTCATAAAAATTTCCTGCCCTGCTTGATGAATAGTCAGAGAGTGCATTTAAATGTTTGTTTTAAGAGAAAATTTTCTCCGGAGTGTTTCATAATAAAGTTATTCTTAGGGTGAAAATGGTAAAAGAAAAATATCCTTAGAAGAAAAAAAAAAGAGGGAGAACTTTTGATTTCTTTTGATTTTCTGAATTTTCACATGGAAAAGACTCTCAGAAAGACGGGGGTTTAAAAAAAAAAAAGGACGTGTGGGTCCCACATTAGCATCCCGAGTTCGTAATAGTCCCTTTCCCAAAGTACTTTTTTATTAAGTCAATGGGCAGTTTACTTCTAATCCTCTCCAGTGATGAAATCAAGAGAGTCAACATTTCCTTTGGTCGTCTTTCTTGGAAAACAATGGAAAAAAAAAAGGAAGGGACCACTTGACCATGATGGTTATTTTGACAATCAGATTTTATATAAATTTTAATTTCTTTAAAAATAAAAAAATTATAGATATATTTTTAAATTTATAGATTGATTTTTTTTAATTTTATATAATTAAAGTGTCATTTGATAGTCCGTCAAATATTATTCAATTTAGACCATTATAAATTACATAAATTTTAATGATATTTAAAATATTATCAAATAAAATTTGAAATATAACCAATCTATAATTTCAAAAATATATTTTTAAAATTGCTCTATTTTTATAATATTTCGAATTTATTTAAAATTTTATTGTCAAAATTATTAAAATAATCAAGTAATTTCTCTCCGAAATATAATATGGAGTTCTTCTTCAGTGCTAGTACTGGAGAGCATTGGATAAAAGGTACTAAAGCCAAAAAAATTGAACAAAAAGGGGGAGAAAGGCTGGAGTTTACTTTTTGTTTCTTTTTCCTTGTTCTATTATCTCTAATTAATAAACTTTAATGGATGTTTCTTTATGCCATATTCATGATGCGTGTGTATTATGTAACCTTGTAACCAGGTCCAAATGCCACCTGTACACTGAATTAAATAGGATTAACATTTTTTCAATATTTCTTGGTTCCAGAGTTCAATATCATAGATTAATAAAAACAAAAAATTCTTCTTCTTTTTTTCAACAATATTAATTAAGCGGATACTTACATGTTTTAATTTAATTAAACTTAACGGTATATCTTTATAAGGTACCCCAGAATTTTGTACCAATTAATTCAAGATTTTAATTAGCAGAATGAAATTAAGAAATTAAGAATGATCTGATCATGCTCTCATTTTCACCGTTTCATTTTCATGATTGAAAATTATAGGAATCAAACAACCTTTTCCCCCTTTGAATTTGTATTTTCTGTTGCATAGCATCATACAATGCAGCGTATTGTTCATCTTAAAATTTACACAAAATAAATTTAAAAATTTCTCTATAATTCATCCGTTTATACATTACGTAACAAAAGATCGACACTCCCCAAAAGGAAAAAAGAAAAAAAAATACTTCTCACTTTTTCATTTTTCTGTCCGGTTCCACCTCCAATTCTTAAACCAAATTGTTTAGATTAAATCAAATCATTTAGATGGTCCAAATTAATTGACTAAATGGATAATAGTGCCTCAATAATGACAACACATGTACTAATTAATGGTGTTAGATAGGTAACTTCAAACAAAAAACAAAAGACAGGAAAAGTTGGTATTTGACGGGAGGCCATAACGAAGAATTAAATAGAAATAAATAAGTGCCTTGTCTTAAAATTTGTTAAAATATTAATCTTTAAATGATATACGAAGGTGACGAAATTTGCAATTAGCAATGCAAAACTTTTTTTTTTTTTGTTTTGCTTACATTTCACGACTCATGTTTAAACATGTATATACTAGTAATGATTTAAAGTAATGTAACAATTGTAATTAAAATTCTCTACATCATTTGATGCAAATTATGATTTTTTTTCGAATCAATCTGAAGTAAACCACG
The DNA here is from genome assembly GCA_037678475.1 of x Bolboschoenoplectus mariqueter. Lineage (NCBI taxonomy): Eukaryota > Viridiplantae > Streptophyta > Magnoliopsida > Poales > Cyperaceae > x Bolboschoenoplectus > x Bolboschoenoplectus mariqueter. Next base: position 2,435,291 of record CM075258.1, on the reverse strand, counting down.
AACTATAAGGTTTTTTTTTTTGTAGCCCTATCTACGCGCATCAATTTTATGGAGCAACTTTTTTATTTGTGTTTCGGACTTTTTTTTTTGAGATAAAAATAAAAATCAAATTATTCAATTTTAAATATTTATAAAAAAAACGTATTGTTAAACTTATTAGTTTTTTCGTTCCTTCAAATTTTTTAAACATACACTTAAATCACCTCTACATATTTGTTTCATGTTTTCATGAAATGAGAATTTCAATCGATGAAATTATGCACTATCAATTACTTCACTTTTTTGGCTCACCAGATAATTCTGACTCAGATTGGTCAATTTTAAGGACCACTCTTTTTATTGACCAATTATAATATGATTATGAGCTCTTGAATTTCTTATCATTAAACCTTTACATGAAATGCACCCAAAAGGCCACATTTTTTTTTGTCTAATGATAATTTCTTTATATTTTATTAGCGGAGTAGCAAGGATGTGCTTTTTTTTATTGAGTTGTTAAACCAATAGAAAATAATATGATATATTTGTGTGGAAGGCGTCACCAAGCATTTAATTTGTCCTAACATTTTTGCATTTATATTCTAAATTCGTTTCAGATTTTGAGTATAAAAATATGTGCTCACGCAAGGAATATGAGCGCATGTTTTTTTAAAAAAAAATACAGTCACCAATTTTACTAACAAAATAGTGAAATACATACGAGTTACTATTAGAAAACAAAACCTAATTTATTAAACTTTAATGAGAGTGTTCATTAAAAAAGGCTACATAATTAATACTCATAGCAATAACTTTTCTTAAAAAAACCCAAATCAATCAGACATCTACTGATCTATGGTACGTACCTAACTACTGAAAAAACGGAGCTTTATATAAAATAATAATGATGATGATGATGATGATGATGATGATGATGATGATGATAAAGTTAGTAACAGTAACAAATAAAGAAATGAGAATGGAGCTCATATTGAAAGGAACGAGCTAACTGCTAACTATCATTCAAATCCCTATAATCGTTGACGTGGACCATCTCCATCACGCTTGTTTACAACCTTCTCACCGATCCTCTCCATTCTGAAACGAACTGGAGAGGTTAAATTGCACCACTTTTGTAATTTAACCGCAGGGACAGAACCTAGTGAAGAACAGGATTGCACTCCTCTTCAAAAAATTTAAAAAATTAATTCTATAAAATTAGTTGTATGTATTAAAATTTTAAAATTATATTATGAGCATCCCTCTAAAAATATTTGAGACTTGGTTTTAAAAAACTATGATATTGTAGTCATCTTCTCAATTAATTTTGGTTAAGCGTCGTCACATATTAGCCATTAGCAAAAAAAAAATACCCTATAAACAATTAATTATGGTTTCATGATAGATAAATAATCATGAAATTAAACGCTGTAGCAGAACTCGGAAGCATGGTGTTTGGTATTTGGTAGTATATATATTACGTGTATTTTAGTACTGCATGATATTTCCATTACTTTGAAAATGGAGAAGTGGTACCAAAGGAAGTGATCCTGACTGAAATAGAACCTTCTCATTTTGGCTTTGGTTGTTTTCTCCAAATATCATCAACAAATCGGCGTTCTTTCTATCACTTTCATAATTATTATTGAATAATTGGTTAGGTGGTTTTGAATTTGTCTCAACAGATGCTTTATATTTTGAATACATGCAACAAAAAACACTGCTAATTAAAATATCTTTACATTTTAGTCGGTGATGGAATATTAACTAAATAAGATTAATGAAGGATAAGAATATGACCTCCTTAATTAAACAACAGTCGATCTAATTTGGAAGTCAACGTGATAATTTTATGATTTATAGCATAATCATAATACAATTTTTCAAACTTCTAAAAAGATCATAATTAATAACTCATAATTATTTAGGTTAATTTTCATGAAGCTTTTCCATCTATCTTAAATTCAAAAACTTGTAACAGTTCTTGAACCATTTCTACGGAATAAGAATCGAAACCTCAATAAATCTGATTGCACGCAATCATACAAAAAAGAAAAATTCTAGAAATTTGAAAATACAAGGTTTAAAATATTATCATGAAGGGGCATACATACGATCATGTAATAACTTTATATCCATTGGCGAATGGAATTTCAAAATGGGTATTAAATATGTGAAATTCTTTGTGCCTTTCCTTTTTTTTATTAGAGAAAAAATAAGGTCAGTACCCATATTTTATTATTATTATATATTTTTTTTTGGTAGTAGTTAGCAATTCTCTCCAGATGAAATCATTAAAACAGCATTTTAGGTGTCTTTTTGGAGAGGGATAGAAATATCTCACGAGATTAGTTCCTCTTGGCTTTTATACATGCCATGTGAATTGCCTCTCTGATTTGGTTATCTTCACATGAAACCAGCAATATCCAACCCCCCCCCCCCCCCCCCCCTCTTTTTATGGGCTACAATACTAGAAGGATATAATAGCTACTTTCCAACAAAAGAGTTGAGGTCTACTTCTCTCCCAATACTGTTTGGAGAAGAAAATATTATACTTGGTAGTGAATTAATTTCATTATTTTTTATTTAAAGCTAAATATAAACTCTAAATTCAAAATATGAACTCATAAGTACGTGATTTATACGTACGTCATTACTTTTTAACACGTTATTGTCTGATTATATGAATGTACACGTGCAAATTTAGTTGAAAATAAAATTTATTGATGTGCGTATTGAAATTATGAATGTCATTAATATCTATACCCACGTTTATAGTATAAATTCTATAGTAGCGGATGTGAATACCATATTTATATATAAAAAATAATTAGATTATGTGCATATTTTATTTTTTTATTTAATGATTTGAGTTTTCTAATAGTGTGAAATTAATTATCCACTGTTAGTTTATCCCTAAATAATGCTCATTTTACTTAAATTTGATTGTCATACAATCCATATGTTCAAAAATCAATGGTATGTCTATAAGTTCACTTTTTAATTTTTCAATTTTATTTTATGGATTTTAATAAATACTATTAAGAACATAAAGATAATTAATTATCAAATGATCCTTCTCAATTACTTCAGGTTAATGAAGTCAGATTATTTACCAAAATAATTGGTGTTTGAATAAATTCTTTTTGCATCTCTTAAATCTTGTATCACATGATTCAAGCTTTTATAATTCTCCACATGCACACATTGATTTGAGTTTTGACATGTAATATAATAATAACACCAACCATATGTATTTTTTTAGTTCAAAATTTATTAATTTTTTTTAAAGGGACTACTAGACATAATATATGGTCAAAATTGGCAACTATCGATCCGAACATGTTGCTTGGGCCCAGAATTTAGCCCTAAATGAAATTTAATTTGCTAACTATATATCATGTTGGGTACTCAAGTAACCATTCATTCGTATATCCTCGCATTTAATATTCAAAATATATATACCGGGTCCATCCATGTGCATATGTTGCCTTACATGCACATTATGTACGTGTGACCCACACTGGTTGCTCGCTAGTAGTATTTTTCTTCCTTTAATTAAGTGCTTCTTTTATTTATTTTATCTTATGTTATTTCATTTTTATTCATTCATTCAATTAATCATTTATATCATCTGAGTGGAACTCAGTGCTCGCAAATTGGGAAGTTTGTTGCACTACAGACTTCTATGCACCGAATTGTCGGGTGATATAAATAATAAATGTGATTTTTCTTTTTCTTTTTTTTTGTTTTGAAGAAAAACTATTTTTTTAGAGTTATTATACAGATATTATCATTGATATCATCATTATTATCGATTTTATTATTTAGATTAAATAAATTATTATTCATATAAACGGCTTTATTATGTAATTTTTTTTGTATAGTATTTTTATTATGCATGTAAAGTGAGTTATTATTTAGATTAGTAATATTTGACTTGAATAATAAAATATAGTACAAAATAAGTCACATAATAAAGTCGTTAATATAAATAATATTTCGTTTTATATGAATAATAAAATTGATATCGATAACGGTATTAATGATGATATCTCTCAAATATTTCCTTTTTTTGTATTGAGTAGGGTACTCTTCAATATAACGAAGTCAAAACTCTTTAAATTTCAAATATAAAATAAAATGACATAAATGTATTTCTTATTAATATAACATATTTCAATTTGATAACTAAATAAATAGTTTGAAGGTTGTAATATATACTTCACAGCACCACACAAATTCTTTTACTTAGAAAAATAAGAAATGTTTCAGAAAATTGGCCTTTCTGAATTTACAATACGAACTTTTCTTTTTACAATACAAATAACAACTTGTTGATTTTCATTTATTTCTCGAAAATTCACAAATTACATCATAACAAATTTAGTAAAACAATAAACTTAACGTCAGCCTTTAGTAATCAAGCTTTTTTTTTTTAATATAAGGGCTCCCGTTAACCCCGGTATTATTTCTTTTCAAATGTCTTTTACGGGATTTGAACCCGCGTCTCTTCGTAAAAAGACAGGATCTATCACCATTGTGCTAGGCATGTTGTTCCAGTAATCAAACTTTAGCCCACAAAATAACCAGAAACAATACAGACAAAAGTCTCAAACCGTCGGGTTAATATCCTCTGTTGCGTTGTACCGTATAACACAATATATTATCTATTCGATTGCGTTGAGATTCGTACAATCTAAATCTCAAAAAATAAAACACCCTCATAATCTATCCATCTATATATGATATATAGCGCAATATTATGCATTAAAAATCAGGACCCCAGACGACCCCAAACTGTTAGACATGACCAACTTCGAACCCCAAAACACTGATTTGGCATAGTGATGCTGTCCATTCTATTAGTTCTACTTCATAAATAGCATCACATCATATGGTCTCCATCGTTTGAACTCCACTTTGCACAGTACTACATGAGATTCAAACCCCAAAACACTAAAGAAAACAACAGAAAAACTAATCGAAAATATTTAACGTCTTATCTTTTACTGCTTACTCATTTGTTCACCAATTTATCTGTTAACATCATCTATATATTTATTAATTAAATATATATTATTATTAACTAACAAAATTTTATCATTTTATGTACAAAATTATATATATTTTATACATAAAATAATTAAATTTTATTAGTTAATAAGAATATATTTTTAATTAATAAATATATAATTGATGTTAATAAATAAAAGACGGATGATGGGTAAACAGTAAAGAGATGAACTTCTCTCACAACTCAAAACTAATTATTATGTTGAGTACCAGCAACATCCCTATTGTTATCCCCAAATCCCTCCCTATAGCGTGATTATCAGATTCAATGATAATAATATGTATTATTGCGATACAGATGCTCATGATCATCCTATTAATATCCTGTTCAAACAAAGAATAAAGAAGAAAATATACTAATATAGATAGTTGAATCAGGTTGAGATGTCATATTCTGAAATATTCTTTTATTTCTACAATAATTTTACCAATACCAGCCCAGAAAAGTTGAAAGGGAACCTATGAATTTCTCTTTGTATTTGTTTTGAACAACAATTTCCAAATATCCTTATTAATATCCAAAATAATTATACTTCCACCACATATTTAGCTAACAAATCCACACATTCTATTGTTCTAACAGATCATAATTAATTGGATCACTTTGGAAATTTATTTATCTTTTGTGGCGTATAACAAATTATCATAATTAGGCCTTGGGCTTTTTTAGGCTGAAATGGATCATAAAGTTTTATATTACAAGTACAAAAAAAATGAGAAAGATTACTCTTTATATTACAATATATTCTTTTTGCATGTAAATGTGAAAGAAGACAAAAATCAATTTTGAAAGAAAAAGCTCATACAATCAGGGCCAATTTCATCATTTCTAAAATGACTCTAAATAAATAAAAGAATGGAGAAAGCACTCATATAAAGAAAAGTATGTGCTTAGGATTTTCTCCCAAAAAGAGGAAACTGAAAGGAAAAAAAATGCAAAAAGGAAAAATGACCTATGCAAAAAAAAAAGGAAAAAAAAATTCTAATTTATGTTCTATGTTTTACTGGTTAGGCAGAACAATTAATGCCTAATCGCCGCCTAATTTAGGCAGAACCTTTGACATCCATGCTTTCTCCTTTTTATGAGATTTCAACTCTGTTTCCTCAAAATTGTGTAAGAAAATCAGAACAAATGCAGTATATTTATTGCTAAGAAAAACATACTTATTTTATTTTATTTTTTAAAAGAAGGTTTGTTTCTTTCAGAGAAAAAATGAAAAGGCTTTGATCAACATGACACGACTGATTTTACTTCTATAATTGGGCTAATAATATTAGTAATGGATCAAAGCTTCTAGGCCCATAATTGAATTAATCGTGAGGCCAGAAATTTGAAAGAGGATTTTTTACCCCGAAATATATTCTTTAATTATTATGATGCATTAATCAAAGAACAAGCTAGGTATCATCACTCGTTCTTTTTTTTTTTTTTTTGGGGGGGGGGGGGGGGGGTAATATATACTACTTGCTCTTTACAAAACTCCAAAGGTCACAATCTTTGAGCGGAGACAAAATGTCCAAAATTTTGGCAATAAACCAATTTAAAACAACAATTAATTTCATGTAATTTTGGCCTTTGGAACGAAATGAGTGCAGATGACCATTTGGGGTTGCTAATTTTTCTAAAAAACAAGGACGTAATTAAAAAAATGTCGTCGTATCTTATTAAAAAAAAGGAAAAAAAAAACAGATCATTCATGTGTAGCGAATGCATTAATTGCACCTGATTTGATGAAAGCAAGGGGCTAACAGTTTCATTTCGCAGTGGTGAATTGCTATACTTCCCTACATGTGCAAGTAAAACAATTAAATAAACATCTTAATTAATTCGTGAAAAGGTTACCAAAATCCTCAAGAAATTAAGAAGATGAAAATTTAAGTTGTTGGTATTGGAAATATTTTCTTTGATCATGACTTTATGCTAGACAACTTTTTGAATTTGAATAGTTTTGTATTATTAAAGTGAAATTGTTCAAAGACTGAGATCTCATCTCAGCTAGTCAAATTTTGAATGTTTTTGTACAAATATGGATAGTTTTCTGGCTTTCTGTAAGAATTTTTTTTTGTTCTTTAGAAATTCAAAGTATTAAAATCGTGCCATTAAAATTATATAATTTAGGAACCTAGAAATTTAAGTAATTGGAATAGATTAACATACTATTGGTCTTCTTTTGCTCGCAAAGTGCCGTGACGATATCTTTTCTGTCGGTTTGCACGCCGTTTTTCACATAACACCTGAAGCTGGGAGACCCAATTGACTCCTCCCCATCTCCGAGCCTATTCAACAAAGCCGGGCCCTTCCCTTGCTTCTCGGCACAAAATAAAAGAGAAAAAAAAGAAAGAAGAAAAATGCCTCAGCATACACTAATTAAACATCGTTAATTTTTTGATAACATAGTTTGCAATTTTTCAATAATTCATTTATAAAGACTAGCGGAATAACACGAAATTAAGTAGTCATCGACGTGTTAAGAACACAATGTTTAATTTTATGGAGGATGGCAGATTAAGTACAAACCTGAGAGGAGCCGGGGAATTTATCTCTATCTTGTAAGGTGCCCGAACGACGGTTGTCATCATGCACGCGCGGCTTGTGCAGACCCTGTCGTGGCGGTGTTCCCGATGCCGCAATGGCTCGTGAGAGCGAGTCTTCATCATCCACACTTGGTGCTGACATGTTACACCCCATGATGAAATCAATATGAAGTATCAATTGGAAGAGAGAATTAAGATGGAGGTGGGAGAGATCAATTGTAAATGATTAATTAGCTGAAGAGGTGATGGATGGATGTGAGAGAATTACGCTAAATGAGGCTCAAATTATTTGGTGGTGGTGGCGTTGGTCATGGTGTGTGATGCTGGTAAAGTGATAACTATGTATAGATTTAAGTATTTATGTGTGTGTGTGTGTGTGTGTGAGAGAGAGAGAGAGAGAGAGAGAGAGAGGAGGGGAGGTTGCATTTGTTTAGGTGAAGCTGGCGTTTGTGAAGTGTTTCGTTTTTCCTAATTTTGCTCTGAATTCAAATCACTCATATTAATGGGACATGTTCAGATTTTCTTAAGTTCTTGCTAAGTTGTGGTTCATGTAGTTAAATTAATTTCTAGTGTAGATTTGTTGTGGTCCAACCCGCTACAAGGATTACTACATAACTGGTGCCACTTTTGATTAAAAATGTTTGGTTGCATATAGATATAAACTGTGAAAACTTAATAGCACATTGCTTCCGGATTACTGATTACAGCTTAACATTAAAAATCAGAAGGATTATTTAAGAATGATTATTTTGATAATTTCAATAATAACTATTTAAATTAATTTAAATGAGATTGAAATAAAACATAAATTTATTGATATGTTACTTGGTATATAAAATAACTTAACAATTATATCGCCTATAATTTGAATATCATTTAATTGATGCATCAAGAACCAATAATTTCGGATCGCTAAAACTTTAAGCTACTTAATGTACAATGAAGTATATATTAATTAATTAAATTATTATTTTTAATCATGTTTTTCAATTGTATGATACAGCTCATTGGGGGTGTCAAATATAATTTTTTTTCTTTAAATAATCTATAGCATCAATTTTATTGTACATCGAGTTTGAAGAAAAGAGACTAAAACAATAATTTAATATTATCCTAATATAATGTCTCAAACTCAAAAAATTTAATTAATTTAATTCTCAAAATAAATCATATTGTGCTATTTAAATTGAGAACATTTTTCTCAGGGAGGTAGAAAGAAATCCGTGCATCCTTTGACAGATACACACAACCTAACCTATAAAGTGAGAAAAAAAGCTGAGTTTTTTCTTTTTAAATTGTGGATGCTTTTTATGTGAAACAATGCTTTTATTACTTAACGCTTTCAAACTAGAAGGGTTTCTCTTCATTGGACTTGTCGTTTTCTCTTGTGATCTTGTACTTGGTCTTAGTTATATGATTTTTGAAATTCATTTTAATACTAGATCAAATCATCAAATATAAATAAATATACTTAACCATGATAGATGACTTGAATACATTTTTTTAAACATCTTGATTTAGCATCCAATGATCAAATATAAATAAATACTTGTCCGAATCTGGTCTTGTTTAATCGGCATGACCAATTTCACATTTTCTCTTCCATTGTATGTCAGAAACAAATTTCAATTATTTTGCATACATATTAAAAGATAACAATTGAGTAATTAACGTGGGGGCGAAAATCTTATCGTTCATAATTTTTTTGAGATAAAAAAAATAAAGGTCAAACTACTTAAATATAAATGATCATTAATAATTCCTCATTGAAATTTCAAACATGCGATCTCCTATATACAAAATATTATTTTTATTATTAGATCAAAGACTAATTTTCTTATCATTAGTAATTTTGAGATATATGTATTTGACAAGGCGTCTAAATATGTTTACTAAATGCATCTTAGCTGTCATTAATCAAAATCTGATGATACATATTTACCAAAACCAAGTATCAATTGCAAAAATCAGAAAAAAATATATTTTCTTGCGGAAAAAAAAAGAAAACAATATATTTTTTTATAAAAGTTTCTGGTAATTCTGATATTTAATTCATTTTTAAATATTTTTTATGAAATTTAAATTCACATTTTTCTATAAAAAAATGAATCTACTTAGAACCGGGGTTAAAAAAAAAACCAAGATATTGGGATGATTAATTATGAGGTGATTGAGAGCTCTTTTTGGACGAGATCCGAACCCCTCTTAATTGCTACGGAGAGTAATACATTACAGAGATTAAAGACCGTCCGATTTTACAAGGACGCTTGATTGTTTGCAAAATAGCGAATCTTAGCGCGTTGACACTCGTCCGATCTGTATTGCTGAGACAGAGAGAGAATGAAGCTTTTGAAAAGGGTTCAAGGAATCGCTTGCGTCGCCTCTCCGTCTCCCCTCTTTCCCCTTTGATTTACCTTGACTTGGAAGGGAAACACGAGAGATTAGAGAGAGAGAGAGAGAGAGAGAGATAGATCACTGATGGATAGCAGGAACGTAGTAGTATGCGACAATGGCACCGGGGTATGCATTCTTGTTCCCATCTCTCTTTCTTCCCCTTCCGATTCACTTATGTTTGAGTTCCGAATGCAGATCAGATCAACATCTTATTTGTCTCTCTCTTCATTTGAGCCTGAATTTCCGTACTTCTTTTCAATTACATTTACCATGAGTAGGAAATTGATTGCTTTTAACATATGTTCGAGCTCAATCGAGTCACTAATCAATGATTTCTTACCAATTAGATATAGTTCTTCGCTTCTTTAAGATTGAAATTAACCATAATTTGTGTGCAAACGGATGGATATGTAGTATGTGAAGTGTGGGTTTGCTGGAGAGAACTTCCCAACCTCTGTCTTTCCGTGTGTCGTTGGCCGGCCGTTGCTTCGGTATGAAGAATCCCTTCAAGAGCAAGAACTCACGGTACTTAATTCAACCTGGTACATGTTGGTATGTATATGTGTTGATACATGGGCTTAATTTTATATAGATTTCTTTTTTGGGAACTTTTTGGATGAGAATTCCAGGATATAGTGGTGGGAGCAGCTTGTGCAGATTTGAGGCACCAGTTGGATATATCATATCCAGTGAGCAATGGTATTGTACAAAATTGGGACGAGATGGGCCATGTATGGGATCATGCCTTCTTTAGTGAACTTAAGGTTTGCATTTTTTGATCTAATAGTTTTAAGTCTATTTTCAGTAATACAGTGTGGCATAATAAAGTTATGCTGAATTTGTAGTGTTAGAAAACAAACCTTTTGCTAATTGTTTAAGCCTTACTTAGGCTCCTTTCTGAGATTATTGTTTTTTGTTCTTTTCATTCCTTTTAGATTGATCCATCAGAGTGTAAAATTTTACTCACAGATCCACCGCTCAACCCTGTGAAGAATCGAGAAAAAATGGTAATCTATGTATTCTTGTTTGTTGTTTCTTTGACATTCTTCTTACATTTAATTTTACTGTATGATGCCACGTAAGGGTTCACTATTTAGCAATATCCTTGGAAAAGTAAAATATAATTCTGACTTTCCCCTTTTATTTAGATTGAGACAATGTTTGAGAAGTATAATTTTTCTGGTGTTTTTATCCAAATCCAAGCAGTTCTTTCCCTTTATGCTCAAGGTATCTATTTTACAGTGCTTTTAGCATCTTACATTTGAAATTTCTTAGATTGTTGGTAAAATTTGGCTTAGTATACTTTCTGTTTCCCAGGTTTGCTAACTGGCCTTGTCATCGATTCAGGAGATGGTGTAACTCATGTGGTAAATTTTCTTCATTTAAGGTTATTAACCAAATGCTGTTTATAGCAAATAAGTTAGGCTGCAAGTTTTATCTTATTTTATTTTATTTTTTTTGTATATAGGTGCCAGTGGTAGATGGGTACTCTTATCCACACCTAACAAAGAGAATGAATGTAGCAGGGAGACATATTACTTCTTACCTTGTCGATCTTCTCTCTCGTAGAGGGTATATTTATTGTTAGTACCTACAAGTATGTTACATGGATATCCTTTAAGATAGCTCAGATTTATGTTTGCCCTCTGTAAACAGATATGCCATGAATAAGTCTGCTGATTTTGAAACTGTGAGACAAATAAAAGAGAAGTTATGTTACATAAGGTCAGTAATTCTTAAACCCCAACACAAGATTATGTTATATTTGCAGCCTCAATATTTACAATTTTATCTTGACATTAACAACTACTGTCAGCAATGACTACAAGCGGGAATACCAATTAGGGCTGGAAACGACGATTCTTGTCAAGAGTTACACTGTAAGCCAACCAGACTTCACAAAGTTTGAATCTGCCTTTTGCAAATAATACTAAAAATTTACAATATTTGCACATAACACCCAACATGTTTCACCTCTGCTAGCAACCCCCGCCAGCTTTCAGATTTACAACAAGCACAAAGCTGTGAGTTACTGTGATGGAATAGGGGGATTGCATAGATACTAATAGTTTTGCATTTTACCTTTACCGAGTCTTCTTGTTCTCCTAAGCACTTCAGAAATGTTGGGTACAGTAGGATTGGAACCAGAAATTTTAGACCAGTAATGATGAAAAGCATTTTTGCAGTGAGAATTTTGTACTTGTATTAGTTATAGATATTTACTGTAGGAAATGATGACGTGGGGTTTAGTAGTAGTTCTGTAACTATGTAGGGACGGAGTAGTAGGGGTACCACTAAAATCATGGGTCAACTGGCCCCATTTGCTGGGTGATGGAGTAAACTTATTGTTGCTTAACCTCAGCACCAGTCGCCACTCATTATTTGCATAGCTTCAAAAACCATGACTGCTAAATGCAAGTAGGTGAGATGTTGATCTTCTTGCAATTAGTGGGAAAAATATTGGGTGTAATTTGCAAAAGGCTCTTCAATGTATGTACAACACAATATCTAAGTTTAAAATGATCAGCTACCAGATGGAAGGGTCATAAAAGTGGGAACTGAGCGATTTCAGGCACCGGAGGCTCTTTTTACCCCTGTACGATCTATCTTATAAATTTACTCTTCATTCCGTACTATATGATTTCTTTTATCATTTTATTGTGATTAAAAGGGTTTTTGGTTTGTTAGGAGCTAATTGATGTAGAAGGTGATGGCATGGCTGACATGGCATTTCGTTGTATCCAAGAAATGGATATTGACAACCGAATGACAGTTAGTTTCTTATCAATTCAAAATGAATCAATAAGTTATTAGTTGATTGCTGATTAAGAAATAAATAAATGTTTAATAAAAGACAACCCAAACTTGCCAAAAGCTGGTATGATTCTATCCAGTAAGATTCAAGTTTGACTGGTTTTGGTATGTGCCGGTGGAATTTCAGAGATATTATTATGTATCATAGTTCTGTTGTGAAGCTGATATTTATGCCTAAGAAGCAAAAATTTTTATATTGGGCAGTTATATCAACACATTGTTCTGAGTGGAGGAAGTACAATGTATCCTGGACTTCCTAGCCGGTATGTACTTTCTAATTTTCTGCCCAATAATGTTGTTATTATTGAATAAATAGAAAAGTTTTTCAATTTCTTGTTCGCCTTTTGAGATTGGAAAGTATAAGTTCGCAATTACTACCTGCAAAAAGATTAAATTTTGTTTCCTGAACTTGAAGAAAAGATTTGTAGCTTAAATAATAAGTACAATGAGAAAATGTGTATTTTTTCAGGTTGGAGAAGGAAATTCTAGACCGCTATCTTGATGTAGTTTTGAAAGGGAACAAGGATGGATTGAAGGTAAATATTTAATTTTATGCCTTGCCATATGAAACGAAGTGAATAACTAGTAATATGGTTCCCTCTGTTTATAGAAATTGCGGTTAAGGATAGAGGATCCACCTAGAAGAAAGCACATGGTTTATTTAGGAGGAGCTGTTCTTGCTGGAATCATGAAGGTCTGTACTACATCTTTTGAATCTTTTTGATACACAGTACTCTTTACAATAAAGAAATCATTTAGAAATGCCGAGTAAGCTTGAGTTTTTTGGATGAACATAGGATGCCCCCGAATTTTGGATAACACGACAAGAGTACCAAGAAGAGGGTGTGGCTGCTCTTAAAAAATGTGGTCAAGCTTAACATTATAGAAATCTACACGGTATAAATTATTCAAAAATAGTAGGGTTGTATGATTTGGCTTTTTATTCCTGTAGAGATTTCATCTCGGATTTTGTTTATTAGGTGTTGAATAAAGTGTTGAGTTGATTTTAGCATGTTTGTTGTCGTCATTTTTTGACGGAGTTGTTCATATTTTACAGTGCAAGTAATAGTGAAATAACTTTTGATATCTTTTGGATCCTTGTATATTGATACAAGTATTATTTAGAAAATAATTCTTCTTTTTTATAATACTCTTAAGTTGCTTAGGTATATCTGGGTAGCATTTCATCATAAATTGTCCACTTCTGTACTGATATTCTAGAGCAACAATTAATTTTTTTTTATCATATTACTCTTTTAAGTTGTCAGAGTGACAATTAATTGTTGTATCCTAATTTGTAACGTGAGGATCATATTAATGGTTAACATGATTCTGCACTTTGGGTACAGATAATACTACATTATTATTCTAAGCATATAACAAAAACAAATTAGACAAAACAAATTACAAAGTTCGAAAAAGAAAAAAAAAACAAGGAGCTCAGATTGAAATATTCATCTAAACTCATGATAGATTACATTTTCTTTGTTAAGACTCCTTAGTACTAACTGAAATTCTCAGATCTCCTTTCAATATTCTTCATGTTTCTCTTCTCTACCCTCTTTATACTCTGAATTGTTTTTTCAAGCTCCTAAACCCTTTTTCAAGCCATTTCATTCGAGTTTTCATTTTCTCACTGTCAGTTGATAAGTTTTTTAGCGCTTCCATAAACTCTTTGAGTCCCTTAATCTTCTAATCTTCAGTTTGATTATAGCACGTCTCTAGTTAAGATAACTTTAGTGTATGATTATCAAATTCTTTGTGATTTTTCAATTTTTGAAAAATTTCAAGCCATGTTTTTTATTTTTTTCCGATTGTATACCTTATCCGTTGTTTTCGTATCTGGATCATTTGAGTTTAGTTCTTTTTTAATGAAGTTTTCATCATTATTTGATGTTTTCCCTATTTCGTCCGTCTCTAGAGTTTTCGTCAACCCCCTTATATTCGAATAGAGTTACTTCTATTGAATTGACTTCATCATTTTGATCAAAATTTGGTTTTTGTTTCATCGATTTTTCTAATTCCACCATAGGATCGAACTATTTTTGCAACTTGATTAGATCTAGATTGACCTTTGCCGTTATTGTGTCTCCCCTGTCACATTTTATCTCTTGCCCATCAAATATGGGTTCGTCCATTAAATTCATTAATTCGACTATCTTCTTCTCTTCTATTATAAAAGTATTAGGATTTTGTGCAGTTGATACATAAAAATCCATTACAATGTCTGATTCATCCTCCTCATATGGATCCCAATCAGTATTCTCTATAATTTTTTCATTGCATTGCATTCCGACTGAATATGTGTTGTCACTTAGGACTTCTTCCATTGTACTTCCTATTTCTACCACCGTGTTATGTTGCATTATAAAAAATTAAAGCTTTCCACGATCAACTCATCAAAATCTGCCACAACACCTGATTTCTTTAATTGTGTATCTAAGTCAAGTTTATATGCTCTACCAACAACTGCATTCACTGTCTTTTGCAAAGATATGATCTTTTGAATGACTTTTCATTTTTAAATCATTGAAACTCTGACCGAATTGAGCTGAGACAACAATTGCATGATGAACTTATCTTTGACCCTCAAATTAGTTATCTCGTCCCTCTTCAAATTCTCCTCATAGTTTGCCACTTGTTTACCAAACTCCTCGACTATCGCATCGATATTATGCAAAATTCTTAAATGTTTGCGAAGTAAGAATCTGCGTATTACTTTCTAAAACATCACTGCCACTACATGTCTTGCGAAAGTCATGGTGGTGTAACTAGAGGTTGGGTCTGAGGTGGTGCTTTATTTATGGAAATCCTTTTTCTTTTTGGTAAAGAATTTGAACTTTCATGATATCTTCTTTTTATTAGTCTTGGACTGAGCTTCCTAAAAATATACAAATTAATAATGTTATTGGTTATACAAAATTTTAATATAAAAAATTCTCTTGAAATGTGCTTGAAAATTTTCCTAAAGCATCAGGTAAATGAAAGCTTCACTTTACATGTTGAAGCTGATCATGATTTTCACTCTTGAACCACGTCATCATGGGAAAAGATGTAAATATAGGAACCAAAATAGCTTATATTTTATCTTGAGTTATAATAATAATAAAAAAAGCAGATTGAAAATAAAAGTGAAGGATCTCATAAAATTGGAACTTACAAAAATAAAAAAAAATGATGAGAAATTGCTTAGAAAAAAAATTCTAATGAGTCTGACTAGTATTTAAAAGGCACTTGACTTGGTGATATCAAAGGAAAAAAAAATAAATTTCATATAACTGAGATATTTAAAAAAAGGTCCTAAAATTTTTGCAATGAATTGATACTCCGAAAAATTTATCAAGGTATCTCAAAACCTAAAAGTGTGTTCAAGTCCAAAATCACCTTATCTTGAAGCAAGGGTTTTGAAGTATCCATTCGCTGATGTGCCTTGTTTAGCATGCCTGTATGCACAAGTGAAAATATGTTTCTCAATATCTCAGTATTATTTTCGTTAAAATAAATGCTTAGATTCAGATTGATAATTTTCTTTTTCCTTTATATATTCAATAATTAATTTGGAGAATTCATGTGGAAGAAGTGCTAGACATACAATAATTCGAGGGAATGAGCACGATATTTTTTCCCTTAGATATTGAGTTCTAAATGTTAAAAATTAACTTAAGATAGCTCATGCCAATTTTAGAGAATATGTGTATTTAGCATAATTTGCTAGTTTTGCTTAAAATATATTCCGTGATTTCTAAACCTTGGTACAGAGCTACACAAAAAATAGAAAAAAATTCAATAATTGTGGTTGAGAAAAGAATAAAATATAAGCAAATAAAACATCATAAGATTAAGCTTGAGTTTTTTGGATGACACAGGATACTCTCGAATTTTGGATAACACGACAAGAGTACTAAGAAGAGGGTGTGACTACTCTTAAAAAATGTGGTCAAGCTTAGCATTATAGAAATGCACACGGTATAAATTATTCAAAGATAATAGGATTGTATGATTTGGCTTTTTATTCTTATAGAGATATCACCTCTGATTTTGTTTATTAGGTGTTGATTAAAGTGTTGAATTGATTTTAGCATTTTGTTGTCGTTATATTTTGACAAAATTATTTATATTTTATAGTACAAATAATAATAAAATGTTTTTGATATCTTTTGGGTCTCTGTATATTGATACAAGTATTGTTTAGAAAAGAGTTTCTTTTTTTTTAATACTCATAAGTTGCTTATGTATATATTGACAGCATTTCATCATAAATTGTTCACTTTTGTATTGGTATGTTAGAGTGATAATTATTTTTTTCATCATAGTACTCTTAAGTTATTAGAGTGAAATTAATTATTGTATCATAATTTATAACAGAAGAATCATGTTAATGGTTAGCATGATTCTACACTTTGGAACTAGATGATACTTTAACATTATTGTACTCTAAGCATATAACAAACACAAACTAGCCAAAACAAATTACAAAGTTTGAAAAAGAAAAAAAAACAAAGAGCTCGGATTGAAATATCCATCTAAACTCATGACAGACTACATTTTCTTTATCAAGACTCCTGAGTACTAATTGAAACTCTCGCATTTCCTTCCAATATTCTTTATGTTTCTCTCCTCTCCCCTCTCTATTCTCTGAACCGTCTTTCCAAGCTCCTGAATCCTATTTTCAAGCCATTTAATTCGAGTTTTCATTTCCTCACTCTCTGTTGATAAGTCTTTGAGCTCTTCCATAAACTCTTTGAGTCCCTTAATCTCCTTTTCTTTAGTTTGATTATAGCATGTCTCTAATTGAGATAACTCTAGTGCATGATCATCAAACTCTTCGTGATTTTTCAACTTTTGAAAAATTTCAAGCAACGTTTTGTATTTTTTCGGGTCATATACCTTATCCATTGTTTCTGTATCTGGATCATTTGAGTTTAGCTCTTTTTCAATGAAGTTTTCATCACCGTTGGATGTTTTTCCCATTTCCTCTGTCTCTGGTGTTTTTGTTAACCCCTTGCATTCGAATGAGATTTCTTCTATCAAACTGACTTCATCATTCTGATCAAAATTTGGCAGATGTTTCATCGATTTTTCCAATTCTACCATAACATCGAACTCTTTTTGCAACTCGATTAGATCTAGATCGACCTTTGCCATCATTGTGTCTCCCTTGTCACATTCTTTCTCTTGCCCATCAACTGTTGGTTCTTCCATTAAATTCACTGCTTTTACTCTCTTCTTCTCTTCTATCGTAAAAGTGTTAGGGTTTTGTGCAGTTGATACATAAAAATCCATTACAATGTCTGATTCATCCTCCTCATATAGATCCCAATCAGTATTCTCTATAATTGTTTCATTACCTTGCATTCCGATTGAATATGTGTTGTCCCTTAGGGCTTCTTTCATTGTACTTCCTGTTTCTACCACCATGTTATGTTGCATTTTAGAAAAATTGAAGCTTTCCACGGTCAACTCATCAAAATCTGCCACAACACCTGATTTCTTCAATTGTGTATCCAAGTCGAGCTTATATGCTCTGCCAGCAACTACATTCACTGTCTTTTGCAAAGACATGATCTTTTGAATGACCTTTCTTTTATAAACCATTGAAACTCTGACCGAATTGAGCTGTGACAACAACTGCATGATGAAGTTATCTTCGACCCTCAAATTAGTCCTCCCGTCCCTCTCCAAATTCTCCTCATAGTTTGCCACTTGTTTACCAAACTCCTCGGCTGTCGCATCGATATTCCGCAATATTCTTAATTGTTTGCGAAGTAAGAATCCGCGTATTACCTTCTGAAGCATCACTGCCGCCGCATGCTCTCGCGACAGTCTTGACGAGGTCACTAGAGCTTGGACCTGAGGTGGTGCTTTATTTCTGGAATTCTTGTTCTTTTTGGTAAAGAACTTGAACTTCCATCCTTTCTTCTTTTTATTGGCCGTGGACTGAGTTTCCTAAAAATGTACAACTAAGTAATGTTATTGATTATACAAAATTTTAATATAAAATTCTCTTGAAATGTGCTTAAAAATTTCCTAAAGCATCAGATAAATGAAAGCTTCACTTTACATGTTGAGCATGATCATGATTTTCACTCTTGAACCACATCGTCATAGAAAAAGATGTAAATAGAGGAACCAAAACAGCTTATATTTTATCTTGAGTTATAATAAATTAATAATAAAAAGAAAAATGTAGACTGAAAATGAAAGAGAAGGATTTCAAAAAAATGGAACTACTAAAATATAAGAAAAGGAGGAGAAATTTGTTGGAAAGAAAAATTTAAAAGGCACTCGATTTGGTGACATCAAAAGGAAAAAGAAATTCCACAGAGCTAAGATGATAAAAAAAAAAGATTCTAAAATCTATGAAATGAATTGATACTCTGAAAAGTTTATCAAAGTAACTCAAAACCTAAAAGAGGTGTTCATGTCCAAAAATTACATTGTACCTTATCTAGAAGCCAAGGTTTTGAAGTATCCATTAGCTGATGTGGTTTGTTGAGCATGCCTGTGTGCAAAAGTGAAAATATATTTGTATATATTAGTTTCAATGAAATAAATGTTTAGATTTAGAATGATAATTTTCTTTTTTTCTTTATATATTCAATAATTAATTTGGAGAATTCGTGTGAATGAGCGTGATATTTTTTCCCTTGGATATTGAGTTCCTAATATTAGAAATTTACTTAAAATAGCTCCTATCAATTTTACAGAATATATGTAAATAGTAGAATTTACTGATTTTGCTTAAAATATATTCTTTGATATCTAAATCTTGGTGCAAAAGTACATATAAAATAAAAAGAATTCAATAATCGTGGCTGAGAGAGAACAAAATGTAAGCCAATAAAACATCATAAAATTACCCCCTGTTTGCTCGTGAATGGGTGTACCAACTTGTTTTTCATCAAGATTTGATCCTTTATTCAAGTCGAATTTTAAGTAATCTTCCAAATAAAACCTGAAGCTAGGGGACCCCGGTAACTCCTCCTCGGTGAAATTAGTTGTCTTAGTCAATAATGCCGATGAACTCACTGCCCGCTATAGCACCACAAAGTTGAAAGATGCTGGTAATTAGTATTGATCGAAACTGGTTTTATCAAAAACAGATTGCACTAATTTAAGACTTGTATCCTTTACAACCTTATATGTTGGATGTTCTGTAAAAAGCTAAAAAAAAACACTAACTTTTTTTTCTTATAATGACTAATCATCAAGGAAAGAACATGAGACGTGTACCAATTCTAGTGGATTATCAAGGTGGAATTTGTCTTCGCACTTTTCGGTGTCAGATCCTTCGGAGGCGCCTAAAGGAAGGCTAGTATTGTGATAGACAAGCCGATGGACTGGCCCGGAGTGCAACCGCCGCTGTGTAGCCAATGGCGCCTCATCTCTATCTTTCCGGGCCTCAACGATATTGCTCCCTTGCTGAGTTGATACTCTACAACCCATGATGAAGCACATCTGCATTTTGAAGAAGGATGGCAATAATTAATTAATTAAGAGAGAGATTACAAATTGCAGATCTGTAATTGAAGGATGTTAAAAATGATGTGCTAAATAAAGAACAGTAGGAGCAGGCAGGGATGAGAATTAGTAACTATGTATAGGTTTCTATTTATTTAAAAAAAAGTTTAATTAATCGGGTACGGTTTTAGAGGGAGGCCCGGAATTGTTTAAGGTCCATTTGGAGGAAATAATATTAATTAGTTGCTCTGATCTTATCTATTATGATCAAAATGTGTATTATAAATTAAAATATAAAATTAAAATTAAATATTGTGATTCATTAATTATTAAAAATTTTGATTCAAATGAAATGTATTATACAGAGAAGAAATAAAATACCAAATTACTATGGCAAATCCAGGTCGCTTATTAGAAATGGGGTCAATTGACCATTTGACCCCTTTTCTTTAAAAAAAAAAGTTGCATTGATTTCTGCAGTATTTTCTCAACACAAATTATTAAAAAATTCAAAAGTTGACCTTATACTTTCAACAGAAACTAATTATTATGCTCTCCCATATTTCAAAAATATTGTAAATTCACATCAGAATTATAGCATATAATTTATAGTTTGTATCATTTATCTCATTAAAAACTCCTTTGCTTCTACACTTCAACTTTTCTTTTTTTTTTCTTTTTTTTTAATTAAGCGATCTTTAGAATCATCGCTTTTATTACTATTACAAACGAAACCAAGTTTTAAGAATCCCCTTCGTCATTTTTACGCAGCCAATGTTCTCTTAGCACTTGCAAACATCCGTTTATCTATCGTTGCAAAAATAATATGATAACATAATAAAATATACTAAGGAATTACAATTTTAGAGACTTGTTTGTTTCCATTTTCCAATGTTTTTGATGAAGTCATATGTTTGTAAGTTATTAACGTTGACGACTTGACTGCAGTAGTTAATTAAAAAGTTCACAATGTGTAATATATATTCTCAGATCAGCCTTTGCGAGTTCTGATGAAAATATTAACAATTTGCGAGGGTGCAAATGTAAAACTACCTCACCTGACCTGGATGCCTAATCATAGAAGACTTGAATCAGAAAAGAGCTGTGAAAATGCATGCTAGTGATTTGTTTTGGAGAGAGATGTATTAGAGCACTGTTATAATTTTAGATAAGTTGGGCCATTTTTACTTTTAGGCCTTGCCTAATGAAATTAAATTATTTCATCGAAGAATAATAATTATATTTTTTATTTATATTTTAAATATGTAAAATTAACGGATGCATAATTTAAATTTTAAAATATATATTTTTAAAAATTTATACTAAATATTTTATATAAAAAATATTTATACTAAATATTGAATATATAAATAATTTCTCAAAATCAACACTATTGGAGGCCAACAATTTGAAACAAAACATAAATAAAACAAAAGAAAACATCTCAATTTACAAAAAGCAAAATGCACTCTTTATTATTACAAGTTCTCACAATTCAACATTTCAACTATTATTCCACTGGCCACACTTTTTGCTATAGCTGTCGGATCTTTTCCCACACCCTTTTCTCTTTTTCTTCTCTCTCTTCTCCATTTTCGCTACTTCCTTCTCAAGCCGCTGGACCCGGTCCACCAGCCCTTCCATGAGCCGCCACTGTCGTGCGCTACTCTTGCACAGCTCCTCCATTAGATTCTTCATCCTCTCGCTCTCTACCACCACCTTCTCCATTACATCCTTCATCCCCTTCATCTCCGTCTCATTGTTCTCGTTACTACGCGTAACTACTTGAGATGATTCTTGTGCTTGATCAACCGTATTCGACCTCCCTTCAACAGGTTCCTCCAATTCCAAGGTCTCGGTAGGATCGCATACCTCATCCAGTTCTTCGGCTTCAGTGAATTCTGCATCGACATTTTGTTTTTCACCCGATTTCTTCATTTGAGGGGTTTCTGTTGATTTTATGGATTCAATTAGCGACTCCTCCATCGAATTAACAGATTCTACCACCACATTCTCTTCAACAGCAGAACCAGGGGTTTGCTCTGTGCAGTTGTTTGTATCAATCGAATTGATCACATTAATTGGAGATTCTTCCATTGAATCAACTACTTCTACCACCTCATTATCTTCCGTCTGAGGGGACTCGGTGTTTTGCTTAGTAAATTCCACAGAATTAACCGCAAGATCTGATCTCTCAACCTCAATTGTATCTGATTTGGCATTGTCACCTCTAGTACCAATTGAATCGACCGACTCTTGCAAAGAGATTACCTTCCTGATCGCCTTCTTTCTGTAATCTCTCACACCTCTGACTGAATCGAGCCGAAACAACAGATTCATCAGCATCTCTCCGATCCTGATCCTAGCTTTCACTTCCTTCTCCAATACCATCTTGTCTCTTGCAATCTCTCCCCCAATTGCCTCAGCTTCAGCCTCAATTTTTCTCACAATACTCCAGTTCTTGCGCACTAAAAAGCCGCGGATCACCTTCTGAATCTTCACAGCCGCCATTTCTGGCGAAGGTTGTGATGGGACCACCGGGCCCCATGGCTGTCTTGGCAGTTGGGAAGCTCCCAAGTCCGAGTTGACAAAGTGGATTGGGATGGAGACAACTCTAGGTTTCGGTTTAGGATTTGAGGTAGGTTGAGCGTTAGGATTTGGATTGTGGTAAGGATCACGGTACTGATTAGATCGTGAATTTGAATTATGGTAAGGATTGTAGTAGTAATTACCGTTTGGATTTGAATTGTGATAAGGATTATGGTACTGATTGGGGTTTACATCTGAATAGGGGTAGAAGCTGTAGTTTCTTCTAGGATATCCATAGTAGGCCTCCATTGATCTCTCTCTCTCTGCTTCTCTCTGGTGTTTTGATCTCTCGTTGATTCTTTTTCCCTTTTCTTTCTGTTTTCTTGCTTTGGCTGATTTGAGGAAGATAGTTTTGTGGGTTTATATAGTTTCTTGAGGATACGGATTGGGGAAGAAGATAGTGTAAAGCCTGGATATTTTTCGAAAGTTCGCGGGGTTTCTGGAATAATTTCAAAGAATGCACGGATCTAGTGTATCTTAGTCCTGTATGAAATTCTGTGTGTCATCTTTCTGCTAGTCTAAAATCCCCCGCTCAAGACCTG
Source organism: x Bolboschoenoplectus mariqueter (assembly GCA_037678475.1). Lineage (NCBI taxonomy): Eukaryota > Viridiplantae > Streptophyta > Magnoliopsida > Poales > Cyperaceae > x Bolboschoenoplectus > x Bolboschoenoplectus mariqueter. The sequence goes on along the minus strand of CM075258.1, from coordinate 2,411,901 downwards.
TTTAGAAGAGCTCAGACTCAATTTGTATTGGGAACTCTTTATTAACTCCATATGGCTTTAAAACATATTTCTCAAAATCAGAAGTGGACACATAAGTAACCCCAAAGTCATGTCCACAGCTGAACAGGACAAGAAAGATCAAGATTCAATTACCAGTGCCGTTGCGAATTTTCTGGCCCTTTCTGGAAGAAAATCCTACGACCGGGATTGCGTCTATTTTTCTGATCCGATATACGGAGCAAATCAGCAAACACCGGCTGAAAGAAATTCCCTGTAAATTTTGGGCTCTGAAATCAGATTTAGGCTGGAACTTTTTGGGCCCAATAAGTGAGGCCTCAGAAACTGCCTTATGGGTCAGGTTTGTTTCAGTATACAAGAAATACATGTTTGCTTTTCTAAAAACATGGAAATGTGTTTAGAATTATGTTCATTTCTCTTTCTATAGATCAGATCAACAAGTTGATAAACTACAAGTAGACTTGGGATTCGGCAGTCTAGACGGACAGATTTCCAATCTGCTATCATATTAAGCATTGAAAGATCCATTTTGGGTTTCCAACTAATTAAGAAACATTAAGTATAACATATAAGGAAGCTGATATGCATATAATAAAATCAATACGACTTTATTATTCATATTAAATGAGTTGTTATTCATATTAACGAATTTATTATATAACTTATTTGTACAATAATTTTGTTATTTACTTAAGTAAGTTATTATTCATATTAATAGTATATGAGTTGAATAATAAAAATAGTGTAAAAAAAATAAGTTGCATAAATAAAGTAATTGATATGAATAATAATGTCAATACTAATTTTGATATCTCCCAAACATTTTCCAATATTATAAATATTATATTAGTAAGGGGTTAAGTGCCGGATAGGTAGTTCGTTGTTTCTCTCTTTTTACCACCGATATTGGTTTCTGGCATTAACCACCTTTTTTGTTTAAAAAAAGGACAAGAAAGAAAAGGAAAAAAAAACATATGAATACTGACCATGATTCCTTCAAAAAAAAATCAAAAATTGAATTTCCTTGGTTAAATTGTATTTTTATAAGAAACCGATTAATTTTTAAGGAGCTGATATACAAATATCAAAATCAATACCGATTTTATTATTCATATCACATACATATTATATGAGTTATTATTCATATTCACGACTTCATTATGTAACTTATTTGCACAGTACTTTTATTATTCAACTCAAGTAAGTTATTATTCATATTAGTGGTATTTTAATTGAATAATAAAAATACTGCTAAAAATAAATTGCATAATAAAACAATTAATATAAATAATAATTTATATAATATAAATAATAATAAAATTGATATCAATTTTGATATTAATTTTGGTATCATCCAAACATTTTCCTAATTTGTAAGATTTATCTGTTAAGGAGAAGGAAAGAGAGCCCCAAAACAGAGATTAACCAGGAATTTCATGTTTTCTTTCACGTTCAAGGAATCTCAAGTCCTAAATCCATCCAATTTCAACCTTGCAAATACCTTATAAAATACCAATAAAAGTACAAACTACACAAAAATTAGCCCAGCCCAAGCCAACATTCCTTGTCGATATTTTTTTTATCACAAAACAAAATCCTACAACAATAACACGGCAACATGCTCCTAAAAAAGCTAGTTGGCACGCATCAATTAAATAAAATACAAAACTAACTCCATTCTGCAACAACCTATAAAGCTGTCAAAAACAGATAGAGGAGGAAACTAGCAATCAACAGACCAAGTTGTGGTAGCTGGGACAAAATTGCATGGTCAACCTCTATCATGACACCAAAGCGACAAGTACCTGTGGAAGGGTCCATGTTAGTAGTGGTGGCCAAACCAGAAAAATCACATGCCACATCATCTTGATCATTCTTCTGGAAGAAACTGTTGAATGCATAGGATATGTTCCCCCTTGTATCGAGATTCCCACATGAGGTTTTATAACCAAGACTTGTGCAATCGGCATTTGCGCATGCATAACTAATGGTATCCGTAATTCTGGAGTCAGATAGACTAACTGATGGTTTCAGAACACACCACTTTTTGTCAAGATACTGCACACCTCTAGCCCTAATTAAACCCTGGGAAGAATTCCCAATACCTAGGTTAAGTTGGTACTTAGGTAACCCATCATATGTTAAAATTCCCCAATGCCGCTCAAAATTTCCCGGTTGAATGCTCTTTTCATCCTCGTCAATCAGACTAAATAGGTAAGCATCAATTGGTCCAGGTCGCATTGGAGTGCCCCTGCCTGTTAATATGTGAGTCATGAAACCCTGGTTGAATCGTTGCGCATATTGGGAATTTGCATTTACGTCTCCATCAGTGGGCCACCCGACCTCACCCACTATTACAGGCAAATTACCGTACCCATTTTTCCTCAAGGCCCAGATCAGGGTATCAAGATTGGCATCAAACATGTTGGTGTATGTATTGGAGCCATCTTCAATCGGGGAGCCATTGCCATCAAAAAATGCATACTCCACAGGAAAATTGGCATCAGAGTATAGACTTATGAAAGGATATATGTTGACAGTGAAAGCAGCTGAGTTGTCACTTAGGAATTTGACCATGGCTAGCATGAGGTCATGAATGTCAGCTCGAAAATCACCGTCTGACGGCTTACCAGATGATGATTGGTACACATCAGCATTCGATGGGCACGTTACCTTTACTTGGTTCCCCAGGCCTGCTTTTATCAGGGCACCTTGAATGTTTTGCATAGCAGGAAAGGTCGTTTGGAGGAAACTGCCATTGTATGTTTCCAAAAATGGCTCGTTACCTACCGCAACATACCTGGTACAAAAAAGGCACAAGCTTTTATTCAGATCTTTAAGTAGATTAAAGAACATGCTATAAACAATTGAATAAGTCATGCTTGACGGTCGCTTGGACATGAAATTACATATCCATCAGGAACTAGATTGGTTTAAGCACTCAGAAAGAACCAAACAGGTTTGTCAACATAACTAATTTTCTTTTTACCAGCTTTAGTCCAACTCACTCATCTTGTAGTAACAACATTCTTGACAATGAGTTTTCTACTAAATTCGAAAAACATTTTAAAAATAGAAGAAAATTTATAGATACATTCCTGAACTTATAGATTGATTATGTTTCAAATTTCATTCAATTTAAATTTCATTCAATTTAAATTTCATTTGATAGTCCATCAAAGGCCATTAAATTTTATGCAATTTGCAATGGTCTATATTTAGAGATCTTTGATGGACTATTAGCAGGCTTATTCCTATCAAGTGACACTTAAATCACAGTTGCTAAAATCAAATAATCATTTAAATTCACTATAACACACTTCTCAGCACTAATTCCTAACACAACAATAACTCCTTAAATCATAGTTACTGCTCGCAAGCCCAGTTTACAAGCAGAGAAGGTAGTTCACAATTGTTCACTTGGAAACTTCTAAATCCAGGCACAGGTTAGCTCAACAACCATATTTCAATATTTGACTGAGAACCAAGAGGGAAATACAAATTTATATATCCAGAAGAGCAAACGGCCAAATTGTACTTAGGATATGATTTTTAATTCAGCTTAACCACCGCCCCGCCCCCCCCCCCCCCAACCTCAGATAAAAGGTAAAAGAGAAATTAAAAAAAATGTCTGGATAGATGATGGCTTCCAAAAGTCCCTTTTCGCATTCCACCAACCAAAAAGATCTTTTCTTTCTTTTGTTTTTTGCATGCAAATTTTTAGAAAAAAAAGATATATTCATCCAAAACACCACAGCACATCTATCACAAAGCAACCTTTCTTTCCTCAATAGATAACATTTTTGTCCTGGAATAACTCTTACAATTTACAAAATAGAATTTAACCTATGTAATATAATCATACCTCTTTTTAACCAGTTATAAACTCAAAATTGAAATTGCTTATTCAGTGCATCATTAGAAGGCCTCTTAAAACAAAAGATATACCAATTGTGAACAATAAAGAGTACCTGATACTGACACCATCATTGATGAAAGCAGAGACATTTTTAGAGACCCAATTTTCGGCAGATTTAATGCTTGTGGCGAGCGTTCGCAACATGTCATTTGGGATGCCAACCATTACCTCTAAGCCACTTTTCTTTAATGCATTCATGGTTCCTTCCTCTGCATCAAATAACTTGACCTTTGAAAAGCCATTTTCTTTTAGCATCTTCACCACTGTATCTGGTGGTAAGGGATGGCTGGTTTGTGTCCCCCAATTTGCACCAATTCCGTTCACACGGATTGAGAAAAGAGATATACATGATAGCAAAAGAATTATTGCTTTTACTCTCTCCATTTTTTCTACTGGATCTTTCTTTTTTATTAGACACTCCTACATCAAAAAGGAAAAACGTAAGCAAATAAGTTTTTGGGAACCCATCGAATAATTAGCTTAGGCAAAAAAAAGTATATGAGAAGGGGCAAAAAAGGAAAAACTAGCCTTGAAAAATAATTGGAGTAAAATTCTTAATTCTTAAGAAAAAGAAGCCTAGCAACTCCTAAATCTCATTATTTGGATGCTCCTGGGTATGGTGCCTGTCAAATTTAAAAAAAAAAAGAGTTGGGCTTTAGATGAAAAATTGCAACATAAATGGCCAAAAATATGAAGAGAGTAAAGGATACACTAAGTAGAGCAAGTTACCATTTTGTGAGACGGGTTAGTTGGATTGAGTTGAATGCACAGTTAATACATCTAAGTTTGGTTAGATAAGTTAATAAATGAGATAGAAATAAAAGAGGTAAGGAAATTCCGAATTTTTGTTCCCTCGAGAAGTGTGAGAAATCAGAGAGACGTTGGGAAAAAAGAGAGAAGAGACTGAGAAGAATTGGAACCACAAATAAGAGAGAGAGAGATCACCTTACAAAACCCTAGCGGTTTGGGGGCTGAAGCCGATGCAAAGATCACCAGATATTCTGGGTTAGGGTTTTTAAGCAGAGAGAGAGAGAGAGAGAGAGAGAGGAGAAGGCAGTGAAGCTGGCGTTTCTATGTGGCAAAGCATGTAAGCTAGCTTCTGAGAAATTTTATTAATAAAGTACCAGTGTAACGGCAGGTGCGTGCGTACGTGTGCCTGCGTGTCTGTGACTGTGAGAGAGAAAGAGAAAAGGAGAGGATCCAGTGAAGAACTGGTGGGAGAGGAGGTAAGGTGGTAGGGGCACTGGGGCAGTAGTACACCGAAGTGATGAACACAATCCAAATCCAAATGAAAGGAGAATAGTTTGCATCCCCTACAATGTAAGAAGCACGGTATATTTGTACTCTCTAAGTATTTAACGTCTGATCAAGATCTTACGGTGCACGCTAACTGAATATGACGAAACTGGTGCATGGTCCGAACGTAATCAAGACCGTATATTTTGATCGGACGGGTGCATCAGGCCCATCCGTACCAATGCTGCATTGTAATGTTTCGGACAATTACAGCGACCCAACCGAGTCCCAGAGATGGAGAGGGGAGAGAGAGAGAGAGAGAGAGGATGTGATATAAAAATTGAAAAGATTCGAGAACCGAGTAGGCCAAACCAATCCCACTGCCGCTCTGTACCAAAAGCATAACCCTACCTCTGTAACAATGTACTCATCTAGCTCTGTGGACTCCGGATTCTCTGTTGCGCTTCTCTGTAGCTAGCTTGTTTCTGTGTATAATGGTAAATGATAAATTGATAACCTTGTGATTTGGGAATAATTCAGCAAAATTACAAGTTTGAAACAGGTTACTATATTAGTGTGTTGTCCCCAGTTTGAAGAAATGATTTAGAAATATGCAAAATAAAAATAGTACAGATATAATATGAATATTATTATAGAATCATGTTACTATTTCTCAGCAAAATACGCTCCATAATATTTGTTTTCTTTCACAGCAATGTAAATTATTGGAGCTTATTAATTTTATTTTTAGTTTTTGGAGTAGAGCTAGTATATATTTAAGTTTATAAAGATGGTTGATAAATTTAACTTAAAATATATTCTATCAGTTGCAAATAACAAAGCCAAATCGTTGAAACCAATATCTTTAATAATGATGTTTTTGTACACTGAAAGTGTTAATTTTCAAATTTATATAGTGTGTGAAGTTAAGGGTTCAAAAAATGATAAAAGAATGAATCTATTAAAATAACTTATAAACCTTCAATTTTTTTTGTATCGATTGACTTGGACTTGATGAATTTGAAAATTTATAAATTTGTAATATAAATGCATTATTCATGATATAAATCAATTTCAATCACCTTATTAAACTTAAGTACATACTAGCTTTATTTTTAGTTTTGTAATCGTATAAAAATATCCAAATTCTTTCTATAGAATTCAATTGACACACCTTTTTTTTTTAAAAAAAAGTAATTTTATAACATCAAAAAAATGATCAACACATGCATATACTATTGGTTCGTCCTCATCTCCTAAGTGATAAACTCAAAGAAATTTACATGTAAACATATATTATTTAAACCCATATCTTATATTCAGTAACCATACCCATGCTATAAATTAAAGGGTTTCATTATTCCATCAGGACCTTCAAAAACATATTTCGTTAGAAATAAAATGAACCGGATAATCTGATCATATCTTCTTTTGATAAAAGTTTGTAGTAACGAATCTCGCCACTGCACTAGATCTGCCCCCCATTCTCTCTGCTCGCCTGTTCTTGGGTTTGTATATCTAAATTGTTTTATTGGTTTGCTACTTTGCTGCTGTTTTAAACTGAGTTAAAAGCAGTGAGCGGATGAAAGATCGAATCATTAATTAACTTATATATTGATAATAGAAGGAATTTTTTGTATGATTTTTGACTTTTTTCGACCTCATCCTGTTTGGTCAGTGGTGAGTAAAGTTAAAACCGAATAAAAAAAAAGTTTAATATACCCTTATAATTTTTTGTATGATTGATTGAAATAGTGTTGAATTAAAAAAAATCTAAAACGTGATATTAAATATTATAACTATTTTAGAAAATTAAAATACCCTTACGTGTTTATGTTGGAACATGAGGTGAATGATTAGAGAGTGTTAAATACATAAAAATTGAAATAATTGACCTAACAAATCACATGACATCTAATTAAAATAATGACATTAAATAATAGTAATACATAATTAATTGGACGATGAGGATTTGTTTAGATTTTGTTAAATTTTGGATTGTGGGGATTTAAATTGATTGCACTCCTAATTTTGTACAATACCGTGACAATATATTAGTAGTAAATTAATTGAGAACAACATATAATGTGATCTGTTCTTCTAAATTATATCTTGCTTTATTATTAGTGTTATTAATGTTTTTTTTATTTTTTTTATTAACTTAAAACATATAGAGATGTGCTCTAATTTCGGTGGAGGAAAATTATCACTTAGATCATCTTATTTCACTTTTGTTTGAAAATAATAAATTGTTTAAAATCTTAAATCACTTCTATTATATATGTCAAAACACGGAGTATGTTCTTCTATATTAATTTATGAAAGGATTGTGTAGCTTGAAAGTTAATTAAATTCATATATTTTATTCGTGAGTATATATTTCAAATATATTACTGTTCTATGAGTTTTAATATGTTATATCTTATGAAATATTTAAAAATATGCTCTTAATCTTGAATCATAAAATTCATAAAATGACAACGTATAGCTTTAAATATATTTACAAATCGAGGTGATTAAATGAAATAGTAATCACCGAGATAAGATTGTCATGTTATTAAAAATACATTGAAGTTTTATAAGTGTTGGATATGAGTTATCATTTAATAACATAAATATGTATAAATAGGCTTCTATATACTGAACAATGATTAAACAGAATAAAACATTATAAGGAACGTGGTCTGTGTCATTAATGTCTTATTGTGTCTTTAGAGTTCAAGATATGAGATATGTGAATTTCTCAAATGAGAATTACATATCGTGATTATCATTTTAAACTAAATAAACTTAGTAAATAGTTGATAATTCATGTGTATGATTTATCTCTCAGAAGAGTTATGATATATCAATATTATCATTGTCATTTATTATCATTCGGTGACTGTAATGTAGTGATATTACCTCTTACAGTCTATGATATAAAATTCATATCATAAGAAGATCAAGATGATATAGATTCTCATAAAAGTCATACCAACTGAACGGCAAATAACAAATATTTTGATATTTCATAAGATATATATTATGAAAATACATAAGATAAAATATCAAATAAAATGTCATTTTATGATATGGTTTAGATACATAATTAATTTATATATATTTGTGATTATTATTTAGTATAATGATTGACATCATTATAAGAATAATATTATCACATAATAATATTGTATAACATAATATTATTATGTCATAAATTAATTAACCATGCAAGAAGGTTTGTTTGAGAAATAAGAAAGAGAAGAACTAATTTGTAATTGTACAAATTACCATTTAATTTCTTTATATATTATAAATATGAATAAGGATGAAGAGTAATGAGTTTAATGCTATCTCCCTCTCCTTGAGGCTAGCCCAAACATAGAAAAAGAAGAGTACTTCTTTTTCCTCATCTAATTTTTCATATAATCTTGAAATTTTTACATTACCAATATCAAAAGAGCAAGTTTTGATTGAAATTAGGTGGTTGTATCTAAGTTTCAAATTTTGAAACTCTTTTGTTAAGAGTTCTTAGTTTATTATTTAGGTTCGAGATAAATTAAGAGCCAACGTATAAGTAAACAAGGCTTGACAAACGATAAGGACGTGAGAAGGGCTTCGAGAGAATAAAATTAGTATTCTACAATTTATATAAAATTAAATAATATATATATAACATATATTATAGAAAAAATATATACATAAAGTTTCATATTTATCATAAAAATAAATATTTGTGTTATTATCAATTAAAAAAATATTATTTTCGCTACACAATACGTTAAATAAAACCAAGTTCATCGTTTGTCAAAAAAAAAAAGTCCAAGAAAGGTTTATTTCAATTTTTTTCCTAAAAAGAATTCCCAAATCAGACTAATCAGTTCAATGAGCACACAACACTTGAAAAGGTTATTCTGCGCGAATCCAGCGTCACGATTATTATTCTTCGAAGGTATTATTAGAACTTCCATTTTCCTTTCTCCAATTTGAAAAGAATATCAGTTAGAAAGGAGACGAGAATGAGCAGATCAGACTGCTGAGGTATAGATGCCTTCCATTGAAAATATTATATGGATAGTATCAAATATTCATATTATATGGATAGTATCAAATTAGGTGTAGATGCCTTCCATTGATAATATGAATAGTATCAAATATTCATATTATATAACAAAGTGCACAGCAGTTATTCGAGATTGAAATCCTTTGTATGATTGTATCTTTATTATCTATAAAGATACAACAGCTATATATGGAAATATAAGGGAGAATTGTTGGTATACCCGTTGAAATATTATAAATTGCTTATTTTCCCGTCAAAACACTCAAATTTCTTATTTCCCCATTTAAATTTAAAATATTTTCTTATTTCCCTTATGTTCATTAAATCTGAAACTTTTAAATTTAATTGATTATTTAGTTTTATTAAATAGTTGTACTATCAATTTTGCCCTTTTTTTTAAATGGACACATCCATTGTACTTGAAACACTTCATTTTTTCTCTGTGATTTAGACTAGCGCTAGTCTTGTGAACTCTATTTTCATCTCTCTCTGTTATTATTATTTTTAGTATTAATTGATCTTATCAACACTTATGGATTCGCATTGCTAATCCTCCCGTAACTTCAATTTTATTGTCAAGATTTTATTCGAAGCCTAATTCGCTCACTTTGCTCCTAAAAAAAATACTAAAGATTTTGATATACCGTTAAAAAAACTATTAGTGAAAATGTGCTTTTCATTACAAGTCATTTGTCACAAAAGATAAAGAATCACAAAAAACTAATGCAAATTGAAAGTTTTAGGAGCTCATGAGACTTACTAAGGATACAGAATATCCATATCAGTTAATGCGTAATTTCATCAATCTGATCTTCACTTTTTTTTTATGACTCAAAATATAAATGGGTTTACTATTATAATTATACATTTTGCACATCGAAAGAAGAAACTTCCATTACAACTACCTATACCATTATTCCTTATTAATATGTTGTCAAATATCAGAATGAAAGAAAATTCAAAATCGAACCATAGTTTAGAAATCATCAAGCCTATTACTTCATAAAAAGAAATAACTGGTCCAATAAATAGTGTCTGAAGTAACTAATACTTTTATTTTAATCAAAGCTTCATCAAATTATGTTCTAACTCAAGATGTTCTTAGAATCAGCATCTATTTAGCAGTGACAGTCATTGAGAACCAACATTTATTTAACATCTCCTTGTTTGCAACTTCTCACGAGTCAATATATTGTTGATTGATGAGTTTAGAAGTACGGGAAGAGATTCTTCTAGCATTATTGGAAGAAAGAAAGCGATTATACAGAAGGAAATATTAGGTGCAAAGATGAATAATCTTTCTTTATATCCTATTCAATCCTGTTAATAGTTCAAAAGGACACCTCCATTTAAAATGAAAGGGTATATTGGTCAATTCAATTTTTAAAATAAAAAATAAAAGGTTAAATAATTAAAAGCACACAGAAAAAAATAATGTTAAATTTTTACGGGGATATTGGATATTATAGTGTTTTCATGAAAAAAATATGCTATTCTAGAAATTTATATGGACACACTAGAAATTCTCCCTAAATATAAATGCTAATAAGAAAATTACAAAAATAATCAAAATATTGATCAATATTAAAAGGCAGCCCATATCTCAATTAATTAATTAGGACCAGCCTACGTGCATGCTTAAGGCCCAACAAACTTCATAGTTCTCTTCTTAATCACACCAGCCATATTTCATTTTCACAAGAATATAATCTGAATCCAATATAACCGGGTTGGATGGGATCGTGTTTAAGTTTTTGGAAAAGAAAAAAAATATTTAAGAGATATTATCATTAATATTTTAATTAATATCGATTTTATTATTTATATAAAATAAATTATTATTTATATTAACGATCTTATTGTACAATTTATTTTTAATAATATTTTTATTATTCGACTTAAATATTACCAATAATAATAATAAGAGAAAATATTTATTTTCCCCAACTCCATCCCCAAATAATAATAACTTACTTAAATTAATTATATAAATAAATTACATAATAAAATCATTAATATAAATAATAATTCATTATTAATATAAATAATAATTCATTTAATCTGAATAATAATTTATTTGATATAAATAATAATAAACTCAATGTCAATTACCTTATGAGAATCCAATATAACCGGGTCGGATGGGATCAGGTTTAAGCTCTTCGGAAAAAAAAAACATGACAACAGTTTAATCCGTTATTCACTCTCAAGTCAACGATACGGACAAACGAAATGGAAAATTGGCAATTGCTTGCTTGGAGTTGGAGTGAGCGACCGAGCGACCGAGCGAGGGAATGACTGAGAAAGAACAGCGAGTAGAGAGAGAGAAGGATATGGAGACGAAGAAAGAAGCCCTGGTGTTACTCTACAACGCCGTGGTAGTCACCATGGACCACGAGTGCCACGTCATCCGCGACGGCGCCGTGGCCATCTCAGGCGACCGTATCAGCGCGGTGGGCCCTACCTCTCAGATCCTCGCTGATTTCTCCAACGCCGCCGACGAATCGCTCGACCTCAATGGTCAATTGATCCTCCCTGGTAATGTTACTGCTTGCTTGCTGTCCTGATCAGTGACCAATAAATACCTTATCAAATGTTACACTTGATCTTAATTTCTTTCAAAAGATTATAGCTTTTAAGCAGCTATTGTCAAGTTGGTGTAATGTAGTAATGTTATTAATAAAAACCTAGGAGATGTTGCAGCTTTTATAGATTCTTCTTATTTTAAAGTGGTGCTGCATCATTTGAATATTTGCATTGGCTTCACAGAGGACTAGTTGATGGGATAAAATTTTTGATTGATGAATTTCATGAAATATGTGTGTAGTAGAGTTTGAATTCATAAGAAATCGTAGTTGGCAAACAAATATCTGTATATTTGTTTGGAAATGAATGTCACCTAAGTTTTTATATCTTCATTACTGATGATAACAGTATTTCCATGTTAAGGATGGAAATCTGTGCATAATTCCTACGAGTATATTTAGTACTTACATTGTTGTTGCATCCACACGAGCCCAGCATCCTTTAATTGCAACTATTGTAAGATAATTTAGGTCTCCTTTGAAGAGCTTTTATTTATAGGGAAAATCAAATTGGGAGAAATCTCGTAATGCATCTAAAGCCTGGTCATTGTCTATAACCTACTTCAAAAAAAAATATCTGCTTAGGTGATCAAGTTTGTCATTGTTTGTTTCTATATTATTCATCACTTGATCCCTTTAAGTTCAGGGTTTGTAAACACACACGTGCACACATCACAACAGCTTGGCAAGGGGATAGCTGATGACGTGGACTTGATCACATGGCTGCACAAACGCATTTGGCCATATGAGTCTCACATGACCGAAGAGGATTCTTATCTCTCTACTCTCCTTTGTGGCATAGAGCTCATTCGATCTGGTGTAAGTCTATCACTGCACCCCCCCCCCCCCCAACCCACAAACGGATATCAGATATATGCATGGCAGTGATGTTATATGTTGAAAATTGTGCTGATGCAGACAACATGCTTTGCGGAGGCAGGAGGGCAGCATGTGCCTGGTATGGTAAAAGCAGTTGAACAGTTGGGGTTACGTGCATGTTTAACCCAGTCGACAATGGATTGTGGTGATGGTCTGCCACCAAATTGGAAATACACAACTGATGAATGTATTCAGGTTAGTTTCCTCCATTTTTATGCACAATTTTCTATTTGACATGAAATGAGAAAGAAGAAGGGATCAAGGGAAGGTTTGTGTGTTCTTGGTTTCTGATATCACTGAACTCAAAATATACCGTGTTTCCTGAATGGTACAACAGTCTCATTGATAACTTATTTTGGCAGAAGTATCTTATCCATATTTCGTGTTTGTTCAAGTTTAGAATACTAGAGGACTGGATCCTTGTCAATTTCTAAATTAGAGCAAGTAATGTTCTTTACAATTTTCTTCTTTTCTACATAGTACATGGCGGAAGGAAAAAAGAAAAGTGAATACATGTCGGCCCTCTTTGAAATTCTTATATTTTATTTATGGATAAATTTTATGCTTTTTTATTGTCTAGTATGAATGGAAAATTATATGTTTTGAAAGTTTTGTTATTTCAACAGTCTCAGAAAGAACTCTATGATAAATATAACAACACAGCCGATGGGAGGATCAGAATCTGGTTCGGTCTGAGACAGATCATGAATGCGACCGATCAGTTGCTAACCAAAACAAGAGATATAACACAAGAGCTGAATACAGGCATCCATATGGTTATTTCTTTTTTACTTTTTCTTTTCGTCTTTCTTTTGCAAATGCAGCATCCAAATCTAGATTAAAGATTGCCTTACCTGCCAGCAAATGAAAATCAAGTTCAAAGGGGGCAATCTGCTTGCTTCTTAAAATCCTCCAACTTTATCTAATTCTCCTATAGAATTGTATACTCACATACTAAAAGAGACATTGGAAAGGTTCCATATCCCTCCTACTAATCTTTGAACATGCCAAAACTACTTCTAGAGGTAAAAAGCAGGGAGGAAAAATATGAAGGTAAAAATGGTGTGAAAGATATTAATTAATATATGTGTTGTGGGTAAATGTTTTATCTTATCTCTTTCCTTTTGGGACTTATATTCATGCTCATTCTTGTTTCGCAGGGGCATAAATAATGATTTTTTTTTTGCTTCAGGGCACACCTAAACCTACCACTAAATATAATTGAACCTAGACCTCTTTGTTAATTTTTACCAGACTAGGATGCTCAAAACTTGCTTCAACCCTGTGGTTGGGGCGCATGTTGCATTGGTCAACTTAATTTCTTTTCCCCTGAAATAGGAAAATTTCTTTTTGTTCTTGTTGTAATAGCATATTGCTGAGATACCATATGAGAATGAGGTGGTTGTGAGCAGAAAAGGGGTTGATCACGGTACAGTTACGTATCTGGAAAAAATCGATCTTTTAAGGAGCAATTTGCTGGCTGCTCATTCTGTTTGGCTTAATGAAGCTGAGGTCAGTTAGCACATTTCTCCCTCTATTAAATTTGAACGTTGCATTGTCTACACCTAATTTGAACCCAATTAACTCAGCAGTGGTACAGAACAGATGTTATACCGAATGGATTTGAGTTTGTGGCAAGTTCTCTGTTGACCAGAACTTCTATTGTTAAGGCATCATTTGTAGCTCTATGGTATTCAGTATTCACCATCCACAAGTAAGAACAGCATATATTTTTGGTATGATGTCCTAAACAGTAACTTTATTTATACTAATTAGGAATTCATGTGCAGCAGATGTGTACTACCCAAATTTGTTACTCACATGTAACATACCAACTCCATTCCGGCAAAAGTTTAGAGGTTACATCATACCAACATGCCTTGGATTTATTTTCATTTCTTTATGTTTTGTTTTTTGAACATATCAGATAGGATACTTTGCAAGTGGGGGTGTGAAGGTGTCACACTGTCCTGCATCTGCAATGCGACTTCTGGGGTTTGCACCTATAAAGGAGTACCTTGAGGCTGGTGTCTGTGTCTCTCTTGGGACAGATGGTGCACCGAGCAATAACCGCATGAGCATGGGTATACCTTATTTTCATTACCTTGTGCTTATTTAAACATGTTATAAAATATTATTAAGAAATATGCAAGCAGTTCTTGCTAGAGTGCAAACATTTTCTTTTTTTGTTACTTTACAGGTCAGTAGTGAAAACACAAGTTAATAGTAGATATTCAATTAACAGTAGCATTAAGCATTTGTTAGCAAGTCTTATTCCGTGCTTTGAATTAATTATTTAGCTTTTTTATTTTGATTACAGTTGATGAGATGTATTTAGCATCACTTATTAACAAGGGAAGGGAGATGTACATTAGTGGTGCAACCAACCCAACTGTTGTACCAGCTGAAACGATATTGAAGATGGCTACAATAAATGGTGCCCAAACAGTTCTTTGGGATAATGAAATTGGTTCTCTGGAGATTGGCAAAAAGGTCTGTTATAAAACCATGACAAAATTCTTATAGCTATTTTCTGTACCATTTGGTTTTTCCTTATTACTTGTATATTTGCTGGCTGTAGGCTGACATGATTATTGTTAATCCTTTTACATGGACAATGGTACCTCTACATGACTGGTAAGAACTATGAGGAATGCTTAAGAACGAAAGAATTCTCCCAATCTAATCAAAAGTCCCTCTTGATGTGTATTTTTATCTTACTTTGTAGTATATCTAATCTGGTGTATTGTATGAGGACTGAGAATATAGAATCAGTGATGTGCAATGGTAAATGGATTATGAAGGATCGTAAGATTCTTAACATAAATGAGGTAACATGAAGCAATTTATTTCATCACAGTACCTTTTTTTTTTGTTTGTTGATGCAAAGCTTGACCCAATATTAACTGTATTCGTGTTACTTTTGTGTTTGATGCTGTAGGATGAAATTGTACAGTTGGCAATGAAACAAGCAAGCAAGCTTCTAGAACGAGCTGGCATCAATCTTCCCAATCGTATGAAGTTCGTCTAGATTAGATTGCATTGTACAGTTGATGTTAGGATCTCAAATGATTCTAAACTTTCGTAAGAAAATAAATAAATAGATGAATCACGTATATATGTAACGAGTTATGAATTCTATTGAAATAATTATGACAGTACAAAAGTTGATCTATTTTTCAGAATGAGTAAAAATGTCTTTATATGTCCAAATAATTGATGATATTTCAAGATTATATGCAGCCTTTTGGTTTTAGGATCGAAAAATATGGTCCAAATTAATTAAAATCATGAAAAGGCGTATATGCATTATGCTCTAAATATATTCCAGCAGATTCTTTTACATAAAAGTTCACATAGTTTCGGTGATGTTAGAATTTTAAATATGGCCAAATTTGCTCAAAGTTTGAATATTTGCATGACAAGTAGTGTGAGCGTATTCAGCAGAGTTAGTTCCACAAAAACGTTGATGCATCTTTTATGATTAGCACATGCAAAACGCGGCAGAGAGGATTAAAAAGCGTTCACAGTGGTTAGTGGTTACCAGTGCAGTGCTTCCCTCTCTAGCCGTCTTGATCCATTTTTCTTTTGGCGCGGTTAAAATGTGTTCTGTAACTGCATTCTGTGTGAATAGTTTTTGCTTACTGGCACGGCCCAAGTCAAGTCATGTGCCCAAAACACACTTTCTAAGTCCACCCAAAATCTGCTTTTTTACCGATGTAGGCATGTATTATATATATATAGCTCCTTTCCCTCTCCGCGCGCCTTGCACGAAAATTTTCTTACTTCATTGCCGCCTCCTCTCAAATGCTCCGCCGGAGCTCTGTATTTACCACCCGCCTATTCTGCTCCTCCTTCCCGATATACACTCCCGTATTCGAATCAGAAATTGAAACCGAAATCGAAACTGGAATCGAGGTCCGTTCCTGTTCTTCCTCCCAGTCGCCAAAACCCACTCCGCCTCCGCTGACACCGTGTCCCCTCGCGGACACGCTCTCGCACCTCCTAATTTCCCAACACAACCCCTACCATCCATTGGAGTCACCTCTCCAGCTAGCCGGAGTTGGATTCTCCAATGAGCTCCTCACACAAACCCTCCTCCGGCTCCGCAATCACTCCAAGCCCGCCTTCTCTCTCTTCCTCTGGGCCCGCGATCATCTCCGACGAATAGAAAACGGCCAGGTGTCAGCTGACGCGTATGATCTGATTATTGATTCGCTGGGGAGGTCGAGGCAGTTTGATGCCGCGTGGAGGATCCTTGTGGAGATGGGGCAGGACGGAGTGGGGCCCACGAGTAAAACATTTGCGGTGCTGGTAAGGAGACACGTGGCAGCAGGGCTAACACGTCAGGCCATAAGGGCTTTTGATGACATGGAGGCTTTTATTGGAAGAGAACCTGATAAAGAGGAGTTTTGTATGCTGCTAGATACATTATGCAAATACAAATATCCTAAGGTACACAATTGCATTAATATTCTTATGGTAACCTTTTGCATACTTGTACAGGACACAAAGATTGGCATATAGTAAGTGAATATGTGAACTGAGTTGTAAATGCGAGAAATGTGGATGCTTTACTTGCAATTGTGATGAAATGCTGGTAGTGATGGTCAATATGGGTCTTGGGTTGGGTCTGATCAGGGTAAGCTTTGAGTCTATTGGATTTTAGACTGCGGTCATTTTGGTTTGCTCAGGACAGAATCAGATCGATAAGCTTTTTTGGTTCAGATTTGAGGTTGAGTTGGTTTCCAGTTGAATCATGGGTCTGGTGTCAGTCCATTCTTGTTTCTGAAAGTGTGTTCAGGTGAGGTTCTACAAGGACCAGACCGTTGATAAGTCAGGTTTTCGGTTGCTCAGTCTTTGTTAGGATTGTTGGCTTTTGCATTTGAATTGGTTTCTGGTTCTGGCAGTTTTTTGGTTTGGGTCAGATTTGTCTGCTCTTTTTGAATACTGAGTCTGATTTGCAATTGACACCATGTTTTCCCCTTTTGAACAGATTGCAATGGAATTATTTAATAAAAGAAAATACAAATATGAACCAGATGAAAAGATGTACACCATCCTAATCTATGGCTGGTGTAAGACAAGCCGGCTGGACAGTGCCAGAAAGCTTCTGGAAGAGATGATTGGCCGAGGGATTGAACCAAACATAGTCACATATAACACCCTTCTGAATGGGTTTTGCCGGCATGTGAGTTTGCACCCCGAAACCCGATTTGACCGAACGATTCGTGATGCTGAGGAGCTTCTGAAGGAGATGCAAAGGAGAGGTATACAACCTGACGTAATGAGCTATTCCATTGTTTTACATGTATATAGCCGGGCCCACAAGCCAGAATTAACCCTCTGTAAGTTTAGGGCTATGAGGGAACAAGGGATTAGCCCTAGTATAGCCACGTACACTTCAGTAGTTAAGTGCCTCGCTTCATGTGGTTGGTTAGACAATGCTTATGAGTTGCTTGATGAAATGTCTAATAATGGGATTAAACCTGCTCCAGCCACTTATAACTGTTTCTTTAAGGAGTATCTTGGTAGGAAAGATGTAAATGCCGCATTGAAATTATACCGTAAGATGAAAGACACTGATTCCTTTGATATCCACACATACCATATTCTACTGAGGATGTTCATTAAATTGGAACGATTCGGGCCGGTACAGGAAATTTGGAAGGACATGTGTGAGTCTAGTATTGGACCAGATCTCGATTCATACACCCTTTTGGTACATGGGCTTTGTGAGAAGAGGAAATGGAGGCAAGCGTGCCATATGTTCATGGAAATGATAGAGATGGGGTTTCTTCCACAGAAGATCACTTTCGAGACACTCTATAGAGGGTTGATACAAGCCGACATGCTTCAAACTTGGCGAAGGTTGAAGAAGCGGGTTGATGAGGAGGCATCAAAATTTGGAGTTGAGTTTGAGCAGTATTACTTGAAACCATACAAGAGATGATTTATGTGATCGGTTTTCCTAAGCTTGTGCAGGGACATGTTCTACACAGCTAACTTATCTCAAGCCTTAGGCGATCAATTTATGAAGTTGAAGGCTTACAGTTGCAAAGTTGGATGTTGTTTTTTTCAACGTCCCCGGAAATAAGAGGACGCGGGGCATTGATGATGTTATTTACATTGCATTGGCGTCTACCTTAGATTTCAAAATCTCATCTCAAATACAGATCTTTGATTTGGATTTTTGTCGGCTTAAGTTTAAAAAAAAAAAAGATTGGGCTGTAGAATAGTGTGGCAGGATTTATAAGGATGAAATGGTTTAAATGGATTTTGGATCTGATGTATGAATCTGGTGTAAAAAAGCTAAATAGCAAGCTTTCAATATAACGAAATTCAAATTGAACGGTTTAAATGGATTTTGGATCCCAAGGCGCTAATTTTTTTTTGTTTAGAAACGACGTATTTAACGGTTTTTGCACGATTTGGATTAAATTGAAAAAATAGTTACAATGGATTATTTTAGTGATGACTAATCGTTGTATAATCTAAATTGAAGGAATTGGCATTTTTCAAATGAGCGAAGATTGATAGTCATTACTGTGACGTGATGAGAAAAATTGTGTCTAATTTTATTGTTTTGGACTAATGTTTTTGTTTTCTTTTTGTTTATGTACTATTTTTTTTGAAGGTTAGTTAGCGAATTGCCAACCAACAATTATATTAAAAAAAAATAAAATGTTTAGGATTACAATGTATAAAAACTGAAATAATAACAAAGACACAATGTTACAACATGCACAACAGAAACACGCAAACACAAAAATGTCAGTACTTTGCCACCATAGTTTTATCTCAGACACTGTTTCCTGTATCAAGGTTGTTGCAACTCTATTTTGCTGTGAAAAAAATGCGTCTATTACGTCCTCTCCATAGTGCCCAACCAACTCTATTTTGTTATGTGGATGTGATTGTATTTTGTGATGAACATGTAACCAAAAATATATATTTTTTCTTCTTGCTTAAGACGATGTATCTATATAGTTTCAAACTTTCAATTGATGAAATCGCAGTCTTTAAAAAAAACAATCTCTTATTCTGCTACTACTATTTGATTTACGCACCGATGTTTCTCTCCCGTCAGACCCAGCAATGATCTGACACTGTTTATAAAATCGGTATGGTGCACCTGCGTTCACCTCCTGTAGATAACTTTGTTTTCTCTTATTAAATTAATCATTCCTGTACAAAGAACAACTCAAAAGAAAGTAAAAGAAGGGACTGGTAAATCTACTGAGATGGAGAACAAATTTACTGCACATGCAACAATAGTTCAGTTTTTGTCTTTTTTGTTTGCTACTGCTGACTTAGTAGGCAATTTGCTCTATGGTAGGTTGTGTTCTAGTCTTAATATCTCATTGACTAGGTTTAATCTAGTTTGATATAGTAGGTTAGCTTCCTAAGTTTGTAATCTTTTTTTTTGTTTTTCTATAAGTCATATCGGCTGATACATATATTTCTGGCTTTTGAGGAATAATGGAAAGCAGGCAACCTCACTTCTTGGGTCACTATTTAAAAAATAAATAAATAAAATAAAAAGAAAGTAAAACAATAAAAAAGTAAAAAAAAAGTAAAAAAGTTGGCAGCACTTGTTAAGTGTGTACCGACTAAAGTAGGTTTGAATATTTGTTTGGTGTACCCTAATGAAATATGTTTTTTTATTTTTATTTTACCCCATTATAATAATATTTTGAGTCGGGTCGTATGCCTCTATTTTCCTGCCTTCAATACTTTAATAAATAAAACAAAAATTTTTAAATTCAATTAACAAAATAAAATTGATTTATATTATTTTGCATGCACATCCATAACACAAATTGACCCTTTGACTTTCTTTTGATGGGATCAAGAACTTGAAAAATCAAAACAACAAATGCATCTAGATGAGTTTTTTTTTTAAAAAAAAATAGATGGGTCAAGCTTCTTCATTCTAAATATTCATAAACAAATTTTCAATCTTATTTGGAACATACAATCTTTTATATAAAGAATATTATCTTAATTATTAGATCAAAAAGTGATTTTCTAAATCAATATGTTTTTCATAATTTTTTATGATGTGCATAGATAATAGATTACGCCTAATAATTTTATTTTGATATTTAAATTTTAGATTTTTATTAAATTTTTATAAGTATAAAGACATAACAAATATATATAAAGACATATTTGAATCCGCTATTATTTTCGGCTGATCTCAATTGTAGATCAGCAACTTTAAACCAATGTTATATCTGGCTATAAGATCTTAAATATATATAATTTTCTTGGAATAATTAAATTGTTTTTGCTTATCCAAACATATATAACTTATCCAAGCATAGATCAAGTGATTAATTAACTGAGTGAAACAGACTAATGGCGCTCTGTTCTTCCTATATCTCTAGGTTTCATATATTAATTGTTACTAATAGATATTAATTTTTTTTTCAAATTGTTACTAGTAGCAATTTTGTTTAGATTAATTTTTCATATAAAAAATATTATTTTTATCATAGGATAAAAGATTTAGTTCTTAATTTTTGTCTCAAATTTATCACCTAATTTATCAATTGTATACACTGGATAGTTAATTAAGGATATGTCAGGGTGTTTTTTCATATCATTTATCAATTATATACACTATAGTCAATAACGAAGCGTCTGTTCATGGAAAATAACAACTCTATCATTTATCACATAATTTATCAATTATATGCACTCTAGTTAGAAGCAGGCGACCAGTTCTTGCCAACCCTTACCAATAAACAAGTCAACAAGCTCTACGGCACTTATTTGTAGCCATCTATAAACCGGGTCATTTTGTACTTCATACTATGACCCGGTACAACTATGTTCAGTACATGTGATGCAATGGAAGTTCCATATTTGGAAAATGCATCTTTGTATAGGTGGTATCAGTGGCCAACCCCAACTAAATAATGAATTCTTATGTCCATTTCAATATAACTGGAGGAACACCTTGAAATATTTATATCTCTTGTATATTGTACATGTAATAATAAAAAAAACATTTATGATTTATCCTGTCCGAAAAATGAGAAGAAAACCTTATATCATTCCATGAATTAAAGGGATTTGTCAAGGTGTTATATATATCTAATTGATCTTCAAATTTAATAAATTTGTACTTATTTAACTATGTTGAGATAGTAGTTAATCCATACAAAAGGAATCTGTCCATTGTTTGATTAAATGGAGAGTTCAAAAATTAAATTAATACTTGATAATGAAATCAATGTGGCCATGGGTCCCATTAATTATTAAAAATGCTGCTGTAACGGACATGGTGAATTTTTCACAGTTATGTATATTATTTATACTATATATAATATAAATATAAAAAAATATAAATGTCGGATCCAAAATCGTGTCCAAATAGTGAAATTAATTGAATAAGAATTATATGTCAGACCTCTCCTTCACATTCTGACACAATTAATTGTTTGAGAATTAATGCATTAAATTAAATAAATTTACGCAATATATCATCATAAAAAAAAGAAAGCATAATTAGCATGGGATGAAGAAGAAGGGAGATTAATTAATTAAAACCCAAATGACGTATCCACTAAGAAACAATGTGTTAATTTTTTTTTTAGTGAAAAATGTTAATTTCTTTTTATATATATCCGCACCCCACAAAATTATAATGCCTTGGAAGGTTTGCATCAGTGTACTAGTGCTTCACACAAAATTTGGCGTTAGTTATGGGTTGTTATTCATGTTCTCCTAACCCCAACAGTCCTTCATATATCTCTTTCAATCTCAGCTTAAAATCATATCAAAATATAAATAAAAATCCTCTGACATGTACTTTCCTCACTGTATATATACCTAGTTAAACGAAGCAAAGCTAAACACACAAGCATCATTCTCTCTGTTCTCTCTCTATCTCCATTCAAACCTCGCCATTTCTCAAATTAATTGAGGCCTCCTTTTAAGCCATCCAAAAAGAGCTGCAAAGATGGTATATAAGAAATCAGCTCCTTAATTAATTAAAATTTCTGATTATTTTTATTTTTTTTAGTTTGTAGCGCTTGATATGTAAATGAGTTCTGACCATTATTAATGTTATGTTTTTAGATCGCTGAACTTAAAGACGCATTGCAAAATGAGAAGGAAGTTGTGGTGAAGGCTGGCGAACCCCAACTCGTAGCACCGGCAACAGAAACCCCGAACGGGCTTTATTATCTATCGAATTTGGATCAAAATATTGCTGTCGTAATCAAAACCATCTACAGCTTCAAATCGGCCGAAAAAGGTAATGAAACCGCGGTGGAGACTATGAAGGATGCTTTGGCGAGGGTTCTGGTGCACTACTACCCCTTGGCAGGTCGTCTGACGATCAGTCCTGAAATGAAGCTTATTGTAGACTGCACTGCAGAGGGTGCAGTGTTTGTCGAGGCAGAGGCGGATTGTGACATTGCGGACATTGGTGATTTGGCGAAACCCGACCCAATAACACTTGGAAAGCTTGTGTATGACATTCCTGGTGCTAAGAACATTTTGGAAATGCCTCCTTTGGTGGCTCAGGTATTGTTTTGTAGTACTTACAACACAGGTTTTTTCCTTGAAACATCAGTTGTTAATTTGTAGATTTTTAAATTGTGAATTTTTATGAATACACACTTTAAAACTTCTGTTTACAATTTGAATTTGAAGCCTCCCCAGAAGAACAGTATGAAGACTAATCAACCTTTTTAGCTTTGAGATAGGTGTTGGGGTTTTTTTTTTCTGAAGGGGGGGGGGGGGTACAAGTCTCCTAATTTTAAATATTCACAAGTAACTTTTCAATTAAATTTTGAATTCGCAACATGTCACAAGAAGAATATTGTTTTAACACTAAATCAAAGATTTTTAAAGACCGGTCAAATATTGCAAATGATCATGGTGATATTCAGAATTGACAAATTAAATCAGCTCGAGAATTTCGTCAAGATATAAAATCAAATATAAATATTAACATAAAACTAAACTTCAATCCTTAAATTTAGGTGACAAAATTCAAGTGTGGTGGGTTAACTCTTGGCCTGGCAATGAACCATTGCATGTTTGATGGGCTCGGCGCCATGGAGTTCGTGTCATCATGGGGTCAGACTGCTCGTGGTCTCCCATTGTCGTTGCCACCCTTCATTGATCGGTCGGTGCTCAAACCCCGTAATCCACCTATCATCTCTAATGCACATCATGAGTTTGAAGAAATCGCGGATATCTCTGACTCTGCATCGCTGTACAAAGAAGAGCTCCTCTACCGATCATTCTACTTCGAACCTGAAGATCTCGACCGGGTCAAGTCCAAAGCCTTAGAAGATGGTGTTCTAAACAAATGCACGTCTTTCGAGGCACTCACATCACTGGTGTGGCGGGCCCGCACTGCTGCTCTGCAACTGAACCCCGATCAGAAGACCAAGTTGCTTTTTGCCGTTGATGGACGTCAGCGCCTTAACCCACCACTCCCGAAAGGATACTTTGGAAACGGTATTGTGTTGACCAATGCAATTGCAACATCAGGGGAACTATTGTCGAATCCTTTGTCGTACACCGTCGGTTTGGTTCAAGGTGCGATAAAAATGGTGACTGATGAGTACATTCGCTCAGCAATTGACTATTTTGAGACAACACGTGCACGCCCGTCACTATCCGCTACTCTGCTGATAACCACCTGGTCCAGGCTGGCATTTCAAGATGCTGATTTCGGGTGGGGCCAACCGACAGCCTCTGGGCCGGTGACACTGCCTGAGAAGGAGGTGATATTGTTTCTGGCACACGGAGATGAACGCCGAAGCATCAATGTACTTCTCGGTTTGCCGAGCTCAGCTATGGTGAAGTTCCAGGAGCTTATGGAGGAGCTAAATTAGAGATACAGATCTGTGGTTCTACTGGTAAAGCGTGGTTGTCATCGTTAAACAGTTTGTACCAGAAAATTTATAACTTGTATTCTTGTGTCTGTGTGTATGTTCAGTGTTGGAATACTATTCATTGTACTGTATTCATTTAAACTTTAATTTGAGATTATAATTCTATTGATATAGAAAATCATGCGAAGTTGAGATTAATTAAGAGTTCATTTTTATGTTCAGTGACATTGGTAACCTAATATATGGATGTATTAAACCAGTAATCTGATTTTTCTCCTGAAAAGGGTACAGTTGGATAATTAGAAGGACAGAAGTAGTACATGGTAGACAGTCAAATATTAGATTTCAATTGTCTATGGCTATGTGATTGTTAGTGAATTACATATGTGCATGTTGTACTATACCGTGACAAAATATGACGTGCCGTGGCATGACACAGCACGATACGGGATTTTTTTTTTGACGTGCATGTTAGACTGTGTTAAAAATGGGTGGAGGGCGGCACAGTACGGTTAAGGCACGACGTGCTATACATGCTGTATCGATTCGGTACGCCGTGTTAAACGTGACGTGCCTTAATTATGTTAAGTGTGTTTGGTGGGGAAAAAATTAGAAAAGATTAGAAAAATTGTAAAAAATTCGGAAAAATCATAAAAAATATAAAAAATTCAAAAATTTTAAATTTATTTGCTGCTAAAAAATTAAACAAACAATTGGAAAAAAATTAAAAAAATTTGTAAAAAATGCAAAAAAAATAGAAAAAATAAAAAATCTCACCAATAAATTATAAAATCAACTGTCCAATTAATATCCAACAGCCTACAATCCGTACATACTATGCCTATCCGTGCTAACTGTGCTAAACGTGCATATTGTACCTATCCGTGCTTATATGTGCCTAACTGTGTCTATCAGTGCTTATATGTGCCAAACATGCCTACACGTTCCTACGCGTGTTTCTGTGCCGTGTCGCCCCCTTATCCGTGCGTGTCGTGCCGTGTCTCCTGCGATAAAAACCCAATACAATACGGATAACAGCACGACATACAATAAGTATAATACGATATATTTTAATACGCCGTACCATATCGTGTCTTGATACACCGTATTTTTTTTTATGAACTTTAGTGTTTGTGATGAGTTAAAAAGGTGATAAGAAATGTTCTATGTCGGAGAGGACATAATATCTGGTAAAAGATAACCTAATAGAATCAATGTAACAGTGCAAGAAAGAATCTGGACTTTTGCAATCCTGAAATACCCCCTGAGTTATCAGGGCCATATTTTAAACGGGCTTAATTTGGGCCTTATAATATATTCCATGGGTGTTCTCAGAAATTAAGACTGGAAAATATCTTTATCCGAATGAATGTCGATGGATTTTGTGGATTTTTACAATTCACAAGGAATTGCTTCTTTTGATGAGTTTGGATACAAGTTTTTTCCATCTCCAACCGGGATGGTTTTACCACCCAAAATTTTCAACCACGGTCATTAGAGAATTTTGTATGAAGGGATGGTGTTCTTCCAATCCAACCATAATTATTGAAGGATAGAAATGATTTATTATTTCTATCTCTAATTTTCATCAACCGTAGTTGAATTCTTTTTTATTGGAGAATCGATCTTTGATTTAGTGATAAAATTAATATTTTCTCTATAGGAAATCACCAAGTTCAAAACCTGAATGACAATTCTTTCATTAATCCAAACAGAAGCATTAATGTACTTGTTAGTTTACCGAGTTCTGCTACGGTGAAGTTCTTGGAGCTTATGGAGTTCAATTAGAATGGTACTGGGATGATATTCTACTGTTAAAGAGTGCTTGTTTGTTGGATTGTTGGACAGTTTGTATGAGAAAATTATACACTTAATTAGTTTTGTATCTATCTGTGTTCATTGTTCAAATGTTACAATGCAATGTAACTAATCTTGTTCTTGGATCCACTTAATTGTGAATTTAAGGCTATAATATTATGGAATTTGTAATTCATGTGAAATCCAGATTATAATTTTAGCAAGTTTTTGTAATTTTTCTCATAAAATGGTACAATTTGATGGTTGGATCGACAAATTAGTCAATTAAATATTAGATATTATTATAATTTGAGGTTCTGTGGTTGTGATAAGTTACAAAAATGATAAGAAATGCAAACTATTACTGCAATCCGGATTTTCACACATTTATGCCTACTGTCTGGTAACTGAGATCCAAAAAGAATTCATATTTTCATGTAACAAGAGCCCTCTTCGTAAATTACTTTGGGCCGCATGATATATTTCTCATGTATTTCAAGAAATTAGAACCAGAAATTATTGCTTCTGTTATTTAAAAAAAAATGGATAAAGGGGCGTATACTTCAATCGGACAAGAGTTGACAATTGTAATTGGAAGATAACAATGATCTAGAAATTATTTCCTTCTCTGTTTTGTATCAACCATAATTAATTTTATTTTCTATTTCAAGCAAACACAGCAATAAATGTGCGTACAACTTATTATAGAATTCGTAACCTCTTCATTTGCTAGTTCCAAACCAAACAGTCCCAGAGAACCTATCCAAATTCCTTGAGAAGGTTTCAGAATAAAAAAATTATCATTAAGAAAGCAAAACATAATTAAAGCAGTGCCCCGACAACTGCCAAATACGCTGTGCATAATCAATGCATGAGTTGTCATAAATTAAGTGAATAGTCTACATATACGAGCACATCTGCGCATGCTAGGAATAGAATTTCTCGAGTCAGATTGACAAAAAGTCAAACTTCATATCGGGATCATCTACAATGCTTACTTCAATCCCGAGCAGCTCGCTGCGACTAATCAGCAGCCAATAACCAGTTTAAGGCCGTTAGATTCGGATAAGCAGCTTTGATACACATCAGTATTTGTAGAAGATCCAAACTAGAGCTGTTGCCTAACGGTGAAGGAATTGCTAGCAGGTACCCTTCCACCGCAATTCCAGTGGTAAGAATTAATGACTACCCGTTTCTTAATAAATTATAAAAGATGGGGGGTGAATGCTAACTGCAGAATAGCGCATGGCCTCAGACCCAGTAAAAGCTTAATACAGAGCAGCAAAGCACAGCTCCTAGGCCTTATAGCTCCGTATACAGATTGTGATAAGAAAACATTAAATGCGCGTCTAAATTAACTATAATACGGTTTAATCATCCCACACGTGTCGACGGGTCCATCGAATTAGAAAAAAAGGGCACAAAAGATGGACGTGCTGTGTATTAATGCAGATAGTACGCTTTACATGCGCCAGATAGCCAGAGACAGGTCACAGAGTTAACAGCTACATGCAACAAAAAGGTGTGTGGTGTGGGGGACAAATTTCTACCATCATTTACAACTAAAAAGAATTCTAATGAAACAAGATCTTAATTGACGGATATATAAGTAAATTTTGTTTTTAGTCGTGTTATTTATTCAACATGAAGAGAACTAACAGTCATATAAAACCTAATTTGAATTCACCCGCAGCATCCAATTAATCAGAGTGCTTGGAAGGTAGCTTGCACGTCTGCTTGTAGATGATTAATTTAAACCGTCAGTTCGTGATACAAGCATATATACAATTAAAACAAAAATGCCATACATTAACTGTGTAACTTGCAAACACTATAAATTCAACTTCAAAAATTAAATTCATATTAAGAAAAAAGAGAGCATATTCAAAATCTATATCATAGCTATATATATATAATCTCTTACTACATCTCCAAGAACAATAAAGGAGAGATTAGTTGACAGATTAAAGCAGTGTCCGGCCCATGCCTAGTCTCCCAGACTGAGCCCAAAAGAGAAAAGAGTGGGAGAGAGACAGACAGAGAGAGGAAGAAAGTAGCTATCTTATACACACGTGATGCTGTCACTATCCCATTCATCCATCCATCCCTTGTCCCATCAATTCACCTCTCCTTCATTAACTCCACATTACACATTAACCAAGTCATACTTTCCACTACCATATTTTCTTTCTTTTTCATGTCTTAACTTGTTTCTTTATCTACTATTCTTTTTTTCTGTTCTTCTTGTAGTAATTTCTCTTAAACCAAAATTCAAAAAAAAAAAATCCCAAAAGATGAGCAGCTAATAAGACCACCATATTTGAACAGTCAGTACAGTAAAGCATACTGTTCAACGATGGTGGAACAATGAACTACTCGTACACAATTTCTAAGCTAGGTTAGTAGGGTATACCATCCTTATACACACAAAAAGTACCAAAAGTTGGTAATGAAAGGCATACTTAATACTAAACCTATATATATTTACGTCGACGCACAAGATGCCGACGAGACTGATAGCTGATATGGGAATGAGTTGGCATACTGGAATGATACAGAAGAGCCCGACGGGAGAGGCCGGCCGTCATTGACCAAGCAATCGTCATAGCGAAGCCGGCGAAAGATACGAGGATTAACCAGTCGGGCAGAGCTGAACCAACCGCAACTGAAATGGATCTGGCTGAGTTCACAACCCGTATTAGCCTTCTCAGTACACACATTTAATACCTGCACCGTGTAGGTCGGTATCCCATTTGGCAATGGGGCAGTGGCACCTTGGTGGATGACGATGTCATCCTTGGTGCAACCGTCTCCAACCCTTTGTGTGGTAACACCGGACATGTCCGGTGTTGGTACTGAACGGCTTGCTGGCGTCATACCTGCAGGATATTTTTTTCAAAAAATTATAAAGGAAATGACAATTCAAAATCATTAAAAAAGAGATTAGACATTCCATGATCCAATTTACTGTTCCGTTGGAATAACAATTAGAATTTGACGGATTTGATGTGCGCAGGAGACAAAACGCCTGTTTCCCATGTGTGCATGGAATATACCAAAGGGTACACAAAATTTTGCAAAATCGATGCAATCTTATGTTTTTTCATTTCTGATTTTTAAATACTTAAAGATATTAGGTTGAGAAAATTTAACTTAGAGAAATTATAGTATACAAATAATAAAATAAATTAAAAAATGTCAATAAACAACAAAAGTAATTTAGTTTCGTAGTATAATAAATACAAAAGTTAAAATAATTGAGAGGTAACAGTTGTGCTTTTCTACTGAGGTACAAACACTGGCACTGTGGGGAACAGCTTCTGAACCCCACCATCAGCCGCCGGTGCGACTGTCTTCTGTTACGTACGCCAACTTCACAAAACACCTACTCCCCCCCACACCCGCTGTTACAAAACAAGTGTGACCAAATGCGCAACCAAAAATTGCACGAAACAAAAACCCGCCGAAATGAGTTTAACAACACATTTGTATCTCCTGTGCAGAGATCGGCTACACGGAGAACAACATAGGAAGCGAAACAGAAAAACAGCACTTTGAAACTCAAGCAACAGCTGGTTTTGGAAGTATCTACCGGCGGGGACCAACCCTCCCCGGCCCACGCTCACCTTACCGTTCAAAGAATTAGGCAAGACGACAAAAATTCTTCTTGCTGATTTGCTGGGGCCCCTAGGATTAGATAAAATATTCGTTTGGTATTATTTGGTATATCAACCCCCCCCCCCCCCCCCCCCCGAACCAACAAATTACAACTGTTGGATAAGTGAATTATTTGAATCCCACCGTTGATTTGATTATCTGGAGGGAAAAAGGTGGGAGTCAAGGAGAGTATTTAAAGTGAGATGAGAATGAGGCGAAATTGTACCATGAGCGAGAAGCTTCCGTTGTGACGAGATGGCGCCGTGCTGTGATTCTCTCCGTACGGACATCACCGGTATTTCCTGAAGAGACGGCCAATAAATCCCTGATAGTACAAAACAAATGAATGGATGAATAAATAAAGTAGTAGTAGGTTCTTTGAGATATGTTAATGCAAAGAATAAAGATACGAGGTATTATCTATGATAAGACAGCATTGAGATTACTAGCGATCAAGAATAGTTTCATTGAAACGCATTGTAATTGTCTTTTCTTGTGGTGTTTAGCAAAAAGAAAATTGAGCAGAATGGCATGACATAAAAAACAATGAATAGAAATTCAAAAAATGCATGATATCTAAAAGGAATAGGCAAAAGATACACTGAAAATAATGACTAAAATAGGAGGTACAGACGAATAATTGGAAATACCCCTTAGAGATACTTTAAACCGCATGAATTATCATCTGTTTTTTTAATTAAAGATTATCTAATTGTTTCAATCATAGCAATCATACAAATCCGAACACCTGATAATTACGAAATAATTAAGAAAGAGTGGTTTGTCATTAAAATGACTTTTGAAAAAATAAAACAAACTCGTAATCTCAGATAGGAAATGAGAAGAAGAGATTCAGTCAAAACAAAGATCAGAGAGAGAGAGAAAGAGAGAGACCTGGTGCAATGGCCACCGAATAAGAGGTTAGGAAGACGACAGCCAGTGTAGTAGTAACAATTGCTAACATGCGCCCTCCATGGATCCTACACTTCAGAGCGCCATTACTCCGGAATCCTTGCCTCATCTTCCACCTCTCGTCGCTGTTACACAGCATCGGTAGAGAGAAAAAAATAAGAAAAAATGGAGAAAAACAGAGAGATCACAAGTTAGATCCAGAGGCATTGGAATCGAGGCGAGGTGCAATAAAAGAGAAACAAGAGAGGGGGATTTGACTAGGAAATCGATCCTCGTAAACGGAGCCAAATCAACGAAAAGGGAAGCTAGACATAGGGAAAAGAAGAGAATCAAGGATTCAATCAGCGAGGTCTCGTCACTAGTACGTAAAATCCAGCGCCGAGCTCTTGTCGCTTGACCCACGAACAGCCTCGAGACAATACAATACAATACAGAGATAAGGCAGAGATCTAAAGTCGACTTTTCTAAGGAAACGGAGAAATCTCATGGATTCAATGGCCAAAAGGGGTAGTAACATAGATAAAATGACAGCTCTAACTAGTTGTTATGGCCTCACGGGCTCGACTCCGAGGTCAGAAATGGAGGAGAAAAGAAAATTCTAACGAAAGAGAGAAAATCGAACCTTGACCGATTGTAGCGGAGATAAGCGATATATGTTGGGGACGGGGGATGTAGAATTGAGTAGAGTAGAGAGAATGTAGATCAATCTGGGGTTGGGGGGGGGGGGTTAGGGTTTTTGTTTCTACGCTCTTTCTCTCTCTAATAAGCGAGAATTTGGGTGGAGAGAGAGGGAAGACGAAGCTGGAAGGAGGGGTATTTATAGAATTCCAGTTTGGGTTAGACCGATTTACAAGGTGTGATTTGCTCCTTTTTTTCTCTGCGCAGAAACGCCTTTTGCTTTGGAAATTACCAACCTTATTTTTTTTACTTTAATTTTTATCAAACGCCACCAGGATAAGATGACTAGAGATGAAATATAATTTTTCAAGGGTTATTTTCAGACTTTTCTCTAAACTCATTTGTGTTAGTAAAATATAATTTTCTTTCAGATTATAAAGCAAAAAATATAGTAAGGTTAGATAAGTACCTATTGATATTATTGTTTGTGTTTGGATATATGCACTCTAACGTGGAGTTTCATTTCAATTGGTTTAACATAAATAATATAAAAGCAGATTTTAAACATAAAATAAATATTAGATAAATTTATGTGCAATGAATATTCTATGGCAGCAAGGCCACCAACACTTTTTGAGAAAGAAAATTATATTTATTGTGCATTCTGATTTTAATTTGATTTGTTTCCATTTCATACGTACAAAGAGAAGACAATGTATGAGATTTAAACTGTTTTCTTATTAGTTTTGCATTGATTGCACGGTATTAAGAGAGAAGGGCAAAACGGGTATTAGTACAGAATTTTTTCTCTTAGCTCCAATATTGAAAATTTTGCTCTTAAAATAGCACCTCCCTAAAACAAGGATTGAATTTTTCCTCAAAGTTAAATAAATTATAATTTATATAATACATTCCCTTCCAATAAATTTACAACGGTAAGTTCCAAGATCATTTAGATAAGCTAATATAAAATCCTATTTCTATTAAATTTATCATCTAAACAATTGAAATAAGTATGATATAACATAAAAAGTGACCATTTTCAGTTAGTCTTCGATGCTATGCACGCCATTTGATCGGTATCACGGCTTTCAAATCTCCATTTTTTAGATTTCATATAAAATATGAAATCTCTGTATTGTGATTTCATAGAAAATATGTTGGCAAATTAGAAAATAATTTGAGAACTTCATAGAGGTGGACCGTTGTATAAATCACCCAAAACTGAAAAGGTTGAGCATGTAATTTTCCCTGTACATGATAATCGCCTTATCTGCTAGTGTTTGAGCCTTGAAATGAAGAAAAATTCTCGGTAATTGGAAGGCATTAACAAGAGTGCCATTTACTAGGGATCGGAGTGGGGTTCGTTAATGAGAGAAACGCACACGAGTGGCGCCTCGTGGTTTTTTGCTGCGTGAATGATGCGGTCGGACCTGGCACGTGCGTCGAGAGCTTTATTAACAAACTGCCTTCGGGTTTGTAGATAAGATAAAAGAAAAAAAAAGGATATTCCGTAATGAGATAAGCACGTGACTTCGTTGGTTCGTTCTGGAATTTACTTAACGCCCCATTGTTATTTTCAAATCTGCAAAAAAAGCAAAGATTTTTGTTTTAATCGTTTCTTTTTTCTTTTACTAAACACTAATTAATCATCAAAGTACTTCTATCAAGTAACAAGTTTCTTGTTATTTTCCTCACTTTAAAGGGACTAGGGAGCAACAAAGGCCTCACAACACAGACTAAACTACTTCTAATAGTAATTTGCAAGAGAAATATCTCATAATTGAAAATGTGTCGAAGCGATACTATTATCTGAAAAATCTAAATTTTATATATTTTTTTTGTTAGAATTTTGTCCTTTAAATCATATTAATTCTTTTGATTTTAGAATAAATTAGGATAGTTTTATATCAAGTTCAAAATATTGTTATTTTTATGATATTTAAATGTAGGTTTGAAGCAATTTAGTAAAAAGAATCAAGAATTGGAGAAATAAGAAAAAAATCACATATGCACCAGAGCAAATTAAGGAATTCGGTGCAAATGAAAAAAATCATGCATTCTAGATAATTCTGATGATGTTTAGTATTTTGATCAATACCAAATCGGATTTAACTGAATCAAGGCTTTATGAAAAGCTAAGAACGAGATCTACAACTTTCATATTCTAAGGATCTTCATAATCGGAACACATCTTGACCAACTTTTTATAAAGAGAAACAATCTATATTTTTGCATTGGAGAATCAATTGTGAGAAGAATTTAGAAGCAATATATATCAAATATTTAGATATTTCTGAGAGATATTTATTTGAGAGTCAAATTACTTAGTTTATAAATAGATAAGCCATGAATAAAAGAGCAAACCGGTAGAGGGGGAGAAGCCAAAAGCGAACTTGATGTTCAAAAGCAATTTTGGAGCACTTTCTTGGAGCATAAGCAAGAAATAGAGTTAGATTCTTGGTGTATTTCTTCTCTTCTTATTTTTATTTTTTAAATTTCATGATTAATACTTATTTGCTTGTTGTTTTTGCGTCTACGAGAGACTAATCACCTCTCTAGAGACGATGATTGTAGTATTTAATACTTGGTGCTATTAATTTACTTAATTATTATTTTTAATATTTTTGTCACAATTTGTTTCTTATTATTTGTTTAAGTTATGTGTTGATTGGTTTAATCTCTTTGTTCTACATATAGATATAGAATTTAGGTAAATAACTATCAAGTAATTGCTTAAACCTTGAAATCTAAAGATAAATAATATATTTTAGGTTAGGAATCTAACGGAGAAATTTAGAACTAATAGAAAACTTCTGAATTGAACTTAATTGTTTATGAGAGGTACCGAATGGTGAATTGTAAATATATAGGTTCAATTTAAACCAAACCAAAAAACCTAGGCTTTATTACCCTTAGAGTGAGGTACCGAACGGAGAAGTCAAAAGATTTTTAGATAAGATATTAATCCACGAAAGTGTTTATTAATGCTATCTTAGAAATATAAAATCCTCATATATTTCAGGATTTATTAAAGATATAATTTCAAATAAATTAATACACATATGAATAAGAAAATTAAAAGCCCATGGAATTCGCTTATTGATTCAACCCCAAAGTCCACTATTGCTTTGTTTCATTTTGTTTTATTTCTTTTACTTTAAACTCACTCAATCTTTTTAGTCTAGTTTAGAGAATAAATAAAAACTGATATTTTAGGTTGTCTTTGTGGTTCGACATCTCAGTTGCTATGACGGTAGACCGTTTGCTTGCGGTTTTACTAAATAGAAATTAGGGTAATTATAAATTTTCAAAAGCCCAAAAGTGTCTTAAAATATCCTAATATATCTATACATTAGCCCCTCATCAAGTGCTCATAGTCATTGATGTCACATCAATAATTATAAAATTAAATTTCAAATAATTATTTGCTAAACTCTTAACTAGCAAAACTAACTAATTGGATATTTTTTATATATCATGCTACATAAGTACGTAAAAAATTATACCACTTTAACTTTATTTTGATATGCATTAAGTCCTAATAAAAATTAACGGATCAATTTTTGTGATTTAACTCACTCTCTCGATGACCATCAAAATAAAGTTAAAATTCAATAATTTTTTATATGTATATTATTGAGATGTATTAAAATATATCTAACGGTTTACATATATTAATTAAAGCATACATGATTGAACAAACACCATAGACATCAATGATCATAGTTATTGGATCCCTCCTCATTATAATGGCATCCAATAAATTATTATTATTATCTAGAAAAAGAGGAAACATTTCATCTTCTTCACCAAATTTCAATTCAAGTTAGTTCCAACAAAAGTATAATTAGTAGGCTTTTATTAAGCGGTTAACAAACATGTGATGAATATGAGCATTAAGTGGT
This sequence comes from x Bolboschoenoplectus mariqueter, assembly GCA_037678475.1. NCBI lineage: Eukaryota > Viridiplantae > Streptophyta > Magnoliopsida > Poales > Cyperaceae > x Bolboschoenoplectus > x Bolboschoenoplectus mariqueter. Next base: position 2,376,460 of record CM075258.1, on the reverse strand, counting down.
CTCACTCATAGGTGTGGAGGGATCTCTTCATTAAATGAACCAACATGGCAACAACCGATTACTTTATCTTGTGATTAATATTGACATAATTATATGACCGAAGGTTCAAAACATAAAGGAAATTATTTTTCCTTGCTGTTCCAAAAAAGAAAAAAAAAATGGAGACTAAGTCTATAAACTTTTATGGATGGAGATCCATTAATGACTATTAATTTGATAATTTTGACAATAAATTTTCAAATAATTAGAAAAAAAAATTTATAGACATATTTTTAAGCTTATGGATTGATTATGTTTTAAATTTCAATAGTAACATGTGTTATTATAGGACAAATTGCTTCCAATAAAAAAACATCAAAAAATCTCTATCTATAAAGTGAAAACTTAAAGAATAAAAGAAAAACATTAAAATTAATCTGTTTTTCGAAAAAGAAAATGATACGGACTATTGGAACCTCAATGAAGCTACCATTGAAGAAAAAATGATATGCATTATGTATCATCCATGAAAAATCTCATCTAATTGCATCAGTGGAATTTTCATAAACACTAAATAACATTTGCAGTATTGTATATTGTCAAAAGGTGTTGTAGTATTGTAAATTAGATAATTTGATAATTTGTTGTCAAATTATCAAATTAACTGTTGTTAAAGGATCCCTTTCAACTTTTATTTTCATGCAAGGAAAAAAAAACATAAGATAACATGTTTGTTTCTGTTTATCTTTTGACAAGACAAAGTAAAAAAGTCTCATAATTTGTAAACAATCCTAACCACACTAGTTATCCTTTCTTTGTGTTAGGAACTTTCAATGCCTTTTATTTCTCTTTTATCTCAATCTAAGTTAAATTAGTGTGGTAACAAAACACATAAAAGAGTTCAATAATGGATGGAATTAAATATTTGAAAGAGTAATGGAGAATTATTTTTAGTCAAATTAGTGTGGTAAAGCACCTTTAATTTGTTTCGTATTTTTCTTAAAAAAAATTTAAAAAGAGTAATGGAGACTTAAACAATAAATTAATGGTTTTGAATTTCAAACTTTTTTGAAAATTGGGAGAATTTCATTTTTTTGGTAACTTAAAATTATACTAAAATCACTGTTCATATTGATATTCAAAAAATATTAGATCGTACGGACAGAAAGCCCTTTGGAGAATGGCTTTGAACCTACTCCACTCGACCACTCATGACTCACTCCCTCTCCTCCCTCTTTTGTTTTTAATCTTTTTCATTATTAGATTATATATATTACGTGTTGATATCTAGTGATGACACGCAGACAACAAGATAAATTAGTGATATCCTAGTGTTGTACAATCTTCCGACCAATTGGACTATCCTAATTTTATATTAAGCATTCAATTAATCCTTTTGTTGGTTGCAACCAAGGCATGGTTTGTTCATTGTATGGTAGTAAAATAAAGCAAAGGTACAAATTAAGTGGGATCAGTTTAGAGTGCATTTTGTGGGATTTGATACAACTTAGCATTGATCGCATCGGTCATGACCAACCATGGAAATTTTATATCATCAACGATGCTTTAATGTTGTAATATTCTTTGTTCTTTTGAATAAAGTAAGCGAACGAGGAACATTAATTAAAACTAATGCATGCGCAACCCAAGTAAGAAACAAAAGAGAAATCAAATTCATATGAAATCCGAATAAAAAGAGAAACAAAACGAGTCAGAGGCATGCATGGACATAGCATGGCATGAACATGTCATCATCAAATTTGGAAGCATCATCCCACTCAAAAATATCATGAAATTTCGAATCACCACACAAAATTAAGCAGACAAATTTGCTACCAAGTTTGACAAAAAAACATATTAGGTTAGTTAAAGCCCCAAAGAAAGCTAAATATTGGTCCAAATTAGGTCTCACTTTGAGTTGCATCTTGACCCCACATGTTCTTTGTTTCACCAAGCTCTGACTCAACTCTTCTTCACAATTTGGAAAGCATCTCTGATTAAGGACGTGTTTGTGCACTATAAATTGGCGGCTTTCACTGCCTTTCTAACTGCTCCATTTTTATTTCAAGGACTTGTGTTGTCAAGTAATATATATACTAATTTGGTGCGACAATCAGTGTTGAAACAAGTTATACTGATATTGACATCTCGGACATAGACATGCATTAGGTAAAAGGATGAAATCATTGATAATTGTTAGCTTAATAATTGAATTATATTTTTTAAAATAAATTAAAAGAGTTTTAAAAATAGAAAAAAATACAGATATATATTTAATATTATAGATTAGTTGTGTTTTCAGTTTCTTTAAGTGTCTTTTGATATTCTATAAAAAAATATTTCAAATTTAATGTAATTTTATAGTGTTTGATGGAAAATTAAATGACACTTAAATTGTATGAAACTTCAAAATAATCATTTATAAGTTTAAAAATATGTCAATATTATATATATATATATTCAAATTTATTTGAAAAAAATATTATCACAACTGTCAATATTCTATTCTTTAATGTAAGCCAAACAAATATCTTAACCTTTAGAGGTATACATAATTTCCACACAAATTGAGTGTCTTTTCTATGTATGAATTTTTTGTGATATTCTGACATCAATACTAGCCGATATCGATGTTTTTTTCTATTCTGGTATGTTAGAAATGTTTGAAATAGATTTTCATTGTGGATAATTATTGAAAACGATATTATTCACATTATTATTTTTTATTTAAAAATCTTCTCTACAGTAATATCTTTTTCTTATTTTTCATAAACTGTTGTATCATTATCAATTTGATGAAACATGAAGTACCGAGAATAAATACCACAAATAAAGAATTTTAATACTTGTTCAGATCATCAGAAGAAAAAGATACAAAACCAAGCTGAGCATATGTTTGGTACCAACAATCTATAGGAACTTGTACAACTCGATATTGATATAATCCTTCACAAGAAAATGTGACATGTCAAATTTCATGTGCAATATATTTAAGACGCCTTCTTCCAGACCTTTTGCTAATGAAATTTTAAGTGACAAAAGAACAATTTTTATGTGGTAGGATAGTTATAAATTCAATCAAAAAAGCAAAAAAAAAAAAAAAAACGTCTCACATGTGTAAGTCAATCTACCCCTTTACATACAGTTTATACATTATTTTTTTGTCTTGCTATCTAATATATTTATTTAATCTGAAATAATAAAAAAGAAACATTTCAAGTTTAGAAAAGTAAATGTTATTAAAACTCATTGCTTTTTTTTTTAATTAAAAATGAGTAATTAATTTATTTTATTTCACTATAATAATTTAAACCTTTATGAGCTAAAAGAGGATCCACTTGACACGGTCACAGAAGAGTACATGTAAAATTGTGTTTACAAGCGCACAAATATACCGATGTAGTATAATCAGGGGTTGATCAATAGGGACAATTATTGCCACTAAGTTAATCAAATTTCAATTATCTTGACTATCTAAATTCAGGAAATTAACTAACTTCCTAAGTTGTAAAAAATCTAAATAAAGAAAGTTCAAATAGGGAAAGATTTCTAGGGTTTCGGGCTTGAACACAAATACTCGGAATGCTAATTAATTTAATTTAATTTACTCAGTCTATTTCTCATGTTGGTATTTTTTTAAGGTTTTTAATTCAAATTAGGCTCTATACCCTTTTGCGGATTGCTATCCTAAATGCATTAATTTTGTGATTAACTAGACTCTAGCCGAGCATTTCAATCGTTTTGTAATTACAGGCCTCAAATAAGTTGTTGTTATGAAAAAAATAACTAGGAACATTTTAATTAAGTATATTATTTTTTATTTAGCTATTTTATCTATTGGAATATTTGAGAAATTTTCTGCTTCCAACATCTAAGGGGTGGGCAAGAAATGGCCGAAGCAATAATAGAAGCTATAATAATTTCTGATCTTAATTTCTCAAAATCCTGAGGAATATATCACAGGGCCCAAAGTAAGCCCATTTTACAAAACGGTCTCTGGTTCCATGAAAACATGGATTTTTTTTATTTTCTTTTACCAGATATTAGACATAAATTATATATTGCATGAAAGTCTAGATATCAGTAATAATTTGCATTAATTTTTTGAACTTATTACAAACACAGAGCCACAAGTTACAGTAAAATCTATTAATAGGCTAACTATATCATTTACTAGATACTTTTTGCAAGCGAAATAGTACGCGACAGTTGGGAACACTTTCATGTCACATTATTATTCTTGTTTTGTTTTCCTTTTATTTTGTTTTCGATTGATTCAAAGCCCAATATCCAATTAGGCTGGACAGTCGATCCGCTGTGTACCACTTTGGTACGATTGAGAAGGGGGGTGTCACCAAGCCCAGTCCATTTCATTCCATCTAACTATCCAACTTTACCATTTTTATGAAAGAAATTACAAACTGTGCTAAAGCATCCCATTTATTTTGTTACCAGGTCGCTCAACTTAAAATCAACTTTCTTTCATCTCAACTTCGCATGAATTACTTGCTCAATATAATTAGAACCACAAAATTCAGACTTAAATGAATATAACATTAATCATAGCAGTAGTTCATTCGAACAGTGTACACCAAATAGACACAAAAACTAAGCATATTATCTTCTCGTACAAACTTTCCAACAACAATAAGCACACTTTTTCTTCAAAAAAAAAGAAAGAATAAACTGAAAAATAAGCACGCTTGCCAGTTGACACAAAGCTGTATTTTACACTTTAACTCTTGAATAAGCTCCTGGAATTTCACCATAGCAGAGCTCGGCAACCCAACAACTACATTCATGGTTCTGTGCTCGTTTGCATGCACTAGAAACAATATCACCTCCATCTCAGGCAGCGTCCCTGGTCCAGCGGCAGTCGGCTGGCCCCACCCGAAATCAGTATCGTGAAATGCGAGCCTCGACCAGGTGCTTATCACCAGAGTAGCAGCTAGTGTCGGGTGTGCACGTGTTGTCTCATAGTAGTCAATTGACGACTGAATGTACTCATCAGTCACCTTCTTTGTCGCACCTTGCACCAAACCGATGGCATAGGATAAAGGATTCGCCAATAGTTTTTCTGATGTTGTAATTGCACTGGTCAACACAGTGCCGTTCCCAAAGTATCCTTTGGCGAGTGGTGGGATAAGGCGTTGCCGGCCATCGACGATAATAAGCAACTTGCACTGCTGATCAGGGTTCAGTTGCAGAACAGCTGTTCGGGCCCGCCACATCAGTGCTGTGAGTGCCTCAAAAGACGTGCATTTGTTGATAATGCCATCTTCGATGTTGCGCTTTGGACTTGACACAGTTGAGATCTTCAGGCTCGAAGTAGAATGATAATCTATGGAATGATAGTCTAGTAAAATATCAACTGGACCAAATATCTTTTGTGCAATATTCGTGCAAACAAAGTATATAAACCCCTCAAATATGTCCACACCAATGTCATGTCCATACTTTTTTGAAAAATATCGTGTTTTATCGTGTCGTATCGTGTCCGACACTCATGTACGTATCCGTGCTATGTAGCGTATAGAACATTCCCTCTTTGAACAATAGTGGGGCTGAGCCGGTGAGTCCCCATTTATGGGCAGTTTTGTTTACATCTGTTTTGTATAGTTGGGGCCGGTAAAATCCATTTTTTTTTTCAAATATTTGATGGTACCTCGTGCAGCAGATATATAGATATTCACAAAAGGGAGCTGAGATATATAGATGTCAAAATCGGTATCATAATCGATACTAATTTTATTATGAAACTTATTTGTATAATATTTTTGTTATTCAATTTAAATAAGTTATTATTCATATTAACGATATTTGGGTTGAATAATAAAAATACTGTCAAAAATAAATTATATAATAAAGTAATTAATATGAATAATAAAATTAATATCGATTTTAGTATCTCCCAAATATTTTCCTTGACTAAAAAGGGGTGATTATTCTTTTCCTTAATCAGTGCGCATGCTGTTCAGTTTGACAGTGCCTTAATTAGTTTTGTTGGTTATGATATATATATGACGAAGCGGCTGATCAAAGATGCTTCCGACTTGAAAATTCTGATTATATCAGCTTGTGTAGAAGTAGCAACTGTTGATGGTTAATGTGTCAGGATTTTTATGAGGCCGTCTCATTTTGAATGTCCCTGTAAACCGTATTTCCCATCGGAAAGTTTTACAGCAAAGAAGTGCTGTACCAACGTTTTACAATCTCCTCTGAAAAGAGCTCTTGTTATAAAAGGGATAATGCCATGAGTGTTTATCAAACTTTTGAGTTGTAATAAATTGATCTCTGAATTTTTAATTTGGACAAACGCTCTCCGAACTACTTAATTTGTGATAAATGACCCCCAACAAATTATTGTTATCTAATATTTCATTTTAAATTATGAAATGATCGAAATACCTTTATATATATAGTATGATATATGAAATATTTCATGTTTTAACAATTTTTAAATACCCTTATATACATATATTTAAAATATTTATATTTTATGTTTGCACAAATATAAACACTCAATTAAATATTTACATACATGATATGTTTGCTATTTCATTTTGTTTTGATTTATATGCTTTATTTATGTTCGTAAGAAATATATGATTACATAAATGATTAAAATTTATAAAATATTTATGTTTTAATTTTATAATAATTTTCAACATCAATTTTAAATTAATAAATATTTTTGTATTTCATAACATTTGTTATTTTTATACTTAATTAAAAAAATTATCAATTTTAATTATTTATGAAACTATATTTTTTTTACAATGATAAAAATAAAGAGTATATTAAGTGTATATATTTTTTTAAATAGTTACTAATTTTCTGTAAATTAAAATTTCATAAGACATGAAATATTTCAAATATCACGCTATATATATACAAGGATATTTTAATCATTTTATAATTTAAAATGATGTATTAGATAGTAATAATTTGATGGGGAGTCATTTGTCACAAATTAAATAGTTGGAGGTGTTTGTCCAAATTAAAAGTTCTGAGACCAACTTATCATAACTCAAAAGTTTAGGAGGCACCATCGAATTACCCCTTATTATTATATTGTAGAGTATGCAACTCTTTGCACAGAGCTGCTAACCAAATAACTCCATTATGATTCATTTCAAGGTTGGTATACTGGTTTGTATAAATAAAGAGCATGAGGATAACTAGTACTTTTGTTTTGTTTTTGTGCAATGTATTAACTAAAAGACAGCCGTTGGTTTTATTTTCATCATTATTTATTTGTTACACTCCAACCGAACTACGAATGTGATTTTTAGAGGGAGAGAAGGGCCGAGTTTTGCTCTTCATGGAAGAAGAAAATTCTACACAGATTAAACAGCCCAATTTCCAAGGTTAAGCCCAATTAAGAGAATAATAATTAATGGAGGTGATGGGAATTGGCCTTTAATTTCTGCTCGGTAAAACTAATTGAAGCAGAGTTATTAATTATTTTTGATCTATTTGAGCATTTCCATGACCAAATGCTTCAAATTTTATTAATTCTTACATAATAAGACATGGCTGTGTTCCTTGCTCAAAGCTCAATAATTAATAATATCATAACAGGAGAAGAAAATTCACAAAAAGGCTATCCATCTTCAGGAAAAAAAAAACTATTAACTTAAATTTGAAGTTTACATTGCAGTTGATATATTTAAAGTTGTTTATAACATGTAGTATGAATCAATTTATACATGAGGATCCCAATAAGCAAGACAAGAAAATTAACAGTAAGAACATATAACTTAACTATGAAGTTAGTTGAATCATGTCTTGGAGATAGGGAACTAAAAGTTTTGTTGCTATAACAAAATTACAATATTATAAGTATATAATTTTCCAAAATCACAGTTACGGGCTCTTTGATTATATCTCACATATGAAATTGCCCGTGCATTATAAAGTTGATTAATGCATGAAAGCTATTTTACATGTATAATCCAAATGAAGAACCAATCTTTAACTCGCTGGAGGAGGGGCCGGTGTGTCAGGAGTTGGAGAAAGAGGAGGGAAGGGAGGGAATTGGATAGGTGGAAATGGGAAATGAAATGTAGGAGGTGGTGGCGGTGGTGATGGAGGAGGCGGCGGGGGTGAGGGTGGAGCAAACCATGATGTGATTGGAGGGATATGTGGAAAAGGAAAAGAAGGGGGAGGTGGTGATGGTGGAGGCGGTGGTGGCGATGATGGTGTGAAAATGGGAGGCAATGGAGGAAAAGGAAAAGGCAAAGAAGGAGGTGGCGGTGGCGGTGGACTTGGAGCTTTACCCCATGGTGGAAATGGAAAAGGGAAAGAAAATGATGGCGGCGGCGGTGGCGGCGGTTGTGCAAGAAATGGTAAAGGTGGTAGATGCCAGAAAGGTGGTGGTGGGGGTGGGGTGAAGAACGGTATCGGTGGAAATGGAAATTGCCAAAAAGGCGGGGGTGGCGTCAAAAATGGCAATGGAAAGGGGAAAGCTGGGGGGCTTTGAAATGGAAAAGGAAAAGATGGAGAATGTTGCCATGGCCAATGGTACCAAGGTGGCCAGAAGAACAAAGAGGTGTTTAAAGGATTATGTTTTGTATCCATCTTGCCATTGCCAGTGCAAATTGTGACATTTTTCTCAGGTCTGTAATACAATGCATTGAGATTGTAAACGCACGCGTTAGTCTGTGGTTCCCTAACCGAGATGTGCTCTACTGATGCTGTCACGGCCGGTACGTTGCAGAGTGATGACGGGCTGCTGCCGATTAAGATAGCCCTGCAAAAAGACTCAATCTCTCTGCCGACTTTGCACTCGAACTTGTCGATTGGTGGGATGTCGAGCCTGTAGACGCCGTATTGATCAGTAGTTTTGTCTGCTGTGATTGAAATCTCTTCACGTGACGTGGAGTTCACTTTGAAGTTGCAGTTTATTCGGACTTGAGCACCTGAAAATTGAATCCAAAATTGAGATGGAGATACAGTTACTGAAAATTGATCAAATATATGAAAAAAACTTAGAAAGATAATGTACTATTAGGGGAAAAGGGTGTGAATAAATGAAAGATGAACTTGAGTACATAAATGCAGCAACATAATTTCCCTTAAATTTTACATTGAAAAAGAGAACAAGATAATATGGCGTTATTGACTTTAATTTCGGCAGTAGTATCCGTTATCTTTGGGTTATCATCTGCATTTTTACATAATTACCCACATAAAATTTGGTTTTCAATTACGCTCTAAAATCTACTTCCTGAATTAAAAGTAAAAGGTTGAAATTTTTATTAAAATTCTTTTCGAAGTTCCTGATTGCGAGTTCAAGATGGTTCTTCCACATATCTATTCAATATTTAGGAACTATTTGTTCCAACGTGCAAACTTAAAACTTAACAACAGTAAAATTAATAGAGTTGCTTTTATGTGGTTCAGCTAAAGAAGTCTTCATGAAAGAGTGCTATGCTGGAAGGTAAGTGCACAAAAGTGTTCTGATTACCATTTTTGCATATTAGAATAGTTTGGTAACAGAAAAGGAGCACAAATTTTTCATGAGTAATAAAACAGATTAATATAAATAATATGCTAAAATTATCTTCTACATATTACAATCAAATTTCAATAATGCATTTTTATAATTTTAAAATGATGTCCAGAGGCTGTCTTCATGTGAAATAGTTTATTAACCAGTACAATTAAGAGCTCTTGCATCACTTGTGTGCTTAAACAACAAAAAGGACATCCTAATAAGATAAATGCAACAAAAACAAATATGCAATCCAAATAAAATAACTTGAAAATATAAACAAAAATCAGATCACTGGAAATGAAAATCACCTGATATAAAGTAGCTGTGCTTGGAGAAAGTGCTGTCACAGCAGGCATCACAAAACACAGTGCCTATCACTGTTATATTTGAGATTGCTTTAGCATCTGGATTTGGATCCTGATTTGGATTTGGGTCAACCTCCAATGAAGAGCATTGCAAGAATAGAAGCGCCAATACCAGAACCACAAATGTGCCTTTCATGGTTTCATCAGTTGGGTGTTTCAATTCTGTACTTACTTCTGAGACCTCTCTCTCACTGTCTAATGTCTATTGCTTGCTCTAGGCTATATGGAATTAATTGGAAGCTAGTGAGTGTGACCAATTATTCTGTAGGCGTGAGACAATTTATAGCCTTGGAAATTTAGCGGGTTCGGGTTGGGCCACACAAACCCGTTAAGCAGATTTTTAAATCCATGAGCTATTTATATATATCCGTTGTCAATTACATGTAATTTAATAGGCCAGTTTTTTCCTACTACAATGAATTATATAACTCTATAACCAAAGAACTTAACACATATTTTGGATTATTTCTTTATTACTTTTGAAGTAGACAGTACTAATTACTAAAGGGGTAGTCTATATCGGGTTATCGGGTTGAAAATGCAAGGCGAAACCCTTGGATCCGACCCGGCATAGGATGTTGTGATAGGAACTTGGAGTTAGGGGCAGGGAAAGGGATGGAATTATGGAAAAAGCATGTAGACCATCACATGAAACAAAGGCATGTGATAGGCAACTTTTGGGCTTTTGTGAGGCAATTTCATAATTGACAACAGTTTTCGGCTAATATTCACGGGTTAACTATTCTCTCATCTCATTTCTCCTTAGCCCATAACGATATTGTATTTGAGAGAAGATTCGGCTTTGTTAGGAAATGATTTGTCTGGTAGCCTCGTTTATTTCTGCAACTTGTTCACATCTGTACTTGTTTAAATGTCCATTCTTAACTGCATCAATTAAGTATTATATAAACTATCCCCATGTAATGATCTGAATTCTGACTATAAATTTAACTGGGGGATGGAAACCAATCCATCATTTGATGATGGTGCCATATTGCTACAAGCGTTGAAATCTGACAAGAGAGATCAGTGAAAATAAGAAAACAAATGACATGATTCTCTGGCTTTGCCTTTTTGGCTCTCTGTGTTTGTAACATTTGTACCTAGGATTAATCAAGAGAGAGTAGTACTGCACTGCCGTCTTATGTCTATAGGGAATTTGTTCTATTTTGCAAATTACATTCTAATTTGTTTTAATTGTCACAAATGCAGTGTCCCAAAAAAGAAAGTATACATACGGTTAAAACTTTTCGGATAGCAGCGTTGAAATGTTAATTTGATTATTGGGTTTTTATCATTGTTGATAGGTACACCTAACATAGCATTTCCAAACAAATTAGAGAAGTGTAATCAAGGATGTATTGTGGTCCCGCTGGATACTGTACGGTTTTTGTTGGAGGTGTATTTTGGTTGCCTGTTAGTATTCTGTTGTCATCCTGCTATTAATTTATGTTGCTTATCAGAGCTGCACACTTGCACTGCATCTCCCAAATTTATAGGTACTCAACAAAATGAACCGATAAACCAGACTTGTTATTTATTGCCTTTTTTTAATATATAAAGACTCTCATTGACCCCAACATTTATTTCTTTTGAAATACCTCAGAACTTCAACATACATCACTTTATAAATAAATAACCTATCACGACTGTAGTATTGCCTTATGAGATAATGAAAGCATCAAATCGCTAAACCACCTGAAGAAAAAATACATACGCTGTTAAAAATGTACTGACCAGTATAATTCCATAGAACTGTCCCAACTAAAAGCCTCATACAATAGAAACAATGATTAAAACATTACATTTAAGGTCTCCGCTTTTTGTATCAATGAATGAAAACACAACAGGAGATAGCATTTGAAAATAAACTGAAATGAGATGGTATTAACAAGAAATGAGAAAATGCACACACACCACGGAAAGCTCGGTGCAGCTACCACACCAGACACAAAAATATATCTATATATATGAAACAGTCAGAATGAGGTATAAATTCGCACAAATATTTCCAGTCGAAAGACAAACATGACACCAAGGGAAATATATGTATAGCATGGAGCCATCTCCTTGACCATGACCTGGCTTGCAATGACAAGTAAAAAAACAAAATACACACCATAAATTCTACTTAATGATGCACGAATAAACCTCCACCCCTGAGTCTCATTTTCTTCCATTTTCATTTCTTTCTTTTTTTTCATCTTTACTTCTCTAAACCACGCAAAAGACAAGTCCTGTGGGAGAGAGAGAGAGAGAGGAGAGAGAGAAAAGGCTCATAAAATTGAACAAGAACAGACTGGTGTCTTTTGTGTATCGTCCACTTTCTTCTTCTCTGTAAAAAGCAATAAAAAAAAACTTAGTTTAAAGTTGAATTTTTCATACTAGCACAGAACTAAACAAAAGGAATTAAAAGGGTACCGGTCTTAGACTTGGTGAGAGAAGGCTGAACAACAACATGCATAGTTAGAACACCTGCAGGTGGGTCCCCCCCGAATGCTGGTCTACACTGAGCGACAGTCTTGTTGTTTTCTAGAATCTTCCCCGCACTTATTAGTTTAACGTCATTTGCGACCCTGGGTATTATCTTCTTATCTGTTTTTTATTAATCATAGCACATTCATTACAAAGGGTTCAATAATGTTCATAACAATACCTAAACAATTAACTGACTATCACAAGAATAACTAATAATTTCATTCACGGAAACAAAACTAAAATCTATCAGATAATTCAACTTCCCTTACAGATTTCTGTACAGCATACCATGTCAGTTCTATTCAGTATACCAGGTCAATGCTGGTTGAATTCAACAACTACCTTCAAATTATGTCTCACGAGTGTTTAATTGATGTCTTGTACATGTCTCAAGGCTTAACTGCAGGTTATTTATACCGACTATCATAAAAAAAAAGCAAAAGTTGATTTATTTAATGCGTATTATTCCAACACAAAGGAAATTACACGATCCATAAGGAAATTACACGATCCATAAGGGCATTACATGATCCATAAGGGCATTACACAAAGGAAATTACACGATCCATAAGGGCATTACACAAAGGAAATTACACGATCCATAAGGGCATTACACAAAGGAAATTACACGATCCATAAGGGCATTACACAAAGGAAATTACATGATCCATAAGGGCATTAGAGGAAGTTGTTTATAAGTTTTAACTATTCATAAAGACTCTGTGGACACAATAGAACATTAATTATTACATTAAGACTAGTAATTTAAACAAACAATCAGTCTATTATTCGCACAAAAATACTAAGAGAAGATACCCAGAATCCTTGGCATATATTTATTGAATTAGGAGATAGAATTCATAACAGATAATGATTCTTTATATAGCTAGAATGACATATAACTAGAATGACCCTCACAAATTGCTATCTTTGTAGCTCCAGAATGTTTCAGTGACTTTAAATTTTTTACTATTACTACAGAAGCCAAGGAACAATTCAGGATCATAGATGATGATGGGTGTAGACCATGAACTCAGTCAAGATTTCGTAATGACACAAAGTGCTACATAAATATAAGACTGAGAACTCAGAACATACATGTTGAACTAATAACATAGTCATTGCGTATATCATATATATAACAATCTGGTATGTAGAACTCATACATAACCAATCCTACTTTCTTTTTACCACTGTGACAGAGACCTTGCTTTCAGCAAGCGAAATTGAACACGCAGCTAACTAAGCAATGCCTAATTTCCAATCCCAAATCAGTACTCTTATCAAACTAAGAGAATAGAGGAGACATAAACAGATTGAAACAATCGAATCAATTTGGAACGCAAGTTACCAAGCCGAAGTCATACGTGCACCCAGATATGGATAGCGAATATTCAAAATTACAGATGTAAAACGCGAAGGAGATCGATCGCACCTTTAGGCCATTCAGACAAGATCCGTTCTTTGACCATGGCGATTGTCGAGGAGGCAGCATAGCGAATCGGCCCGATATCGGATCCATCATACAACCGAAATTTGAGTTCGACAAACTCCTCCTCCGCCATTTAAATCTTCGATTTTCCCTTCTCCCTTTCCTAAATTCCTTGGCAGCTCCCCTTCCAATCCGTGAAGCCTGCTCGCTCAAGATACAATCGGAGATTAACACGACTCGATTAGCAACGGATCAATAATAGTGGAAAATAAAGGGCAAAAGACAAAAAAAACAACAAGAACCTTTTAGGAGAAATTAAAAGAGAAGCGCGTGAGGATAGACGGATTGGAAGCGCAATGGTATTGGAAGAATACGAGGGATATTTGCGCTCGATCCGGAGTTTCCTCGAGGTTAGGGTTAGGGTTAAGGGGGAGAGGGGGGGGGGGGGGGTGGGGGAAGAGAGAGAGAGAGAGAGAAAGAGATTACTTTTATTACCTTTTTTTTTTCTAGTTTTTTGGTTGGTGATACTAATCGTCATTATTTCGCTTTTAAATTTAAATTTAAATTAAAAAAGGATAATGTATGTTCGTCGTTGACCGGCTTCTATGTCTCTGTAGTTTCCTTTTTTTTTTTTTTTCTAACTCAGACTAAACGCGCTGGAAATAAAAAAAAACATTATGTGTGTAGCGAATAATGTCGATATCCATATGATAGCATTATGCATATTAGTCACTCAATTATTTGTTTTTACGGAAGCTAGTGGTGGGTTTCTTCATTGTTCTTCCGCGATAACTTTCACGTCAAATTTAAAGTTCTCCATGGACCTTTTTATTGTAGCAAAAGTGTTTAGTATCACCATTATTAATAGCAAATGTCTGTTAAAAATATATTGTTAATTCATTATAAGCATATAAGTAAATGTCTGTTAATGTTATAACCGCCATTGTTAATACTATACTGTCAAGCTAAATATTTATAATACTGAAAATTTTAAAATATTTTTAGATGCTGATTTATTATTATTATTATTATTGATACCTTTTGTTTTATGTTTTTCAGATTGCATATGATAAAGCACTAAAGGTAAAAGTGTCTTTTCCAGTGAAGGGAATATATCACTCAGAAAAAAGTAGTTTTTCCGAGGTGGCGCTTGTCCGTTTGCAATGCTACAGTTGAGCAGTGACCAGAGATGAGACGCCACCTCTTCGTTTCGATGTCGCCATTGCGTCACTGGCGCATTTGACGCTCTTTTACGAATCACAAACGAAAATAAAGGGGCAGCTATGAGCGAAGCGGAGCGATTGTGTGGTGTTTTCTCATGATGATTATATGATTAATTATGTGATTGTAGTGAGCGATGTTTTTCCCTGTGATCCCTTTTTGTGAGGCTATTGTAACTTGTAACTAAGGGATTATTTGTGAAATGTTTCGTCTAATTTGTACTTTAAAATTTTCTTGCCAACGTTTTGACTAAACTTTTTTTCTTTTTGATAATTGTTTTGACTAAGCTTTTTTTGTTTTTGATAATTGTTTTGACTAAACTTCAGTTTGCTGTTAAATTCCAACCATCCACCAAGTCATAGTCCTACCAATTTTGGAGAATCCGCCTCTATCTAAACTTATTTCTTATTTGAGTTAGACGATTGCAAAATGTTTATATTTTTCTAAAATAAAAAGTCTTATTTCGGCCAGTTCAAATAACGGTCACTTTATCGTTATGTTTATATAAATCAAAATTTATAATTTATAATAGCAAAAGTGAAGTTGTCAATTGTTATTAAAGTTTGACGTTAATTTTCTTGAGTTTTTTATTCTCTCAAAATAAAATAAAAATATCATAGTTTTGTATGTCATGTAAAAAAATAATATAGATCACGCTCATATTTTGTCATTTCAATTGTCAGATGTTTATTATGTATTTAAAATATATAGACATAAAAGTTAGAAAATTTTAATATGCTTAAAAGAAATTTTATATATAATGAGGGGTCCAATTCATGATCATCAACGTCATCTCAATGTTAATAAAATTAAATTTTAAATAACTATTTTTTAAACTTTGAGATTACAAAATTAATTGATTGAATCTTTTGTAATATATTAAGCTAAACGTATATACAAAAAAAATAGAGTAAAGCTAGGGTACTCAACAGAGTTTCTCGGTGTTTTTAACTCAAAAACCTATCAAATCGACTTCAAACGAAAAATTCAAATTATTTAATAAATTTGTCATATTAAAATTTTATAGGATACAAAAAAAATTATTTTAGGATTTTCTAACTATTTTTTCGAATTTTTTAAGATGATGATGATGATGATGATGATAATATAATAATAAAATAATAAAATTTTCCATATAAAAATAGGTCATTTTCAAAAATATGAAATAAATAGTTAAAAAAAAATCTAAAAATAGAAAATTTTAGTATCTGACGAGATTTTAATATAAACAATTTATTGAGTAATTCAGATTTATTATTTGAAGTCAATTTGATATATTTTGTGTTAAGAACATCGAGAGATTCGATACTCCTAAGAGCACGTTAGTTTTACTCCAAAGAATACATTATTTCCATTTTTATATGTATTAAGAAATAACAAAATGCAACTAACTAAATTTTAACAATTTAATCCCTTTTGTTTGACTACTGAAATCAAGTTAATAGATTATAATTTTATTATATACATGTAATTTAATTAGATGATTTAGTAATATCTAATGAGTTACATTTATTAATTTAAACATAAATAAAATAGTTGATACATTAAACATTAATGACCATAAGAATTAGATCATTTCTCATTTATAATAACCTTGGTTTAAATGAATATCTCTTTTTAAATGTTTCGTTGATGCTCACAGTTTCTAGACGTTCTGTGCTCGACTGTACTCTTTCACCCTCTATGGATTTTTATTTTTTATCTTTTAGATAAAAATAAAATTAAATCTTTCAATTTTAACTATTCATAAAAAATTCTAATCAAATTTTTTTCTGTAACTTTTCCCTTTGAGATTTTTCTATGCCCAATATTATTTAACTAACAGTGTAACGAGTCAAAAAAAAAAATCCTCCTTTCGTTTTTTCCACAACACCACCTTTTCTATTGATCTCCTCGAGGCACATTTGCACAATCAGAGAGTGACACAATTTTAGTCTGCACTTATGCTGGTCGATTGGAATCAACATTAGATTATATTCAGCATTATTTCGTTTTGAAGTCTTTCAATCAGAGAGTGACACAATTATGTTCGTCATCTATTTTTTTTAAATATCAACGTACGTTTGTTTATTTTAAAGAGATGAAATTTGTAATTATTTGTGTTAAATTTATGGTTTTTAAAAAGAACTTGAATATTTTATCGTATAAAAGAAAAATATGTCCTAATGATACTATTCTCTTCTTCTATACATCAGTGCTTGAGAACCTTTGTCTTTTAACTAAAAATATCAAATTGGAAAATGTTATGGAGATATCATTATTGATATCATCGTCGATACGATTTTTATTATATATATTAAATGAGTTATTATATATATTAATGATTTTATTATGTACAATATTTTTATTATTTAACTTAAATATCATTAATATGCATAATAATTCATTTAAGTTGCATAATGACAGTACTATATAAAATGAGTTGCATAATAAAATGATTAATATACATAATAATTTAGTTAAATTGTATAATGATAATATTATATAAAATAAATTTGCATAATAAAATAATTAACATATACATAATAACTCATTTAATGTGTATAATTAAATATATATCAACGGTGATATCAATTATTGTATCCGTATATTAGCTCCCTATCAAAATATGTGTTTGTTAATCTAAGAGTGCCCATCTATTAGACAGTATTTTACTTTTTTGTCATTTAAAAAATTTAATAAATAATGATAAAAGAATAGACCGAACAACATGATGCCTGGAACTTAATCATCATCATAATTTTGTAAATTATTTCAGACGAGTGCATTAATTAATTGTTTCAGTTTACAAAAAGTTAGCTATAGAGTCGCCAACCTATTGCTCTTTAAATCTCCGGGAGTTAAATCATTTGTGTTAATCATTGGCGTGTTTATTGACGTACCAGTATCCTATGGTCTCTAATAGAAAAGGAAGGAGAAAAGTATATGCTATTACCTCACAATAAACATCTCCATCTATTGTAATGGGAAAAGAAGAAAAGTAATATCAAAACGCTTAATACTTGACGAACCAGTCAACTATGAGAGGCGATCACATAGTTGCTCTCTCTCAAACGTGCTTACCATCACAAGAAGGACATGCCAACCAAAATTGACAAAACATAATATATTATTTCTTATATAAGCCAAAAATACTTTTAAATCAATCAATTTTGTAAACCAATGATTTGATAATTTTTCACATGCTCTTTTCTAGAGCTACAAAAGTCCCTAAGACTACTCTGGTTAACCTCACCTTCTCCGGAAACCTTTACACCATAAGCAGCCAACCTACGCACATCACGCGAAGTGGGGCTCTGCAATGCCCCGTCCCACCATGCAGGGGGTAACACCGGTGTTGCCGTGCACTGGTTGGTTTGATATTGACAGCTTAAGGGCCCTGCAAACCGGTTCCATACATGGCCCCACCCAACCTGGCTCGAT
Organism: x Bolboschoenoplectus mariqueter; assembly: GCA_037678475.1. NCBI lineage: Eukaryota > Viridiplantae > Streptophyta > Magnoliopsida > Poales > Cyperaceae > x Bolboschoenoplectus > x Bolboschoenoplectus mariqueter. Next base: position 2,358,060 of record CM075258.1, on the reverse strand, counting down.
AGCCCGTCTGTTAATAAGTTGCTCTGGAAACTACTAAAGAATGTGAAATTGGAACCTTCTGGATCGTTACCTAGTATATTAAATAATTAAAATAGTTCCGGGAAAAAAAAGAAAAGGTAGATGAGAGAGTGGGAGACTAAGAGTCGATGAGTATTTACCTTGATGATTTGCTGTGGCAAGTGCAGCAATAAGCTGTGCGTAAGTGGTCCCAACACGGCGGTGGGCCCCAGAGACCACAGCATGTTTGGCACGGGAAGCAACAAAGAAATCAACAAAAGCAACCCATCTCGGTGCCGGTCCCCAATCCTTTGCTCTAAAGTCTAATCTCTACGATGCAAATAGAAAAATATAATTCCTTAATAGAAGGAAAATAAGCCAATCTCCACACTGGTCATTATCATTTATATTCAACTTCACTTAATTATTTTTATTTTAGTTACACAATGACTTATCTGAGGTCAAATAAAGCTTTCATTTACCCTCAACCAGTCATGCTGGTATGTGTTTTGTCAGCTCATAAACACTGGTATTGCACTAGAGAGAGATACCTCATGCCATTTATTGATGCTCGTGCGAGACCTACTGCTGGCTTCATAAGACTTGTAATCAAAATGCAATACCTGCTTGCATTAAAGAACAATTTAGTAAATATAGTATCAGCAGAACTAATATTGTGTTTATCTAAGAAGACGTATTACCTCAGCAAATTCAGAAATGAATGGTGTTATCTCTTTGACAAAGGAAGGTGTGTCAGAGACCAGTACAATACGAGGTCTCAAATTCCTGGCACAGCATCTTTCTATTGCTTTCTTTATACACTCTATAGCTGATTTCGTTGCTCTAATTGACCTAAACTCGCAAAAAGAAAAAAAAATGAAGAAATATCATGCATATACTCACAAAAGTTGGGAATATCAGATACAACTCTGCAAAAGCATCATAAAATAACATGCAACCTGTCCATCACTATGATGTCAGTCAAAATATGCTCAAACAAACCTACATGCCTCCCTGTTTTACCTTTAAAGAATTGAACCAAGGCACACTAAGAATTGAAGCGAAAGTAGGTGCAATTTGGGCCATTTGAGGAAACCATGAACCAAGGCACACTATAAGTGATATTTTGCACGTTTACATACTTACATTGGATATGAGGACAAATGATGTTGATATTTCTCCTTAAGAAATATGTCGAAATTATCGTACTTCTTTTATACCTATTGGAAAGCATGCGCATGTGCAGTGCAACATGAGGATCAACACCATTAAGGACCCAATTGACAGCCTCTCTAATTGAATCTGATGGAGCAATAAGCACCCGCATCAGCTCCCCAAACACATTAGGTCTTGAACTCATCACATAAGGGTCTCCAAAGAGATTCAAAGCTGCCATCCTCATATTGGGATGTATATTCTTCAAGAAAAACTGTATCCCAACTGCATCTGTAGTGCCTTGAAACCTGTTAATTTAGATTTAGAAAACCCAATAAAATTTCTCAAAATTTGGAAATGCATAATGATAGATCTGGCAAAAGGCCCTTACAAAAAAGGGGCCTGCCTTTTGATTTTTCTCGAGGATAGGAACATGTTTTGCAATTAGTTCAGCCATTTTGCAATTTTGCATCAATATGGAGGCACTTATTGCAAAATTGTGATAACAAAAAAGGATGGCAAAGAGATACCAGATTATGGGTTGCTTCCAAGATGTCCAATCACTACATAGCACATTTGTTTCAGTTGGCGATTCAAAATTGTCAACACGAATTTTAAGGGCTTTCCCGTAATTTTTAGCACAACGATTCTTCCTCCATAGGTGCTTCACCTCTTCTAGAGTAAATGAATTATTTGTGTAAGAAATGTACTCTTCGAATGGATATAACCCCCTGAAAACATAAGAGTGAATGATTTGTTTGCATAAGAAATCTACTCTCAAACACGTATCCTATTAAAAATATTATCATACGAAGTTCAATTATAAAAGCCAAGTCTATGTTGTCTTTTTAGAGTTTCTATATGACACCATTCTCCGAGTCTTATTTTGAGTCTGGTTTTATTCAGCTAAATTTGTACCAGCTTGAAAAGCTAAAATGGTACTGAACCAAAATGTTGATAATATACCAGCACCGCAGAAGTGCTAAATAAATTTGGAACTGATGTTTGCAATAGGCATTCTAAATCATGTGTGACAATCTAGCCTGAAGTGCTGAGATGGCTACATAAAGCTAGCACAAGTTGATGTGCCCTGGCAAGAATCTGGATTCTTCAGCTTAATTATTTTCTGTACTGGCACATGCACAGGACAGTAGACTTCACTGCTGGTTTAGTAAAGGCACCAGCCAAATTGAGCTCTAGTTTAATTCAACTTTTTTATTTCAAGGATAATGTGTGCCAGGTAAGCCGGTGCTAGAACCTCTGGACAGTCATGGAGATGCACAGGTATCTGTGCTTCCTCTGATCTCTCAGAGACGAACACATGGAACATGCTATTTTTTTCTTTTTCTTTTCGCTTGGCAAGACACAGCATTTCGAAACCTAATGTCCACACCAGCCTTTGTCAGAACATCGCAAACATCCAAAGGCTTTGCGTGCTATTCCAGGTGCATGCCACATGCTGCATGCATGTTACAGATTGTTTCGAGCTTGTGGTACTTGGGTTGACTTCCTCAATGATAGGTTCATCAACATGGAGAAAAACCTAGTTGACCACCCATGGCCATGTTGGAAAGCTTATAAAAACTATACAAAACTACTAGGTATGATTATTTGAAGTAGTTGCAGCTTAGGTAGGACACAATCAATTTCAGATTTGTTTAATGAAGTCGAAATTAGTCCATTAGATGGTTTATAGAATAGAGAATAATATAATCTATATGCATCACCCAACTCAATATGACAATTTGGCAATGCCCGCCAAACGGTTAAACTAGAACCTCAATGGGGTTCAATTCCTGTCTATATTTACTAACATAGAAGAATTAGGTCAGGTTGGACTGCACCTGCTTTTATCTGTAAGCAAAAAACTGCCAAGTGCCGAGCTAAACTAACCAAACAAACCCATTGCCACCTTTAATTGGAACAGCAACGGGGTCTTTTGAGGGACTAGAAAGATAAGAGAGGGAAAGTACAGGGGATAGAGTGCAAATATGCCTGGTCTGACCGATGATTAGTGATCTGTTGAGCATGATACTGAGTGCAGCTCCTGTCAAAATTTTGTACATTTCATTTCCCAACCCGGCTTCTGACGCCTTTCCCAATACAAACCCGTGCTGGCAGAACTCCTTGGCCGGCAGCTGTCTCACTCTCCCAGCTCCTGCCACAATACAAATTACTATCAATTTACAAGCTTTCCGGGTACATTGGCAAATTAACACCTTCAACCAAATATAACTCACCATTAATATCGAAATGGCGCCTTATGACTTCCCGTATTCGGAGGCTCTCCTTATCGGATTCTGACCCTGGACCCGATAACGATTGCCCCATCTCCTCCACTGTAGCGCAACGACTCCGGATAGCATTAGTCGTCTCCGTTCTGATCCAATGAACTTCTCGTAGAGGTTGAGATTTGTCGGATTGGATTGAGAGGGGCGGATCTAACGGATGGGGTTTGGAGAAAGTGGGGGTCCTAGAGTGAAGGATAAGGAAGAAAACGGCGCAAGAGAGAGTGATGAGCGCGAGAGAAGAGCTGACACCGTGCCTCTTCCTAGGCGGTTGCGGTGCTCGGGACGAGAGGTGGTGCTTCATGGCTAGAGATCAGAGAACGAAACCAACAGTGAGAAACGAAACACAACTGTCAAGAGGTAGTGGTCAACTTCGCAAATAACCAGCGGCGGAAAAGAGAACGAAACGAGAACTCCAAAAGCAGTTGTCAACTTTCCAAAATTACCCTCCGAGAAAGAATGTTGAGCTCAAAGAAAATAGCCGCTACCATCTTTTTTTTTTCTTTTCTCAATTAAAATTTTGAACAACATGCAAAATCATGCAAGACCTTACGTCAAATTTTCTAACTTGAGAATGCCAACGGTATGTAACTGTTTATGTAGACTTTCGGCGTTTAATCCGGTCTGTTTAATTACTTTTTTGTTTTGTTCTTCTATATTACTATTTTTATAATAATTTACAATTTAATTTTGGTACCCGATAAAACTAAAAACAAAATATATGTATCAGTATCACCCGATTTCACATTGAACAAGAAAATTATTTCATGGATCACAAAAGTTATTCTATCAAACAAAAAAAAAATGTTCTAATTTCTACACAATAATTTTGAAATAACTCAATTGTATCGTTCGCTGCCCTCTCAACATCAGCATATTGGTAATAGTTGAGGGACCTCCGGTTTAAGTGGCTTCCAATATATGAAAAATGAGGGACCTTTTTCAAATTTTGCAAGAGAGGGCATTACCGTAAAATTGCAAAGACAGTGGAACTTTCTAGTTGCTACTGATTTAAGTCAACACTCCACACTGATAAACAGTAAACGGTCAAGCAAGTAACACTTCTACGGTCAACTAAGAAGCTAGTTCGGTTCCTCTGCATTGAACAACTGGACAAGTCCATTTCGATATTTTGGGCTTTTGGAAATGGACCAAAGCTCTTGTGATCAAAGTTATTGTTAACTTAGTATGTTTTCTTTCCTTATTCTTTTACATATTTGTGTATAGAAACATTATCAAAATTTCATTTGTAGAATTTATGTTTATATCCGGTACATAATTGTGTATCATAAAGTTTTGAAAATCCTCTTAATGTCATCAACGACAGGATAATCATTTAATGATTTAACAACTAAGAATAATAAATCAATTTTGTATACAAATTGATTTATAAAATAACTTTTTTTTTATAAAAAATGTCATACTTGACAATTGTATTTTAACCTGCAGCACTGAAAAATCATAAAGAAGTATAGCTTTTCAAAATAAAGCCAGTTTTTGATGTTTCGCTAAAAAAAAAGCCGGTTTTCAGTGCTTAATCGGTTAATTCGGCCAATTTTCGATGACATTTGGTCTGATTAATCTGCATAAATTCTAACTTGTTTTTTCAGAAATTTAACATCTGATTTAACAGTCTGATCATTGTCTTTTAAAAGCTCATTATTAAAATTAGATTGGAATTATTTCATACAATTGTGAGATTCTTGCTAAACAAATCCAAAATATTGCATAAATCCGTAGTGATTGAACACGACTGACCTATCCTCATAGAGATTGTTCGACAAGGATGAAATAACGGAAGACAGTAAAATAAAAAATAAAAATATGCAGTTCGATCCTTTTCTTTTGTATTTTATCTCTCCCTTATATATTCTATCTCACAATTTTATGGAGGATGTGATGCGGAATTATCAAAGAGTCATTTTTAAAAATATTAAAATAGGTAAAATTCCATTCTATCATTTTTTGGAACTTGTCCAGCAGGAATAAAATTATGTAGAATAGAAATTAATTCTTTTCTGCTGTTTTCTTTACTATGCTAATATTTCTGACTCCGCTTTGGAAATTGCACAACAGCTCTTTAATTTAACCACCAATTTTAACGATTTTAAAAACATCTTACAAAAAAAAAGGTTTATACATATCCGTTAATTTGAAAGGGAATATGCGGACATAGCTGGTTGGCATTGATCTAACTAAAGTGTAAACTTTTTTAATTTAAATATTGAGTGCAAATTTTCTTCAGCAGTTAGCACACTACAGAGTTCGGCGTCACATTAGTTTATTTATTGATACTTTTACTCTTTTGTTCTTTTTTTTAACCATTGACAGATGTTTAAGATCGACCAGCTTTTTAAACCAGTTTCTCTATTTCAATTATTTTAACTATCAAACCTCAGAAAGCTTGAACTTGACACAATGGAAAGATATGGTTATTTGATGTTGAACTCTGGCGAACTTTTTTGGACGGTTAATGAGAAACGGTTAGCAGCGTTCCTTCTTGCAACAAATAAAAGAAAAGTGGGTCCCGCGAGAAAACCTCAAGCACCAACGCGCCTGGCCTTGTTACTACGTGACACGTGTCCTTTCTATGTGGGGTCCACACATGAGAGGTGATTGGACCCAAGTCCAACGAGTGAACACACAGTAGATATTCTGTTTTCTCACAGCGTGTGGCCTTTGGTATATGGTAAATTGGGAGTTATTCACGAGGGATTAATGTTAGCGATTTTAAATTGTTTGATTAGCGTTCATGACATGCTTTGTTTGATTTAGTTAGTTGAATCAAAAGAAATTTTAGTTGTGTATTGCTTTTTATTTTCATAATTATGACTATCATTTTCTGTAGTAGATGGAAGTATATCCATCGGCATAGAAGATGTATGATATTTTTTAAAGGTGAAAATTCATTGATAATGATAATTCTAACAACCTTGTAATAATTTTTTTAAATAAGTACGAAATAAATTTTAAAAGGAAATATATTTAGATATATTCTTGAATTTATATATTGATTGTGTTTCAACTTTTATATAATTTAAGTGTAATTTAATATTCTATCTAAAATCATTAAATTTAAGCCATTATAAATTTTATATAATTTTAATAGTCTTCATTTAAATATCAAATAACACTTAAATTGCATAAATTTGAAAATACTGTAAACTTTTTTCTATTTAATTTTTTTTTAATTTATTTAAAAAATCATTATAAATATTATCAAATTTATTATCGTCAGTGCATTTCCAGACTACTTTTAAATGTTACATCTTCAAAAAAATATGATTGGTATTCTAAAATATTTTTATGAAACTAAGTTGTCCAAATTTGTTACGAGACTTAATGACTTTGACCATACAGGCATACATGCATGTAACTTAGATAGTTTGATTATATCAAATCTTGAACCATACAAATCCATTATGGTTAACTGTCAAGTCTAATTAATTAGTCATATCATCATCTTAGATGATGAGTAGGATAAACTTATAATCTAGTTCTTTATTTATTTGTGAAAAAAGAAGCTTGAACAATAAAAAAAAATATGTATAGAAGTAACCAAATTACGGTTATACAACACTTACAATCTGAAGGAATTCTTTGGTAAAATTTTTAGTTTTTATTATATTTTAGATATTGTCAATTTATATATTTTTTTCTATAATTCAAAAGGAGAGAATATTTTATTGGTCAAAAAAGTTAGATTAGAAAATGTATTGTACAAAAAAAAAGGGTTCTTGACTTAGGATGGAATCATATCAGAAGCTATAAAAAAATAAACAAAATTAGAGCGAATGACTTAAGATAAATCATTTAGAAATATCAACACTAACACTTCTAAATCACTATATTTTTTTTTATGGAAATCTAAAACACCTGGGCTATTCCTTGGTAGGTCTAATTTCCCATGTTAGCCCAACAGTATGGTCCATGCATGTTTTTCTACATAGTAAGCGCCACAGAAAATCCAGATTCTGTTTGGTGAGAGCACTTTAAGGATGCTCCCCTATTTTTTGGGCAAAAAACCTCGAGTTTAAGAGAAAGGCAATGAAGCAGCGTTTGAGAAAAGAAGTGTGACATATGCAATGAGAGATATATGGGGCTTTTTTTTTATTATTATATTTTTTTTTTGTATTTCTTTTTGTTCTCTTGTGCATCCCCCTCCCCTTATTCCATGCCTAAAGCTTTATTCAAGCCGAAAGAAATGCACCAAAGCATCAACAAACCATTATGGACAGAAGAAAGGCCTATCGTTACATCCATCCCTTTACATAGCCTCAAGCATTCAATAATTAGTAGAGAATACAGAGACATAGTTAACAATATTGGTTATTGCAAATTGCAATTGACTGATAATTAAAAAATATTTTTGATTTTCAAAAAAGGATGTTTAACCTATTTAATCCGCTTCCTTTTTCGGAAGAGTACATTGATATTTCTGGTCAACAATGGTCAATTTCAATATTCCATGCATGAACAGAGCTGTTGTAGAAGGAGATATTGCATAAAGAAATAAACAAGCACTCTGTATTATTAGAGCAATTTGGTCACTAGAGTACTCCATGAAGTGAAAAAAAAAAAAAACAATGCGTTGAAGCATCAATCTAGACAAACCTTACATCCTTCCTTAATAAGCATTTTAATTAATTAGGCACAACCATACAACAAATTGAGAAACATAGAAAGATAGAGACACTAAATTAAAGAAACACCATCATTTAGGCACGGGTGCTCAGACGTACTTCTAGACCTGAATGTTCTCGTTGCCAGCTGCTTTGTTGTCATGACCGTTGTTATTTTGTTCTTCTTCCTCCAATGCCTCCTCATCTGACGTGCTCGGTGATTTCGAACCGATCGGGTGCACCTCTGTTGCACTGTTTCTAATAACTCCGCCAAGCTCGGCGTCTTTGAACTCTTCTTTGATGGCTGATTTTGGATTTCTGTAAATTAAGTAGAGCACCATTTGTGCCACACCGAAGGCGAACCCAAGAATATTCGGAAGCTACAGAAAGAAATGTGGTAAGTTGTGTTAGCACGATATGTAAGCTTTAACTTCGAAAAGGAAATGTCGTGCCAAATTTTTGCAGATACTTACAGCTACGTATTTGTCCTTCGAGAGTAGACCATAAAAGAACCATGCGACGGCGCTCAGTGTAAGGAAAAAGGAGAGGAAAAATGGCATGAACTCGACACTTTTTGTGCGTATCACAAGCCTCTGCAATGACACAAAAAAAATGTTAATCTATTTTTTCTCTCTTCATAAGTTAATTTATTTAACATTTGCATGAGCATATATACTCACGATAACACTTAGAGGAGCGACGAAGACGCTAACGGAGAATGCCACACAAACCCAACCAAGGATGACAACTCGCTTCTCTCCCTCAGATAGAAGGAGAGTGAGAAGAAGAATCAAACCGAAGATGACAACATTAAAGAGGAAGATAATTTTGACCGTGAAGATCTGCAAAAAGGACCAAATTGCATGTTAGTTAATCTTGACCAAAATTGGCTAGGCAAGGGTTTTGGAATGATGTGGATGATACCAACCTTGGCTTTCTTGGGGGCATAGATTAGGTACATGATGATGTATATCGTCTCAATTACACAACCGAACGAGTTGATGGTGATGAGGAGATACACACTTGTGTTGAGAAATGCATAGTAGATCCAGAGCATTGAGCTGAAGAGTGCAACGACATACGGAATGGATTGAAATCCCTCGGTCGATTTCTTTTGGTAGACACGATAGAATGTTGGCCTGTAGAAATTTGGTAGATGTTGTTATAGAGGCCGAATGATATATATACACACACACACACACACAAATAGGAAGAAATGGAAAATATCAGGGTGAATTGTGAACTTACAGTGGGGCAAGGTACACCATAAAGGAGATGATGTTGCCTGTATAGTTGATGTAAGAAAAAAAACATGCATATTAGTAAATTTTTCATGATGGTGATTTATTAATCATAATAAACAAATTAAATATCTTATTGAGTACAGTGGAAATGCTCTGTAGGAAACCTGAAGAACTTAATTTGTGCAACCTTGTTCCAGTAGGCAAAATTAGTTAGTTCAAAGTTTACTTTAAAAGGCTATACCAATGTTAATGGGCACCAATGGTTTTTCATTTGTTTCCCCTTAATAAAAGGAGCATTTATAAAACACCTGAAAGCAACCCACACAAGGGAAATTTTAAATAAATGGAAGAGACCAACAAACAGCATTCTATATTTGGAAATTTTGTTATAATAGGTATCTCATGGTTAGTACATGTCCACTTCTTGATTAAGGTCCACACCACCTTTGACCACTAAGTGCACCCAACTCAAGTGAAACAAAAAAAATATCTTTTTGAGAGAAGATTTTAAACATTCTGAGCATGATCATTTAACAAGTATATCCCAAGGACAATTATTATCCTGAATAAAATTTGTAAGCCAAGTACTAATGAAGTAGTATCAAAAGGGGGTAAAAATATTAAGAAAACTCGATAGTTTCATGAGGTACATAGAAAATGCCATGGAGAGTTTGTGTATTAATTTACTATACCTAGAATTCCAAAGGCGAAGGCCCAGGGGTGGTCCAAGGAAAGCACAGCCATCTCAGTTCAGAGCAAATAACCTGAGTATCTCTCTCTCTGTAATTGAATGATCCCAACACAAATGACACAACCACACACACTCTCTTTCTCTTTCTCTCTCTGTCTCTCTCTGTCTTCCGAGTTGTTTGAGAGAAGATGAGATGTGAAGTAAGAGGAGCTAGCTTGAATCCTTGGATTGATGAGCTGAGAAGTTAGGAGAGGCCTTTATATAGGGAGTTTCCGAAGAGAGAGAGAGAGAGAGAGAGAGAGAGAGAGAGAGTTACAGAGCCCAAGTCGACGAGGCAACATATCACTATGAGCCCTCCACAAGTTTAATGTTCCATATTAGCCTTTCCAAAATTTTATACATAAATTTGGTTTAGTAAAATATACGTTTTAGCATCAGGAGAAATAATACACATCACCAACGGGCTACATGAAACTATCATTATCGCACTAAACGTTGGGAGTGCTCCTCCCATTTGAGTATGACCTATGTGTTTTTTTAGTAATTATAAATACATATAAAGTTTTAAATTTATTAGTTATGTCATATTATTTGTATCCTCAATTGTCTCATCTTAATTACTTCTTCTTTTCACTTATTTTAATTGAATGGCTTCTATATTTTCATGTCTCTCTTTTAATTTAAGAGAAATTTGTTTGATACATCTAAATGCAAAGAAGTTCTTAGGGTAATACAATTTTATTCTTTTGTAGGAATTCTCGCATGACTTATCATATTAATTTTCATTTGTATATGTCTACGGCATTTAAAAAAAAATCTATTATTTATCCAAAATTGTTGAATGCAAGATTTTCTAATAGATTTTATCGTATTTCAAAAATTATTTTTTGACAAATTTTTTCTCTTTTTAGAGTGAAATTCAATTAGGAAACATTAGTATTAATTTTTGATCTCCAAGGAAATTTCGCCCTCAGTCGTTCATTAATTAATGAATGTGTTAATTCGCTCGCAACCAATAACTTTGTTTATACCAAGCGCCAATTATGATAAAAGATTCAAACTTGATAAAATTAGTACTTGTAAGCAATGGCGTGTTGACAAGCAAGCTTGAGATGAAAGTCTTTAGGAGATAGATATCATGTCGATCTCATAATAAAATATTTAGGTATAACAATTGGGCTCTAATGACTGGAAAATAAGAGTACATGTCCTTATTGTGTCTAATTGCTCGAGTTTTTATGAATTACAGATCTTGAGATTTCTTTTTTGATATATAAAAACTATATATTAATAACAGAAAAAAACTTTTAAAAACTGCAGATTTAGTACAACAGTGATATGTCTTATTTCTCTTAGGAGAAATATATGTTTAAGTTCTATAAAAAATATTTACAAAAAATAAATGTTGAAACTAATGGAAGCTCTTAATTTTTAAAAGTTGATATATAAACTATTAAACAAGTATTTATAGTTGGAATTTTATCATTTTATATTGCTGAAAGTGGACTAAATCATGTATATTCATATCTATTCATGTGTCTTGATAAGTAAACGTATCAATTTTAGTTTTCTTTCTCTTGGGAAAAAGAACTATTAGATTAGAAACGGAAAAATAACTTACTAAAGATTAGCAATTTCATATCCTTTTTTCATCTTATCAATCTAAAAGGGAAAAAAAAGAGGGAGGAAAAGAAATTAAAAACTGTTACAGGTCCATAAACGTTTTAACAGGATTCACATGGAAAAAAGAAAAAAAAACGCTAATGCTGACTCAGAACAAGGTGCCTTGCACACCTTTGAGATTCTGACTTGTTTCCAATTTGGCAATTCAGATGCATGCCATCGATCGCATTATATACGAGTATTAGATCATTGTAAATTTTATATAATTTAGTTTGTCTATAATGAGAATATTAAATACTATTTAATTATATAAAATTCAAAATATAATTAATCATTTATAAGTTTAAGAATATGTCTATTATTTTTTTTTCTATTTTTAAGATTTTTTAATTTATTTGAAAAATCGTTGTCAAAATTATCAAGTTGTTGTCAATATATACCCACCCCTTTTTTAGATAAATTTTTTTTATCACAATTAATGAATTGATAATATGCACCTTTTAAGTTTCAATCTTGTGTTACTTTATGCATTAAATGTAAATTATTTCTTTCCATCAACTAAATGGACCAAAATATCAATTTATGTAAAAAAGAAAAAAAAATGATATTTCATATTTAAACTTCAACCATAAGATGTATACGAAAAGTTAAATGTGCACTACAAACACTCTAAATATTTAGCTAAACAATTCTATATATCGAGATTTTGTAGGATGATTATTAATGAGTATATATTGGAAGCTACATATTTAACTTCCATAAACTAGTGGTCCTCAATATATCAGCAAACAATATTTAAATTACATAAAATTTAATTATTATACTATTTATATATTTAATAACATATCTATAAAGTTATTTTTTAATTATTAATTTTGTTTAATTTGTTTTGAACAAAATTAATAATTATACTATCTATATATCTATAAAATAATTTCTGAAGCAAATCAGATGATTGTTGCACTCTGCAATGTGGAAAGGCATTGTAGATGATAAGCTCTGTAGTTATCTTCTTTTCCTTTTTCTGGAAAAAAAAAAGATGATCTTCAGTAGTTATCACATTCCTTATTATTTTACACAAACACATGTCATTTTTTTTTCAATAATGAAGATTAGACACCTTATTGGAGAGTTATCATATTTTATCACGACAATAAATTTTGTCACTTTATATTTTATAACTTTATAGATCTCCGTATTTTGCCATTTTGACACTTTGGTAGCAGAAGAAATATTTTGCGTGGGCAATTAGCTTTATCAAATATTTGTGGGATTTGAGCCGTACCTCATTTTTTTTCCTTGTTTTAATTTATACTTCATCTCATTTTTCTTCAAATATAATAACTAAGGTTGCTTAGTCACATCACTCCATGGATTTCCCACAAAACTAGGGACAATTAAGGGGCTAATAATAATAGGACCAAATTTTTTCTCAGAAAAAAAATAATAGGACCAAATTTGAATACACTTTGTTTTTACATGTGCTTAACAACTTCACTAGTATAATGTTTGACTTCCCCACCATTTCTTAATGTTTCACCAAAATACATGTCAAAAAAAATGTGACCAATTTCATTCTTACAACTATTTGAAATTGTATCCTCTCCTATGTAATATCATGCAACGTATTATTTGTTCAATCATATTAAGATTTTTATACAAAATAAATTAAAAAAATCTCTATAAACTACTCATCTGTATGTTGCGTAGTAAAAGATCAGTATCCTATATATTTAGGAAAAAGAAAAAGAGAGTCTTTGATGGTTAAGCAAAGTTCAAAAATTCAAACTTGTTTAGTATAAGAGGAGAGTTAAAGCCCTTCAACTTATTCATATAGGTGTGCCACAACTCCATTCTTATATTGATAAATTTGGATTTGATATTACAATACTAATTTTAAATGTTGTACAAAAATCAAAGTTTAGAAATATAGTTGAAGATTTTTCAAGAGAAGACTCCTTTTGGTTCAAAATTGCTTCGGAAAAATATTTATATTGGTTAATTTAAGGCGTATTTCAGGTATACAAATAAGATAATATCATTTCATAAATAGTTATTTATTTATTTTTTAAATATAATTAATATATATTTTTTGAAATAGTTATTTATTTATTTTTTAAATAGAATTTTGTGCGCTTAAACGAGAAATATATATGATTAATTGATTATGACTTTCAAATAGAGCCGTTTAAAGATTGGAATGCGACAAAAGCAAAATACCTTTGGCTACTATGTTTTCTTTCTAGCCCCTCTTTGTGTCTTTCAGTGTACGCCATCTCCCATTATTTGATGATATGAGAGCGAATTCCCATCATTTTAGTCAATGGCAAATCACCTAATAAATTAATCATTAAAAACCTCTCCTCTAAATTAAAATTTGAACTGTTATGATAAAAACAGATCATTATGATTCGAACTGATATAGTCTCATAAAAACAGATTATTATGATTTTATTATAACGAGCTGATATGAGAGTCTTTGCGCAATATTTCTCTCCCTTTTTTTTTCCTTTTTTTAATTACTTGTGTTTTTGTTTTTTACTAAAGATTTTTAGTTCTCCAATAATTTGATAATATGGCAGCTAGAATCTCGTTTCCTCTCTCATGAAGATTTTCTTTGATGCATTTCGGTTAAGCTATTTGTTCCGAAATTTATAAACCATAAAGAGAATTAAGTTTCAAATTTTTTCATTTATGTCACATAATCAGCCATTTTAGTTATTTAATTCTATTTTTTCTTTTATTTATTATGATCGATGTCTCATATTTTTTTCATTCTCTCTTCTCATTTAAAAGAGAACAAATGTATGTTTATTTATAAAATCTACTTCTTTTATTTTTATTATATAAATTTAGAGTTTTGTAAAAAAAATATTTATGATGTCTAAAATTTACTTATTAATTATCATTTTAAAGACTTAATTTATTTTAAAATTAACATTATTTTTTCTGAACGAGCTTAAAAAAACCCTAATCCATATTAAGTTATTAATACACGTTTTAAAATTCTTGTTATACAAATTTTTACATTGTGCATCCACTCAAAAGGAGTCCTGCACGGAGACGATATCTTTTGTGATGGCCAGAGAGACACTCATTTTTGTGAGATCTTTTTTACTAGAATTCAAAATTAGAATTAATTTTAAACCGTCTGATTTAAATTGGAGGGACCCACTCTATTTATTATCCTAGCAAGTAGCTAGCAGCGACCACTTAACTATTGTCTATTGCTCTCTGACGTCAAATTAAACGAAAAAAGTGTAATTAATTAAATAAAGAGATGGAATTTTTTGAAAATGATAATTTTAATAATTAATTTTGAAATAATTTTTAGAAATTTTTAAAAATAGAAAAGTTGACAAATATATTTTTTAACTTATAGATTGATCGTGTTTCAAATTTTATATAATTTAAGGATCATTTAAAATTTCATCAAAGACTGTTAAATATAGACAGCTGTAAATATCATATAATTTTGATAGAATATCAAATAATATTTAAAATTATGTAAAATTTGAAATATAATTGATCCATAAATTAAAAAACATATTTATAAATTTTTTTATTTTCAATATTTTTTAAAAATTATTTATAAATTGGTTATCAAAGTTATTAAAATAATACTTATTAAGATACCCCCAACCTTAAATGAATTATTCAGGAGTGAGCATTGAGAAAGGACCAAGGAGTCAACGTGGGCCATCTATTCTCAGTTCTTTCCTGTTAAACAATTTAATGATTAAAGGAGTAAATAATTTTAGGGATCAGCTTGCTTTATTGATGCGTTTCAATTTCTTTTCCAAATTTATGTACAAGTTCTTTTTCTTTATATAGGAATTGGCAATTGAAAACAAACTGTCCTTTATAATTAAATCCCTGTGGATAACATATTATTGATAAAATCTTTTTCCAGTTTTATTATTATTTATACTTATCTTAATCGGTTGACTTATATATCATGATCTATCTTATAATTTAAAAAAATGTGTCTTTTAACACATATTTATAATTTAACTTCTTTCAATTTTTTTAATAGAGCAAAGCCTGAAAATAACTTTCATGTAAGGCAGATACAAAAAAAAAAAAATTCAAGCTTTATATCCATTGTCTCCCACCAATTTTGTTGAAAAGCTTGCAAACATTCCTGCATTTTCAAAATAGAATTCTTTCAAATTTCCTAAAAAAATTATTATATATTATTTGGCGCAAAATAATAGGGGGAGAAGGTCAGAAGGATAAATAGTCATGTGATAAATAATTCTATATACATCACCTCAAGAAATTTAAGACTAATTAGTGTATTAAACATACCTCTCCTATACTTTAAGGTCATGTGATAAATTACTTTTGTAATTATGCGTTGAATTATTCGTCTTCTAATGGTTGCAGTTGTTGGAAAAATACTTTAATGAGATCTTTAACCTAAACGCACAAAGTAGATTTCCCTCCTGATTGGATAAGCTTTTTTCTTTCAGCATGCTTCTACTTAGACAAATTAGAAACTTAGAATATTTGACTCTATCATTTTTAATTAAAAGTTTTCTGCTAAAGAAAAAAAAAAGGAAAAATATTATGGAGATACTATTATTAATATCGTTGTCGATACGAACTTTATTATACATATTAAATAAGTTATTATGCATGTTAATGACGTTATTTTATACAGTACTTGTACTATTTCACGTAAATACTACTAATATGCATAATAACTCATTTAAGTTGAATAATGACAATACTGTACAAAATGAATTTGCATAATAAAATTATGAATATGGATAATAACTCATTTAACGTATATAATAAAGCATGTATCGATAATAATATTAATAACCGTATCTATGTATCAGCTTCCAAAAAAAATGCAAGTAATATAGATCTTAGCTTGTTTTTTTTTTCTTAACCAGTTTCCTACAAAAACTTGTCTGAGGGGACCTAAATTAAAGCTAGGACTTTCTTAATGATGTAAGATCTTATTCATACCATAGAAACTACATAATATACTATCTGAACTTATAAAAAAAAAAAAGCAGTGACCAGCAATTTAAATGATACTATCTTTTTTACCTAAGATTAAATTTCTTTTGTGAGTACAAATTGTAGACCACAAGAGGGAGCTCCTGTACTTCTGCTCCCTCCGTTTGGAAACCAATAGTGGCATCACTTGCTATCCCTAATTATGCAAAGTGGTGCTTTAGTCTTGACTGATATTCTCTTCTTCACTTGTATTAATGGAGTATTAAAACTGGTTAAGTTTCGAAATATCTTACAAAAAAGAAGACCAATCTGACGTGTGCATATTCTGTCTAGTTTCGGCGTTGCATTCCGCATCGATCTGGCATTTTATTTGGTTTCATTCAAGGTCAATTCAAAAGAGAATTTGAATGAAAGCAATGGTCTTATGACTTTGATAAGAGAACAAAATTTGTACCAAATCTTATAGCGCAGACTTTCATCAAGAGAGACTCTTCATTGTTATTATAAGTTTGATAATCTAGGTAGAAAATATTTCCACATTATAATTGAAGCTAAAATCTACTTATATATACTGACACAAAAATTATCTACATTTACTAGGAAGACATAATTAATAAATAGAGATGAGTTAATACATTTTATGTTCAGTTATTCTGTCAAAGTATAATTATATTTATAGTCTTCCGCGTTAGTGTTAAATCGATAATGTTTCTTAATTTAAATATAATTGTCAATTAGTGTCATCTTTTTTGTTATGATGTAGAGTCATATTGGATGCAGAATGCTTAGTATGTATAAAGTGACGGAGCTAGAAATTCATCTTACTAGTATCAATTAGTGTAGAAGTTTGCACTTGACTTCAATTTTTGTTTCAAAAGAAACATCTATTTATCAGAATACGCAAAATTAAAATAGTAAGTCGGGGAAACACTGATATTCTTTGATACCAGCATAGAGAGATTATGTAAATCCATATTTCCAATAAATAAAAAAATAAAATCAAACACTTAGAAAAAGTATTGCTTCTAGTGCGTTGTCAAGACATATTTGGTTGTCCATTTTTAGTTGTATTTTTTTTTATGCTTCTTCATGTGTGCTAGTCCATTTCAGTTTTTTTGGAAAAGGAAAAATCATGGGATAAAAGTAATTACTAGAGAAGAAGAACAAAAATCACATGGGACGGAGGGAATTAGATAGGAAAAAAAAATGAACTTCGCTAGACATATTTTCTAGAAATTATGTACACCTCTTTTAACTCGCTTGTGGGCCATAACTTATATTTATATCATAACATTAAATGGCCCACCGAAATTTAATAAAGAAAAATTATTCTTACACTTTATATTTTACACAATTTATTTAGACACCACAAATATTTATACTAAATAAATAAATAATTATATATATATATATTTATAATTAGCATAGGAAATGTTTATCCTTTTTTCATCTCTCAATGATATGAAAAATTTTAAGATACAAATTTTGTTGCACAAATAAAAATAAAATTTGTAAAACTTTTAATTCTAGTAATATAAAGTATAAACATTTTTGTCATTAAATATAAATATTTTTTGAAAGAAATATAAATATATCTAAACTACAAATAAGGGCCGATTTTTTTATGTAAGAAAAATAATATTTAAAATTAAATAAATAAGAAAATCGGATGAGAAATCACAAATATAGGAGGGACGGATTTTGAAAATCCGTCCCCAAATGTACTTTTAATCTTTCTTTATAAAAAATAATATTTTATTGAGGGACGGATTTTCAAAAAATAAAATATTTATTTTTATAAAAAAATATTAAAATCACGTATCGAGCTTCAAACAGACATAAATTTTTTATAAGAAAGTTTGTAGAAAACGTTTAATATCAATTCGGATAGATTATTTTACGAGCTTTCTGAATTGATATTAAATATTTTCTACGGACTTTCCTATCAAAAGTTATGTCTGTTTGAATCTCGATACGCGATTTTAATATTTTTTTATAAAAATTAATATTTTATTTTTTGAAAATTCGTCCCTCAATAAAAAATATATATATATATATATTTTTATTAATGGACGAATTTTGAAACCCCGTCTCACATTAAAGTATTATTTTTTTATAAAGAGAGATTAAAAGCACATTTGAGAATGGATTTGAAAATCCGTCCCTTTGTGATTTCTCATCCGATTTTCTTATATATTTAATTTTAAATATTATTTTTCTTACATAAAAAAATCAGAATAAGGATTATGATTAAAAAAATACGGTTATCACTTCTCTTTTAATAAACTAAGTACATGAATTTTTCGTAATATTTTACTATTTATCATAAAAAAGCTATTAAGTGTACACGTGCCAGTAGGGTATATGACATTATTTTTTAAATCCTTTTATAATCTTGAATGTTCTAATGATCTTTCATTACAAAGTAAAAAAGATACGTTCTTGTTTCCCATTAGAACAAAACATTAGTGGGGTCAGCACTGAAAATCAAATAAAATATTTGTGAGTTCAGATTGGTAGAAAGATAGCAAAATACCACTATAAATATAATATCATCTAAGGAGATGCCAAAAGACAACTGGAAAGTTCATTGGTGTCTTTTGAATTTATTGTTATATAAATACCTCTGTCACTATATCTTTGGGATGGGTTGAATATTATCATAGATTTTGTTAGCTATTAAGAGGAAGAGGAGGAAAATAGAAAATGAAAAAAATCTTGAAACCTGTATCATTTTTGTACTATTTCAATTGTATGAAGTACTTTAAAATGTATAAGAACCGTAAGGTCTAAAATTATTATACAATAATTTATTACAGACTATATCCACAATATCAGAATTTTAAATTTCAATTTTATTTTAAAATTGTCAGAATTCAAAACAAAATAATTAATTAATTACAAAGAGAAGCAAGAAAAATCTTCCTTCCTATTATTAATCAGCAAAGGCCCAACCACCAACGGTCAGCTCAACTTGTCCAATTGTCAGTTTGATCTTTCAAGGGATCTTCTGTAAATATAACTCTGTAGATTTAGCATGTAAGATTTCACGAGGGGAGAAAAAAAATAAGAGTTGCTCTCTCTTGAGCGTTGGCGCCTTCAAGGTGTGATAGAAAATCTCAGGAAGAATGTGTTGTTGTCTCCTCACACTCCCAGGCGGGGCTCAGCTGATCTTCTGCGCTTCTCAACGTGCGAACCTCTGTGCAAAAATAGTGAACAAAATTGATTAGTTACTTGTAAGTTAACAAAAAAAAGAAAAGAAAAGAAAATTTAGTTGTAGTGCAAAATTTATGTAATATGCCACGTGGGACAGATAAGGTTCCGCACCCAACAATAGTTGCTTTCGTCTTTTTGGATTGGCGCCTATGGGGAGGCTTCGCCATTGCACTTAATTAACAATTGTTATTTAATTACTTTGATTCTAAGAAATATAAATATATTTTCATGAATAAATGGTCATTGATTTTTGCATGAAGGTTTATGTTGCTCGCATTTCTAAAACTTTAAAAATATACTATTTGTTATTTTTATTTTGATTGAAATGGTCCAAGAACAAGAATCATGGAGGACTTAATTTATTTTGATAATTTGTGTATCTTCTATCATTTTATTGAATAAGAATACATCAATATATATATATATATATATATATATATATATATATATATATATATATATATATATAATTTTGCTAATGTACTAACATTAGCATATTGATCGATATGTTAATGCGTCAAATTTTAAATTTCTATGTTCAAATTTTCAATTTAAATAGTTCAATATTTTTTTAAAAATGATAGAAAGTATAAAATTACCAAAATAAAATAATTTTTATATCTGTTATCATTTTAACAGTCTTTAATGGACTAATAATTAACACTTCAGTTACATAAAATTTAAAATATAATCAATCTATAAGTTCAAAAATATGTCTATAAACTATTTTCTATTTTTAAATTTTTTTTTGAATTTATTTGAAATCCTATTGTCAAGATTGTCAAAATAACCATGTCAAGTGATCTCTCCCCTTTAAAGAATATCTGTTTCATATGTCTAAATTGCAAAATAACTAATAAAATAGTACAACTTTTCTTGTAATTTATCATGCTAGTTTTTTGTCCTGCAGAATTTTAGTTTAAAGAGACTTATTAGCATCCAAAATTCATTCAACACAAGTCGTTTTTTTAATAGAAGTTATCTTCTTTTACAAAATTATTTTTTTCAATTAGCCTTTTTTAAGCAAAGTATAACAAAATAATTCTAGTTTGTTATGAAATATTTGAAAGTTTTGTCTTATTAAAATAAACGATTTTGCAAATTGTTCTAGATATTATTTTCTTCTTTTTAAACTTTCTTATATTGTGATTGAATCTTTCCTTTTAACAAATATCCCTTTTCATTTTTTTTTTCTGATAAAGTTAATCTACTCAACACTGACTAGGACGAATCAGACACAGTCCTTGGATCTGCATCTCTGTACTGATCAAATTCAATGGAAGACATGATAGATGTAATCCAAGGACTGGATTTACTTTTCAAATTGTTGAGGGACTACAATTATTTTTGCCATTTCTGGTTGAAAAATGTATAGTCTGGTCCCTCTTCACCAGCCCATTGCTTTGGGGACAGAACAGTGTGATTTTTATTCTGCACGCTTAGCATTAAGCAGCACTCATTGTGGGAAGATAAGGTAGGCTATTTTACAATTAACAGCTTTTACATGTGTGGTCAAAAATTTGAGCAGTACCATTTTGTGTTGTGAGCACTTGGCGATTTGTCAAATAAGTAAAATTAGAAACAAGTTACAGATTGTTTTTTTTTTTTTTTGCCGACCATTAATATAAAATATGAATGTATGGAATTCCCTAGGGTGTTACATTAAATGTATGACATTAGTTTTCTAAAGATATGCTATAGCCGAAATGTTCACCTTAAAATGTTAGACAAAGGGTTAAAAAAAATATAACAATTAAAGATCAATGTCGCAAAGAAATTGAATTTTGATATAGTAATAAAGATAATATTATTGATATGCAATATCATAGATTATAAATATTTAAAGTTGAATGATTTGCCTCCTATTTTATTTTTTAAAAAAAAGGATTGTTGTCACAAGTTATCCTAACAGCAGGGAACCCTTTTTTTTGTTTTGTTATTTATTTTTATTTTGAAATAGGTCTGCTTCTTTCGTTTATTAAATCAATAAAAAAAGAGTTTATAACATAATACTGAAAAATAGTACATAAAGAGACTATAATATGTCCAATGAATTAGTTAACAATTATCTCTTCAAGTAAATAGTTAAATCTGAATAATATTCTTCTTTTTGAGTTAATCACGTTTTTTTATATGAGATGTATTTCAATTCTATTTGTGCTAAGTACTTAAATGTGAGCCATGTAAAAAATATTTCAATTAGGGAAGATACACATGGCCTAAGCCCAAACTAGCCTTGAACAAGAAAATTACAAGCACCCTGAAAAGAAAAAATAATGATGATAATAATAATAATAATAATAAATGGGAAACCATTATCTACCATCCCATATGCTTCCTATGATTAGGAGCTAATCCAGACATTTGCCAATTCGTTATCCTAATGGCGCATTCAAAGCTTTTGTTCGCCATTAAAGAGTTACTTCCTACCACATTAATTGTGCTGATGTATATATAATATGTATCTTGGGAGATAAGGTTTTTTGTTTTTTTTTTGTTTTTAAAGAGAAAAGGTATTAGAGATAGAATTGGAAACCAAAATTTTAATATATTTTGAGATGTTGATGAAAAGTGCAAATTTCTTGATAAAACATTATGGCGCCCCCAAATTTAACAAGCAAACAAACTGTAATCTATAATATGTACATATCATATACATGAAAAATGATGAAAATGTATACATATTTGTTCGTTTATCAAATAATATGAAATTTACAATGGTCTATATATTTAATAGTATTTAATAAAATATCATATGATTTCTAAATTGCACAAAAAAAGTGACACAAGACCAAGTAATCTATAATAAAAACAACATGTTTATATGTTTTTATTTTCAAAAATCTTTTGACATATTTCGAGATAGCCTTGTCAAAGTTCTCAGGTTTACTAATTGTCAAGGAAAATCTCCGCTCATAAAAAATTTCATAATTCCAACTGAGTTTTTTTGTTTCATTCTCTTTTTATTTTTCTCCATCTCTATATTAATTTATGGTGACAATAAAACTTTCTTTTTTTTATTTTATAATTCATTTGTTTTTTTTCTGGATAATATGTATATTTGTTTTTAAAATAATATAGATCCCTTAGTTGGTAATTACTATATTTTTAGGTATTTTACTCTTTTCCATTGCCAAGGTTCCATTTCTTTTTTGTTCTAAAACATTTGTTTTATGTAACTTTAAATCACTTAAGCATACATGCTGAAACTTTAAACTATATTTTCTGGTAAATGAGAATTTATCTATATAAAAAATGTATCAATGATACTTAATAGATAAATTAAAATGCTTATTTGCTATATTTACGTCCATGTCATCATGTCAAAAGATGGAGTTGTACTCATATTCCCATAACAATCAAGTTATAATGCTGACTCTAATTGGTTATTGACACTTGAGGCACAAAATTGTACTTAACGTAAGTGACCTTCCTTCAATTAATTAGTTCCATGCACCATGTTCTCTTATCGTTAATTATTAGTTATTTAATTCCATTCCTATCCGTTTCTATTGGTGGGTTCCCTCAAATGAATTTAGTGCTCAGTTCACCACAGCTTACTTCCAACAAACATTTCAATTAATTCATTGTATTTGGTAAGTGCACTAAAATCATAAATATGAAGACACTTTCATTACCATAATTTTGTTACAAGAAAATATCACAACTTCTCTTTAATTTGTAAATTATATTTTTCAATTTGAATCTAAATGCCTAAATTCAAACTATTCATCTTGTTCTTTTTCTTTATAGATCTTGAAGTTTATCATATTAAAACAATGGGTCCAAAATAATAAATGAAATTGCAATATAATTATTTCTAAACTTATATTAAAAATGTTTAATGGCTTTTAATAGTTAGGTGACCAATTAATGATTTTAAAGTTTAAACAGGATTAAATGGTCATATATCTTAATAAATGCATTTTTAGTAAAAATATACAAAATAATGAAATTTATGTAAAAATAACAATTAAGACTAGTTTAAGTACCTAAAATCACAAAAATTAAACAGAAACAAAAATATTTAGATCGTTGAAAATGATAAAGTTAATTTTAATTTTTCAATCATAAAAAAATTCGCTCGTTTATTTTAGGCCTTTCTGATAGCTCATAATATGTAAAATTCATAACTCAAATTTCACAATATTTAATTGCTTTGAAATGAAACGGATAAAATCCCTTTTATCCGCATTAAAGTCACTTGATTGTCAAAAAATCGTTAAATATATTTTTCCCAAAAACTTAACATCAGAGGGTTTGAAACATGTTTAAACAGATAAACTCCATCTTTTTAAAAGCTTGGTTATATGATCATAATAATTTAGTTCATTTATTTTTTTTATCTTGATCTGATACGGAATGACCATAAAAAAATTATAAAATTTTACTTGAATATATCCATCGTAAAAAATGAAATTGCCGATTTGAATTCAGATATTTAATATGTATAATTACAAAAGAGATTTTGTAGTGTTTTATTAAACCAATAACATTATGGAACCAAAACCATCTCAAAAAAAATGTACCAAATGATTCAACTATTTGCAACGGAAAAAAACTATGCAAAATTCTTTATGTCTAACACACAACTTACAAGCATCTATGATTCTTATCACAATAGAAATTAAAGATTTTGCATGTCTGTTATAAAAATGGAATATTAAGAATCACATCTAATATAGCACCTAAGCCATTACTATTTGAGTGAGAGATCATAAATTTGAAATTTAATATATATTGACTTGATAGGCTTTACTGTTTTAGCTCTCATTTTGTACCAAAACCATGGATAACATTATTGGATCGTATCTTTTTTTCTTTTTTGAGACAGAGCAATGATTATATAATATTTATTCAATTCTAAATTTGTACAAAACAAGTTGGATAAGGACGATTGAACCGATTATGAAGATTGACCCATGTCCCATCCACTAGGAAGACTGGATTAGAAAAATGCCAAATTGGCAAAATCATATTTTCCATGATGATGTGTTAATTTGGCTTCAACCTTATTCGTATACTGTTATTATGAATTTATGATATAGTGAACTCTAGCATGTATCCAAACATTTATTATATACTTATTTGATACTTTGTATAATATTGTGTAAATAAAAAAAAAGAAATTGTTTTTTAGATACGATGATATATAATGTTTCAGGCAATTTAAAATTTGATTGGTTATCATTCATGATATAGCCATTAATATTATTGTCAAAACTTCTAAACTTATTTGACAGAATGCTGGATGGCTATCAAATTATTCCCAACTTGACATACGTATTATTTAAGAAAAAAAATAATGCATATATGTATAATTTTTATTTTGCAACTGGAACAATATTTTTTAAGATTTCAAATGAATATAGGTTAATACTATATTTGTTCTAACATCAAAAAATATGAAAAATATAGCATATTGATGTTGATCACACCAATGAAAATTTTTTAAGTTTTTAATTAGATGCCCGCTGCAATGTAGTCTAAGTGTGTAATATTCTATGTGCACATAAAAGCAAATGATAAAATTCATATCCAATTAGTGGCTAAGGCATAGAAGGTCACATATCCAAAATCCCGGTAAAATAATTAAAGGATATTAATCTTCGTGTTATGTTAAAAAAAATCTAATAGTTTTCTTTCTCTAAACTCTATAAAAATCTTCGTGTTATGTTAATTTTCGCCATGAAAATTAAACACAATAAAGAAGGGCATTTAAATCTTATGGGAAATCAATTACAGATCAAGTGAATACGGATTCAGCTGGGTTTTAACTGACTTGACAGTGGGTCCAATCCGACTAAAACGGTCAAAGAAAATCATGATTTGGATCCGACCATAGCACATACAAATCAGATTATTTCTCCACTATGCAGAGAGCCAGAGACAGTCGGAGAGGATTTTGGAGGCCATGGCCCCACTTTGGTTTGCGATAAACTACGTACATGCATTATTGTTCTGACTCCTTATCCTCTCTCGGCACCTACTTCAGAGACACCTACTTCAGAGACACCTACTTCAGAGAACGAAGTGGATTGAAATTACACGCGATATTATAGCGGATATTTTAATGGGCTATATTGAGATTTGCACATGAGGTCTTTTTTTTTTTTTGGAGAAGGGGGAGGTATGGTTGTTGATGAATTTCTTTTATCTGTTTATTCTATCTATATCGTATTCCATAAGGTGAGTATGAATAAGGATTTTTTCATTAATTTAACGGGTAATGATGTGAGTAAGAAAACTTTTTTATTAATTTATCTGATAAAGGAATAAGTAAGGACTATTTTGTACCCGTTACTCTATAAGTTAAATGATATAATGATATATAAGATAATATATATGATAATTTTTAATTCTATATTTAACTATATAATACCGTTGTCATTATAAATATTATCAATATAATTACTAATTACTATTATTACTATTGTTGTTATGAGATTGATTTATATTATATATAATTTTATATAATGTAATTTAGGATAAGGTTGATTTATATAATATTTTAATTCATATTCTTCTATAGATAATGTAACCAATCATTATAAATTATATATTTATTATGCATATGATGTATTTAAAGTAATATATTTATTTATTTGTTGTATTTTTTCTAAAAATTATATTAGTTATAAATTATTGTATAATTACCCATTATGCGTTTGATACCCGCTAATTTTAATGGGTAAGGATAAGATATTGATAAATCTAAATTTAGTGGATAATGATAGGATATGGATAAGATTAATGTTAAACGGATATGGATATAAAAATACTCTCACATAACCTGTACCGTACCACTTCAGATGATGTACTTCACTGGATGCCAACTAAGTTCTGACCCTCTAAGCTTCTATCAATTTACTTTTAGTAATTATTGAGTAAAATATTGCAATTATAAATATTCTGAATAAGCAAAATAGGTCATGGTATTGAGATGTACAAAGACTGCCAAATTGTCTACATTATTTTTCGTTTCTTTTTCCTATATTATTCCTTGCAACAAATTACATACATATCTTGTAACAATTGCCAAATAAAAAAAAACTGCAAATAAAGACAAAGGAAAAACAGAAAAGAAAATTTTGAAATAATAACAAAAAATAAAGTACTATCATAATAAACTATCTTGTACACGGAGAAAAATATTTTATTTTAATAATTTTAAATTACTTTTCGTTTGTAAAAGCTAGAAATCAAGAGAAATATAGCATATTTTTTTTAGAATCAAATTTAATTTAAATTTGTTCAATTTAATTACTTAATAGATATTAAATTTGAGCTCTTTTTTTAGATTCAGTAAACTAAGTTAATTCAATCTAGATAAATGCATGGGGGAGAAAACAACTAAAATCCATCTATTGTGGATGCAGTGATCATGAATTTGAAGATTTGAAGATTTGAAGATTTGAGCGCCACTGCGTCTCCATTCTTATCCTGATAGCATATCCTCAACCTCAAGGAATAATGTAGTTGGCATTCGTTATGAGCTCTGAATAAATCCAGGCCGTTCGTTTGATCGGAATTGATATAAACTTTTCGTTGAAAATTTGACATGTCTGAATTCCGTACGGACGGCTCAATTATCCTAGAGGATATGCAATATTGGCATATTGCAATATGACGACTAAAAGGATAAAAAGAGGTAATATCTATCGTACTCTTTAATTGGAAGAGACAAAGCAGAAGATATAATTTTCTAGCCTAAGTGCGCGGGGGGGGGGGGGGGGGGGGGGGGGGGGGGGGGGGGCCTTCTTCTAGTGATTTTGTAGTTTTATTTTTATTTTATCTTTTTTTTTTTGCCAAAGCATGCTTCTTACTCTATGTTTAGAGATAATTTGTAGTGATTCAACATTCATGACTTAAAAGAATTTAAGGGCTAACTTTAGTTATAATATCCTTACAAAAAGAAAATGCAATCGTTCATCCACAAATCTTTTCAATTTGAATTGACCACTAGGTGCGTCAATTTTTAATGCGATCTCACAATTCAATTCATATTCAAATATCCAATCAAATCCGACATGATCATGAAAAAATAAATTGAGTATAAGTCTAGAATTTTTTATCCATTTTATATCAAATTTAGAACTTTTTATTCATTTTATATCGAAGTTAGATCGAATCAGATAAACTTATTTAATTTTATTGTGTTAGATTTAGTTTGAAATATAATATTAGTTAAAATTTATTTATATAATAATTAATATTAGTAATACATTAATTTAGATTAAGTTGCATAAATAAAAAATATTAAATTCTTATAATACCAATCCGTATTCGTCGGACTCATTTAAAAAATAAAATAATACCGATCCGATCAGAATTTGACTCAATCCAGTAACATCCCTATTTACCTACGGTGCACTTTTTATATTACTCCAACGTAGAGCTTATTGGTCTTCTTTTCAATAATCAAAGATGTTTTTAAAATAAATTTTACTTAAAAATCCGTCTTCAATCCACCCATTTTAATATTATATTATATATTTTTTAATATTATTTCTTTATTTTTATTCAAAAAAATAAATTGAATTAACCATACATGAAAATCAATCTACGACAAATTTATTTTCTTAAGATTCTTTACATTGAAGATCATTCTATAATTGTTATGGATAAAGTGATTAATTACTATATTGTAAGAACCGAGTTATTGAAATATATAGAAGTATAACCTTGCATTTTAGTCATTGTCACCAAATTATTTTTGTGTGATTTGATTTATCAATCAAAATTATTATACAATCCACAAAATCTGCATATAAGAAATAGATGGTTAGGAAATATATTGAATTGAGAATATAACAACGCAATATAAGATATTTTGCACAATATAAGAAATAGATGGTCAGGAAATATATTGAATTGAGAATCTTCAGATTTTAACAAAAAAAATCAGTAAACCACATTTTATACACTTTTTTTATTGAATTGAGAATATGAAAGACAAAAGGAAATATATTGGAACTGAAATCATTAATTTTCAAAACTAGAAAGTTTGTAAAAAATGAATGCGAACTATATTTTTTTTTGTTCGTGAACATTGTCTGCGATTGTAACTACGTAATATTATATGTAGTGAATATATAAATTTATAAAATTAATTGCAGATAATGGATGTGAATCAAATATATTTAATTGGCAGACAATGAAAACAAAGTTTTGAAACTTTCAATTTTCAATTTCCGTTCTTCAATTTTTTTAAATTATCATCTAAAAAAAGTGTATTATACATCGCTACTTCAAAATATTAGCTGCACTTTGGTAAACAATTTTTGGTCTGTCGCTCTAAGCAATAAAAAAAATTAAAAATGAAGATGCATTTTTTTTTTCCAGAGTAAAGACCTTATGTTTCTTATCATTTGTTTTCGCAATCCAAGCACATGACTGTTATGAGGCTTACATTTGTCACATAGGCCACATATAAAATTGTGAACGAACATCTCCACTTCTTCAGGAAATGGACCACAAAATTATTGTCCGACATGTTGATGATCTTTGGAAATGTCAAGTTGTCAACATGCATATGTACTGTTAGGTTGCTTCTTGTCCCACTGGCTGAGAAACTTAATTTGAGCTGCCACATTAATTAACCTTACTTTATTTATTGCATCGTATTGATATCATGTTATTATTTTTATTGTTCTGTTCATTAATTTGAAACAACTCAGTAGAAAAAAACCTGAAATGTGCATTTAATATTTATTCTAAAAATTATAAATAAAAATTATAAATAAAAATTATTATAGAAAAGCTCATTATTAATTAAATAATTAAAAAAATGAAAAAAGTGGTTAGAAAATTTTA
Organism: x Bolboschoenoplectus mariqueter; assembly: GCA_037678475.1. Classification (NCBI taxonomy): domain Eukaryota; kingdom Viridiplantae; phylum Streptophyta; class Magnoliopsida; order Poales; family Cyperaceae; genus x Bolboschoenoplectus; species x Bolboschoenoplectus mariqueter. The sequence goes on along the minus strand of CM075258.1, from coordinate 2,328,434 downwards.
GTATTCTATAAGATTTTAATATAAGAAAATTATTGAATAACTTGAATTTGTCATTTGAAATTAATTCAATGAATATTGAATTAGGAATATTGAAGAATTCGATACTCCTAAGAATACCCTAATTTTACTACACTATATGTCTCACATGCAAAATCTATCAAGAAATTTTTGTTCTTACCTCAAAAACATTTCTTCATATATTTTTCAAGTGAAACATATAGCGAATCCCGTCATGAAACTACTCATTACGGCATCCTATGTGGTCTATGTTATGTTGTTTTATTTTGTCTCAAGGCTTCAATTTTAAATGCCTCTGTATTTTGTTTTATTTAGAGATCACTGGAGTCAAGATGCTATATACTCATTGCAAATTCGCTTGATTAAATAATGAATGTTTTGCCTACGTACGCAATCATAAAAAAAATTAAAATAAATAACATATAGCGAATCATTGAATAATTAATTACTTCTTGAAAACACTGATTGCACTTTTGGTGGAGCGGCATTAATTAGCAAAAAAATATATAGCGGCTACGGACAAATGGTCAAATGAAGTTGTTTAGAATAATTTTATTTTCTGAAATTTGAAAGGCCATAAGCATATTCATAACAGCTATTATAGCTTTGATGGTGACTTGGTAAACAAATATACTTTCCCTTTTTTATTTGTTTTGTTCTACATAGAGAAATGTATTTAGAATCTTAGACTTGATGTAAGCAAAAGAGTTCATAAAGAAAATTAGAAAAAAGAAAAAGTAAAACCCTAGGCCTAACCTAAGCCCAATCTGGTATCTCTATGTTTAGCTTCTAAATTCATTCAAGGGCTCCTCTCAGCCATGACCAATTAGACAATTAATATTCAACATGAAGATTGTTCATTTCTTTAAAAAAGGTGAGGTGGTGGTGGGTTGGGGGGGGGGGGGGGGGGGGGGGGGTTTGTACGGTTACAATATAAGGTACCCTCTCAACTATCCGTTCAAAGTCGCACATTTAATAGCTCTCCACAATTCACATTTCTTAGCATTAATTTTAGATTTTTGCTATGATATTTTTCATGGTAATTTTTTTATGTTATTTTGTATTGATTATCACAGTCGTTTGATTTTTTACATCTGAAATCTGAAACATTAATTGACAAACAACAAAATAGTTAATATTACATTTTATTCCAATTTATTTTCACATTTGCATGCTAAAAAAGACAACACCAATAACAAAAACTTAACTACAATTAAGCTTTCATAGAATAGTCAGATGAAATCTAAAAGTTTACATTACTTTCATGGAATTTTCTCTTTATTGGGATCCAGCCTTATGCTAACAACGGTGTATTCAAAAGAAATCACACCAGAACTATACTAGCGGCTCACATGAAGATGCTATCTTTTAAAGTATTACTTTTTCATGTTTATTGACAAATTGGTAGAATATCCATCCGTCCAATGCATTGACCCATTTTGTTCTGGCTAATAAATTAGAAATTGAGAGGCATAATCTTCTACTATTTTTTAAAACAAAAGACAACAAATGCTTGTAAAAAGTGAGGCTTTAAACTGAGAGGGACAATCTTGTCCTCCAGCTCACTCAATCCAACAACTACTAAAATAAGTCTTCATTTATTGAAACACCTTAAGAGAGAATATTGTACGAGTACGACTTACAATAAATAGACACTACACTACATTAAGAGTAATGACAAAAAATTATAAATAAAAGATGGAAGAAATGTTGCATATATTATTTGGAGGAATAATACGCAGTACTTACGTACGTTGAATTGATAATGTCTCAAATTTCCTTTCTTGATATTTACTTTTTCCAATCAGCACCATGTCTTAAATTACAGGGGGCAAAAAATGACCTCTCATAGCGTCACCTTCTTCAATTCTCCTTCAATTTCCTTCCAAATCCAGTTTTACTTCCCTTGGGATCGTCTGCAACTGGAACCATGCGGATAGTAGTAATGGCGAGAGAGACATAAAAAGAAAAAGCTGTTCCGTCTGTACTTTGTACTGCTCCACACTCTACAGCCCGCAACCCGCAAAAAGATTGGCGCGTGCCGTACCTTAGAATGCGCCTGTTATCCATTCATAGTGCGCCACAGTAGTTCTCTCCGCATTCCTGTCGCTGGGAATGTTGAATCTGCCATGTTTTAACTTTTAAGTGGTTTTCCTCGCTGGAATACCCAATGCTACCGATTTCTGAGCACACAATAATAAAGGTCTTCCGAATCTTAAATGATCCGACGCAAAATTTCACCGACTGCGTCATCAAAGCATTTCCGTCCGTAATGTCAGTGTCAAACAGTTTTAAGTTTTTCTTTGAAGTGTTTGTTGGATGGTACGACGGGGGCCCTTGTCCGACAAATTGATTGCATGTATATACAGCTCAGAACCTTTCTTTTTCTTTTGTGTCGACCGGAATTTAAATTATTTTTTAGAGATTATTTTATTTCTAATTAGTTTAATTATTACTGGAACTACTACTAGTTCATTTGATGGCTACAGGAAATTATTTTCATTAGAAATAATTCTCGATAGATAGATAGATAGATATTTCGACTATTTGAATATATATGTACTTACATAGTATAAGTAGGGGTATCAACTTTTTAACTGATTTGATGGGTTGATATGTTTTTCATTGAACATAATATGATTCCTAAAAAAATGGGTGGTACATAAATTTAGAATTTTTTTTATTTATATCAAATCGGATTAATCTATTTAATTGTGCAATGTTGGATTTGGTTTGAAGTTTAACATTGGCTAATTAATTGAGATTTATTTATATATTAATTAAATTTAATTATAAATTAATTTACATAAAAATATAAAAAAATGTTAAATACTTAATCTAATTATTTGAGTCAGGTCAACCAGTGACTCTTTTTTATTGTTTGGGGCAAAAAATTTTGAATCAAATCAGGTTGAATTGGGTCAGATTAGAGAAAAATACCGATCCGATCGATCTATATCCTAGATAGAAGTTAATAATTCTAAAATATTCATTTGGTCTTTTTGAGCAAAATTTTAATCTTCTTTTTAACCCAGTCCAAAAATTATTAATTTCATGATTTAATGTAAGGAAAAAAACTATGGCTTTTGCACTTCAATATTGATGATATGATGCATAAAATTTAATGTACCCTTGATTGCACTTTAAGATTGGTCTCTTAAATTTTGACAGCGAATGTTATCCCCCCCCCCCCCCCCCCCCCGGCAACGAGATGATCGCTACTTTGTATATATTATTTCACTTTTGAATTTATGATAATGAATAATATAATTTAAAAATATTGTGTTTAACAATGCATACAAATCTTCTAAGATGTTGATTTTTCAGAAAAAAAAACATGGTTATTGAACTAACATGTAAATAATTTGCATAATAATCCAAAAAAACTAAATAATAAATCGCAGATAATGGATACATTATTTATAAATTTATAAATACCACTCAATTTGTTTGAAAAATATACTGGAAATAAAATATTGGTGAATTTCCTTATAAATCCAAAATATGTCGTTAACTTTTAATTTTGAAATTATTTAGAAATTTATTTAAATATTTATTACTGAAATTATCACGATATTAATTATTGAATAATCCTGCCCGTAGAAGAAATTACACATTCCGGCTTTCGCCTCCTTTGGGCTTGGTTTAAAACTGCCCGCGGGCAACGGCGCACAAAAGATAGAGTCATCAAGATCATCATTTCTATTGAGCTGACCGCTGACTGCAGTAAGAATCTACCGAGTATCTTCTCATACGTCCGTACTTGCGTCTAGGTTCGCTCTAATTTTCCCACGATGCGAAAAGGTTTCCATGACCCGACCACTGTCGTCTAATAAACACACCAACCTATGTCTTCTTGTATTTCTCATAGATCCAAGAGGCAATGGATGTACTAATCATGTAACAGTCTTTTGATATGTCAGGCTGATTTGAACCGACTTGAAAATTTTATCTAGACCGCGTTTACATGGATGAAATTGTTTCAAAGCGGATTGTCGCCCCTTCTTTTATTTAAATAAGGATACATGTTGGGTTAAAAAAAAATTGATAATTTATGATGAGAGATTAGAGAGTTTGATAAATTTAAACACAAATTTAATAATATTTTTTTAATATTAATTATTTAAATTTAGATATATTTAATATTTAATATTTTTAAATTTTTAAAAAATATATATATAATTATTATAGATTTTGAAAATTAAGAATTGATACTAATATAAACTCATCCAATATGAGTCCGCCACTGATGATTTATAACAAATTATATACTTAAACAGTCTATTGAAATATCACTGCTGCACAGCTGGACATCAAATATATCACACTTGAGTGCGGAGTGCCTTGATTTGATTGTATAACATAATTAATGCCGTACCATACCTACCACGTATTATAAATTGCTTGTACGGACAGTCGGATGCTGATTAATGTAGTTAATTAAATTAACAGTGGATTATATTGATACAATATTTTCAGACAGCTTAGCGTGCTGCCAGATGCTGTCAATGGTGGACAGCCTTCCCCCCACTTTTGCACACACACAGTTTTTGAGTTATTATGTTTATTTGGTTTATAAATTAAGAAGAATAGAAGATGTAAAAGCATTTTAGACCGTTCACATCAATCAATGGCTTTTTTTCTATTCAAAGATATATATATATATATATAGCACAAAAAGCCTCCGCAAATGTTAAAAGTAAGGTTATTTTAGTGACGATTAGATCACGTCATTACATTTGAAGTTCGATTATTTTTCTTCTTTTTTTTTAAATAGTGCTTTAATTGCGAAGTACCAGAAGCCATCTCATACCAACATCTCCTTGGATATGAACAGTATAAAGGCAAAAAGAAAGCACACATTATTATTAAATATTAATATTATTTCAATTTCGTAGACTCACTTCTATTTACTAGATTTAATGTTTTAAAGTATAAGGATGGCATCCGATCTGAGACAAAATAATATACACCAAGTGCTAGCGCGCACACTTGGGACCTCTGTCACCATGGGAATATAATGATACCAAAAAGTCTTTTTGGTTGGTGTTTTCTTGATCACTGTATATAACTAATATATAAGTACAAAGTAAAGCTAATGTATCCTAAAGGTACGAAATTTTTCGGTGCTCCTAATTCAAAAATTTATTAAATCGACTTTAAATGAAAAATCCTAACTGCTCAATAAATTCTTCACATTAAAATCATGTAGGATATCAAATTTTTCTATTTTTAAATTTTTTTAACTATTTATTTCAGATATTTTAAGATAATTTTAATAACAATAATAAAAAAATAATGATTTTTTTGCATATAAAAATAGGTCATTTTAAAAAATATGAAACAAATAGTTAGAAAATTCTAAAAATTGAAAATTTTAGTATCACATTAGATTTTAATATGAAGAATTTTTTAAACAACTTATATTTTTTATTTGAAATCGATTTTATAAGTTTTTGAGTTAATAGCACCGAGGATTTTGTGCCCCTAAGAATATATTAGCTTTACTCTATAAGTACATTCATGTTATTATATTGTACTTAATAAACTAAAATTCTTGTACACATTTTATCTAAAATATTATTTCAGTAATTTCTTCGACGGCACTTAAAAATTAATAGAATATTATAAATTAAAATTCTGCAGAATTAAATGAATTGCATAATAAATAAATAAATCATGTTCTCCTAAAAATAACCCCCTCACATAAAAAGCTACTGTGATTGATGGTTCGTTTGCTCCAAATTAACAACACTCGCTTCTACATGTCCCAATATTCTCATCATGTATAGATAGCATCATCCACATGTTTCCAATATTAATTTTTTTTCTCAACATTATTGGTTCTAGGCATCTTGCAGAGATATTGTGCACTTCGGTTCTTTTTGTAGTTTTGTCGCCAATATACCTCCACATATCTCGATGCGAATTATTTATATATAAAATTCGCTTTCACTTCTGCATTTAATTATGTTTTATAGCTTAAAATGCGCATATCTAAATGCAGAACAAAAGTGATGCCCAATAATTTCTTGTTTGTACGTACGTAGTTTAAAAAAAGGAGCGGGCACATAGTTTTTAGAACATTTAGATAGTATTAGTTTCGGCTAGATAGACTTCAAGATATTTTATAACGATGGTTGTGCGAATAAATTATGAAAAGTTTCTGTGTGTGAGTTTTGTACTGATTCCACTGTATTCGCATTAGTGTTCTGAGATGTATAATTAATGGATACATGCTAGTACATATGTTGTTTATTTGAGATATTTTCATGTTTGAATCAGTTCATCAGGGTGCTTGTTTATACTGCTCAAAATGCTGGTACATGGGTTGTTTATTTTGAGTTTTTTCATGTTTTGAATCAGTTCAAGGTGCTGGTACACATACTGGTATGTATGTATTAGTTGATATATACTGGTACATATGTTGTATATTCATAATAGTATTCGTATTGATTCCTCCGTAGTTTCCTTTTAACAAAATTGGATGGCAAAACATAATAAAAGTTCATTGGTTGCTACGTAATTCAGATTCTTTAAATTCTTTAACAGAACACAGTATAAACAAAACAATTTACTAATCAAAACGTGCCAATTAAAACAATTTACCAGACTCAGATCGATTCGATATCCTATTGCTGATCAGAGAGTGGAGAATGTATAGGTACGCACAATTACAGCTGGATTGCTGAACCAGCAAATCTGTACTGATGGTATATCAGAGATAGTACAGTTGCATTATGAAACTGTGCATATATATATGTATGTTAATTTCATGGTGCTTGTAATGTCAGCTACAAATCAGACTGACACGATACGTGTCTAGGATTCTCATGATTAGCAAAAGCATTATCAACTTGCAAGTTGGCAACATGCATAGTTGGCACACGCTTGATACATTTATATAGATCTCCCTTTTTCTTTTGGTAAGGTTGCACGCAGAGCCAGAGATTTGGAAAACCCAGTGAGAAATGGACCCAATTTGGAGACAATTAAGTGTACCTACATGCACTCACAAGGACAATTATTTTGGTCCTACAAAAGGGGCTGTAATAAAAATTGGAAGACTCATCATATTTGCATGATACTTTTGACTAGTTTTTCATGGACACTATCTATCTATCTATCTAGCTAGTATCATGATAAAATAATTGAACTCAGTAAAAATAATTGCGCCTCTACATCCACTAGTTGTGCATGGTGTTGCGGCTGGCGGTGAAGATAAAAGATTCCGCAGGTACAAAGTTGGAGATGATATGCTTTTTAGTAACCCTGAATGAACAATGGAGAATGAAGATTCGTTAGAAGGAGAATTTCTTAAGCACATTGTTTGTTCGGTTATCAGCTACTTAGGTCTGTATTATAACATCTAGCGCACTTGTGCCTTATTTTCGTGTTCTCTTCCTTTGGGAACCTTCCTCCTGCATGCGCAGAAGACATAAAAACCCTCAGTTGATCTTTCTTTTCAGTGTTATATTACTGTTTTATTTTTATGGGAGATTGAGAAGGCCGTGGGAGATATTAATTTCTTTGTTAGAGATGATCATTAAGCAGTGTGAATTTGTTTCTTGGTGAATGCCAGCTAGCTACCGACAGATTTTTCATTATAAATTAAGAAAAAGATCTGGTTCTTTGAGAGAAAAGAACAGACGGAGGAAGCTTTTTTATTGTATGTTCATTCTTATAATTGTAAATATTTTTCTAACTTCAGTAATTAATATTTAATCACTTTCAAAATATCTTCTATTCTGCAATATTCTGCTCTATCGAGTAGCAGGAAAAAAAAACTACATTCTTATGCAGTCTCTTAAAACATGAATTTAAAATACCAATTGTGATTAAAAATTAAAAAATAAAACAAATGAAAAACTTAAAACAAAATTTTAGCAATAAAATATTTATAATAGAAAATGATAAGACTACAACACGATACCTTAACGTATCATGTGATTAGAGAAACTCATTAAGAGCTCCATCAACATCTAACATAAATTTATTTTATAAATGATATGAAAATGTTGGTTTATATAATGCGTTGATGTGGTATATAATGGCGATCGCAATAATAAATTGGAAATTTGTTCCTATGAGCATTTGACTTGGTCAAAGAAAAGTGTAATATATTTGACTAGGTCAAAAGAATAAATTGAACATTTAAAATGATGAGTAACAAAATGATAAATTATGATGATAATTACTTAGAAATATTTACATAATATTTTTTTATTAAATTTTATTTTTTACTAATTTGCACTAACAATCTCCAACAAAACTCACAATTGTAGAAAAATATTTTATACTTATTGTTGGATATTTTGTATTGTGCATTCGTAGAGGGTTTTACAAATCTTAAACTTCATTTAGTATTGATTTAGTATTAATGAATTGAATTTAAAGGAGATAAAGAGAATTATATCTTAAACTCATTTCTTGGACCCAAATACAATCATCATACATGCAATACGCAAACAACAATCATGGCTTGCGTATTAATGACCTTACGTACATTTATCTTGATTTTTTTTCATGTGAGTCTTAAGAGAGTTATTTACGTCTCACATTACGATCATTTGTAATCATAAAATTATTAGAACTCAAAAAAATATATTTTAAATTATAAACATGTTTAAAATCATTCTAAATATATTTTAATATACGATGTGAAATATACATCACAATCCATTAATATAGCTCCAAAATACATATAAACATTAAATAAATATATATAATAGCTTAAGTGTGAATTTTAATGATATTTCAATTAAAAATGAGATCAAATTAATTAAAAACTTGGATAATATGTTCAATAGTATTTTAAATGAATTTTAATGCATTTTAAGGTGAATAATGGGTCATCACTCAATAATATAGCTTCAAAAACAAATATAAATAACAAATAGACATATCTAATATTTTATGTGTGAATTTTAATGATATTTCAATAAGAATGACGGTCAAATTGATTAAAACGGGTATAAACATATTTAAAATCGTTTCAAATGCATTTTAATACAATTTAAGGTGAAATATGGATCATAACTCACCAATTGCACCAAAAACAAATATGAATAATAAATAAAAATATCTAATAGCGTGTGTGTGAATTTTGATGATATTATTAATGAGAAATGAGGTCAAATTGATTAAAACAAAGTGTATAAACATATTCAACAGCATTTTAATACAATTTGAGATGAAATATAACTAATAACTCATTAATAAATAAACATATTCAACAATTTATATAGATTTTAATGATATTTCAATCAGATATGAGGTCTAAAGTGATTAAAAATATTCATAAATATGCTCAAAAATATTTTAAATATATTTTAATACAATTTGATGTATCATTGTTTACTAATAAAAAGTTGTCAAAAAATATACACAGAAATCTTTAACGCTAAACCGAAATAAAAGTGTCTAGTGCAAGATTAATCTCATAATCACGGATTAAATCGGAGTAAAAGGTATAAATACAGATAAGCGCGGTCTAATCCCAGCTTGGTGACATTTCAATTTCAACAATTGTGCTTCAGAAGTGGATTCATGTTGCTAGAGTGTTCACCAACTTTATCATTTTTTGAGCTTTGGCTAGATAAAAGCTCTGTAAGCCCCAGCCCTCAGATCAAAACTTTCGAAACATGCTACTGTGCGGCCCTTTATCACGGCCCATGCGCGAGACATTGGCATCCTCGCTCGCGGGGGAAGAAGGTGCAGGTCCTGCACGTGTTTGTGCACTCAAGAACTTATTATTCAGGTGATTGTGGGAACTTTTATTTTTCGATGAACGCAAACCCCCGTCGTTAATTACCCCGGCTTTCATCTTGGGAACCTCTGATTAATGGGCTAAAATAATCAAAATATATGGGTTGAATTCATGGCTTTTGTTATATCCCTTCAAATTTATTCTATTTTTGATGAAATTGTGCAAAAGAAGTTTATTTATTAGCATAACTATTTAATCTCCCCTTTTTTTATTTATTTTATGCTATACTTAATGGCACGTCTCAAAGAATAAAAGTAATCAGAACGTATAATTCTTAACAATCAGACTAAAGACATATAATCTAAATTCAGAGAAACGTATAATCTCTCACATATCAGAGATCGAGGACGTATAATCCTATTAATCTCATAGAGTTCAAATATGAAGCGCACTGCCAACTCGATACTCGAGGAACCAGAGATATTTAATCTCTATAAAGGTAAGTTAAAAGACAAGGAAATATTGTCCTAAACAGTCTATTATTCTTCCAAATCTCAAATCTGAAGTGCTATGCCAATTTGAAACCTGGGAAAATTGGAGATTTGGGAACGTGTTATTCTTTATCAATTTCCAAGACGAGGAACCTCAAATCTGAAGGGCACTGCCAATTTAACATTCTCAAAATATGATTTGGTATGATTCAATGTGCTAGTATGTTTTACCAAGATTTAAACATGATTTCGGTCAGCATTTGACTTTCCAAGGGCATTCGTGGAATTTTGACCGATATTTGACCATCTTGAGTCATTCAAGGGCATATTGATCATTTTTATGATAATGACATATTTGCTCGACATTTAAGCATGTTTTGTGTATTTGGACATAATGACATGTTTGGTCAAGATTTAATTATGTTATGTATATTTCGATAGAAAAACATATTTAGTCAAGGTTTAATTGTGTTTTTGCACATCTGAACATGATGACATGTTTGGTCAAGTTTTAAGTGGATTTTGCATATTTACATATAATGACATATTTGGTCAAGATTTAGACATATTTAGTCAATTTAAGTGTGATCTGAATATTTTGATATTTTTAACATATTTAATTTATCAAAGTATAACATGATTTTAATATTTTGAACATTTTTTAATTTGTTTTATCAAAATACAACATCATTTTGTTATTTTAAATATTTTAATTTGTTTTATCAAAATATGACATGATTTTGAATATTTTAATTTATTTTATCAAAATATAACATGACTTAGCATATTTTATCATGATAGAACATATTTGTATATTTGGCATGTTTGGTCAAAGATTTGGACATATTTACATATTTGACATTTTTTTTATTTGACAAAATCATATTATCAACAAAATTTCATTTTGTTCTTGTAATAATTTTATTTAATTATGCAAAATAATATGCATGACATATGCTTTGAATTTTTCTTGAAATAAAAATAAAATTAAAATTGATATTTTATTATTTCAAAAATATCTTTAAATGAAATCATAATTTTTAATATATTTTTCATGATTTTTGGGCTTGAGGAAACATTTTTATTTAATATTTAATGTTTATTTTCAAAATAGATTAATATGGGCCGCTGAATTTAAGCCCATATATCAAGATCTAGACTTTAATTATGTTTTTAAAGTAACTTTTAAACTGGGTCATTGGACCAAAGGCGTGCATTAGGCATGTGATAGACTGTTTGAATCTCATCAAGATTCATAATTTGAAATGCATCAATATTTGTACTTTTACTCTCCAACTGTGATCAAGGCCCTGCTGGCATTGGATCAGAGAGCATACTCGACATCGCTGGAGCATAAGGAGTCCAATGGTGGTAGTCTTGTCATCGGCGATGGCATAGATCGCCGAGAAAGGTGGTAGCCACCTCAATTTTGGCCAAGATGTGGCTAAGATAAAATTTTGATGAATTTAAGCTGAATTTGAGCAAATTGATTCAATTTTTTTGGCATCTAACATTGTTTAGACATATTTAACAAGTTCTTGAAGCTTAATTTGAATTTCAATCGTCAAATTTATGACTTTCACCATTCGGTACCAGATGAGTTCAAGGGAGCTCAGTACCGGCCGGTATTTTATGTTTTTTCTTGTGATTTCTTTTTAATTGATTCTTTCAGAAACATTCTTGAATATGTCTGAGCGTGTTTGAGCGATCATTTTCATCAATTTGGGTGTGCATTATCCTTTATGCATATTGAGACATCACGGGTATTGATTTCAATTTGGTTCCTTTTTTTTATTTTGTCACATTTTTCTTGAATTGTGTATTGAGATGTGTTTAATGAGATTAATAACAAGTTCTGGAATGTTTCGGTATCAAGTCTACACATGTTTTCCATTTTTTTACAATTTTATTTCATTTTTATTTTATGGTATTAATTCAGAGCTGATTCAGTTTTGATTTTGACATACCCAACTTCAAAAGTTCATATAAAATCACATAAAATTCTAAAAATTGTAAAAGTTATGATTAGATGTATCAAGATCTATTCTAAATGCTCATAAAATCTCAGATTAATTAGAGCAACGGAAAACATATTTTTGAATTTTTATTAAACCGGACAAAAATGCCCTCGGCAGAATAATGCTGAAAACCATATTTGGCTTAACTTATGTGTTAAAGCCTGATTTAATTACTAGAATTCTTTGAAGCATCCCAGGAGGTGTTATAAATGTGAGAAAATAAAGGAATTTCAGATTTGGTGTTCAAAAGAGAGGATGAATTCTCAGTTTGACCAAAAGGTTGACCTTTTTGAGTTTTTGAACAGATAAGATTTGAAAATTCATAACAATTTACAGAAAATTGAAACAAATGTAAAATTTCGACTGTAAGTTTATATAAACCTACCTTACATTTCTGTGAAATTTCATGAAAAATTGACAACCAGATTGAGTGATATGAGTTAATATCTCACTTGGACATTAAAAGCACTGCTGGATTCATACCATCATGCTTATTTATATGTTTTTCTTTTGCTCAAATATGATTTTGAGCATCCAAATATGTTTAAAATGCAGAATAAAATATCAAAGAGAGAAATAAAGCCAAGTTTAATCAAAATTTCACATAACATTACATTTAATATAACAAACCAACATACAACATATATTAATATGAGACTTTGATTTTCTATGAAATTTGGTAGCAAAATGATGCCTTTATAAATTTATTTGAGCAAAATTAAATACATATGACACTTTTTATGCATAAAACTCTGCTAGGAAGCATTTGAAATACATTTCAATTATTTTGATCATGTTTATAATCAACTTATGTGTAATTTGTGATCCTACCATCATCCAAACTCACGAAAATAATTAAAATTTTGTCTTATATCTGTTACATATCTATCTCAGCTAAATTAAGTGGATATGACACGATTTATACCATAAAATTCTATTGTAAAGCATCTTAAACGAATTTTAATTATTCTTTTATATGTGTTTTCATATTTATTTAAGCTAAATTAAATAGAAAGGACACATAAGAAATTTTATTGAAAATTACTTTATACTGTTGATTGCTGTGATAATTCTCTCTGTGTCCGTCAGCTATGTTACTCGAATTACTCGACAAAAGCTCGGCCAATAACAATTTCAGAAGCTCGGCCAAGTCTTCATCATTTCTACTCATCTGAACTTGTTTGTACCAGTATCAGTACCAGCTGATTTCCATACTGGTACACCAGCTTAAGTTGCTAATACACCAGTTGATACTGGTGCACAATTAAAGTTATAGAAAATTGATTTAGAGATTACGTTAGAACCTCACATATGAAAAAATTTAGAAACAGTAAGGGTGTTTTAGTCATTGGGTGATCTTATTTGAACTCTTCAAGCTTTTGCACTAAACCAAAAATATATTGTTGAAGAAAAATGAATCAGAAAAAAGGATTGAATTTGAAATATACATATTGGAAATGCAATCATCAAATAAAACATTTCTAGTACGCTCAATTCCTGAACAACGAACTCGATAACGACAATAAAGGCATGCATAATTTTGTATCAATTGATTTTGCTAAAGATGAAATAAATAAATAAAATGCACTGAAAGGAAAAAATTTTACCAAAACTTCTGTTGTGACTTGTGAGGCATTTAGATGAGAAATCTGTCATTGATATTTAGAAAAAGAAAGACATGAAATAAATCATTTGGTCATGAAGAAATTAAAGAACTAATATGTGACATGTATTGTTTGGATTCGGAACATACATGATTCAAATATGAATTCTAAAAATATAGTAGATTTTTTTTTCAAGATTTATATACGAATTTAATAAACTATCGTATATATTTTTTAAATTCATATACGGATTCATTCACGTTAATTCGTATCGAATTTTTAAATTATATCTGAATTATGGATATCCATTGACGGCCCTACCAACGCACAACCCCCCCCCCCCCCCCCCCCCCGCCCTAAAAGAGGAAAAACCCAAAAGGGAATAGAACAAAAAAAAAATCCCTTATGATATGCCGATAGAACTTATCAAAAATCACCCAAATAAAAAAAGAAAGTCTCTTATTTTTGCAAGAATCGCTCCAAGAACTGATCCAAGAAAACAAGAAATGGGCTCCGGCCCCCCTCCTGCCTCCACCTCTCTCTCTGCTGCAATATGGCCACAGCCTATAGGCTATGCAGCAGATCTGATTGCCAGATATGGCCGATCTTCAACTGGCCCAATTGCTCCGCCGAGCTATGCGGAGGTAGTACGGCGGGGTCCACTTTCCAGTGACACTACTGAAGGCCTCCAGACAAAATCCGCCACTGCTCTCTCGGCCGATCGTAACATTTCTCGTGTTCCGGCGGTACAACATACAAATAAATGTCTTTCTAAATCGTAAAGTCACGCCTCTTCATCCTTTTCGCCGTTTGATGAGGAATTGGTGCTTTCGCCATGGCGAACAAAAATTTTTCATGTTGTTTTAATTGCAAAAAGTAATAATGACTTATGCATTGCCTTTTTCGTCTGCGTGATTTACATATATTGTATATTAAGAAAATGTTTCTATAATTAGGGCAAAAAATATTTTTTTGCAAAGAACCTTACATTTCTACGATTCTTCCAATTAAAGAATTCAAAGAAAGATCTTGTATTGCTTAAAAGGACAAAAAAAATGCTACAATTTATATTATCATTTAGTACAAATAAATCTTGCCTGTAAATTAATAAACGAGAAAAAAAATATTATTGTTTATTTAAACTTTTATGGCGTGGCATTAGGAAAAATATTTATTGAAGTTATATGTACTGAGAATAATAATCTCAGTGCATTTTTTTTTACTTATATCTATATTGTATATTCATGAAACCGTTTTTTCTTTTAAATTTTTAGTACTTTAGAGTATGATTTATTTCCTTTACATGAACATTCATAAATAAAAACATTATACAACTGTGTGTAAATGAGTTTAAAGTTATTTCTAAAAGCAGATTATATACTATCCGGTATTCTCATTGAAAGTTTCTTTGTATTATTGCATATTGAAGTTAATGTTGCTGCCCAACTTTTTATTTGAAATTCTTCTCAAGTATCGGCATGTTTATTTGTATCTCTATTTTTTTTTTGTTATTTCATTTCTGAATGAATTATTATTTATTGAATATTAGCTGAAAACAATAGTGATTTTAAGTAGGTGCTCATGAATTTGCAAGTATCAGTTTGAATGGCAACGAGAAAGTACAAGAAAAAAATGTAAATAAAGAATTTAATTCAATAAATAGTAAGAATATGAATCTGCAAATGGCCACTTTTTTTTTTTGGAGATTACTTTTTAAACATCCAGACAAAGTTTGGGTCCATTAGCAAGAAGCCTGAAAATGCCAGGCTTAAACTGAACTTTTTTGGGCAATAATTTGGGCCTAAAATCATTTAGAATTAATTAGGCCTTCTAAGTTAGGTGATTTCTGATGCATCCTAGAAAAAGGCCCAGACCATTAAAATGAAATCTTTCCAAGTCAATTTGTGAGTGGTTAAATTATTTTTAAAATAAAATTTTGTGGGTGGTAAATCCATATCAAATTCCACCAAGAATTCTATAGATATGTTGGAAAGGCTAAAAAAGAATTTGGGCTTTTAGTTCTTTTCTGGTGGAAAACTACAAGCTGGGTTTCATGTAAATCTCAATTTCATTCTTTCCAATCTTTGGAAGAAATATATTTTCAAAGTCTATGAGATTTAAAAAAATATATATAGATGTCTGATTTTCTAGTTACCAGATTAACTCCAATTATCAAAACAAAATTAGTAAAATTATGTTGCAAGATTTCTCAAGTGGCGACGTCTCAAAGTACAAAAAAAATGTGCCTAATTTCTCAAATGGCTGTCTCCATCAAGTAATTCACTGATTGTTCTAACATCATCTCTGCTCTTATATAATAGGGATAAATGAATAAAAATAAAAATAAAAAAGGAGAGAAGGTTTTTCAAAAGTGTGCTCTCTTTCAAACAACTTGCGGATAAGGTTTTTGAGGATTCTTCCATCCATCCATCAGAAACAGAAGCCACACAAGATAGAATCTGATCTGTGAGTATGACTTGTTTCTTACTTGTATTACCATGCCTCCTGAAGGGTATCATATCGTCAACTCCAACTCACTTTTCATAAATGCTTCTCTATCGCTCTCCAGGTATTGGTACCACACTGTACCATTTTTCTATCCAAACATGCATGCCGCCATTGTTGACGGACGCAATGGAGCATTCAGATATGGCAAATCCTGATATAAGATGGTGCCCAAATTAAGCTGAATCTGGAGCAAAATCAGATGCAATATAGCCAAGATGTTTAGAGTCAATATTCAAAAGTGCAAAAAGAAAACATATGCTCAATCAATTATCAATCCAATATGATTCAAATCTAACATGCAATTGACACAAAAATTGGTTGGGGAACCAATTTCTCCGACGACCTTGATAATACTTTCTCAAAACATACTAAATTTTTTTTAAATAGAAAAATAATTATTAATTTGTCATTTTTCCTTATAGATTAATAGTATATTAATTTTCATACAAGTTAAAAATTATTTGATATTCCATCAAATGCCATTAAATATGAACCGATGTGTTCATTTCATTTGTTAAACAATTTAAATTTGCATAAAATTTCATATATTTCATTTATATGATATATTTAAGTATAAACTACAGTTACTTGTCAAATTAAAAACTTTTAGTTATTTTTGAAGATTATCAAAATTATAATAATTAATTGTTAATAAATCTCTAACCTGAAAATATGCCTCAATACATCCAACATAACTGAACTAGTGAGCTCAATTGGACCTAAAAGAAAAACAACATTATAAACCAAAATAAAATATTTTAAAAAAAAAAATATTTTGTGTCTCTAACTTGATTGATCTGAAGTATGTAGTTTACTTTTGGGTGGGGTTCCACAAAACAATAATATTTCAACCACCTTGACAACCATAAAAATGGTTATAATTTTGAAATCCATCAGGTAAACTGTAATATTTGCAATCCAACTTTGTAAAGGACAAAACAAAAAAAAAATTCAGTTATTTGTAGATAGGTTGTAAATAGTGCAGGATACAAATTGCCAACACATATATTTACATTTGGGAAGGATCACTTTACAACAGTTATTTTGACAATTTTAAAAATATAATTTCAAATAAATTTGACAAAGAATCTTAAAATAGAAAAAAATTATAGACATACTTTTAAATTTATAGATTGATCATGTTTCAAATTTTATGCGATTTAAAGATTAGTTGATATTTCAAAGATAATTAAAATTTATACAATTTACAATAATAATCCTGATTTAATGGACCATCAACACATACATAAAATAGAATACAATTCAGCATAAACTAATACCTAAAGCTGATATTGAAGAAAATTCTACTCAAGTTTACGGTTATTTAAATAGTATACTTCTGAGTTATTGAGTGCTGTTAATTGGGTTGAAGGCATGTCAGTACAAAGTATTGCTTGAGTGCTTCAACCACACCAACACATTGCTTGGTTGAATCAACCCCTAAAACTGATGCACCTAAACTAACCTACAGGTGAGGTCCTAATTAATTTGTCTTCCTTGTTTCCACGCCTTGCCTAGAATTTAAGTGTCACCTAATAAAAAAAAACTATGGGGAAAACTTGGAGCAAATTATCTTAATGTGTAGTCTAAAATTGAATGGTTTGCATTACATCATAATACTTGTTTATCTAGTTTTCAGCTAGGATTAGTATAATTTCATATTTTCTTTCTTTATCATGTAGAGAATTAGTAATAAAATTTTTAAACTCAATGGACAACCATGTGTCTCAGGACTGAACCTCATTCTACAAACATGGATGTGATTTATTATGTGCATGTATTACGAGGCATGAATTTTATTTTCATAGATTATTTTATGAAATTTATAAGAATTGATTGATATGAGAGAATCAATTTTTGATCTAATAATAAAGATAAAGTTTTCCGTACGTAAGGTTGTAAGTTTAAAATTCACTCTCTGTTTGGCAAGTGAAAAAAAATTAAAGTGGAGTAAGTATTAAATCACTTTAAAATATTGATGTTTGAAAATAGTGAAGTAAGTATATAAAATAATAAGAGTAAAATGTGTTAAAAATTATGAAATTTGGAGAAATTACTCTACCGCAATGAATATTTTAATTTATTCTATCTTAAATTATATCGTTTGATGCATTAAAGCACTTCCTCCACCCATACTCCATCTGCCAAACACTACCTCAATTAGAAAAAAAAATTTATGATAATTTGGATGACATAACTTTCATATTTTATCCAAAAAAATAAATTGATTGGTGAATGATTTTTTTTCTTAGTAACAATACTCATTAAAGTAAATTGAAATGCTGCAATCCTATATGTATAGATAGACAAAAGGACTATAAATCAAGATAATAATTTCAATCTACAATTCCATTAATACTCTTTGATAAATAAATGCATTATGCTGGCCAAAAAAAAAGAAAAACAAAAAATAAAAACACAAAGATCTTCAAACACTTGTCATTTTGAATAGCTCCTCTTTCTTGGTATAGTACAAATTAAACAATTCAGTTCTTTGTAAGCAGTTCAATTTCATTTCATTTCATCTCTTATTAACACAAACTGCCAATAAAATCCCCTACTTTAATTTCGCTACAATCCATCTTAATCCAATGTCTATCATCCAATTCAAATCAGATGGTCCTTATCTTGGTAATTATGTTTCCTGTTCTACACGCAAAACTAAAAAAAAAAAAGACATATATATGAACAAAATAGTTTCTAAATATTAATTAATCATCAGGTGCAATCAGTCCCATGTGCACCTACCGACCAGTTGCTTCCTCAGATAAGGAAACAACTAACCACACACCAGATATTTTGTGAACACACACATATGTGATATATTGATATATATTTTGTGAACATAAATAAAGTTGGGGTGTTCTTAAAAGCACAAAATTTTTCGGTATTTATAATTTAAAAATATATTTAATCGACTTCAAACGAAAAATTCAAATTATTTAATGAATTTTTCATATCATAATCTCGTAGGATACCGAAATTTTTTATTTTTAGGATTTTCTAACTATTTTTTTAGAATTTTTTAACATGACTCTAATAATAATAATAAAATAATAAATTTTTATCATTTTTAAAAATATGAAATAAATAGTAATAACACTCTAAAAATAAAAAAATTTAATATCCTATAAAATTTTAATATAAAAAATTTAATAAATAATTTGAATTTATCATTTAAAATCGATTTAACAAAACATATCATAAATACCTTAGCTTTACTCTATATATATATATATACACACACATACACTCTGGCACATTCTTCATTTCGCCATTTCTAGTATGCATCCATCCAACCCACTTTTCCCTGTTCCCCCCTTTGCTTCTCTCTATTTACTTCAACGGGGGGAAAAGAAAAGAGAAAAAAAGCGATGGAAGAAACCATGCAAAAGAAGAAATGAGGCCACAATAATTGAGCCTTTTTGACATCCCTCTCATCTTATATTATATTTACTCCAGCAATTTGCAAAGTACGAAAAATAGGAGTTGCTTCTCTCCCACACGCAAAACTATTTGACTGTGTTTAAAAAACACACAAAAAGTAGATCTACACTTGCAAGAAAAATCACTTTCTTGCAACTTGCGGTTAAATTTCACCATGAGTTGCTTGGCTATATATATATCTTGGGTTAATTACATTTTCATCACATGAGTTTTTCTTCTATTTATCTATTCATTTTTTTAATAAAAGCTCTCATTATATTTGACTTTTATTTTTTTTCAAATATTTTTTTTGTAGAACTTGAATATATATTTTTTTCTATAGAGAGATAAAACATATCATCATCTATGCTAAATCTGCAGTTTCTCTATCTGTTCATTTAATTAGTAACAACATGTGTTTATTGACCAAAGCTAGTTTTATGTCAAACAAGTATTTTTCATTTATACCAGCACATAATCTCTCAGTTATATATCCAAATAAATGATTTGTTCCGTTGTGTTTGTCCCAAGAGAAAAGAGATGTTAATTCAAAAAAATAAACCAAAAAGAAAAAAAGGGATGCTCCTTGCCTAATTTAAAAAAAAAAGGTTGTACTAGCTTTTTTTCCCCCTTTTTAATTTCTTAATCCAAGAAGCAACAAAAGTATCTTTCACATTAAGAAGAGACAAATAAAAATTCAATTGAATGGAGAGTTTGGACAAATTCAAACTAACAAAGCTTTTAACACTAAACTAACAACATGTGGGGGACATCTCTTTTAATTTTCTAGAGAGCTTCACAATTATTAGATTTTAACATTATAAAATTCTCTACAATTCGATTTGATATGGTTTCCCTTCTCTCTACGGCAGCCCAAAGGGGTTGTCAAGTCAACACAACATGGTGGCCCAGTCAGAGGCCCACCAAAGGGGCCCACATAATTCATGCCATTTGCTTGGCATTTTGACATCATTGCCCCTCTGTAGAGGCCATTGCTTCTCTTAATTTGTGGCTCCCCACTACCATACAATAACACTTCCAATTGCTTTTCTTCTTTTTTTTATGCATAGATAGATATCTATGTGATCACGCTTTTCTTAATTAACGTTTATGAAATTCTACTTTTAATATTATACTCATCTACGAAATCCTTTATTTTTTGACGAGGAAGATATAGGCCAACGTGCGAGATAGCTGTATAGGTTCTTAATCCAAATTGGCAATTGTAAAAATAAATAAATAAATCAAGAATTGATTAAATTCTACAAACAACCCAAAAAAAACTATTTAAGATAAACAATAAAGTTGTTATCTTGATCTCTGAGTTTTTTTATTTGTATCAAATTAATGATGCAATTAAATAAACTATAACAAAAGTGAATGAATATTATGGGGTATTAAGAGAGCATGTATGTTGATGTTAATGTCCATATCACCAATATATATATATATATATATATATGATAATATGGATGATAACATATTGTTGTCATTTTTATTGATGATGTGCGTGATGCTTTAACAACAATACCATTGCACCTTCATAATTATGATATATATGGATTTCTCCATCAATCTTATTTCAGTGCTAAAACCGAATTCGCAATAACTAAAAATTATGGGGACCAAGACAAATCAAAATAGTAAAAAGGTGATATTATAAGAACAATATTTATTATGTGTAATTTACTAAAAACGAAATGTAGAAGGATTATTTATCAAAATAAAAAAATTTGGGATATAGCTGTCGCTGGTGAATTTTTTTTTTGGGGAAGGTGGATACCATAGAAATTACATGGTTTCGTGTTGAATATACAGAAAACATTTAAAATTACAAAGTATAAATGGGCACGCGACAAATGTTGTAATGGAAGAAGAAATTTGATACAAAATTCATTCCAACTGTAAAAAGTATTTTAATAAATCATCTAAAATAAAAATATTCATACCATAATACTATATAGAATCCAACACAACATATTTTAACTAATAATAAAAACACTATTGATTAGATAGTAACAAATATACAAATTCTTTAAGAAAAGTAAGTGATAAATAAATTAAACAATAAATAAGAATAACTTATTTTTAAAACTATGTTGATTCAAACTATAATATAAAACTCTTCACAAAAAATTATGAAGGAGATTCAAGTTCAATCTTATTATATGTGGAGTTGGGTTTTAACCAACATATATATATATATATATATATATATATATATATATATATATATATATATATATATATTTTAATACATAACGAACTATATAATTGGCTGGTGAAATAAAATTCAATCTAAATCTAACAAAATAAAATTAGAATTTTTTTTTTTTTGGGGGGGGGGGGGGGGGATCAGACAGATTAATCGGGTTAGATAGATTATTTGTATCTATTCCTAACTAGCATTTTAGTTGCAATTCTAAAGTTCTCTTCAATCTTTTTTTTTTAATTCTAATATACATCCAATTTCTTGTCCATACATTCAATTTCAAGAATTAAAAATTCATGCATCCAAATTTTGATGCTAGAGAAAGGATGAAGTATGTACAAGCTTAACGCGCCCAAAATCTTATTGGATTCAGCTTATACTAAATAATTTTATTTGATTAATTCTTTCTGATGAATTAAGATTTGATATAGGATTCAAAGTTATTCAATTCAGATAAATCGCTAAAGTTCTTGAGCTTGTTTTTAATATCGTAAACACAAGTTTTCTTGCATTGGAAAATACTAATTCGTAATTATGTACCAATTTTTAATGCGTCAACATGATCGCCATGGAGAGCCTTAAACAATCCTTCCGGGACGAAGAAAATCTTCTTCCAGAAAAAAATATCAATAATTATTTTGTATCATAAAATTATCATATAACAAAAAAATACACAAATTCATTAGTATTATAAATGACTTTTTACCTTTTAGAAATCAACAATTATTATTCAAGATATACGCTAATATCAAATGTACACAAAATCTTAAATACACGTTAGAAACAGAAAAGATTTTTTCTTTAGATAAACATCAAGATTAAAGTCAATCAATTTTAAAAAGATCATGTTTAAATTTCGAATCTGTGACATCTCATATGAAAAATATTATCTTTATCACTATATCAAGGTCTAATTGGGAAAATTGTTAATTTCTCAAGATTTTATGGTGCAGGGCAGAACAAAAATTTTAAAAATTCTTTAATGCACCAAAAGGTCTACCTGTGCAATTAGAATCAAAACTGAATACATAATACAAATCAGTTTGAACCTTTATTTCGTTGGAGTCGAGCGATATATGCAGAAGTGGCTGCCAGAGAACATCATCAAGGCTTCAGAGCAGAAACCCTCTATCGATATCCACTCGAAAACTGCTAGCGCTGGCAAGAGACCTTGTTAGGGGGTCTCAGACGGCAGCACTCAATGCTCGTAACTAACTCAGATGGTGCAATTGCAGAATTTTAACATGGAAATCAGTGATGTCTGAAACTCTGAGCAGGCACCCCTTTTTATAAGGTGCTGGAGAGAGGGGCTGTCATGCCTCACCTTACTTAGAATGTGGGTGAACATGGGCGTGGGTCGGTTCCTATGGTTGAAATCACGTTTGGAACTAACGCAACACGCAACTACTCTCATAACCAACATGCTGCGGGTTGTAATACTCTCTCTTGTGACCCGCAACACTGTGTTGCGCACCGTACAGCGCTCCTTGTCACCCCATAACAGCATCACGTGTCACGACCTGCAACACCTAGTGTTGCAACCCATGACACCATGATGCGACTCGCAGCACACACTGTTACGACCTGCAACAGCTCCATCTGAAATCCAATTAAGAGATTTATGTTCAAAATAAATATCGGGTTAAGTTTATTATTCCATTACATGCTTGATCTAGCTCATTTTTCTTTAGTATAACCCTACATGATCTATATCATTTGGCAATAATGTCAGAACTATTCCGTTCTATAAGATGTGAGCGACACATATCAATATGTATCACGCCTATCCAGATGACACAGATGATATATACCATACGCTATCACGATTCTTAAGCAACATTTGTATTGTGTCAATTTCTTATAACATGATATTCTTAATGAATTCAAAGTAAATTTGTGTAATTCTTACAGATTCATCATAGTCTTGATTTTTGAAATGTTATTAGTAATAATGATTAACACTTAATCATATATGCGCAGTCACTAAATCATTTCACCAAATGGTCAATGGATATCATCACTTACATAATGACATATGTGAGAGACACTAGCATTCTTGATCGATATGTTCCCTCCATACAAGAAATATATACTAAAATAGAATCTGTACGGCTGTCAGTTACAATCAACGTTGGATACTACCCACAAGCATATATTCCTTATGTAGGAAATATATTATCTTATACTTTAGAATTACGACACGAATGAAACATCAATGACACTAATGTAATTATAATATTTCATCTTGAGATCAAATCCAATACTATATCCTCCAGTATATATTTATATAATCAAGCCGATAACAATTATCACATTACTTCTGAAACATAACCATCATATTAATTCACATATTAACTTATATTGTTCAATTAGTATTCCTTTATAATTGATAAGTTAGGGACATTTCAAAATAATTTTTATATTTTTATTATTAAATTTTATATTTTAGTTCCTCAACCCAAAATATTAATAAGTAAAGATAACTGAAAATATAAAATAAACATATATATCACATATTTAAATCATTCATATTACAATAACTAAATATATTTGATTTTTAAATCATTACACTAACAAAAAGGTGAGTCAAAGTCACTTAACAAGAAAGTTGTTGTTCAAAATAATACCGTGCTTTAGGTTTTCTACATATTATTTTTTCCGCACAATTGTTTGTTAGGAGCTAATTTTTTTTAAATAAAGATTCTTGTTAGTTTTAATATTTATTTTTTAAATATTTTTTATGAGATAAAAATTTACGTTTCTTCGTAAAAAAATAAAATTTATTACTATTATATTAGACATACGTCTCTATGAATAGCAAAACTAATAGCTTCATTTGCTTCTGTCAGGCAAGAGCTAACAAGTGTTCTTTCTTACTTTCGTTTTCACATTTGCTTCTGTAGTTGCAATTGAAAATTTTCCAAGTTGAGATTGAATTCCATTAAAATAAATAAAATGCAAGCATCTTTCTGACCAGTTTGATATTGTAAATTAATTAGGTTTTAGTCAAGGCGTACCTTAACTTGGAAGCTGCTCTCGGCCAATTGTCTTCCATTTCCATGATAAGCACATATCTCAGTTGACATTTAAACAATAGAAACAAATGAAGTAAAAAACTGCTGAGAAGATTAAAAAAAAAGGGTTGGGGATTCATTTATAATAGTTAATTTGACAATTTTAATAATAATTTTTCAAATGAATTAAAAAGGATTAAAACAAGAATTTATAAACATATTTTTACACTTATAGATTGATTGTGTTTTAAATTTTATACAATTTAGATGAAAGTTTATATTGATATTTCATCAAAAATTATTAAAATTATAAAACTTACAATGACCCAAATTTAGTAGTCTTTAATTGAATATCAAATAATATTTAAATTACATTAAATTTAAAAAACAATCAATTTATAAATATAAAAATAATATGTCTTTAAATTTTTATTTTTATTTTTCAAAATTTATTTTCAAACTATTATCAAAATTATCAAATTAACCATTTTCAACGAATTTTCATCTTAAAAAATAAAACTCATAGCAATTTGGACTAGTTTTGCCTTCTAAGTTTATACATAATATACGTACAGACAACTAACACTGCTCCATCAAAG
This sequence comes from x Bolboschoenoplectus mariqueter, assembly GCA_037678475.1. Classification (NCBI taxonomy): domain Eukaryota; kingdom Viridiplantae; phylum Streptophyta; class Magnoliopsida; order Poales; family Cyperaceae; genus x Bolboschoenoplectus; species x Bolboschoenoplectus mariqueter. The sequence goes on along the minus strand of CM075258.1, from coordinate 2,302,835 downwards.
CACATAAGTAGAATATAATGCTTCTCTCCTACATTATATATAGTTATATACAATACAATAGCTAATAGCAAAATTAATGTTAACAGTATAAATTAGTTGTGCGGCCCTTTTTCGCGGCCCACGCGCGAGGCATCGGCGTCCTCGCTCACGGGGGAAGAAGGTGCAGGTACATCCCTGCGCGTGTTTGTGCGCTCAAGGACTTATTATTTAGGTGATTGTGGGAACTTTTATTTTCCGACGGGCGCAAGCCCCCGCCGTTAATTACCCCGGCTCTCGCCTCGGGAACCTCTGATTAATGGGCTAAACTAATCAAAATATATGGATCAGATTTGTGGTTTATTCCTTCCTTCCAACTTATTATAATACATTCTTGAAATAACCCAAAGGTATAACTTTGGATAATAAGACTAAAGACGTATGATCTAAAGTCAGAGAAACGTATAATTTCTCATAAATCAGAGATCGAGGACGTATAATCCTATTGATCTCACGGAGTTCGAATATGAAGCGCACTGCCAACTCGATACTCAAAGAACCAGAGATGTTTGATCTCTAAAAAGGTTCGTGTCAAAGACAAGGACGTATAGTCCTAAACAGTCTATTGACCTTCCAAATCCCGAATCTGAAGCGCTATGCCAATTCGAAACCTGGGAAAATTGGAGAATCGGGAACATATAATTCTTTATCGATTTCCAAAATGAGGTACATTAAACCTAAAGCGCACTGTCAGTTTAATGCTCTTGAAACATAATTTGATATGATTTGATATGTTGGTATGTTCTTACCAAGTTTTGGACTTATCTGCATATTTGACATATTTGACCAAAGATTTGGACATATTTGCATATTTGACATATTTTGTCAAGAGTTTGGACATATTTGCATATTTGACATATTTGACCAGAGATTTGGACATATTTGCATATTTGACATGTTTGGTCAGAAATTTGGGCATATTTGCATATTTGACATGTTTGGTCAAATGTTTGGGTTTATTTGCATATTTGACATGTTTGGTCAGAAATTTGGGCATATTTGCATATTTGACATGTTTTGTTTGGGTTTATTTGCATATTTGACATGTTTGGTCAGAAATTTGGGCATATTTGCATATTTGACATGTTTTGTTTGGGTTTATTTGCATATTTGACATGTTTGGCCAAATATTTGGACATATTTGTATTTTTGACATATTTGGTTAAATATTTGGGTATATTTGCATATTTGACATGTTTGGTCAAATATTTAGACATATTTGTATTTTTGACATATTTGGTTACATATTTGGATATATTTGCATATTTTACATGTTTGGTCAAATATTTAGACATATTTGTATTTTTGACATATTTGGTCAAATATTTGGGTATATTTGCATATTTGACATGTTTGGTCAAATATTTGGACATATTTGTATTTTTGACATATTTGGTCAAATATTTGGGTATATTTGCATATTTGACATGTTTGGTCAAATATTTGGACATATTTGTATTTTTGACATATTTGGTCAAATATTTGGGTATATTTGCATATTTAACATATTTAGTCAAATATTTGGACATATTGACATATTTAAATATTTTGATTTGTTTTATCAAAATATAACAAAGTTTAATTATTTTGAACATTTTTTATTTGTTTCATAACATGATTCAATCATTTTTGAATATTTTGATTTGTTTTATCAAAATATAACATAATTTGATTATTTTGAATATTCCAATTTATTTTATCAAAATATAACATAATTCAATCATTCTTTAATATTTTAATTTATTATATCAAAAGATAACATGATTTGATTATTTTGAATATTTTTATTTATTTTTATCAAAATATAATATCATTTGATTATTTTGAATATTTTTATTTTTTTATCAAAATATAACATGATTTGATTATCTTTGAATATTTTGATTTGTTTTATCAACATATAACATATTTTAATCATTTTTGAATATTTTTGATTTATTTTATCAAAATATAGCATAATTCAATCATTTTGGAATATTTTGATTTGTTTCATAACATATTTAACCATTTTTGAATATTTTGATTTGTTTTATCAAAATATAACATAATGTGATTATTTTGAATATTTTTATTTGTTTTACCAAAACATGACATAATTTAACTATTTTGAATATTTTGATTTGTTTTATCAAAATATAACATAATTTGATTATTTTGAGTATTTTTATTTATTTTTATCAAAATATAATATCATTTGATTATTTTGAATATTTTTATTTATTTTATCAAAATATAATATAATTTGACTATTTTGAATATTTTGATTTATTTTATCAAAAAGAATTCATTTGTTTTGAGTATTTTCATATGACATAATTTCCATTTATTTTAAATATTCTATTTGATATTTTGAATTTATTTTATACATATATGATATGTCTTGAATTTTCTTTTATTTATAATAAAAAGAAAATAAAAAATCAAAATTGGCATTTTATGGCCCTAAAAATATTTATAAATGACATCATGATTTTTGATATATTTTTCGTAATTTTTGGGCTTGAGAAATCATTTTTATTTGGTGTTTAAAGTTTATTTTCAAAACAGATTAATATGGGCCGTTGGATTTGGGCTCATGCATCAAGATCTGAACTTTAGTTCAGTCCTTAAAGCATCTTTTAAACTGGGCCGTTGGATCTCTGGCGCGCATCAAGCCTCCTGTGGGTTGTTTGAATTTCATCAAGATTCGCACTTTGAGGTGCATCAATATTCGTGCTCATCCTCTCCGACACTGATCGAGGCCCTGCCGGCGTCGGATCTTCGATCGGAGGGCATGGTTGGCATCGCCGGAGCGTGGGGAGTCCATCAGTGGTGGTCTCGGCGGCGACGGCGGCCTGGATCGCCGAAGATGGGGGTAGCCACTTGGTTTCGGTTGGGAAGTTGGCTGAGATGAAATTTTGAGGAATTTGAGCTTATTTTTGACAAATTAACTCGATTTCTTTGTCGTATGGCATCGCCAGAGCATGTTTAACAAGTTTTTGAGGTTTAATTTGGGTTTAATCCATCAATTTTGCAACTTTGGCCATTTGGTACCAAACTGGTTTCGGGGCATTGGTACCAAATGGTGTTTCATGGCTTTTCCTTGCAATTTTCTTCCAATTAACCTTTCAAACAGTGTCGTTTAGTATGTTTGAACATGTTTGGATGATCAATTTCATCAATTTAGATGTGCATTGCCTTTTATACACATTGGGTCATTTCTGGTTTTATTTCCAATTTGGTTTTCCTTTGATTTCTGTACATTCTTCTCAAATTGCATGTTTAAGTATGTTTATTTGGGTCAATTGTATGTTTTGGAAAGGTTTTATACTAGATTTGCATGTGAATTTCGTTTGTATGTAAGTTAATTTCATTTTTTCCTTTTATGGTATTTATTCCAGAATTAACTCAATTCTGATTTTTACAGATCCAACTTCAAAAATTCATAGAAAATCACAGAAAATACCAAAAATGGTAAAACTTGGTGAGTGACTGCATTAAGGCTTATTTTGTATGTCTATGAAATTTCAAGCTAATTGAATAATCAGAAAGTATGTTTTTTGTATTTTCACCAGAATGGACAGAAATGTCCTTTCAGATATGTAAAAAAAATCAAATTTGGCTTAACCTATGGATTAAAGCCTGGTTTAATTATTCTAAACCCTTTAAAACATCACATGAGGTGTCATAAAGGTGAATTAATCAAGAAATTCTGGATTTTTGAATCAAAAGAAGAATGAACTTCTCAGTTTGACCCAAAGTTGACTTTTTTGGAGTTTTTGACAGATGAGATTGTAAAATTCATATCAATTCACAGAAACTTCCAAAAATTATAAAATTTATGTGGTAAGTCATTATAAACCTAATCTACATGACTGTGAAATTTCATAAGAAATTAACAACCAGACTGAGAGATATGGATTGATCTCTCAGCTGGACAGAAACTGGAATATGCTGGACTCAAGCCAGTACTGATGCTTATTGCTTTTCATTGCTCAATTGTGGTTCTGAGCCATCAAGCACATCAGAGAACATGAAAGAAGGAACTAAAGAAAGAAATAAAACCAATTTGCACCAAAAAAATCATATATTATAACAAATTGAAATACAATACACATATAAAACATGGAATTTCGTTTCTCCATGGAATTTTGACAGCATAACAGCTTGTATAAAGCCATTATTGAGTTTTACACAGCCACTGCACATGTGCACAGGGCTTGAGAGAGAAAGGGGATGAGCATGTGCCAATCCCCATGAAACCAGATTGGCATGTGCCAATTGGTTAGAGTACACTGTCAAATTCCATGGTGAACTCACCATGTGAGCTCCTGAGACTCAAACCCAGCCACCAATTGAACTCTGGAAGGAGAGAGGCACATGTGCACCTCCCCAGCCAGAGGCTAGCCATCTCACCCAACAAGGTGAGACTGGCTCCTTGAGCTCAATTGGGGCTGAGCCAAGCTCAAGGCTTGGCTCCTCTATCCCTTACCTAGCTATCCAAGACTTGACTTCTTCTCAGCTAGCTTTTTTTTTGTGGAATTTGGTGGAGTTGAGATTTTGGCAGAGTTTTGGCTATGTTGCTTTTTTCTTCTCCTTCTTCTTCACTGCGAGTCTATTTATAGCCCAGAGGGCATGGTTTAGGCCTCAGGGCTGAGCTGACATCATCCCAGCCCTTGGTTTGATCAAGTGGTCAGGATTGAGCCAGCCAGGCCTGTGCTGGCCTGAGGCTTGTCCTTGGAAGATTCCTCCAGCTAACTGGCGCTTAGAGGTCTCCATTGAGGTGCCTACACGTGTCCCTGACACAGGCCTGGGGAGAGAGAAGGAGCCGTTGGCTTTGTCTTCTTCCTTGAGTCAGTGTGTCATGCCTCTCGGGTGTGAGCATATCCCGAATATTCCTTGGCCTTGCTGGCGCTTGACATGTCACCAAGGTGTCACTGAGTGTGCCCAACGTGTCAATTTGGTTGCTTGAGTGCTGAGTTGTGCCAATTGACCACCCCCAGATCAGACTTGAGTGCCAAGTGGTGCACCTGTCAATTGAGTGCTTTTCACCCTAAATTGACACTTCAGGCAGCGTCGTGGAAGCATCTCGGAGCTCCCCCAGGTGTTGGCTTGGCATTTCGAGCTCCCAATTGCCCTGTCACCTTCAAGGTCGAGGTACTTTCTCCTTCAATTTTCTCTTTGTTTACTTTACTATTTTCAATGCTGTTTGTGGCATTGAACTTCTTTAGGATGTAGATTAAGTCCATAGAATGGTTTAGACCAAATCGAACCATACACCCAAACTCCATTTTCGAAGCTCCACTGAGCTCTGGAGCTCGAGGAGGAAGAAAGGAGGGAGAGAGAGAGAAATTCAAAAGGTATCTCTCGCTTGGGTTGGGTGCACGTGAACCGTGCTTTAGTTTCGGGCTTGTCAGAGGGAGGGAGCGCTTGCACCGCGCTCATCTTTCTTTCCCTTCTTTTCTTTTCGCTGGCCAAAATAACTCTGGGCGCTGGGCCCCCTTGGCAGTGAGACTGAAGGAGAGGGGCCCAGTCGTCAGGTTTAATGAGACACAGCCCCAGCGAAAAACTGAGGGTTGGGCTGTGGGCTTGGTCCTTGTGCACCAAAACGTATTGTCAGTGGTATGGTGCATATGTACTGGGTCCACGCAAAGCGCCTTTAACACTTTGTGTGTATGACAGGCGGGTCCCAAGGGCAGAAGTCGTGTTTGAGCTCCCCAGATTGCACCCAGAGTATTGCACATCCCCCAAATTGCACCCAGAACTATCTCCAGTTCTGATTTTTGGTATTTTCTTTATATTTTTTTTTATTTTATTTTATTATTCATGCAAAAATCCATGAAAAATTACTGAAAAATCACAGAAAATATATTCTATGATTATGTTATTTTGGGTAATATTTTTGGTATTTTTGGGTGTGAAATTAGGCATTAATTTCACTTAAATCATTAATTGTATATGATTAGGCATATTAATCTTATACAATTAATATTTTGGCATGATTATCCCAAAGAATCATTTTTTAATTCTAAGGGATAATATTTGGGGCATTTTTCATGAATGAAATTCATGATTTTTGGATTTGGCATGTTTAATTATATGAAATTGTTTCTTGATTTCATATAATTAGGGTTTTGTGCATAGATTTTTTTTTGCACACATGTGTATATATTTTTTGAAGGGGGTTTGGTATGATTATTTCATGAAATTATTTTTTTAATTTCAAGAAATAATTTTGGGATTTAATAAATCATGAGATTGAACATAATTTCATGATTTAATATTTGACATGGCTATTTCATGAAATTGTTTCTTTAATTTCAAGAAATAATTTTATGAAATTGGACATAATTTCATAATTTCAAATCTTTGGTATAAAAATCACATGAAATTATATCATTAATTTCATGCAATTGAATTTGTGTATTTTTCTGGCAACTTTTAAACAGCAAACAATAGTCTCCACTAGACCCATGAATTTGATTCTTTTTCGATGTGTTTAAGACAGTTATTTCTACATTGTGCATTAATTATATATATTTTTCTTCATGCGCTTTTTTCTTTAATTAGCACTGGTTTAATGATAGAATCTATATACTTTACTACATAGAATCTGTTAGGCAAAAGATGAAATATAACTCACACTGATGAGTGATGAGGCATCCATTGTTAGTCAGAAACATTTGTCATTTTCCTCCAATTTGTCCATTTTAGCGGGAACATGTAGTACAAATCCAAATACAAAATTAAAAAAGTTGAAAAGAAAAATGAAAAGAAATTGAAGGAAGGCATCTCCGAGGCCAAGATATTCTCAAATCCACTATATATGCTTTCATCTATATATGAAAAAGGTGAAAACCACTTTAATTTAATTTGTATTTTGATGGAAAAATGGCTAAGGAAGTTGATGTACTAAGATCATTGTTTTTATTATGTTTTTTTAGATAAAAATGAAGATTAAGTTACTTAAATTTAATTGTTCATAAATTATCTATTATTTGAGTTCCGAATATGTGATCTCTTATACAGAAAATATTTCCTTTATTACTATACTAAAAATTAGTTCTCATATTTACCATGTCTGTTAGTTTGCTACAACTACTTTAACTAAAAGGGTTCAATATTTATTTTTCATGTCTCCATTTTATGTTAATATGAATAAAAAGTATAATGTTATATTTTTTATTTTTTTTGTTGAAATAGATTCTTCTGTTAATCCCAACATTATTATTTTTCAAATATTATACTATTTTTCTATTTATGCAACAAATATTTGAGTCGGTTATTTTATGTTATGTCCGAAAAATAGAAATGATGAACACTTTGTATATTAGGTATCAATATTTGTGATTTCAAATACAAATAATTTACATATTAAATACAAATATTTTAGAGTGCAAATAAAGTATGTAGAATAATATGTCTATAGAATTTTGTTTGTTTTCTTTCTTTCCCCTAAATAAGATTTAGATGTAAGTTCATTTAGTCAGATTTGTCCTCAAAAAAGAATGTGAGCTTTTTAACACAAACTTCACACTCCATAGAAATACTCATTGGAGCGAGTAGCATTTGTCTAACTGTTTAATTAGAAGGTCCTAATGTTGTCCACTCTAATAAGTAACAAAGAATTTCAGAGAATATAAAGTCCTTGGCAATTGGCACAAAAGTTTATTAAATAGCAACAATAGTTCTCCCACGATAGAGAAAAACTTTATACAACTTTTGTTTCTCCACACGCTAAACTGTGCTCTTAACTTTTTGAGATTCCTAGTTTATTGGCATTAGCTTTTTTGCATAGGGCACCCCTTAAATAAACTGAAATGGGACGTAAATGTAACTTGTAGAAACCACAAGGGCAATTTCGTCCACAGAAATCTACAAAAAAGAATGTTGATGCGCTCCAGCTGTAAGCGTGACGCAATCCTTGCTCCTTCCCCATACGGCGGGGGAACATTTCGTACAAATGTCCTATTTACCCTCCCTCAACAATACAACACAACAGGATACTGCTAGTGATTTCAGGAAGCAACTAGGGGTATTTTCGTCTTTGAGTAAATAGACGTTTCTCTCGGTAAATTCACTCCAATACGCTTCCGCTTCCTTTTTTTCTTTCTGCCATGCAAAGAAGCACAAAACGCTTCTCACGCACTATGTATAGTTTTTCATTTTTTACATTAATAACCCTGAAGAAGAAATATTAGACTATTGGAGAAACCATCGTACATGTTTTGATTGTTGTATCTAAAATATTGGGCAAATTAAATTAAAATAAAATATATGTGAATCATTCAATAAAATTTATACAAGGTTCGTCAACCTAAAAGGCTGTCATATATCTGCAGAACTTAAATTTTTAGTATACACAAATTAACGTTTATTCTGTAGAGAAAGAGTTGGACAAAATGATGATATTATTTAAGTGACACTGGTTCTCTAATTTTGTATAATAATTTTTTCACTAAAAATGTAACATAAAAAAGGTGGTCGGATATAATGTAGTCAACATTCTTTTAAAACATGATGAACAATTTGACAACTTATTATATTTTATTCCAAAATGACATGCACATGAACCATTATTCTTCTTATGTAAAGACAATAAACATAGAAAAATGTTATACTTACCTAAGTTTTGCATAGAGAATAAAATTATGAAAAAAAATGAATTAAGAATATAAGCTTTGAATGGCTTAACGGCCTTAACTGCAAAATGGTTGATGGATAAATATTTTGTCCATCAAAATTTCAAAATTTAATAATTGTCCCTTCAAATTTAAAATTTTAACTAATATCTCTATTTTTAATAGATAAGACCCATCAAATTTAATATCAAATTTTTAATTTTTAATGAGTAAAATCTAATTTAAGAAAATCTGATGGGGATATATATAAAATTCTCACAAGAAGAGAAAAAAGTAGTATGTATAATGTAGGTGTGTACTGTCCGCTCAAGACACTTTGACCTTGATACCCTTTTTAAATATGTTTTTTTCAAGTTCCCCCCTCCCACTTCCCCAGCTGTCCTTGAAACCCGTTTTTTCTTTTCCTTTTATTCTCTCAGTTCCTAAAATGACCTTATTTGTTCAATCACACAAAATATAAAAAATAAAGAACCCTGGTTTTTTTGGAATAAAATAAAATGCGTCAAAGGCAGTGCAAGGAGCTTGAGTCTGTATTACGCAACAGCCTTATAAAAACCCCAAAAACCTTTTTTTCTCTTACACCCACCCATCTCTCTCTCTCTCTCTCTCTCGCTCTCTCTCTCACTAGTTTCTCGCTCCTTTTTCATCTTTTCTTCTCCTCCGAAGAAAAAATGGAAGTGGGGTTATTTTTTAAATAACCCTTATCTTGTGTGGAGACTACTGTTATATATTCAAACTAAAAAGAGTTTAAAACCCCACTAGCTTGAAGTTGAGAGATATAACACAAATTCTATTTCAATTTTCCAAGTAGGATTTTTGAAAAATGGAGAAGAGAGAGGTGATAAAGCTGCCCCCGGGTTTTAGATTTCATCCAACTGATGAAGAATTGGTGGTACAATACCTGAGAAGAAAGGCTTTGTCATACCCTTTACCAGCTGCTATTATACCAGAAATTGATCTCTTGAAATTCAACCCTTGGGATTTACCTGGTAAGTCCTTTTTTCTTTCCTTGACCAATTTTGTGTTGAATTTTTAATTTCATCTCTCCAGTTTTGATTACTGTGAATTTTTGTTCTTTGTAAATAATGCAAGTTCCAAGGACTTATTCATAAATAGTGCTGAAATGAGAGAATCTATTGGTTGAAAGTCAACTAGAGTAAGCGCGCAATCAATTTTAGAGAATGGTTTTGTCAAAATGTATGTAGGCTTTTAGACTGTCTAGCAAGCTTAAAAATAAAAAATAAATACATAATGTGGAATGAACAATATTTCATAATTATTTTCTTTCTCTTACATGTTAAGTAACCATCAAATTCAAACGCCTGTTATTTTGTTTTGAAATTTTCACTTTGAGGAAACTGCTTTTTGGTGTCAGACTGCTTTTCAGATGTGCAATAATATTGATTGATTGTGTCTTTATAGGATACCTTTTGGGATTCTTTTATCTTGTCAGAAATTCATAGAATTGTAGTATTCAAGTTGCTACTATAGTATGATTATTTGAACCTAATAACCCAATAAATTAACTTAATTGATGATTTTGGGATATCACTAAGTTGAGGTATTTTGTAATATATGGGCGGCCTTAGCTTGGAGTGTATATATGTTTATTTATTTTTATCTACTTAAAAAGAGTATTTTATAGCTCTTAGTTTTATATTGTTGAGTTGGGTAATTAACTTTGTGAGAGATAATAATCAATTTAACATAGCACATGTCAGCTTGCTAACTTTTTTTTTATTTTGAGTGCTGTTAAACATCTCTAATTAAAATTTGTGGGGTTCACCCAACTGTGTGAAGTGTGAATTCTATGTTAATTAAACTTTAATGCCTACTATATATTTGCTAAAAAGAACAACTTATATATCAAGGATAGATTTAATGGAGTCACATGCTATGTGCAATTAAAGTATTTTTTCTTTTTAATTCTTTAACCTCATTAGGTGGGTTTGGAGAGGATAAATATTTCTTCAACCTAAATGAAGCCAAGTACATGAGCGGCAGTAGATCTAATCGCGCAACTAGTCACGGCTATTGGAAGGCTACCGGTAAAGAAAAGCAAATTTTAACGACTAACTTGAGGGGTAACCAGGTTGTGGTGGGGTTGAAGAAGGTGCTGGTGTTCTACCAAGGCCGCCCTCCTCGTGGGGTCCGCACTGACTGGATCATGCACGAGTACCGCCTTGCTTGCACGGCTCCTACTGATATCAAACACTCAACTTCCATTGTAAGAACTTTTACCAAAAAGTTTCTTGTGAGCATATGTGGATTTTTCAAAATTTTCTTATATACCCCAGCATGACCAGTAACATGAAATTGTTAAATTTAAACGAATTTACTTCATATGCATAAATGATAAAATAAATTGCCTCATTAAATTTTGACTCATCCCAAACAGGAGGGAAGAGGAATGCATTGTTAATGATTAAGATGGTTTATTTTGTAGGGTCATTTTCTATATCCATATTTTTTAGGAGCTCTTGGATATTTATCAATATGCATAATAAGTTCCATTTAGTAAGTTTGATGCTGTAGAAATTTTATGTTGGTAACCTACTCGTAGATTTTAATAAGTTCTAATCATACCTCCAATAACATGGGGATAAGCAGAGAGAAATTAAGTGAACAAAGCATCTAACCCATGTGAAAATTTATCTTCTCTGGTTGGTATATGACATGAATATGGCAATATTAAGCGTACAAGTACCTTCTACCTTTGAATAGATTATAGGAGGAGACATCCATGTGATTGTTTTGAAATATTTTAGTTTAGCTTGCTCTCCTGGTCTTTCTTATATTGGTATACCTATACTATTATAGCTAAGCTTTGAAGAACCTTATTAGAAAAGATCTATAAATGGCACAATAAAGACCTTAATTGCTTGTCAGAAACTCAGAATGGACTTGAATAATCCAAACCACCGCTCCTTGAGTCATTTTGGTTGTTGTCCTTCAAGAACACCACAAGCATTAATTGCTCGCACAGTTGTGTAGTTGAGGAGAAACAGCAATTCAAAAGTTATGACTATCACACTGGTGTAAAATTATTGATCGACTTCTTTATTATGCATGTAGAACTCCGTGGCAACGACCAATGGATGGGTGCTCTGTCGCATTTTTAAGAAGAAGAGAGCCTCCAAAATGGATGTTGAGGCTGAAGACGAACAAGAACCCGAATCTCAGAGGGAGACCGGTGCCAGAAATCACACTTTTATTGATTTCTTTGGGCAAAGAGAGAACAGTAATGTCCGCAACTCTCAATCTATATCGTCGGATTCGTGTGTTACTGAGGCATTAGAGGAATCGAGCAAAGGGGAAGAGACAACTAGCAGAGGTTTTAGTGAGGACGAGAATCCTTATAAAAGCAATTAGGGAAGGATTAATTGACCTATTCGGGGTGTAATCAACTCATCAAACTTCTCTTTCTCGGCCAAATCTGGTAGTAGTACTTTTGAGTTTAGGGATAAGTAGCTTATTATTCCATCAATGTATCATGAGCCCTTTTGTTTGTTTTATCACTCTAACAAGTAGATGCGCAACGCAAGAGAGCTGTAATGCAAAGTGTCATTAAGTGAAGGAATTGTTGCTTAAATCTCTGTTTCTTTCACCAAGTTTTTAGTAATCTCCAAGAAACCAATCTCAAATGTCCATAAGCATGAGTATTTATTAACCATACGGGACCTAATTAAATCGCAATGCTTTTATAGAGTTTGGATTTTACTTTTGGGGCACCGATCTGAGCTACTGGTAATACGACCATTTTTTCAAAAATTCAAGTTCGTTTTTAAACTTTCGTTTGCACTTGGTCCTTAAATTTTCATAAAAGAATTAAAGTGATCTCTTTGTTTTTCCAAAGAGACCTAAGTTGTTCTTTTCAATGATTTTTTTTATCAATATAAATTAATTTATTTGACACTTAGACTTTGATCTGCCACTTGGATAGTTATATCAAAGTATATTTTTTCAAACCAACTCAGTTTTGTCATCAAGTATTGGTAATGGTCATTACATTTTCTGATATGTTCATTTTCTTAATTTAAATTGAGTTGCAACAGAATATTTTTTTTTTTCTGTTGAGCGATGTTGTAGAGAATCTCTGACTATAATTGTTAATTTTAGTAAAATAAAATTTCACAATTCACATGCTTACTTCTTGCAAAAAAAAAAAACTTAATGCTGAATCAAAATTATCCTTTATTTGCACTTGGTTCATATTTAAGTGGTAGATCAAATTTGATGTGTCAAATAAATTGATCCACGTTAGCAAAAAAATTGATGAAAGGACTAATTTAATCACTTTTAGAAAAATAAAGAGACTAATTTAGTTCTTGTTTCAAAGTTCCAAAGACTAAACTGGTACAAAAAAAATTTAAAGACCAATTTTTTTAAAAAAAAGTTTGAGGACCAAAAGCTGAATTCTCTAAATAAAAGTTATGTTCGGATTTTTTTTTTGGGGGGGGGGCATCAAATTGTTTGATGATCAAATTATCTATTAGCAAGATCTGAGTTAATAATTTGGACCAGATTTATTGGACATCAGACAAAAAAAATAATAATAATAATATTAGTTTCAGGAAATTATCAGATTTTATTGCCTACACTTCCACAGGACTTGCCCAAAAAAAAAAGTTGGTGGTCCCTGAATTTTTATTTCAAAAAATCATATTTTTAACTTATAAAAAAAGTAGCATTTATGTTTTTTTTTAGAAAAAAAGGTTATTCCTTCTATCAGTTAAAAAAAAAAGTTTTATTTCTTGTTTGTGAGAAGTTGAAGGACAAACATAGTTTTTTAGTTCATGAATTGATGAGGAAATCAAAATTAATTTAAGGATCAAGCTTGTTCTTTGTTAATGACCTATGCTGATTTTTGAAAAGGAACTGAGATAAAAGTTGATCCAAATTAAAATTTGGATATGGATTTGCTTATTTGAAGAAGAGTGTTTGTAGTTAGAGTACATCCAATTTTTACGGTATATATATTTGAAAAGAGGAATGATAACAGCATCTTTTATCCACACTTTAAGTATTTTAAAATATTCAACATAATTTCTAACTTAAATTTTGAAATATGTATTTTTGAAAAGTATTTATATTTAATATTAGATGTAGAATTTGAGATGTAAAAATAATTTTTTTTTGGAAAATATCATTCAAATTAAAAAAATTAAAATTATTGTTTTTAATTACTTTGATAGAGTATGTACCAATTTTGGCTCAATATGAAAAACGTGCAGTCTTACATTAAATTTTGTAAAGTTTTTAACATTGATGTTTAATGATATTATGATGAATGATCACTCAAATTTCAAATTAGCTCAAATTTTATACATATTTTATCTAAATAATTAACAACACATCTATAATTTGAATTTTTAAAATTAAAATAATATCTTAAAAAATATATACCATAAAAATCATACGTACCACAAAAAAAAAAAGCTAATGTACACTAAAAAATTTAAAGAATCAAAAACTCATCTTTTTCCTTAGTGTTGTCATCGCTATCTAGACTTGATCCAACGTGTAGAAAACAAAAGAATAGAATAAAATTTGACTTCACCTCTTTTTATGATAGAGTCTTGATACGGTGCCATGGTGGTCATGATGAAGCTCCTCTACTTTTTTAATCAAAACCAAAATTGTAGGGAATTTTGTTCCTACATAAATAGTGTCATATATATTTCAGACTCAAGGACACACGTGTCGTGTGTCTCCGATGTGGAAACTAGATTCTAATTTTCTAACAGAGATTTCCACTCTATGTGATCAACTTGGAGCTATAATTGAGGAAGAAGGAAAAGCATGACAAACTCAAACTCTCTAATTGGCGTCAAAATTGACATAAAAGTGCTTTCGGTTTGAAAAATATTTTTAACTGGCCAGACCCAGAAATGCTTGACCAGGGGTGAATAATAATTGCAAAATATCTACAAGTTTGAAACATATAAAATATAATACACCAATTTGCATTTAATTTCTTCCGAATTTGTTCAAAATTAGGGCGGAGATTAGTGGAGATCGGAAGAGCTATAAATCATCAAAAAATTTAAAAAATAATTATATATATTAAAATTTTAAAATATTTTACTGTAATTATATCACGGCCAACTTGTCAAAAAATTTAAAATATAGAATTATACTAAAAACAATATTTTAATTCCATCATTAATTTTGATTAAGTTAAGTCACACTTCAAAACGGAAGGTAATTAAAAAAAATTGCATACAAAAAGGTTGTCATATATTGATATCGGCAATCTGACGCTTGACTAAATTTGTTGTTTGTGATTGATTGCTGATTAGTGATATCCATGCCGATTTATAATTACTAATAAGCTTACCAATTATTATATTTTAAAAGATGTAGATTTTGTAGGCATCTTGTCTGTTTGACTGTTTGTCATATGGATCGACACATCTTTATTTCTAAATTGATTAATTAATTATTTGTTGTAATTTTTACTATAAGTGAGTAATATATGATGGTTTCTTGGAGTTGGCCCTTCCAAAAATATAGTAGCAAAATGTTTTAGAAAAGAGTTCTTAGTCCTGCTTATATTGTATTTTGTGATGGGAGCTGATACACAAATACGTTTATTAATATCGTCATCGATACGGACTTAATTATATATATTAAATGAGTTATTATATACATTAATGACTTTATTATACAAACTCATTTTGTATAATATTATTATTATTATGCAATTTAAATGAATTATAATGCATATTGATGGCTTTATTATGCAAATTTATTTTGTACAGTATTGTCATTATGCAACTTAAATGAGTTATTATGCATATTAATGATATTTAAGTTAAATAATAGAAATATTATATACATTAAAATCATTAACATGCATAATAATTCATTTAATGTATATAAATAAGCCCGTATCGATAACGGTATCAATAATGATATCTCCATAATATTTTCCTTTTGTGATACCTATGGCGCACTCCCCACGGAGTATATATGGTTACCAACTTAATATTGACTTGAGTTTAGTTTTATTATCATTTTTTTTCACTAGATAATTTTTTTTTCTGAATATTGAAAGCTAATTACAGAATATGACCTCACTTTTATCTAATAAGAGTTTAGTAAGTTCTTTTATATACTCTTTTCTTTTCGGATAAATTTCTTGAAATCTAAATTTTCAACATGAATCATGTTGTGAAATCTTTTCCACAAGCAATATATGCATTTGAAAAAGGAAAATAAAGCTTAGGGTTTGTTTTATATAAAATTAAAAAATAAAGAACGGAATATGTCTATTACAATAAAAACATTGTTCTCTGTATTTCTTGATATTTTTAAATTTTTTTGATGAAAAATGGGATCTAAGCCACTTAACTTTAAATGTTTATGACAAAATATTTATTTGACTTTGTGATATTTCATACGAAAAATATTATTTTTTTATCATTAAATAAAAAACTGATAGTTAGCATTATTCAAAGTTAACTCCATATATTTTTTTTTGGAACTTAAATTTTTGCACTTCAACACCAAACCAAGTAAATCCATTCAAAAGTTACAAATCCGAATTCATATTTACTTGAAAATTCTGATATATTTTGCAACTTGTGTATTTTTATGACTTATTGGGCAAAACCCTTTCCACTGAGAATTAGCACTTATGGATGAGAATTTCCCTGATATTATTTTGTGGGTTCTCATTCTAAAGATAGCTTCATGAAAAAAAAAATTGAATCAGACTGAATTTTTTTCCCACGATTTTATAAAAAAATAAAAAAACTAATGAAAACAACAATCCATTGCACGAGTCTTATAAAAACAACGATGAAAAAAATTTCCCACCGAATGAAAAAATCCCATGATTTTTCGTGCAACGAGAAAGAGCCGAACATGGCTTTATGACCTTAGTTTCTCCTCGACGGACATACATCACATGTCACAGCAGAGCAGCCGCTAATTACGTGGATGGTTACCTCATTACCTGGCTGTGCACTTGGCCACTCGTGTTGCACAAAGTGCATGTACCAAAAGTAAACCTGTTTTCTGTGTAGAAAAGAGGATCCGATGCTTGGAAGAGAGCGAGAGAGAGAGAGAGAGAGAGAGAGAGAGAGGGGGAGAGATGAGAAAGCAAGAGAGGATGAAAGAGACGCTTGTGGTCTCCCGATTGAGAGGAGGCTTAGCGGAAACAGCTCGTGTGGGACCCAGTATCACTCGAGTTGAATAGTCGTAGGCACGTGGGGCCCCTGATTGGAGCCTATCTGGGCCCAGAATATTTGCGGAGATTTTGTGCTTGACATGGCGCTCGGAGAGCAAAAGTGGCGTCACATTGACATCGGAATGAGACCCCATGAGTTGGATGCGCTTGTTCGTAAGTTGGGGTTCATTTGACTTGGTCAGACTAGGGCTTTTCTGCTGACGTCAGCTCTTTATTTTTATTTTTTTATTTCTTATTTTTTATTTTTATTTTATTTTATTTTTTTATTTTTTTATTTTTATTTTTTTAATTTTTTTTAATTTTAATTTTAATTTTTATTTTATTTTATTTTATTTTATTTTATTTTATTTTATTTTATTTTATTTTTATTTTATTTTATTTTATTTTTATTTTTATTTATTTATTTTTTTTACTTTTATTTTTATTTTTATTTTTAGTTTATTTTTATTTTTATTTTTATTTTTAGTTTATTTTTACTTTAATTTTAATTTTAATTTTAATTTTAATTTTAATTTTAATTTTAATTTTAATTTTTATTTTTATTTTTATTTTTATTTTTATTTTTATTTTTATTTTTATTTTTATTTTTATTTTTATTTTTATTTTTATTTTTATTTTTATTTATTTTTATTATTTTTTATTATTATTTTTTTATTTTTGAGTGAAGGTATGATTCACATTCTTCTTTTTTGTGCTTATGGGAGTTTGAATTTGATTTTTCTGAAAGACATTTTAATTAACTATTATTTGTTAACTAACACTTGGGATATTAGATCTATTGTACAAATGATGTTAGTTTTTTTATTTTTTCAATTTTTGTAGCACAGTGTAAAAAATCAGGTGAAGCCTTTTTTAATTTTCCGGGTCTCAATTTTCTACCTAGGAATTTAGTGTAGAACTGAAATTTATATGCTGGTTTGACGCATCAATAAATTTAAAACGGAGTTATTGAAAAATAAAGATAAAAATATTAGAAGAATAGTATTATTCGCATAGGAGTTAGAATAGTTATAAAATTATGACGAAGATGGTGATGATAAATAAGTAATAAATAATATAAATGAGTGTCAATTTATCAGCTGCTGATTTTATATTTGACCTAGATGATAGAATAATAAATTAGTTTATTCAAATCCTAATCTGAATTATCCAATTCGTATTTTGTTTATTTTCATGATAGATGTATGCACATAGAATTTCATAATTTTTCAAATTTCTCTTATACTAAGTCAAGTATTAATTAATTTTCATATATCTTTCATGAAAATAAATAAAATCAAAAAGAAGTTTCTTTTACTTCTACAATTTTTGTCCCATTATGACAAAAAAAATCTATGAATTTTAGTGGACTTATAATATTGGCAAAAAAATTGACTCCGCCACTAGATAAGTTAAGAGCAGATTCTCACACAAAAAAAAAAATATATAGATTAGAAATTTATATTTGGGAGGGCTACAATATTTATTTCAACAATTTTGATAATGAGATTTCAAATAAATTCATAAAAAAATTAGAAATAGAAAAAATTTATGGACATATTCTTAAATTTGTAGATTAATCGTGTTTCAAATTTCTTGCAATTTAAGTTATATTTGATATTTTATTAAAGACAGTTAAATATAGTAAAATGTATAAATTTTAATGACTTTTGATGGACTACCGAATGAAATTGAAATTACATGAAATTTTAAACACAATCAATCTATAAATTCAAAAATATGTCTCTAAATTTGTTTTCTGTTTTTTTTTATATTTATTTGAAATCTCATTATCAAAATTGTCCGGTGATCTCCCCTTTATATTTGCTGACATGTCTAAAACTTTAGATAGAACATAGGCTAATTACGAAACAAATTATTTTTATTTCGTAGAAGAAATAAAAATTTTGAACTTCTTCTTATTTGATTAACAATTCTTAATTGACTTTGCACTTTTGCAGTAGTTCATTAGGAAACTATTAAATTATTATTATGAGCTTAAACTCATTAAGGTTTTGAGTTTAATTTCCATATTTATCATATCAACTTCAAATTACAACTCCGAAAAGATAAAACCAATTCTTTTTTTTTAGTAATGTAAGTTTACATATTAAAGTTGTGATTTTTATTTATTTGGTAAAAGTTCAAGCTGTCAAAAAAAAAATGCATAGAAATTATTTCACTACGTTCATTTTTATCACTTTTTACCCCTCAACTTTATAATAAATGTATTAACAATTTACAATTTGATATTTAAACGATTCACTCATTATTTTTTATTTTTTAAATTAGACAAAAGATTTAAAAAATTCATAACCAAGTAAGAAACAATAAATAAATAAATAAATAAAGTGATTGTTTTTTAAAATCCATATTCCTGAAGCATTTACATTACAAAAAGAATCAATTACTTTCAAGAAAAATAAAAAAACTCTCTCGACATTCAATTGAGATAAATATTATACTTGTGAGTTGTGATAAAGTAATTACATCTTCAAAATTTTCACTAACATTAAATATTCACAAAATGTAAGACTTTCGAAATCTATTTTTCAATAAAGAAAAAAAAATAGTTCTTTTTCATGACTGGTTTTACGAAGTAAATATCATACAAATTAATCAGTCAATTCAAAAAATTATTAAATTTTTTATCAATGCACAATTAAATAAGAGTTGATGTCAGATTAAAGCTTGTGAAGTCTCATTTATACAAAACCTTAGATCATAAAAATCAGAGTTTGAATAAAAAAGATATGGCTCGAAGAATAAATACAATACAAAAAATTAATTGGCAGATTAATCAGATTTGGCAACTGATTAAACAGTTTTACAGTAAACTAATCAATTTTGACGCCCGATTAATCGTTCATAACTGCAAAACATATTCCGAATACACTATACATAACGATTTACTGACCGAATCCGACTAATCAGCCTTGACGACTGTTTTTTTACGACATTGAGTACAACCATTGTAAAGCTTGACTCTGTGATAAAAATAATATTAGTGAATCATGAAATAAGAAGTTATATTTTTCATGTGACAGATGGATTTCATTCCACCATGCATCACAATCAGGTATTGGTTGTCAATGATATTATTAGTTCGTTTGACAAATTAAAGAATAGAGCTAAAAAAAATATTTTTGGTGTAGTAAAAGTAAAAAAGTAGTAAAATAATATCATTCAAATAGCACATAGAAGAATATTATTTTTATATTATTTTTAAAAAGTAAAATATATTTGATAAAATATTAATTAGATTGGTACTTTTATGATGTATGAAAACTATCATCTTTCGCTATTCGATCATGCTATTTTATGTTGTCATTTCATATTTGGCAGCACGTACTAGTTAGAATAACATATTATTTCGTTATTTCAATTTGAGTTGAAGTTATTAAATTCACCCAAAAATTTACTTGCAATTTTTTTTACTACGTTATGTATAAGATTTTAAACTGTATAAGTTTAGGACATAAAAATAAAAAAAATTATGCCCTAAATTTTTTTTTTATTTATTTCAGTTATCTTACTCTATTATTTTACAAACTCGTGAAAAACTAATGGTTCAAATTGATTTTTGGAACTTCAAAATTTTCAAATATCAATGAAACATACTACTATGGCTCTGGAACTCTGTATAATCAAATTATCAAATACGGATTTTTAATACATTTGCTTATGGGATAGTTGGAATGAAAAATTATTTTCAGAGTTCGAATTGCTAGATTCATGAATCAACCAAATACATCAATGTACTTCTTAATAACATATATAATAATATAAACTATGAATTTCCATGACACGCAAGGCTAACCATTGAGTTTATTTTTTTGCTTTTAGTCTCTCATTTTTGGACGGCTAAGGGATCAGATTAAGATATTAGATTTGTTTATTTGTTTATTTGATCTGAATTGACCAACCATATATTGCCGACAGATTTATGATGTGCGATTAATTAATTGTTCTATTATTTTTATGTTTCTCGCAGTAAGAATAATTGATGTATCTCAAACAAATATTGTACAATTAAAATAGATGGGTTTAAAAATGTTTTTATTTTTTAATATTTTAATATTTAAAAATTTAAAATTAAAATATCAAAATAAAATCGGTAGATTTTATCTATATCATTTTTGTCAAAATAAAATCATTAAAGTTGTCTGTTTTAAAATATTTATTATTAGAAATTAAAAAAAAATGAAGACACTAAATTTAAAGACATTAGAAAATTCCTTAAACTAGAATAGGTCAATGTAAATCCCTTTAAAATTGAATCAAGCTATGACAGGTGCTCAATTAATTTGATCTTCCTACTTAAAAGTAGACAGACATTTTTTTCAAAAGAAAAAAAAAAGAACCATACAAGAAGTTCACAAAGTTCAAAAAAATGTGTTAAAAAATGTGTTAAAAAATGTGTTAAAAAATGTGTTAAAAAATGTGACAAAGCACCTAAAATAGGACTTGAAGGATCAGAGAAAAATGGCGCTAAAAAAAGGAAGAAAAAACAAGTTAATTACGTGAGATGAGTGACATAAGCGGACCCAACAATCAAAATTCAAGAATTAAAAATAGAACCGACCAGAGAACAGAGTTACTTGTAACTTTGGTTTTTCGAATACCATTACACACTAAACCCCTAACTCGGATGAAATTCTCTCGGTAAAATTCCTCTAGAATTTCTTAGAAGCTAATCTATCAATTCTTGAGTATAATCAAACTGAAACTAACTGAAGTTGTAACAAATATTTCTTCTGATGATTGGATTAATGTTCTCAGTATATTTCTTTTGAAGTTTAAAAAAATAGTTTTTTTTAACTACATGGTGGAAAAAAATTAGCAAAAGATAATTATACTAATATAATAAGAAATTCTTTTTGATCCTTATGATTCAGTTGTCTCTATGTTGTTTATTTATTAATAATTTTTATATTTGAACATTATTTTTTTATGATAAAAATGGAGTAAGATATTTCAACTTTAAATATCCATAAGGAGTTTTTCATCCGAATTTCAAGTCTGCAATTTTCCATACAAAGAATATTATTTTTTATCTCTAATAATCAAAGATTGATTCTTGAACATTGTTTATTTTTTAAAATAAAATAAAATTGGGAATTCCGTGTTGTATGATCAATTTTCAAGACTTTATAGCCTCCTGGCTATATAACAAAATACTAAAAGTTACATACTTTGAATTTATACATGTTACTTGTGAAGATGATCAACATGTTCAATAATAAATGCGTTTGAAAAGTATGATAGCTTAACAAACAATTATTAACATATAAAAATTAAAATTTTATATATGTCGAATTTTATTTATAATTCATATAACAAATTTGTTATACTTCCAAAACTATCTAATCCCATCCAATTTATGAAAATAAAATATTTGATTTTACTTTTTGCTAGCTGACCGTGAATAAATAACTTTCGAATTGCAGCAAATTCATTACACGATTTAACTAATACATAATAAAAACGACATATGATAATTTTACTTTATTGTATCAACAAATGCCGATCGTCTTTTCCTGTGAAATTTGAATTTTAATTCATACATTCCCTCCTTAAAATTGCTCTTTTCAATTTATTTCTTCAAATATTAAAGTAATAGGCCTCCTTAACAAGCTTAGAAAGACTAGCTGTTATCAATTGCAACTCACTTTACAACACCATACATAAAAAAAGAACTCTAATTTATAATATCAAATATAGCCGTTGAGATTTGAGCAGAATTAGCTCTTAAACAACAACATTTGAAGCTTGTTAAAAAAAAAAAGAATTTCAGAGCACAAGTTCATCACGATTGGAGGCCATCTC